>JADLZK010008112.1:600000-1200000 GCA_015847255.1 Hyparrhenia diplandra | reverse complement strand
CTGACCTGAAGAACACAAGTACCCTAAAGAATTGGGGGTGCTCTCATCCTGTGCCACGAGTGTCTGACCTGACGAACACAAGTGCCCAAATAAATATCTGATCGATGAAATGAGAAAAGTAACAAGGAAAAAAGTGATTTGGGGGAACTTACAAGGGTGACCATGGAGGACAGGGCGGAGCTTGAACCCCAAGAACTGGCTCGTGCTTGCCTGGTGCTGATTTATTGTGAGATAAAAATACTGAATGACCTCGCGGACCGTCCTGCCAGGGATGGCCCACGCTACCTTCTCCCAGTCCGGCCGGGCAAGATCGAGCCCGGCTACAGCCTGCTTGAACCGATAGTTCTCATCCACCGTCCAGCGGCGCGCCGTTAACGGGATCCAGCTGCTCTCTGCGGCCATGTGGTCCACAGGCGGCAGCACGTCCATATAGATCTCCCGCATCATCTCCGACGCACCACCTCTTCTCCTTCCTGAACCACAGGATTGAAACATGAAAGGTTAGATTTCCTTTTTGCATTTTTGGCATCCCTGAACAAGAGGTGGGATTCGAGGAGATATCGGGACCTGCCTCAAGATTCTTTTATAAGAGCACTGTAAGTAATAGTTTTAAATTTTAAATCCTTCTCGATGCAACAAATAAAATGAACATGGGATTGGAGGAGATACCGGGGGAAAGGTGGAATCTTCGTGAGTGAAAACTGGAACCAAATTCAAATGGGTTTGTTCTCAACCTGAAAAGAGATCGGATTCATGAACGAATTAGGTTGGACACAAGAGCGAACACCTCTAAACTGAACCCCCAATTACACAGTCGGGATCGTGAATCATATGACCCCAAATCACTTATCCCTGACCTAACTTTCTTCAAATCCCACTCCAAATTACATTACCAAACACCACAGGAAAGAGGAAATCAGAGATCCCAACCAAAAGAAGAAAAATTTCACCTGTATAGCGCCTCCTCTTGATCTCACGCGGCACGCTAATCCTTGGCAGAAAGACAAAATGTGTTCCGCCTAGAAAGCGCAAGAACCACAAGGATTAGAGGCTACGGAGGGAGTGGACTAGAGAACTTTCTGGGCGGACTGCCGGCAAAGAGGGAACGAGATCCTCTCCAGTTGCCAAGAGCGACTTGTCTCTACAGTCCGGCTGCATCTAGCCGTTCACTCCTATCCGACGGTGGAGCCACTAATAGGGGCTTCCGCACTTGGCTCGCTGGGCCGGCCCAACATCAGCACGACACACGGTGCCCGACAAGAAGGTGGCCAGCACGCGAGCGCGGAGGCGTGGCGACCGCCGGCGAGCGCGTGGGGCAGCCGGTGGGTGCTTGTGGCGGCCAGGATGCGAGCGCCGAGGCGCGGCCGGCGAGCGCGCAAGACGCTCGGCACGCGAGAGCGGAGGCGCGGCGGGCACCAGCGAGTGCGAGGGGCAGTAGTGGTCCGAGCGCGCGTAGTCGGGGCCGACAGGCCGCTCGGGCGAGCGTGGGCAACGGGGGTCGGCACGGGTGGATGCGGCGGCTCCAGAGCGGCTCTCCATGGCCGGGAGAGCGGAGCACTGGCGGGCCCGCATCAGGGTGTAGGTTATCGGCGAGTGGCAGATACGGAGGGACGACAGAGCGGCGGCGGAGGTGTGGCGCGCCAGGGACGCGTACGAGGCCGTCGACGTCGCGCACGGCCTCTGCGTGCTGACGGACGCTCGACTAGACGAATACCGTCGCGTATTCGATGGCATGTGGAGGCCGACGTTCGTCTTCGTTGTCCAGGAGTTGAGGGAGAATCGGCGTTTACGCCTGTTGAGGGTGGCGCTGCCGATCTGGTGCCACACATGACGAGGACGGGAGCGCCATTATCCAGGGTCGCACCAGACGACGATGGAAGCACCGCGGCCCTCCGGCTCCCGTGATAATGGCGGAGCCACGCGGCCTGGGAACGAGAAACGGCGGCGGACGTGGAGGCTGGAGGCGCGCACCGAGTTGTGCTGATGGGCTTACATGGGCTCGTTGGAAGCCTGTTAGATTAGTTTCTCAAGAACTCACGCTTGGATCAGATATGGACGGCCTGGATGAAACTGTAGAGACAAGTCGCTCTTGGCAACTGGAGAGCATATCGTTCCAAGAAAAGAGCGTTTTACTGTAGTGTTCATCTTCTTTCTTCCTCTCGATCTCCTCCAGTTCGTGATCCCCTCCATCCTCCCTATCCGAGATCGATAGCTACTCCTTTGATCTATCAATCTATCTATTTCTTTTTAGCCTGTTTCCTTCTCCTTCCAGAGTTCTTCTTCAGTCAAAGTCCCATCGCTGTTGGTACTGTACCTAACCTTCGCCGCCGCCAGCCATCTACCTTCAATCCGCCACCCACCGGTGCCTTCTCTTCGTCGCTGACTACCATCCACCTCCCTTCGTTTGCCACTGCCATTCCCTCCCGAGTTGGAGGCAGCTAGCAGCCTGTACAGTTCCCGTCGAAAAAAAAGTCCCGTGTTGTATCCCTTTTTTGCTTCTTGCTGGCCGGCCTGAGTTCTGGCCGCTTGCCGCGTCGTGCTTTGCGTGAGCTGCTGTGATTCCGCCGATTGGTGTCTGATTCTCATGGTTGGGTGCTTTGCTTTGCGTGCGACTGTTGGTGCTCACTGCTGCCTTGCAAGCAAGCTAGCAAGCTCCAGGAAGTAGTAGTGTACTGATTCATTCTTCTTCCAATCTGTGCCGATTGGTGTCTGATCTGCCTGCCATCGCTTTGTCCGCCACCCACGCTCGCATTTCTCCGCCCCACCAGCCCGTCAACGCTTCGCCCGCTACTGACGCTCGCATTGCCACGCAGCCAGCTGCCCGCCATCGCTCCGCCTGCTTGCATTCTGTCTACTGCTCGCCCATCTCCTGCTGAGGGCCATCAGTTTCTTCATCAGATTCGGTCAAAAAAGATTCTTCATCAGTTTTTTGGGTGACCGCTGGATAACCAATTTCTACCAAGCTATCACCGGGCAGAGGCGCCAGCCCTTAAGGCACCACAGGATTAATGAACCTACTGGCCTGGAACTGTCAGGGGATCGGAGGGACCCTTGACAGTCCCAAAATGAGCTATCTCTCCCGGGTCATGTCCACAACTAATGCTAAGGTGATCTATATTTCTGAAACCCGCAACACTAGATTTTCTAAAAGTCAAATTATGAATAAACTCAATGTTGATGATGCTTTCATTGTTCCTGCTATCGGTCAATCTGGTGGTCTTTGGTTATTGCATAAGAGTAGTATTAACTTAGATGTCAAGGAGTCCTGTCACTACTATGTTTTTGCTTTATGTCATGATGTTGTAAACTCTGTGGACTTTGGTCTTATTTGTGTGTATGGTGATCCTCACCATGTCAGAACTACTTTCATTTGGAACTGTGTTCGTAATTTTATTCAGAACAATTTGGATCTTCCTATGATATGTATGGGAGATTTTAATGAGATGCTGGACTGTAATGAAAAGTCCGGTCCCCGACCAGAAAAATTCTAGAGCTATCTTGAATTTTTGTACTAATGTAAAAAGATGCGGCCTCATTGATTTGGGCTATCACGGCCCTGCCTACACTTGGACCAACAAGCGCTTCAGCTCCAATCCAACTTTTCAGAGGTTAGATAGATTCTTAGGGAATGCCGAATGGTTTTCTAAATATCCTAATACCAATGTATATCATTTACCTTTGATTAAGGGCGATCACTGCCCCATCTTGGCTGTCACTAACTCATCTCGCAGGCGTACAAAGAGAATCTTCAGGTTCGAAAACTGGTGGACACTGGAACACGACTACAGGAAGACAGCTAAGGAGAGTTGGTCAAGATCAGCAGGTAAGCCTTTTCACTTAAAAACTAATTACCTAGGGAAAGATCTTACTAGGTGGCAGAGGAACAAGCCCAATAATAGAAAAATTCTTGAAAGCTTAGAAGGTAAGATTTTGGATATTCAGAGTAAGCCTTTCGACCATCTCTCTGTCAATTACCAAAAACTTCTTATTAATCAGTATGAGTCTATCTTAGCCAAAGAAAATGAATATCATCGTCAAAGGTACAAAAAGAACTGGGCTCTTTACGGGGATAGAAACACTTGCTTTTTTTTCATCAATCCACCGTGGAAGCGTTGCAGGAAAAATTTTATTTCTCATTTCAGTAAATCCAGATGGCTCCATGTGTATCACACAAGAGCAACTAGCCTTTACTGCTAATCAGTATTTCAGAGGCATTTTCAGGTGTGATGACCCGACAGGCACTAATGATGAAGATGGTGATCTAGAACCTTGTTTCTATCATGGTATACCTGAAGACACCTTTACAAACTCAATACCCGAAGAGGAAGAGGTGCGTTCCATCATCTTTAACATGCGCAGTAATGCCTCTCCCGGACCAGATGGTCTAAATGCCCACTTCTACAAAACCGCTTGGGAGTTTATAGGCAAAGATGTCATGAATCTGATAAGATCCTTCTATAACTCCAATTCTCTCCCGCAGAAATCAACAAACACCGAGATAGTCCTCATTCCCAAAAAAAAAGAAATCCTATTTCACCCATGGACTACTGAGACCCATTAGTTTATGCAATGTTGCTTACAAAATCATTTCCAAATCCTTGGCTGATAGGATCAAGCATCATCTCCCTCATATCATACACCCTTCCCAAATGGCCACCTTTGTGCGGGGCATTACACATTGCTAGCAACATCATTATAGCCCAGGAAATTGTGCATAGCTTTAATCTCAAATCACGAAGCGTAAAGCTTTTATGCTCAAGATTGACTTAGCCAAAGCTTTTGATAGAATTGAGTGGTCTTTCATTGTTAAAGCGCTTCAACGTCAAGGTTTCAATGCTTCTTTTACCAGCCTTGTTCACACTTGTATATCCACCACTACTTGTCAATGTCCTCATCAATGGTGAGCCCACCCCCTTCCTTTAGACCTAGAAGAGGAATTAGACAAGGATGTCCCCTCTCCCCCTACCTTTTCATTGTTGCGTGAATGAGCTTTCTATCGGGCTTCAAGCAAGATGCAGACCAAAATAATATCAAAGGCATCACTCTTGGCCCTGGCTACCCCAACATCCATTCCTTGCTTTTCGCTGATGATTTGATCATTTGTGGGAGAGCTTCAAAAGAGGAGGCAGCTAAAATTGATGATTTACTAAAAAGGTTACGCAAAGCTTCGGGACGTGACCCCCTAACCTAAACAAATCCTCTATCCTATTTAGCAAGAATGTAGATCTCCTTTCTAAACAGGAAGTTAAAGAAATCTTTCCAAAGTGGCTGACCTCAAACCAAACACTATTTACCTTGGTCATCCACTCATTTTCAACCACAAATGCAGGGAACAAAGCTTATGAGTTCATTCTTCAGAAAATTCCGAGGTAAGCTGAATACTATAAAAGCTAATAGGTTGAATCATGCTTGTAGACTTTGTTATATAAATTCGGTCCTCAACTTCGATTCCCATTTACTACATGTCTACCATCCTTTTCTCTAAAAAATTCATTGCAAAAATAACTTCCATTATTAACAGGTTCTCGTGGTCAGGAGTTAGAGAGGAAAACTCTTCCTCCTCCTTTCATTTTAGATCATGGAATGATTTATGCAGGCCAAAAAAAGAAGGAGGGTTGGGAATCAGGAATTTACTCACAATTAATAGGAGTCTCATCCTTCATGCAGCCTGGAATATAGCCACAGGTAAACATCCTTTTCTCTCTTCCATTTTAAAATCTAAATATCATCCAAACACAAGTTTCTGGAGCAGTAGCAATGGAAGATCCAACTCAGCTTTTTGGGGCTCTATTTTAAAGGTAAAGGATTTACTAGTCAATAATTGTACCATGCAAATTAATAATGGCAACTCCAGTATTTGGTCCTCTCCCTGGTGCTCTGTTTGGAAGGATATACATAGTCATGTTAAGCTGCCTGTTACTGCTACTCATTTGCCGCAATCTATTAAGGATCTCTGGACTAATGATGATCATGACTGGAACTTTCAAATGATTAACAGCATCTTTGAACCTCCGGTCTCTCTCTCTTTAAATCAAGTACACAGAACGAATATGTAGGGTGATGACACAATCATATGGAATCCTTCATCAAAAGGAGTATGTACTACCAAGGAAGCTTTCAAATTTCTAAATAATCAGGTACACACCTCCTCAAGCTTAGGATCTCGGAATCTCCCAGAAAAATGCAGGTATATTCTAAACAGAATGTGGAAGTCAAAATTAATCCCTCTGGTTCTAAAAACTTTCACATGGAGGTTGATTCGTAATGCGATGGCCACAACTTTTAGGATAGGTAAGTATTCCAACAAAGTAAGCCCTCTTTGTACTCGGTGTGACCAAGAAGAAAATGATGCCCACATCTTCTTCAAATGCACTTATGCACGAGCAGTTTGGTTCTCTTTCAATCCTCCTATGAAATCCTCTTGTCTCCCAGACGACATTGATGGGGTTCATAATATCATACCCCTTCTCATCAATAGCAGCACTAATGAGGACAGGTTCATTAAAATTACTGCCACTCTTTGGTACCTCTGGCTTGCCAGAAATGATCATAGATTTAATAATAGAAACTGGTCAGTTAGCCAGATTCATCTGCTAGCTGCTTCTTTGCTGAACAATTTTAATGCAGGTGCTGCGATTTTCTTGCCTGAAAAGTCATCTGAACATCAGGTTACACCTCACCCTGTTGATGTACCAGGCTCCAAGCATGGTGCAAATCATCATGGAGCGTCTGCACTTAAGTAGCAGCACACACGAATTTGTGCAAGTGCTCCTGAAGTTTCCTCTTTGCAGGTACAAGCTGAAATGATTCAATGCTACACTGACGCATCTTTAGACCCGGACGACAGCTCTTTTCAGAGCAGGAAAGCAGGGGTTGGAATCCTCATTTTGAACAGGCGAACAGGAATTAAATGGCTTCTCAAAGCTCAAATCATGGACTGCTGCACAGTCCTACAAGCAGAAACAAAAGCCCTATTATTAGCAGTACAAATCTGCTATAATCTTGGGCTACAGGCCGCTGTGTTCTACTCCGACAACAAACTTTTGGTGGACTACATTCAAAAAAGGGAGCCTCATAACTCCCGGATTGGAGGATTGTCCAGGATTCAGCTATCATCTCATCACAGCTACAAGCACTAGAAGCAAGGATCCAAAAATAGATAGATCAGCTAATTTTCAAGCAGTTCTTGCTAAAGAAGCCGCTGATCAAATTTGCTGCTCTAGTAGGCTTGTTGTGACTTGTACCTCTCCCACTCATTACAAAAAATGTGATCTCCTCAGTCTAGAAGGCGATGCCTATCCCAGACATTGTAATCTGATGTATGCTGTATGCTGTTCAATATAATTACTTGGGGCTCATGCCCCCGTTTTCTGTCAAAAAAAAAGTGTTCCGCTTCGGTTCTTGCTTAACTTTTTTTTTTTCCCTTCCCTTCTCTCTCAGCTTTGAGCTAGCTTAGCTTTCCCTGAACACTACAGAAAAGAGAGCGATCCTCGAGAGCGAACCTGCCTCTCCTTCTTATTTAAAAAAAAAAAAAAAAAGGCTGCCTCGCTTTTTTTTTTTTTTTGACTGGGCTTCTGCCCCTCCCGTTCAGCCAAAGAAAAGAAAGGGAGGACCTCTTCCGTCGTCACGCTGGGGTCTTATGCCCTGTTTAGTTGCTATGCGAACCCAAAAAGTGAACTCAAAAAGTACTACAAAGATCACATCGAATATTT
The DNA here is from genome assembly GCA_015847255.1 of Hyparrhenia diplandra. NCBI lineage: Eukaryota > Viridiplantae > Streptophyta > Magnoliopsida > Poales > Poaceae > Hyparrhenia > Hyparrhenia diplandra. The sequence continues at coordinate 1,192,288 of JADLZK010008112.1, read as the reverse complement.
TAACGCATTATTGAAGCATAAAATGTAGGTAAATAAAAGATTTAATTGCACAACTTGGCTAAAAAGTGCAAGACGAATCTTTTGAGCCTAGTTAGTTTATTATGAAAAAATAATTACCAAATACCAAATACATCCTTGGGTGCCCACACAAAATGTCAAGGGTCGACCCAAATCTGTATGATCAAAGTGAGACATTTAATTTAGAAGGAAGCTACATATTACTCCCTCTATTTTAAATTATAAATCATCAAAGAACTTAGAGAGTCTAATAATCTGTATTTACAATTAGCTTATTACTTAATTATTCGCGGAAGGCTTATATATATTCTACTATTGCTTTGCAGCAAAGTCGTGCAACGACAGGTAGTGTGGTACCTGGTCCGCTTTCACTTTCACGGAAGACAAGGGGAGAGGTCTGGGTCTGGGTCTGGGTCCGGTACTTAAATATTGGTTCCCGTTTATTTAACTCTTCTGAATGCGTGTAACATGCAGACAACACTCAGCAGGGCCTTTAGTTTCCCGTCAAGTTTCAGATTTTTCTACTCTCTCTTCATCACATCAATTTTTAAACACATAAATAAAGCAATAAATGTATGTAAAAAAACAGTAACTAATTGCACAGTTTGGTTGTAAATCACGAGACGATCTTTTGAGCCTAGTTAATCTGATTGGACAATATTTGCTACAAACAAACAAAACGTCTTACGTTGTCCAAATTCTAACTTTCTAACATTTGCACACCAAAAGTCCCAGGTTTGGGTTTGGGTACTGATTCGTCACGGTGAATGAGCATAATGACTGAGTACCTTTCTGAACCCAACACACGTCCTGTATATGAATATGCTCTGTGTTTAGTTGGTAAAATATTTTGGGTTCGGGCTAGTGTAGCTTTATGGTAATTGTTAGCATATTATGGACTAACTAGGCTCAAAAGATTCGTCTCGTATAGTATATCCAAACTGTGCAATTAGTTACTTCGTTTACCTATATTTGATGCTCCATGCATGAAACAAAAGATTTACTATGACGGATATTGTAGTACTTTTTTGATTCACTTTTTTGTGAACTATACAGGGCTATGACCTCAAAACTAGCAAGAATAACCTACAGTTAGGGCCCTGGAATGCTTTGGTATGAAAAGGCATCCACGACCACGAGATTGTTGTTTAGTTCAGTTCCATGAATGAAGATCTCATTTCAGCTTCTACACATGGAGCCTGTACCGCTGATTTCGGCTTCGATCGCTTCTCGCTTATTTCAACTTATTCTCTCTCATAGAATACTATTAAATCAACCGAAATCAGTCGTCAGCCGAAATCAGCGAACAGGCTCATGATTGGTCGTCACATGCCAACAATACAGTAGATTGATGTACGCCAGCCTGGCCCTGCTCTTCCACTGCTACGCCGGTATGAGACGGCAGCGCCACGAGGCTCGACAGCCATGGACGGCGCCATAGTTGTGTTAGGAATTTAGGCAAACTCATGTTTAGTTTAATCCATAAAGATGACGTAAGCAGGAAGATCATGATATCATATATGCGCTTTTCTAAATAATAGATAATAAACATTATCATGAATATTGTTTTAGTGCTAATCAGCAAGATATGACAAGTTGTATTGCTCCAATAAAACATGTCTATCATACTATTAACAATAACTAGAAAAATTGTGATTTTAACAATAAAATCAATGAATTGTTTAGCGAAGTCATACCTTGCGGCAGAGCCGGAAGCACTCGAAAATGCCATGGTGCTTTGCTGTTGTAGTCGTCCCGATCGGTGCAATGCAGAACTGATGCCGTGAAGACCACACCTTCACGAACATCCACCAACGCCAAGAACACCGGGAAGAAGAGGAAGAAGCGAGTAGTCGTGCCGCACCGCGGCACTCTCCAAAAACGTGATTGCCGATCTCCACCCGAGCAGGTGAACTCGACGAACGGAGACATTTCGGAGGCCAACTCTTCCGTCTCGTGTGCGCGTAGGAGATGGAACAGGAGAACTCAAATTGCTACTGGATTTGTGGTCTTTCGATCAAACTAGAAATGATGGCGTTCCAGGACCTTTATCCCTCACGGCAAGGAAAGCCAAAGGCCACCGTGAGGTGCAAGTCCAAAAGCCAACGTGAGGAGATAAGGCAAGATTAAACCAACAGGCTCATCGGAAGTTCAAGTGAAGGGACTAGAAACTCCATGAACTTCCGTCATCAAACCATGTAGTGGCGGTAACGGAAGCACTAAGTCATCAGTTACAAGTAATTTCTCGTAACTTCCGCATGAGCGACACTCGCTCACCGCCATCTGTCTGCCTCTCCTCTCAACAATTATTTGGACTATAGAATTTTATTAAAATTATTAAATATTTAATGGGCCAAGCCCATATTAGATCTAACAATCCTCACTAAATTCTAGGGTACAATGCAGATAAATCTCAGAACCACAATCTTTTTATATACCAGTGTTTCGATGGAGACAGTTAAGATGAACATCCATCTAGAGCAATAATTACGCTCAACCACAACTGACCATTGGACAGAGCCTTAAAATGATAGTTTTGTGTGAGATGAGTTTCGCTAGAACTCTTAGCTGATACTAGGCTGCAAAGAGCATTCCCTTTAAAAGTGCTGTAAATGAGAAAATCTTGATAACTAGGATATATAGAGGAAGTAAATAGAGAAGAGTGCGGATAGTGTAAGCTAGCATTGCGGCTTGCCATTGCAAAGCTGAACCACATTTTGTCTGGTGACACGTACGCAGACTAGCACGGCCGTCCCCGGCACACGGTTCACCAATCTTCCAAGTTGTGCCCCTTCCTTCCTTACTTCAGTAGAGCAGGTGGGCTAACGGAGAGAAGAAAAGCTGGTCCTGCCACGGGCTGCGCAGCTGGAACGGATCCTGCATCTGCGTCCAGTCGGCGATTCCGAAGTTCGTCGGCACCTGCAGGGCGGGCAGGTCAGCGTGCCTCACCGCCGGGGCTGCTCGGCGGCCATGCTCGCCGTCCAGTCAGCGACTCCAAAGTTTAATTCGTCGGCACCTGCAGGGCGGGCAGGTCAGCGTGCCTCACCGCCGGGGGCTGCACGGCGGCCATGCATGCTCGCGGCATGCACCAGGGACGTCGACGTCGACGCCACCGTGACCGCCGTATTGATCATAGAGAATAATAGCTATGAATCTATATCTATTTTCTAAAAAAACACTTTTGCTATTATGAATAACCCTCTAAATTTATATCTAAAGTACCAAGCTTTGCCTATTTAATAGTGTACTTATTTTTTGGTGTCACAGATTTTGGAACTCCTTGTATAATAAGGTTGGTCAAGCTTAAGAAAGTTTGACTTAATACCTCTCTAGTTTTTTTTTTCGAATAGCTCTAGATGGTTATTTGTTTTGGGACTAATAAAAGAGTAATTTGGTGATGGCTTTACCTCTCTTTCGGTTTTGGCGTGCTTCATCTGATCTCTCTAGCATCATGATAATTTGGCTTATTGTTGGCCTTTTCACGGATAAAATTTGACACAGAGTAGACCAATATGAATGCATTTTTTTATTTGTTGGTAATCAATGTCTTGGGATGTATACCCTTGTGCTTTTGTGAGCCTATGTCTCCAATTGTTGAGCACCTGCAACATCAGATCACACATTACATGTTTAGAAAGTATAAATTATTAAAAAAAGGCATTTGCCTTCAAAGTAGAAACATGTCACTTACAAGGTCAATATATTGCTGGGATGTTGTTTCGGTCTCATCTGTCGGGTAATCCTTGAAGCCTGTAATTATCTCTATGATTATTACCCCCAAGCTGAATATGTCTAACATTTTTGTGATCACACCTTTTTCTATGTATTCGGTGCCATGTAATCTCTGCACCGAATTAGCTAGCAGCATGTCAATATGAAACCACAACAGACAACTTTAAAGGAAAAAGGCATTCTGTTTCTGGTGATGAAAAAGTAGGTAGCATTTTACTTACGGTGTTCCCTTACAACTTGTTGTGCATGTTCGAGTTTTCTCTAAACCAAAGAGCCTCAATAAACCGAAATCTGCAATTTTTGGCACCATATTGTCATCCAGCAATATGTTTGCAGGTTTGAGGTCCATGTGAGTAGCTTGCCAGCACTCATGAAGATATTGTAGACCATAGCAAATGCCCTTAATAATTTTATAGCGTGTGTCCCATTCAAGTCCACAAGTTTCATCTGTATTCATAAAAGAGAATCAGAAAAATGATGACTAAATAAAGTATTACATGTTTTCTGGATAACATTTGAGCAGGAACCATATATGCTCCAATGTAACTGCACGCAATTCGAAGGTCAGACATGAGTGAAGAAAAGAAATAGAAGAATGGATGGATTGTGGTACCTGAAAGATGACCACGAAGACTTCCTTTTGGCACGTACTCCAAGCACAACAACCTCTCTGGCTGCTCAGCACGAACAACAAATGTTCCATTGTGCCGTACAAGTTTCATCTCTGTTCTAGAACAGTAGCCTACAAGCTGGACTATATTTGGGTGTTTAAGCCTAATGAGATGTTGAGCTTCGTTCTCGTATTGACCATCCTGAAGCCCTGCGATTGTCGATGCAAACCTCTTGACAGCAATCGTATCTCCATTTATTAGGACTCCCTGTTCAAATTTAGCTCTCCCTATCGATACGTGTAGCTTATATATAGCTAATTGTTAAAGGATGGAAAAGATATGATTTAAGTAGTTATTATTACCTTATACACTTTACTGAAAGTACCTTCGCCTAGCAGTTGGTCATGAGAAAAATTGTTTGTGATTTGCTTTAACTCATCCAGTGTTACGACACTCCCCAGCCTATTACATGCGTCGGCAACTCTCGGAGCGCGCGGTAGGCATGCTGCCTCTCGTCGGACATGTTTCCCCTTCTTGGATAGAATCAGGGCGATAGCCGAAGGGGACTGACGACCTCGGCGAGGCGTCAACCAAGGACACTGACGCCCAACGCCGTGCGGAGGTAGTTGTCGTCGCCGTGCCGTGGCTCTCCCACTCCTTGAGGTTTCAGCCCCATCCAACTGCCGAACAGCGCCGGTTGAGGTGCATTTGTTGAGGTTGAGGTGTTCCCGCAGGTTCGTCGTGTTCCTGGTTGTGGTTCTACACACTGCTACATTGACCTTCCCAGGAGCGCGCCTGAGCCTGTCGAACAGATCCCTCCTTGCTTCGTCAAAGATACCATCACACATGTTCTTAATGGCGACGCGGGAGGGCACCTTAAATTCAGGGTTGAGGATTCTGGCGAAGCTCCTGAAGCAGTCGTCTTCCAGGACCGAGGCATCATATCCATGCAAAATCATCCGGGCGAGGTGTTTGCTGGCTTCTTCCTGCAGGCTAGATGACCCGCGATCCGACGACCCACCGTGGAGTGACGGAGCACAAGCAGGCGGGGGCAGCGGAACGGGCGGTAGCAGAGGAAGCTGCTGCATGGCTTCATCATCTTGGGCCAGGCTTGGTAGTGGCTGTGGCGGTTGTTCTGATGTCCCTGCATCAGGGTATTCCTGCCCGCCGCATCCCACAGCATTAGAGCTTCCTGCATATCCTGCATGGCTTCATCTTGGTCCAGTCTGGGACCACAATCCACGGATGCACCTGAGCCTGAAGGAGGGCAGGGCGGCTGCTGCTGGACTGCTGCCGCCTCCTTGTGAACAGCAGCGGCGGCTTCCTTTGGATGAAATCTGGGTGCTTCTTCCAGTGGCATGACTTGATGAGGCTCACAACCCGACGATTCACCAGGGCCTGATAGCTGCTGCTGCATGGCCTCATCATCTTGGGCCAGGCTTGGTTGTTCTGATGTCCCTGCATCAGCGGATTGCTGCCCGCCGCATCCCTCGTAGTAGTGTTCCCACAGGTTCTTTGTGCCATGATATGCATACACTTTACCGCAACGATTGCACGTGGCTATCTTCTTCTCCTCGTCACGGGTGAAGTGCTCCCACACCTTGGATCGTGGTTTCAGCCTGCGTCTCTGCCCTTGTGTTTGGTTTCTCTGCCCTTGAGTGCTCCTCACCTCCTCCGCCATGAGTGTCTGACTCTGAACTGACCAACACAAGTGACCAAATAAATGGGATAATAAGTTTGCTTTCCACTATACAGGACTAGTACCGCTCACCCAAATTTTAGTTTGATTTGGCACAACAGCAAGTTCAGTTATTATGTATTTGATAATCCTTTGTCGATTTATCTTGATAATGTTTGATTTTATTTATTTTTTTAATAAAAAAACAAAACATTATGGGAACAGAATACAAAGTACCAAACTTTCTCGGCGAAGAAATAAGGGGATATCAAAGTGCCTAGGCCAAGAAAAGTTAATCGATCAACAAGTAAACTTGAACCAAGTCCAATCTGTGCCACATCCGTATAAACCCGTTCGCACAGCAGCGGAGAAGAGATGTCGATTGGGGAATTGAGAAGAAACCGAGGTTTAGAGAACTTACAGGTAGAACACCTCAGCAATCGTTCACGGCCTGGATCGGCGGAGCTAGCGCGTCTGGCTGCAGTATCAAGCAATTGCACAAGTCGATGGGCTGACGAGCACTTCCCCAAGCTGTTGGATGGACGCGGGACGTCTACCACCACTCTGCATAATGTGAATGAAATTGGTCATGATTTGCTAGGCACTGCGAGTAAATACTTTGACGGAAAACGAAAGACTCGAGATCGAAATCACACAAAAAGGGGACTGACAATCAAGAACTAGCGTGTGACAACAGAGGATCTGATCGGAAAGAAATGGAAGAACACAATTAGGGAGAATGGGTAGATCTGAGGAACTTACAAGTTGAGCGGAGGAGGGAGGTCGGAGAAGAGGCAAAACGCAATACGCAAGGTGACCCTTTTCCCCGCATGGAGCCCCGCACATGCTCTGCTTTCGTGCTTTATTAGCGCTTTATTAGCGCTTTATTAGTGCTTTTCTGCTCGATCTTCAGAGGTCACGGGTGTGTGCTATGAAGTTTGAACGCGGAGACTGAGGTGTGCAACGGCTCTGCTTACTCATCACTCATCAGGAATGCGTCAGATGTACATGTACAAATATTCATCGGTGATCAGTGCAACTATGTTTGTTCAGTGTTTCAGGTCTATGGTTTCTTCTCTTAAAAACATTCCGCCATTAGACTAGTGTCGTAAACCATATGGTCTCTGACCTAAAAGTAAAGAATGAGGAGCAATATTAATTAATTCTAGCCTATTTTCTATATAGACTCTTACTAAACTTTGTCTTGTCCCAACTGTATATATATATATAAGATAAGATGCCTACATACTATGAAAGGTATGCGCAGTGGAAAACCGGCATAACCGGACTTTCGTGGAAACAAAACTTGTAACAAGAGAGGCGTCGGAGCGTTGGGAGGACGGCTCCCCTCCCCGTCGGCGTCCTCGCCGAGCCTGGTGGGTGAGGGGCCGGAGCTGGCCTTCGCGCTCGGCGATGGCTGTGGCCGGTTTTACTCCGACTTGGTGGGGTGTCCCCTGTAGCTAGGTTAGGGTTAGATTTGATGTGAGTTGGTGTCCCGATGGCGGTTGCGAGGTGGACGCGGCGCTGCCATGGTGGAATAAGGTACTCCTGGCCCTATCCTAGCTCGTCGTTCCTTTCTCCGGTGGCAGCGACGGGCTTGTGAGGTCGGAGCTTACCGAATCTGGAGATAGAGTTGGAGCTTCAGATCCCGGCGGTTCCCCGTTTAGGAGTTTGGTTGGTGATGCCTCGTCGCCTTCAAGTGTTGGGGGCGCCGGCGTTTTGCTTTGTGGATTCGGTGGTGGCTGTGGGTCCGTTGGAAGTCCGGTGGTTGAAGCGGGCTCGGCCGTCGTGGCGGGCGACGGATGTCATCGTCGGCGCTTCCATTGTCATTTGAATCGGGAAGTGGATATGACGGACGGACGTTCAATGAAATCTTCGCTCGTCGCGCCGAAGTCCGAGCGTCTGTTGCAATCCCCGGTGGTTTGCTCCGTTGTCGTTCGACGGCGTTGGTCGGCGTCTGCGTTCTTCATCGGCGGCGGTCATTGCCAAGTTCCGTTCTTAGATGGGACAAGGACCGGTGTGTAATTTTTATCTTTGTTGAGGTCCTGTTTGCTGATAGGTTGGACAGCTGCCTCCCGTATCCTTATACGGTCTACCTGTACTTGTACAGTTCTACTTTCAATTAATACAAGTATACTTTATCAAAAAAAAAAACTGTATATATATAAGAATTCAACATTGCACCTTTTATGTCTACTTCCGTCAATACTCATGGTGAGAGATGAGAGACACGCCAAACTTTTACATGGACTCGCTATTGAAGCCAACAATGATAAAGCAGCAAACTTTTAATGTGATTGAAAGGTCAAGATGGCCTGACTGGAGGGGTGAGCCATTTCTGAAACTTAACTACTTGGACTAGCCAATAAAAACTGTGGAATGAAACTAATCGTCTGGCCATGACTACACCTTTTTCGCATTGTTTTTCGCGAGCGAGGCCGAGTGCTTTGTTGCGCGTGTCGGACGCTGATGTAGCGTCCGACGCCCTGGTGGGCAGCGTCCGGCGGTGGGACGTTTTGCAGTCCTTACTGGACTACGTCTGGAGCCGCGTCGGACGTGTCTGACGCATGCGTTCGACGCGTGTCCATAATCACGTGCCAACGGTAATTTTCAAATGGCTAGTTACTCGTGTCTTCCGTTGGAGCGCCGAACGTCACTATGGCGCGTCCGGCACCCCTGCGAAATCTCGGTTTGAAGTGGGTTTCTCCCCACTTCTATAAATAGATGGGTGGTCGGCTTGTGCTCTCTCTCTTGGACATTTTGATTCATTCCATACACTTTGAGATGAGCAAAACTCCTCCCCACTCTCCCCACTTGCTTCATAGCATAATCTTGAGAGTTTGACTGAGAATCAAGGGCATTGCTTTGTAAGTTGCATTTAGAGTCACTTGAGGGTCGTCGTTGCCGGTGATTTCTTGTTGCTCTTGGAGAGCACCACTCCTAGACCAGCTCGGTGATTGTTGGAAGCGTCGGGAAGAAAATGTGATTGTTCTTGCCCACCTCCCGGTGATTGTAAGCGGTTCGTGATCTTCCCAGGCGGAGTGCTAAATTGATCCTCTTGTTGATTACGCGTGTCGTTGAGTTACGCCTCAATCGCGTGGTGTCAAGAGGGCCTAGTGAGGCAAGGCCTGCGCGTGAATGGTCCTGATGGCTAGAGGGGGTGAATAGCCTATAAAAATTTCTAAAACAACACTTAAGACAAGAGGTTAGACAATTAGGGGGCGAAGCAAATAATGCGATGCTACAATTCTAACTGTGCAAGCCACCTACACAATCAATACTAGATGAATGCTATGATCTCTAGTCACACAATCTAAAACTCTGTGTCAATCCTAGGTGGAAGCACTACACAACTAGAGCAAGACAACTAGCAAGAACAATTAGTACTACTCAAGCTAAACAAGATAAACAATGTAAATACAAGAGTAGAGATGATCAATATACCGCCGGTGTAGAGTAGAGGATGGTGCCAATCACCGATGTCAATGAGAAATCTCCAACGAGCTCAAACACAAATTGACACGATGTTTTATCCCCAAGGTTCACGTGCTTGTCGGCACGCTAGTCCTCGTTGTGGCGATACACCCACTTGATGATTCACAAGCTTAATGATCGGTGCCAAATCCCTCGGAGGGAGCTCAATGGATCACTCACAAGAGAGGATCCACAAACCACGAGCAATCCACTTATGACTCCTTTCGGAAGCTCCCACGGGGAAGGACCAAACCCCTCACCGGTGTGGCCTCGAACAAGCTCCAGTCGAGCTCAACACCTCAACCAACTCCAAACCGCTAGAGATCCAGGCAAATTCCCAAGAGAAACAAGAATCCCACAGCTCCTCCGAAGAACAAGTGGCTCTAGATGCAACCAACAAGCAAATGCAATTGAATCTCACCAAAGATCAAAGTTAGTCAAGAGAGATGACCGGAGGGGAGTTTTTTCAGCTCAATAGGGTGTTAGAATGTTCAAATGTGCGGCGGACTGCATCGTAAGATAAGAGGTCATGGGCCACTGCACCAATGACCCACCGTCGCTGACTAATCGAGGATCGACAACGGCAATACGGTGAGCTGTCACAACGGTCTACGTATAGGGTACACGGTAACAGCGGCCCCCCATCAGCGCGTGGAGACAAAGAACGGGACGTCATGAAGCGGCGTCGGTGCACGGTAACGTCCGAGACGCCGACGTGATCCAAACGATGTGTCGACCACAACATTACGTTGGCCCCGCGGGAGGAAGGACGGGCGCGCACCGCTACGGTCGCGGCGTCCGACCCGGCGGCCGAACGGAACGCAACGACCGTAGCATTGGGCACGCCGCCAAAGCCGCTGGTCAGTCGGCCGGAAGGCTCGCGCTGGTGGGGAAGGGGCTACATGCGCACCGCGCCGCGCGCCGCTGGCCTGTGGCGCCGCGAGGCCGCCGGATTGGGCCCACCGACTCGGCGGCGCCGCGCGCCGGTCGGCCCGGCTGGGGGGGCATGTGGCGCCGCCGCGCTGGCCGGGCCTGCATCGCGCGGGCGTAGCGTTAGCGAGGTCACCGGATTGGGCCCGCCGACTCGATGAAGCGCCCGGCCGGGCCCGATGGGGAGGGCGTGCGCTGTCTTTGGCGTGTGCCCTAGCGCCCGTGTCGCGCTGGCGTGGGCTTTTCGCAGGGGCCGCCGGAGTGGGCGCGCGTCGTGCGGGTCGGCCCGGCGGGAGGGCGTGTGCGCAGGCTTCCCGGACGGGGTGCTGGCCACAAAAGTCGGCCGAACCGGAATTTCGCCTCCTTCGGTGCGACGATCGGCGTCTTTGGGAGCGCAAAAGCGCCAGAGCTGCGCCCGGGGGGCCTCCGCGAGAATCGATGGAAGCCGGAGGGCCTCGGCGAGAGGCGTGGAGCACCCCGACGCGGGCTCGGGCATCGCGGACCCCACCAGCGCCCTCCGGCGACTAGGGAGGCCGCAGGCGACGTCGGACGGCCCGGGGCGCGTTGTGTCGTGGGGTTCTCTTACTCGAGATGCGGAGGAATATCTTACTATTACTAATTGGAGGCTCGAAGGAGGCTCTAACGCTAATTCTCACCGTAAGCGCTAAGAAAAAAAGATAAATCAAAGAAATTCTCACAATAATCGAAAGATCAAGCCATCAATTTCAGGCCTTGATCAACCGCAGCCATTCGATTTATTAAATTCCAATACATAATTCTCCACGGTTGGCTCATTATTAAATCCTTAAAATAACCCCCTATATCTATTTGTAAATTACCCACCTATGCCACTTAACAGCCTATAGTAACATAAACCATATATCACTTAACTCATCTAATCTATCCCCAATTCCACCGTATCAACTGGTGAGTGAACCACTCCGGCGGCTCCTCCAGGTAACCTATATCAATCTTAATTCCACCATCTGTAATGCTATTTCCATGGTATTCAGACTGCGTGAGATGCATGAGATGGGCAACGGAGAGATCATGCGGCAAGGCAACAAAACATCCTCTCCACGTGCTGGAGCAGGGTGTTATTGGCGTGCCCGCTGCGGCGCGTGCGTGGATGCTCATCGGAGCGTATACATGTGGCATGTTTGCGGGGAACAAACCCCTCCTGTTCCTTCACCAAGCAAATTAAACAGGTACGCATCTTTGTTTGTGTTAGATTTTTTTTTTTTTTTGAAGAATCTGGAGGGGCCGAGACCCCTACAGTAGTTTGTATTAGATTAGATTAGATTTCAACCACATCCAAATGTATATCTACGTAGAACAATTAAACCATGAAACTATAAATGCACAAAACAGGTACAGAAATTTGATATAGTTATTCATATTCAGATTTTAATAATGTATGTGCCAGGTTTCCAATTTCACATAATCTTTTTTTTTTTTGTATGCAAAAACATTTTGTGCTAATCTTAACGAAGAGATACATATTGATGATCATCTAAAAGGAACGGTAGAGAGCCAAATCAACGCATTTTACAATAGAACTTTGAAACAACTCAATTTGATTTTTTTTTTTTTTTTTGGAGAATTAAATCTGGCATGCATCAGTTTGACTGATATGCACGTTAATTGTCGCCCTCAAGTGCTAATAAAAAAAATATAAACCTATAAATTCCCACAAAAATCAAAAACATCTAGCCATCAATACAGTGAGGCTCAATCATCACCATCAATAATAACCATTGGATCCATTTGGTTTTCCAAAAAAAAAAAAAATACACACCAATACAATTACGAAAAACAAGTTAAATAATTGCCTAACTTTTTTATACCAAAATACCCATGTCTTATACTCTGTTTTCTGAAGACTCTCCATAACTATCTAATCTAACCTAGCCCATTGTATATTTTTCTGCTTCTCGCGCTCCTCTCCCTGGTGGCAGTGCTAGGCATACCTCTCAAGATGGCTTTGTCAACAACTGTGTGTTGCGGATGGCTGTCTCTAAGTGCTTGAAGGGGCCTACTGACACTAGCGGCGAGGCAATTGCGATGGCCAGGTGCAAAGATCTGGCAAATTTTCCATATGAAAACTCTTGGAGGGTGGCAAAAATGGTATGTAACTGCTAACATACACTGCGTACATCTCTGCATGCTGGCTTGCTTCCCAGAAGGCATGGACAAATCAATTTCCATGCATTGTCTCCCCGGGTTGATCGTCTCGAACTGAGATCCTTGATCTGAAGTTGCATCCCTATGTATCGGCTTGACATCCTAACGGAAAGGATGCACCAATCACAAATTGGATGCTAGTTAGTCGAGAAAACCCATCAATACCATGGTCAATTGTTTATGTATGATGTTGTGGTTTTGTTACCATCTTATGCCTATTTTTCTTTACCCAGACAATATCGATGTCAAACCTGATGTATGGATAGGAACATTAAGGATTGGGCCTAAGATATATAAATGATGGGATTTTGAAATGATTGTACGAGGCTTCCACTCATCAAGGTAATGCAGCCATGTAATTGAAGTATTTAATTTCCTACTTATTTATTTTTGGGTAAAGGTAAAACCCATTTCAATATACGAAATAATAGTAGGTTAATATGTCCACTTAGAATTTAATAACAACCTTGGAAGAAATTGTAATACTGATTAATGGATAGAAATATATAAGGGACAATTTTGTGATGCACATTCTAAATATTGAGGATACGAGGGATTAAATTTAGGAGCTGAGGTTCTTCAGTATAAACTGGTCTAGGGCTAAATTGGATTAGAGTTGGATTATTATCATTTAGACTACACCTAAGATTGTTATAACATGGATGATGGGCTATAAAAATATTAAGAGGGCTTAAATCCATAGATTATTGTTTGTGAAAGTGAAAATATACATAATTAGTTTCTAGCCTCCATGTTAATTATCAGCATGCACATTAAATATTTTCAAAATGCTCACAATTATTAGAAACATCTATTCCTTTGGTTTGTAGAGTCCAATCTTCATCATTAATAATAGCCATTGGATCTATCTATTTTTGCAAAAAAAAAAAAATTTATGACATTTTAGGAGGATGAATAAATAACTCTAATTTGGCATCTAAACCAACTCCCTTATGAAAGATTATTTAAAATAATTCAATAAATTTGCATTGAAATTACCCACTCCTTACACTCTGAAAGACGATTCAAAATAAAACCCACTATTTGTACTATTGTAAGAACTGAGAGAGCAGCCCAGAACCAACAATCTTCCTTAAAAAATAAAAGATGAAAATTATGAATAAAATATGCAATACAGTTCAAACTTCACATGCCGATAAAAAGAGTTACAATTTCTAGATAAAATTTAATTTAGAGTATAGATTCATGATGGCACAAAGATGTGCAATAGTAGTATATATATAATATAAGCTTTTCCCTAAGCACCACACTAAGAAAAAAATGCAAAACTTATAAACTATCTAACTAGGGGGCGGAATGGAGCATGTTAATCCTTATCGGTCCGATTAAAAAAAAAAAAAGGAAATATCTAGAAATTTGCAAATGAACCAAAAACATCCTATTGTCAATCATATAGACTGTAATCATTGTTAGAAATAATAACCATATAGGTTCTTTTGACGAAAATAGGTCCACCTTTGTGAATGTGTAAATCATAAAAACCAGTGTAATTAATCTCAAGTTACTCAGTTATGGCATTAATAAACACATCTAAAGTAAACATAGATTTCCATCCATTTATTTACTACTATTGGATGGGTAATACACATAACCCACTAAAATTGTTTATATCTAAATACCACTTTCAATATCATCTGAAATCTACATCTATATCATCAACATCCACTCCAAAAAAAAAAATCTAAATGACAATAAAGCATATGTATGTTTCTATATTATTCACTACATATATATGCATGATAGATAAATATATATGTTATGCTTCAACAATCCTAGAAATATTTCCTATATTAATGATACTAAAAAAATAATAAAATTATTAATAACCATGACAATTTATAAGTTTTTTACTTTTGACAAATTTAAATTAAATCAAACTCTAGATAAATAACTCTTAAAAATTTTTAGCCCGTGCGAGAGCACGGGTTGAAGGACTAGTAATGTAAAACACAATACTTCATTCTCTTATTAAAATCTTGGCTTTGTTGAGTCTATATATACGTGAGAACTCAACATTTCAACCTTTTATGTTCTACTTTCATATCAACTCTACTAATCGTGAGAGACTAGAGAGAAAGGTCAAAACTGCTAGAGAACGTGCTTCACACCATGTTACCAGCACCGCAAACTTTGCATCGACTCGCCATTGAAGCCAACAATGGTAAAGCAGCAAAAACTTTTAACATGATTGAAAGGTCAAGATGGCTGAGTAGAGGGAGTGAATAGTCATTTCAAAGACTTAATCCCTTCGACTAGCCAATGTGCGGCCACGCCAAAACTTTAGCGTTTTCGTGAAAAAAATGAAATAGTTAGAAAGGTCAAGATGGCCGAGTAGAGGGAGTGAATAGTCATTTCTAAGACTTAACCCTTCGACTAGCCAATGTGCGGCCGCGCCAAAACTTTAGCGTCAAATTTGTTCGCCACACTTTGTGACACGTTTTTTTTGCGTGAAAAATGAACTAGTTAGGGATGGCGAGGCCGTGAAAATGCCACTAGTCATGTAGCAAATCAAAGGCAAATAAAAAGTAGGGAAAGGTGTGGCGTGATATGGCAATGTGTGGATGCGAACCAAACACACAAGTTGTCCAATCTAACTTATATGTCAATGTCACGATCCTAGGAGGAGTGACGAAGGATAAGGCCGGCGAATACACACGGCGGAGAGGGTAGCAGAGGGTTGGCCGGCGAACACGCTCGGCGGCGAGCACAGCGATGCCGTCTCAAGCAGAGAAACGAGGAGGAAGACGATAGAGATGGGGAATAATTGGTTTGTTCATATTCGATACTGTCTCCAAGGCAACAAAAGGTATGTAATACATAGGCTAAGCCCAACTCAACGAAAGGCACGCAGGCCGACCCACTCACTAGTACCAAAACAGTTATCGCTGGCGGGCATTTTAGAGTTTTTGGTGGCGGGCGAGCACGTCACGCTGACCAAAGGTCACGGAAAAGGTGAGAACACCCGTGGCGGGCACGATGCGCCACGGTTAATCAAAAACAAAAAACAAAAAAAACCAAGACAGGCCCGCCGAGCCCATCACAGCCCGCCGAGCCCATCTAGGGGGTTGCATCGCGGCGCCAGCCGCGCCGCCGCCACGAACTCGCGCTCCGTCGAGGTCCGCCGCCGCCGTCGGGCTGGAGGAGGAGATGGACGCCGGAGGGATCGCGCCGCCACCGGATCCGCCCCGCGAATCGAGCGCGCCGCCCGCCGGATACGCCAGCGGATCGAGGCCGTTCTTGCCGGATCCGCCCCGTGGAACGGTCGCCGCCCGCCGCCGGATCCGCGTGGATCGAGGTCGCCGTCGAACGCCGTGGGCGGCCACCGCCATCAAGCCGCCATGACCACCACCTCGGTGGATCCGCCGCCGGCCGCCGCCATCGAGCCCGCCATGAGTTTCCACCATCTTTGGATCCGCCGCCGGTCGCGCGGATCCGTGGGACGATGAGGGCGCCGCCCGCTGGATCCGCGGTGGATGTCGCTGCCGCCGGATCCGTGGAGGACGAAGCGCGCCGCCGGATCGGGAGAGTGAGAGCCGCCGGGACGCCGCGGGATGCCGCGCCGCCGGGTCGCCGCGCCGCCTCCCCGCGCCGAAGTCGCCGCCGGCCGCCTCCCCCGCGCGCTTGTCGTGGAACGCCGGCGCCGCATGTCGGGAGGCGGGTGGGGGGGGTACGGATCCGTCGAATCCCGCCCGCCGCCCGGCCGCCGAGGAGGGCGGGTCGCGCGGAGGAGGGGGGTCGCCGTCGGGTGGTTCAAAGAGAGAGGGGCGGGTCGCGAGATGGGGGAGAGGATGTGGAGAGGCGTGAGATGGGGAGAGAGTGAATGGTCCGCTCAAAACCCTAAGTCCCCCTTGTTATATAAGGCCCGATAGGGAGGTCGGGCTTTGGGCTTGGCGATGGGCCTGGGGGATTCTACGCTTGCGGGCGTTTCTAACAGCCCGTCACGCAAAATAGAGCTATTTTCCGTGACGGGCTACTTATAAATGCCCGCCACGCAAAAAAATTTCCCCGTGACGGGCAAAAAAGGCCCGCCACGTAAAAAAGATGGACATGGCGGGTATTTTCCGTGACGGGCAAAAAAAAAAAGTGCGCCACGAAAAAGATTTTGCAAGTGCTCGCAAAATCATTTCGTTACTAGTGACTCCCTAATATTATTACAGGCCCATGTGATAGGTCATGACATTCTCCCCTGCTTAAGCACCAGCTTGCCCTCAAGCTGCAACCTGGATAAAGCATTGTTTCACTAGAACATCCATCACAGTAAGCTGTGGTTCTTCAGGCACCATGTAATAAACGTATATTCTCCAATAGAGGTCTTCAAATTGTTGCACCATTCTGCAGCCAAGCCGTCAAGGATCTTCAATCAGCTCCGTATAGAATTGAAGTGCCAGTATGCTAGAATTAGTCAGTGTCTTGTAACTGACTTCCACTGTTTTTGAGTTTTGACTTGAATATGCTTGAAACTGAAACGTTGGCAGAATAAATGGAGAAGAAACCCACTCACTATAGATAGCATCCCATGCACCACTGGAATGACAATTAGTCTAACCAAATACCATCAATTGTCGTTGCAGGCCCACAAAATTTGCCACTTGAGGACTAGGCAAAATAATCCTGTCATGCTCCAGCTCCTCATTAGCACACCAGTCAAGCAAACTTGATGAGGTAAATGAAAGTAGCGCTGGCTTTTCAGAATAGAGTAGTCCATAGTGTTGAGGAGGATTGCACAGGAAGAGTATTTGCCTGCTGCAAGTTATCTGGATAACATATGGTTCAACCCAAACAAAAAGTAGATTCCCTGAACTGCAATTTGTCATGCAACATGAGGGTTGAAGAAGCTCAGTAATTGGTACAACTATCCACCAGTGGTAAAAGACACTGCCATTGTTGTGACTGCTGTACTTCACATATATCAGTAGCATGCAGGTAGCCACTGAGAATTGTAGCATCACTGAGTTGCCTCCAACACATTTTCTTTCACTCAAGGATAACCAGCTATGGTATGGCTGCATCAGTATAGAATAAAGCTCAGAAGCACACAGGTGGTTAGTGCCACAGCTAGTGAAGACACATAGCAAAAGTACTTGGCCATCAAAATCCGATGTGACTGTCCATTCTCTGAATATGTACAGAGTGAACACCATATCAATGTCATGGCTCATATGTTTCTTGATAATATTCAGTGCAGGTGTTAGCCACGCAGCAATTATTAGATGCTTGTGCAATACCAGCACTGGACATAGGTTGTAGTTGTACCAAACCTTCATGTCAACATGTATCACTTCAACAACCTTGTTCTCAGGCAGCAACAAATGTTTAGCCATCCATCTTGCAAGGCAAACAGTCAACAAGGAAGTATCTGCAGCACTTCCACTCAGCATAAGCAATAAAAACTGTGAAATCCATGGTGATAGCAAGTGAAACGACCTGATAGGGTGAACCAACCCATAAGAAATGCAGCATGGACTGATAGAATGAAGCATATAAGGTTCAGGTTGTGCAATAGCGGAGGAACGCAGGTAACCACCCCATGAAACTCTTGGTTTGAGTAGCTCAGAAGTAAACAACAACCTACTTGTTGCATTGGAAAATCCATACTCAACTGCATAATACCCAAAGGATGGCCAGGGTATTAGTCGCAGACCAAACAAATCAGATATCCCCAAAACCACAAGCCTGGATATCAACATGTATTCCCAGGGCACAATTCGAGCCATATATTCAGACATTTCTAGAGATATCTTGATGACTGCAAAAATCCAGCCTAATACCATTTGATCTGAATGCCATGGCTGATAAGCTATACTGTGATGAATTAGAATGCAGACAGGCTTGCTAAGAATAGATGCAGTCATCACCTTAGAATCAAGCAGGTATATACCCAGCAGCGCAGGAACAATCACCAGGCATTTCCACAATTCAACAAGTTCAGAAGGCTCATCACTAATGTGTTGTTGAGTTGAGACATACCATGGGGGCTTCCAGAGGTGGACACATAGAGATGTGCCCGCAAACTTCTCAATCATGTCAAACAATGGCCAGGGTATTGACTTGAGCAGCACATCAGTACCTATCAGATAAAACAACAGAGGTGGTGGCCATGGCTGTAAGCACGACAGACAGGTGTTTGTGAGCAAAGGGTTTATGTCATTCAAAGGACGTGGCCATGGTCCTTTGTCAACCAAGCTAGCAGGTAATGGTGCTGACATCTCTGGACTCATATTGGTCATTCTAGCAAACACCTTAGGGACCTCCTGAATGTTTGCACTCACTGTCCACTTGCCCCTTCTACTCTTCCCACGATCAAACACACAGGGAGCAGAGTTAAACCTCTAGCAACTCAGAGGAGGTGGCCACAACATCACTGAGTCATAGCGCTGGTCATCATTGACTGAGAAAGGATAGAGACTGGGTAGTGTCACCTGGCGTGCATACTGAATCATGCCAATAGTTGGAGCTGAAACTTCTGTGAGCACGTGCGTTGCTGGGGATGGCCTCATAGTTGAGATGGTGGTGATGGTGTTCCCAGGCATCATCCTGTTGGTGTCGCGGTGGAAGCCATCCGTCGAACACCTGGTGGGTGGGGCGACAGCAGGGTCGTCCTCTGAGCCTTGCCTGAGGTGCGACGCTGTGTCTTGCTTGCTGCAAGCAGGGAACAGGACCGCGCTCTCGGTGATGTCACCGAGCGTCATGGAGGTGGCGGATCTGGCCGCTAGAAGCAGAGCAGTCGATGTCGAGGGGGTCGGTGCAGCAGTGGATTCGGCCGGCGCATCGATAGCACCGAGCATGGTGGTCGATGTAGGCGCTGCAGTCTGTGCGGGGGTCGACGGTGGCGTTGCGACTGCTGCCGTAGCAGTCGGAATCGAGGATGCCGGTGAGGTGGGCGACGACGAGGGCGCAGATGCGAGGGTCTTGAGACTGCTACACATCCGCGCGTGGTTGCCTCCATCATCTGTATCATGTAGTTCATCTGCGTGGACAGCGCATCCAACTCGTCCTGGATGGTAGCCATACGGGCGGAATTGGGATGAATCGAGGGGATTTGGTGGTGGATTTGGTCCTCGCGGCGGCGGTGAGGATGGAGGTTGGTGGGGAAGATTAACCTGGCTCTGGTACCAAATGTCACGATCCTAGGAGGAGTGACGAAGGATAAGACCGGCGAATATGCACGGCGGAGAGGGTAGTAGAGGGCTGGCCGGCGAACACGCTCGGCGGCGAGCACAACGATGCCGTCTCAAGCAGAGAAACGAGGAGGAAGACGATAGAAATGGGGAATAATTGGTTTGTTCATATTCGATACCGTCTCCAAGACAACAGAAGGTATATATCAGACATACATAGGCTAAGCCCAACTCAACGAAAGGCACGCAGGCCGACCCACTCCCTAATATTGTTACAGGCCCATGTGCTAGGTCATGACAGTCAAAACTTCACATGTTAGTATATATAAGATCGCCATGAACTTTGTTCGAGCATTAATGTCAAAATTGTCTATTTTCTCAACAGCTGAACACATTATCTACTAATACCAGCAAGCACAACATACACCATACACGACATAACGACAACTCCACCAATATCTGGTGGTACTACTAGAAGGGAAATAAATTGAAGTAAATCTGGCGAGTGGGCCGGTGTTGTCGGGAGATCACCCATATGTATCCAAAATCCAGTCGCTACACACTACGCAGAGTGTAGATTGCGTCCAGCTCCTCTGCATCCACCCAGCGCCGTGGGCCAGTGTCGCTGTGATTGTCCAGCACCTGCACATGCATCTCCTGACCACAAAATCTGTAGGCGAAGCAGACCACAGCATGCCACCCAACATTACCACGGTAGAGTTGCTCGCTCATACGCCTGTCGTCGTCGCTCCGGCCACACCCGCGGTACACCAGCGTGTCGTCGCCGTCGGCATCGAAGAATTGGTACCATGGGCAAACCCAGAGTACCCCAACGCAGGGGCCATGACGGTCCAGCAGCTCAGCCACACGATCATAGAGACGTCCAGCGACAGAGCCGTTGTCTTCCCACAAGCTGTGCCCATCCCACGAGCGCAGTGGCAGGACACACGGTGCCGGCGCTGCTGCGTTGTTAGTCGCCGGCACGCCCCCATCTCCTGTATCTTGGTCAGGACTTCGCCCACATACGCCCCTTGGTCCGTCCAGACGCCGTCATCACGACACTTGTTGAAGAGCTGGTGGCAGACCACCGCGGCAAACGACGACGCCTCGCCGTAGAGCTTCTCGTGCTCAAGCCGGTGGATCGCCTCTACACACACAGTGCAGGCGACGAGAGCACAGGTGCCTGCATGCCATGCCAACATAACTTGTAATTCCTCATAACATACTGAACGGGAGAGAGTCAGATCATATCTTTTTTTTTAGCAGAGTCAAATGTGTCACGCTCTCATACCTCGTACTGGCTGCTTCATGGGGCGGCCCAGATACTGTTCCCAGCTGAGCTGCCGCGTGACTGTCCCGATGGGCTGCCCTAACACCGTACAATCGAGTCTAAATGTGTTGGGCCAGCGCTGCTGGGCTAATGTTTGGATGGTTTGGGCCTCCGTCAAGTTTCCTGCCCGGAAGGAGGAAGTCTTCCAATTGACCTAATATAAGTGAATAAAGAAAACCATAAGATTCCGACCAAAATATCGAAATATATTGAATACTCCTCTGCTCCCACCCCAAAAGAAAGTCAAACAGGTTTGACCAAATCAATAAATATTAATATTTATATTGTTAAGTAAGCATCAATATACTCATCGTGAAATAGAGTAAAAATACTTAGATGATCCCTAAACATTAATACAATGTCATTTAGATCCCTAAACTCCTATAAATCTCTAAACTTGTCTCATGCTCCCGCACTGGTCCTCCAAATATGAGTTTTGACCTACTGTACTATACATTGGCATGACATGCTCACAAGCTCACTCGGCGCTAACATGGATTTGACATGATGAGTATAGTACCTAAACTAACACGAGATGATTCCACACATAGGTCTATAGCTTCCAAAACTGCCATATCCATGTCCCGGAACTTGCTCATCGAGCCACATAGGGTACCTATATAAACTTCCATAACGATGCCATATATGCCAAATATGAAAACTGCAGTCGATGTTGTTACCCCGTGGGTGGATGGTATAGGGCACATTTAGCTATTTTATGCCTAGTAGACCCGAGCCTAATTGGGTCATGCTTAAATGGGCTCATGTCGGGTTGGGACGTGCTGCCCATTTGGCCATCTATAGTGACGACAGTCACACCAGAGGGAGTGCGTGAGCTAAGAGAAAAGGATGACATGTGGGGTTCCATAGGCAACATCAGTTACAATGTAGATTTGTCGTAAACACCAGTAATTTGGAACTCGTTTGTGGCCCGATTAACAAGTTTGAGGACATCGGTCTATTAATCGCCTCAGCTGTGATGTTGGCCAGCTCGGCAACTCGTTCCCATTTGGGGACCTAAGGTTAACTTGGTCGCCACAAATAAGTGGATGCATGGTTATCTTATTTGGGTTTGGGTTTGGGGGTCTCTCTTGTTGTGCCAGAGAATAGGAGCAACTGCATGCTTCTTCTTCTTTTTTGACGAATTTAGAGGTACGGAAGTCCATATAATGATTTTGTTGGAACAAACAAGAGTTACAGGGTACGCAGAGTGGAAGAGTAAAGAAAAAAAAACACATATTAAAGGACTCGGAAAGGCCTTGAAGAAAAAAAAAAAAGGAGATGAAGAAAATAAGTGGTAGCCAGCTTTTCGATCAATCGAGGCATTGAATCCATGAAACTGCATGCTGCTGGTGCACCGGCTACGTGACAAGAGCTACAACTCGTTGCGGCTGCGCACCAGGAACAGCAACTGGGTTTGGGTCTGGGTCTGGGTTCAGGTTTAGGTTGGGTTAACACAAAGCACGCACGCACGCGCGCGCGAGCGTCACCCGACAGCACCGACTTGCTTGACGGACGGAATCTGCCGCCGCTGAGAAGAGCACGTTCGATCCGTAGGGAGCGGCATCACTGAGACGTACAGTGACGATGTGCGCTCGACGGCACGCACACTGCCAGATCCCTTCCCGGCCGGCGAGACGTTCACCTACGCTACGTATACGAAGCGTACTACGACTACAAGATGCTGCGCTCGGCCGGCGGCCGGGCTCAATTGCATGCATGGCCAGACAAGAGCATCGAGTGCGTGGAGACGAATTATTAGCTCGTTCCACGCCATGAAGACTAGGGAGGAGAAATGCCCTTTCGAAAAAAACAGATTAGAGAGGAGAAACGAATGGGATGGGGAGCTAACCTCAGATGAAGAAGGCGTCACTTGCTCAAGCCGCAAGCCGCCGTCGACCACAGCTCCGGTACTCTTGTCCATCTCCGGCACGTCGTACGATCACCTTGACCTCTTTCTTGACTAGCTGCGATGGCTCTCGTCAGCGCCGGTGCAGAGGTAGCCTAGCTAGATGAGGGGAGGAGGTAACTGCTGGTGCAACTATAGCTAGAGTACAGTGTACAGAAGGTACGGCTGAGTGCGTCGCCGGTAGCCACGGGAGAGGCCAAGGAGATCAGAAGATTTGCAGGGAGCGAGGATGTTGTTGAGAAGAACAAAAGACGATGTGCTGGTGTGTTGCATTACACTACGCCGCCTTTTATAGGCCTCAATGCAACCTCACTTCATCAGTGCATTGCATGAACCTGCTGGATGACCCATACCTTAGACCTCAAGCTAGCAGACCTCGACCCAGCTGACCCAAACCCAGACCCAGACCCAGACCCAGACCCAGACCTGATGTAGCAGCGTGGCGCCTTGGCACTGTCTGACATTGTACTTTGTTGAAAACGGGTTATGAGACGACCAGGGATGGATAACCTTACATTATATTAATTGATTGATTGATTGATTCAGTAATCAGAAAGCTAAATACAAAGCGAAATAGGCAGGAGCTAGCACTACATTATTGTTGTTTTGCATTCGAGAAAAAAACATTGTTGTTTTGCAAAAATCGCAGCAAGAACAAACTAACCTAGCTACCTTAGCTAGGTGTCTCTCGTTTGCCATCCTGCAAGCAGCGTAGTTTTTTTAAAACTAATATATGTAGGGACAAAACTACAACAATATATTGGATTGGATCTTCTATAGTTTAGTTTGATCCGACAGTATCATGCACACCATGCACGCAGAAGCAAACAAAAGGGAGCTAAGCTTCGCCTTCAGGTTCAGGTCTGGGTCTGGGTTTGGGTTTGGGTCCAGGTCTGCTAGCTTCCCCTTCGTTTTGACCATTGCGTGCATAGGCGTGACATACGACGCGCTATATCTCCACCTTCCGGCTTCAGTTCTCAGGTTCCGTTTTGGGTCTAGTTCTCCGCATGCGGCTGCAGTGTTTTTGCTCTTCGATCATGCCAGCTACAATTTTGACCAGGAAGCCCGAAAGGATATCTTATAGCTCAAATGCGTACTGCCAATGACAATGACACTGCTAGCAGTTGAGGCTCATGCAAGCTAATTAAGCAATCTCATGGACGGCTTTTTCATACCAAAGCACGCATGCCCGGCCCCTATAATTGATGTATGATTCATTCACTTCGTTCGATGTGCTTAATTCTTGCTAATTTTGTGGTCATATGCATATATATATATATATATATATATATATATATATATATATATATATATATATATATATATATATATATATATATGACGCTGTGTCCAGTTCAGAAAGGTATTGATATATGTTCATTCACCGTGAGGAACTAGTGTACACGAGGCGTATAGACGGTAGACCCAAACCCAAACCTGTCCATGAGCTACACACAACAGAAGGAGCTAAAATATCATAATCTCGGGAAGAACCGGACCCAGACCCAGACCCAGACCCAAACCTGATGAAATTGTCGTTTTCAGCCAATACGCAGAGTCAGAACGACAGAAATAGAGCTAGGCTACCAAAAACAAGATTGAAAGAATGAGCTTGTGTCCATATACGTTCAGCAAGCTAAATACAGCGAAAGCAATCAAGAGCACTACTATACTTCCAGCTGCTCATCAATAATATTATATTTTGGTCCCATATATATTTAAGATCGTTGTTGCTGCCACTGGGTTTCAGAAACACTACCGAAAGCTGACTGCAACCTGACTTGCTCCAAATATCATCGAAACAAATAAAAAAGAGCTGAAACTAGGCACAACCTCCCAATAATATCATCACTAATCTGTCCCAACCAAAAACACTACTATAATACCCCTATAAGCTTGAACTAGATACATTGCTACCGATGGGCAAAATCGTGTAGACATTGTCTCAAATATCCGCCGGGGCTTTCACAACTTTACCTATATGCCTCCACAAAAGCTTCAAATGCCGCAAATTGTCCGCTCATCTGCCAATCCTCGGTTTTGATGCCCAAATTGGTGAAGTTGTCGCTCATGGTTTCGAGGCTGAAATTGCCAAACCAACTGGAGTTACACCAACATCCGATCACCACTAAGTGCAAGTGTGTCCGCCTTGACTTTAGTTTGATCAACATCATGACTTCGCTCAACATCGTCTTCACCTAGCATGCAAACTTGCTTATTGACATGCCAAGTGCTAGCCATCCAAACGGTCCATCCTCCAGCCCTCGATCTTGGTACAAACCTTCGTGTCTGCCCTTCACCACTCCAGGTCCATCGCACACGGACTCCCTTGCTTGATCTTCTCCATTGTTGTTTGTTGTCTTACGGTCAATACCTGCACAACACAATCTAATTAAGAGGCATGTTATACACACTCACGCGCGTGGTTAGTTTGACACACACTTAACCAAAGCTCCACAATCACTCATCACACATACATGGGCACATTCCAACCATGTTGCACATAGAAAATCCTTAATAGTGTTGAGTGGCGTACAAATCAACAATTACTAAACTAGTAATTAATCAGACCTAAACCCGTTTGATTAAAACATGGCATATTATTTGGCCACGTATACTGCTCTTCACAAGGCCACGTAGGCACCTCTTTCACAAAGGCAAAACAAGGCCGCGTAGTCAGCTCTCTTCACATGGCAAAATTTGCCACACGCATGCAGCTCTTCGGGCCAGCATGTTTCTACCGAGTACGAGAGCTACCTTCGTATTTTCCCCTGGAAAACTTGACTGAGGCAGTAATCACTTGACCGGTGCAGAGCAGTGAATATATAATAAAAAATCATATTAATCATAAAATAAGAAATCTATTTTTTTTTTACTCCACATGACTAGATCTACACAATGAATATATAATATGTTATACTTTAGTATAATTTTCTTTTAGATCTATGGTTTTTTATAATTCAATGGAATAAATCATAACTGTAGTTTCTATGATCCAATTGTGGTGAAATTTTTATGGTGACTTAATTTAAAAGTTTTGTACTCATTTATCATGTATAACTTAGTTAAATCTAAATAAATTTATTAATAAATAAAGCTTGGGCCCGCGTTTCATACTCATTAGATCATAAGTTAATATAACTTGGGCCGCGCAAGGTGGGATACCATCAGGCCCATCAATGGGCAGGTGCAAGTTGGACGACCGAACAAGGGCCCAAAAGCATGGGCTGCCACCTCATCTTCAGCCCAGTAGGCAATACCCCAACGATTGCCCCTCAAAAAAAAAAAAAAAAAAAAAAAAAAAAAAAGTTTGACTACGGTCCTCTCATCTTCACGTCATTGACCGTTCCCATCAACGCCAGTTTGGCAATAGCTAAACTGCCAGAGCTAGCCACACCGTCGCAGGCCTGGCCACAACCATAACCGGAAGGCAGGATTGGAGGGACGCTTGTAGGAAGGCAGAACCTCAGCTGATTCCCATTTGATTATTGAATCGAATTTCATTGTCTAAATTTATGTATTGGCAGAGAAAATCAAACGCTAATGTTGATGATGGTCATGCTGATGATGCAGTGAAGTACAAGCGATTCAGATGTACGTCGCCTCCGATTACCACTTACCAAGATGTTGTGTGCGTGCATCTATAATGAGTAAATGATGCAGTGTTGATGACAGCCATGTACTGGCTAGTTTGCAGCGGTACGTCAATTTCTGTATCTCCGGTAATAATAATACGCAAAGCTCTGTGCATTGTACACCACCATGATGTTCATGCTTAATTCGTCCAGGAACAGAGTGTAATAAACTAGAGCTGAATACACGGGGCAACAAAATAAACATCTTCCATATTATAGGAGTAGTTTACACTTTACAAAGATGGTGACATTATTATTTGTAGACTAGTAGTATACATCTCACCATATACAGATATCACAATGGAATAGATACGGACACGGTCAAGATCATGAGGATGATTAGCTGCTGAAGATGGATACTGGACATACAACACACAAGTAGCTCTTGAATCATAACATTTTTTTACTCGCAACTAGAGAACATACATATACCATCATGTTCCACCAAATTATAATTTGTCTATTACCGCTCAGACTCTATGGTAACGACGAATAAGGCTCCTGAGCTCTGCAATCTGATCACAAGTTAGCTTACTGCATGTGGGCATGGCCAGAGCATCCATCGCCATCTCAGCCACCGTTGGATACTGAACCGAACCATGAACTTTCCACCAATTAAGAATGTCAAAGTCAACATCTTTTTGTTGTACGAGCAGGACTGTCTTCTAGGTAATTATCCAGTTCTGTCTTCGTTCTTGCACGATTATAACTGCTGTATAGCTCTTTGATCTTTCTGGTTACCTTGGAGATATAATCTGCGGCCTTTGCATCATCAAAATTTTTTTTGAACTTTTCTTCTATGTGCCTCAATTTGTACCGGGGGTCTAGCACAAGTGGTATAGACCAAACCAGGTACGAATCATCTATTGCCTTGTCGACGGTCTCTAGTGCCTTTCTAATAAGAGGAACATGGGCAATAGTAGCTCCAGACTGTTGAGGCCATAAAACTAAAGCATCCCTCACCTTAAACAGCTCTTCTAGACAAAGATTTGAAGTTGGAGTACTACAAGCAGAAACTCTTTTAATGGCACTGTATATGTCCCCCAAAAGGTTAAACAATAGTATTACCGATTGTGACAGTGTTCTATGGAGTTTATGCATTTCAATCTTCAAAGAACAATAGCACCAATACCAGTGTTCATTGTACTCCAATGGGTCATCTAGGTCAAGATCCGAAAGAAGTTTCTGACGATATTGCCGTGTCCAGTTTGAATCATTTATATTAGAGAAAATACCTTCTATGATATCTGAATCTAGAAGGCATCTAGCAATGGAGTGAAGCACATGGTCCATGTAGGCTGTACAAGTTAACTCTATGTCATCTGATCTGAATTGTTGCTTAATGTGGCGCTTCAGTTCAAGGTGACCAATGCTGCCTGTTATTTGTCCTGTTACCATGACCAGATCAACAGAACGAGCTGTCTGACGAATAATATAAGACGCAACACGGTTAGATGATACTTCACGAGAAACCATAGGCACTCCCAATAAATTGACCTTGTTATTGTAATTACCGGGAGGTAAAAAAACGTAAGCTTGATCGACCACCCTGTGAAGGTTCCATTCATCATCAATGAAATGGCACGTTATGTATAAGGCTTCCATTGTCTCCATAGATTTAGTTATACCCACCGCGTAACTTTGTCTTCCCGTTTCCCTTTCTAGCCAGACTGTATTGTTCCAGGACTGTGTAAAGACTTCATCACACATCTCCTCAATGTTCTCGCGCGAGGGCAGCTTGAATTCAGGCTTGAGGTGGCGCACAAAGTTCCTGAAGTGGTCGTCCTCCACGACAGAGGGGTCATATCCATTCAACGCGATCATCCGAGCAAGTTCTCTGATTGCATCCTTCTCGTCCACTTCCGGCTCGTGGTGGGCTTGTCCTTCAAGGCTGGGTTCTTGTGACAGAGCACAAGGCAGGGGCGGCAGCGGTGTCTGCTGCTGCTGTAGCGGTAGTGCTGCCGTCATGTCCTGCACCTTCTCTGTGCTGGATTTAAACTGTCGTTGAAACATCACCTGCAAGGATTCATCTTCGTTCAGCATTGGTTCATGATCCGTGGACGCACCATTGGAGCCTGAAGGAGCGCTGGGCAGCGGTGGCGGCTGTCGCTGTTGTGCTGTTGTTACTCCCCCCTCGGCGGCAGCAGCAGCTTCCTGCGGATGAAATTTTTTGAAGTGCTTCCACAAGTTGGTCGTACCATCTTTTGTTTCAAACTCCTTTCTATCTGTGCAATAGTTGCACCTGGCTTTGTTGATGACGTTCCCATGTCCATCCGTTAAACGGGTGAAGTAGTGCCACACGTTGGACTTCTTTGGCATCTCGCCTCGTCTCGTCTGTGCTCTTTGCTGTCGTTGCCTTTGCCTTTGCCTGTATATCCTGAGGAAGAGGAATTGCCAAATCAATAGGGAAGATTGGTTTCCTTCGCTCTCTGTATATGAAATAACCAGATTGTGATGCAGCAGTAGCACAATACCATAACCGATGTATGCCAATCGCTAAACAGAGAGAGGAGAGAATGAATTATTCAAGGTCTCAGATATAAAATCAAGAACCAGAGAATGGATTATTCAAGGTCTCAGGTACAAAATCAGCTTGTTGCTTTAGGCCAACAAGAACACCTTACTAATCCAATTCATAAAATAGATTGATTTGTAAGTTCAATTACCCTCTGTAAGATCCACTGATTCCTCTTTGCATGTATATACAAATTATTTTTCTTTTTGACTACAAAAATGGCTTTTTGCTAGTATGTGTTTGAACCTGATATCTTTTTAAAATGACTACAAAAATGGCTTTTTTTGCAGTAGGGGCTCCTTGCCCCTTCTGATATTTTTTTTTTAAAAAATGGCTGGATGGCAAAACTGCCGCAATTAATTTTATATAACTACATTTTTTTAGCGCTTGCCTACTACTATCTTCGCTCCAAACAATAATTCACTTTGACTTTTTTCTGCATCCATTTTATTATGCATCTCGAGATAATATATGCCTAAATAAATATCAAATTCTATGTACCCTTAGTTAAAACGATTTATAATTTGGAATAGAGGAAGTATAACACAACCTATTTTATTTTATGTCTATATAGTAACTTCTTAGTAGTCACCTACCGGGTCCTGCTTGTCATCATAGTCTCATGAGCTAAAATTTCTTACCTAACTTTGTCCAAGGTTAAGTGGTTAATTTTGTTGCCACAAGACCGTATGGCAAGAAAATTCATCAGCTAATAAGCCAAATCTGTATATATGTACAGAGATTTAGTCTATGATAAGTGGGCCATGTGGTTAAGAACGTAGATAGATCAAGATGTGCTGCAACCAAACACAAAAGAATTAAAGGGTTCCAAAATATTTTGAAAACGTGACCAAAACCCAGCCTATGCAGTAGCAAGAAATTCTCTTAAAAAAATGACCACGAAAATCGCAGAAAAAGAGAAATTTCAAGCTGGGGAGAGGACAAGTGAAGGACGAATTTAATTACTTCACCATGTATGATTACAAGCCACTCGCAGCATATGTCAAAGCTTGGATAACAAAAAGCTCAATCAAATAGCTACTCCCTCTCTTTCTCCCTCTCCTTAGCCCAAAACCAAAGACTCTCAACCTCACAAATGAGAGTCTAATTATAATCCTTTAGGCTTCAAGAAGCTTGGCTTGCAACCAGCCACCTCCGATATAGGTGCTTGGCAAGAAATCAAAAGCTGGCGATGGGAAGAAAACATGGAGAATTGATTTGAGGGAACTTACAAGGTGATGATGGAGCCTGGAGGAGCTAGTTTGCAGCCCCGCGCTCGGCCTCGGAGGACAGGACGGAGCAGATGCAGATCTCGACGAGAGGCGCGTCTTGACAGCTTGCTTTGCCAAATGCCAATGGAAAAGTGCGATGTGAAATTGTACCGGTAGTAGAGTAGCAGCCCGCAACACGCGTAATAGGCAAGTCAACAACGACCAAAGGGTCGACGACTTGTTGCATGTGCAGTTGACAGTCTAGTCCTATCCTATATATCTGTCTACAAGCACGGGTCGTCATCTAAATCTGTCTATAAGACATTGTTGATTGCTACTCACCCGCTTTTAAATTGTAGTTCATCTTAGTTTTTAGATACATTATTTTTACTATGCATCTAGCTAGTTATGCACTATGTCTAAATACATAACAAAAAATAGACCTAAAAAACCAAAGTGAATTATAATTTTAGTTTTCTCTCCATTCGAGTTTGTTTGGAATTTGAATTTCAAAATAAATTGAAAATAGCGCACTTCATAGGCATCATCCGTCCGTCGTGCAGGACACGCCCACCTCGGGAGCAGGGTGGTCCACCGCATACCCTATGGCCCACCTGTCATACATACAAAATATAAATTGAAAATGTTACCCAAAAAAAAAAAAACTGTCCGGCGCCGTCCCTTTGTAGTTCGTACGCGGAGCGGATTCCAGGGCATCGTAAGTGCGCGTGCGTGCGGCTCGGCCGGCCCAGGCCCAGCTTGAAAGTCGAACTGTCGAAGAGTAGTTGGATCACCAATTCGCCAGACTCATGAACTCGCGTCGCCGCCATCGCCCATCGCTGCATCGCACGCCATCACGGCAGCTGCCATCGCCCATCGGCCAACGAGCGTTCGTGCTTCTGCCACTACTACATAAACCTTCTATAGGGGCGGCTGGTGTGCCTCTCTCTAGGCGGTTTTGCCGCCGCCCTAATCTACCGTTCCTACAGTTGTTTTACAAGGGGCGGTTGGTGATGAATCGCTTTCTACTTGTATGAGCGCGCCCTATAATCTATACCCGAAATCGCGTTTTCAAAATTCAAAAAAAATCAAAACATTTTTATTAAATCGGGAGCACCCCATCGCCCGCGCCTTGCCCGTCTCACAACTGTGGCCCGTCAAAAATATTTTGATCTAGTTTTTTAACAAATTTATTTAAAAATTTAAATTTTTGTGCGTATTTTATACAAATCAAGTTAAATTTGTGGCGCGAACACCCAAAACTACGGTTAATTTGGGACTATGTAGTTTTTTTCGAATCAGGGGAGTTCAATTTCGGAAAACGCGTTCTGGCTCCTTGTGATCGCTGCGCGTCCTTTACTCAAACAATCAGCTCAAACAATGGGTCCACACCGCACGTCCAAAGCAAGAATAGTGACGATACAGTTTTTCAAAGGTGAAGCGGTGGAGAGAGAGAGTGTAGCACGGATCTTGAAGCATATTTGAAAGGTGGCAGATAGCATGTGCTCACACATGGATGCTGCATTGCATATCTGTTTTTAAATGCAATCGACGACTAATGACAGCAACCAACCAGCGCCACCGATGTTGACGGGGTTTTTTTTTTTTTTTTTGACTCGTTCCACGCGTCCGGACAGGACACACCATGATGGGTCGTCAGTCGGTCCGAGTCATCTCACTCATATTATTGTCATCATCATGTAGCTGGTGCCCATGTGATTGACAAATCGTTGCGCCATTTCCGCCGACGTGCTCTCAATGCCTCCTCCAAGCCTCCTCTGCGTGTTGCTGGCGGCCACGCCTCTGCTCTGCCATGGGCAGAGCATCCTCTCCCCCACGCCGGCATCCGCAAACCTGTCCACCAGCTGGACCGTCAGCTTCAAGAATGGGGCGCAGAGCCATGGCGTGCAGTCCTTGACCTACATGAGCAACACGGTCGTCAGCGTCTTCCTCCTCCAGTCCATCTCCACCCAAGAACAACCCTCACAGGACGGGGACGGGGACGGCGGCCTCTGCTTCGCCGCCTGCTTCTACTGCTCCGACCCATGCCAGGCCTTCCTCTTCGGCGTCTGCATCGTCTACGCCAACGGCGCCGGCGGCCTCAACTGGGACAGCGTGTCCCCCCAGATTGTCTGGTCCGCCAACCGTGGCCACCTCGTCCGTGAGAACGCCACCCTCAGCTTCACGGCCACCGGCGACCTGCTTCTCCGCGACGCCGACGGAGGGCCCCCGTCTGGTCCACCGGCACCTCAGGCCGGTCTGTTGCCGGCATGGCCCTGACCAAGTCCGGCAACCTGGTGCTCTTCGACCGCAACAACTCGCCGGTGTGGCAGTCGTTCGACCATCCCACGGATTCTCTGCTTCCCGGCCAGCGACTGGTGGAAGGGATGAGGCTCACACCAAATGCCTCTGCCACCAACTGGACCACCAGCGATCAGCTGTATATGACTGTCCGTGCTGACGGTTTATATGCATTTGCTGAATCTTCGCCTCCTCAGCTCTACTATCAATGGGCTCAAAACACGGTAACCAGACTAGGAGATAGGAAAACTTACATGACCCTCACAAATTACTCTGTCTCCATCTTTGCGTCCTCCTTTTCCAATAATCTATCAACTCTGGATAACAAAAGCGGAGGGCTAGGGATGAGGTACATAAGGCTCGAATCTGATGGGCACCTGAGATTGTATCACTCTAAGGGGGTCCAGGGCGATGGGTGGTCGATGGAGCAAGATCTTTTCAAGGAACAGCTAAATGATTGTGATTACCCAACTGTATGTGGCCACTATGGCATCTGCATCAGTGGCCAGTGCACATGCCCGATTAACAGCAACGTTACATACTTCAAGCAGATTGATGACCGCAGGATCAACCTTGGATGCGCCCCTGTGACTCCAATTTCCTGCGCGGATATGCAAGACCACCGGCTCCTCGCTCTAAGTAATGTTTCTTACTTCAATTTTGTATATACCCAAATGCCTCAGACGATTGATGAAGAGGGCTGCAAGAAGGCATGCTTGCGAATTGCTCATGCAAGGCTGCATTCTTTCGGTTCGGTTCGGATGACCCTTCTCGAGGCTATTGTTACCTGCCGACAAAAAAAGTCTTCTCAATGCAAGAAAGTCACTGGGAAGTAACTCATTTTATTTCCAATTCTTCAGCATACCTTAAGGTGCAGGTCACGCAGTCATCTCCCACTCCAAGTTCCTCGAATCCAAATAAGACGGTGAATCCTGCCATAAAGAGAAGGATCAGCACAGCCACAATTGCTGGCTCCACGCTTGCAGGAGTTACTTTTACTAACTGTGATCGTAATTACCTCAGTGGTTCTCTGGCGGCGATATCAGAGTAGAGATGACGATGAGGAATTTGGAGAAGTACACGGTATGACTACTAGGTTCACATTTGAGCAGTTGAAGGCAGCAACCGAGCAATTCAGCAAAATGCTAGGGAAAGGAGGATTTGGGTCTGTTTTTGAGGGGCAGGTAGGCGAGCAGAGAGTTGCAGTAAAACAGCTGGAGCGAGCTGGTCAAGGAAAGCGGGAATTCTTGGCTGAAGTTGAGACAATTGGAAACATTCATCATATAAATCTGGTGAGATTGATTGGCTTCTGCGCAGAGAGATCTCACAGACTCCTAGTGTATGAATACATGCCCAAAGGATCATTAGACAGGTGGATTTATTGCCAAGATGACAATACACCTCTTGATTGGCATACACGATGCAGGATTATCGCTGATGTTGCCAAGGGCCTACCTTATCTTCATGAAGAGTGCAGACAGAGAATTGCTCATTTGGATATCAAACCACAAAATATCCTCTTAGATGACAACTTCAGAGCAAAACTATCTGATTTTGGACTAGCTAAGATGATCGACAGGGACAAGAGCCATGTGATTACAAGAATGAGAGGCACTCCTGGATATTTAGCTCCCGAGTGGTTAACATCTCAAATCACTGAGAAGGTTGACATATATAGCTTTGGTGTAGTAGTCATGGAAATCATCAGTGGAAGAAAGAATCTTGATTATTCCCAACCCCAAGAAACCGTTCATCTCATTAGCATATTGCAGGAAAAGGCAAGGAATGATGAGTTGGAAGATTTGATTGATATGAACTGCGATGAAATGCAAATTCACAAGCAAGAAGTGATTCAGATGATGAAGGTTGCCATGTGGTGTTTGCAGATTGATTACAACAAAAGGCCTCAAATGTCAGTTGTTGTCAAAGTATTGGAAGGTACGCTGAATGTGGAAACTAATATAGAATTCAACTTTGTAGCTACTACTATGGTTCCAACCAACCAAGGCGATGATAGGAAATTGTCTTCATCAGCTCCACTTCTAGCCTCACATTTATCAGGTCCTAGGTGAAGTGAAGCAATTCTGAAAAAGATCACATCCATAATATTTGTACGCCAAGAATTAATCATGTTTCTGTTTCACAAAATAATATTCTCAGATAGTCCAATATTTTGGGTTCCAAATTTCTCTATGCATGCGAAATCATTTTTATACAGAAAAATAAGTACCAAGTTACTTATCCTGTGAAGAATTATAACACATGGTGCCATAATATATGTTACTATCAAAGAATGATAGAATCAAGTGAAAACACTGATGCCGTAAACTTATGTTAGATCTTTGTTAGTGTTATCCTTTAAGATTCTTTTTTTTCAAGCAAAAGAATAGTTCTGAGCATAAGTTGTGGTTAATGCAAAATAATATAACCATATTTTTAACAAATTTTAAGATACACTACACAGCTACAGTCATATTCTACTATTCTGTTGCGTGGCATTTTCTAAAGCTAAGATTTTGCAACAGAAACTACGTGCAATACGTAGACCTTTTGCACATATGAAGAATTTGCAACACCGTGGCATCATATAAATAGGCAGTATTCACTGGTGAAGAGAATTGCAAGCAGGCATGCTTGGGGAATTGCTCTTGCCAGGCTGTTGTGTTCCAGTTTCACAAAGGTGCTTCAAACGGCTCATGCCTACTGGTCTCAGAAGCCCTCTCATTGGTGGGATCTGAACCGGGCATGGCATTCCTGAAGACACAGATCACACACCCACCACGATTGGGGAAGAAAAGAGCTGTTTGTACCATTTGCAACCGGAGGGGCTGCCGCTGCCCTTGTACTGTTTGCAATTGTCAGTACGATCATAAGATGGGGGAGAAATGAAAAGGACGGTGGTGAGGATGAGTTTGGTGAGCTACCTGGAAGGCCGATAAGGTTTCACTTTTCAGTCACTCAAACTCAAATAGCAACCAAAGGTTTCAGTAGTAAGATTGGGGAAGGAGGCTTTGGCTCAGTTTTTAAGGGGGTGTTAGATGATCAACTAGTTGCGGTAAAACACTTGCATCGAGCTGCTCAAGGAGGAAAGGAATTCCTCGCTGAAATTGAGACAATCGGCAGCATTCATTCAACACATTAATCTTGTAAGGCTAATTGGTTTCTGCACTGAGAAATCACACAGGCTGTTAGTCTATGAGTACATGCCAAGAGGATGCAATTTTGATGCTGAAGTTGCTGACTTTGGGCTGTCCAAGCTAGCTGATAGACAGGGCGAGAGTCGGGTGGTGACCATAATGAGAGGGGCGATGCAAGGGGAAGAGAGAAAATACGTACAGGTGGCCGGCGAATGGGCCGGGCAGCTCTCTCGGCGGCAGAAGCAGATCATGGCTGCTTTTGCCTTCGCTTCCTGTGTGGCTCCCTGCTCTGCCGAGGGAACTAGCCGTGAGAGAGCGAAAAATCTCGATGCCGCATTCCGCCGAACAGGTGGCCGGCGAGCCCACGGCACCGGGTTCGCAAGCTTGGCAGCTCCTCCGGCGAAATGAGGCCTCGATCGCGCGGCCGAGATAAGTTCCGGTAGTCCAAGCGCGCCGACACAGTATAGGGGCTGGCCGCCCGGTAGCTACGAGGGCCGGCGGCCGGCGCAATCGTGGGCGCGCAGAGGCAAAGCAGGGCGTGTGTGGCCCCGCACGAGTTGTTCGGTTACGGGCCTTACGGCCAGTGTCCGCGCGCCGAACTTTCATCAGCAGTCCACCAAAGGTCGTAGGCCCATCAACGAGCTAGAAGAGCTTTGTAAAAGACCACCTCATTCCTCGCTACTCCCTAGTCTACTTTTCGTTCCTCAATTTTCACAAAAGTCTGATTTTCATCCATCAACCCCAAAACCGACAAACAAGTCCCTCAACTTTCGAAACCGTTTTTTTTTTTTGCCACAGTAACCCCCGAATTTACTACTGGTTTTGTTTTTCTCTTTTCTAATTTATTTACGCTGAATCTTTAAAAATCATAACTCTTCGACACGACATCGGATGAAAGATGATTTTTATATGAAAATATAGCCCTCGATGAGATCTACAACTTTCTAGTTTTGAGTTTTTTTTTGATGACGTTAAAATGCTCAAAAAATTATACGTAAGTATAACACCATAATAATTGCGTAATTCTGCTTGCCGCATTAGAAAATTAATATATTTTTTGTTTGTTATCAAATAAAGACACTATCTATACTAAAATTTTAGCACTCTAAAAAGAAATAGATGCTTGTAGTTTTGAGTTTTTACATTTGAAGTTGTAAAGATGTCGATAAAAAACAAAGATAAAGCCTCGGCGTTTTTCGCATACTTAATATGCTACTTTATAGTTTTATCGACATCAACAACTTCAAATGTAAAAACTCAAGACTACAAGAATCTATTTCTTTTATAGTGCTAAGATCTTAGTTTATAAAGTGTTTCATTTGACAACAAACAAAAAAATATTAGTTTTTGTAATGTGGCAAACAAAAGTACACGATTATTATGGTGGTGTACTTTTGTATAATTTTTTTGAGCACTTCAATGTCACCCAAAAAAAAAAAACTCAACTAGAAAGTTGTAGATCTCATCGAGGGCTGGCAAGCCATATAAAAATCATCTTCATCCGATCGTGTCGAAGAGTTATGATTTTTTAAAAAAATTCAGCCAAAATAAATCAAAAAAGGGAAAAACAAAGTCATGGTTACGGTACCGAGGGATGGAATTTGCACTATTTTGAAAGTTTATTCGGTTTTTTGGGTCGAGGATGAAAACGAAGCTTCGCGAAAAGTTGAGGTACCAAAAGTAGACTTTTTTTTTTTTTTCTTTAATTTAACGAGGGTGCAAATGCAAGGCAATACCAGGCGAAGAACAGCCAATACCAGACGAAGAACTGCCAAATCTCATATACTAGTAGTAACCAGGGACCAAAACTGTGAGCTAAGTCCTAACTCGATTCCATTTATATTTTTTTTCACGAAAATAAATTCAAAAACATTACTGCACGCCTCATGTCATGAACCAAAAAGAGATCGCCGGAATAGGGCCCAACAAGGGGAACCGCCGCCGCCTAGGGCCCAAGGCCTTGCGCGCGCGCACCTCGGCCGGCCGCCGCCGCGCCAGAATCAGCGCCACGTCGGTTGCTTCGCAAATAAAGTAAGGAATATTTAAGGAATAAGGATAGGAATAAAATAGGGAATAAATAGGTTGCTTGTGAGAGAGATATTCCATTCTATAAGGAAACCTCCTAGAGATTGTTTAGCGTGCAAGTCTTCCTCGGACTATAAATACAAGGGAGTTGCACTCGTTTGGATTTTAATCGAAAAATTAAAGGGGTAACACCCAAAAACTCTCCAGCTCTCCAACTCTCAATCTCTCTCTCTCTCCGCACGTGCGCCGCCGACCCCTAGCCCCACCGCGGTTCACGCCGCGCCGTCTCCAGCAAGACGGCGGCCGGCCGCCACCGCGCCGCCGCCCGGGCGCCGCCCGGCGCCCCATCCCTACGCCGCCGCTTCTTCCTCCTCTTCTTCTTCCTCCCTACTACTCCCAAACAGCCCCAATCACCATCTTCACCCTCACCGCCGCTTGTCAAGATCGCGACGATCAGAATCGGGTGTCAATTCCGCCCAATCTAGCCGAATCGGCAACCTGGTATCCGAGACCGGGGCGATTCCCACCACCGGCGGCTTCCGACCACCACCAACGCCAAGATCCGATGGACGCCACATGATCGCCGAGTTCGGATGGAGTTTTGGGAGTTCCGTGATCACCGGAGGAAATTCCAGGCCACCTTCACCGCCTTCCCGGAGAAGTTGGATGAACAGCCTGCCCGACGACGCATAACGGCGACACTCTCAAAGTTGAATCTTTTTTGGCGACGCTCCCATCGACATCCACGACGACCGGTGGCCAAGACAGCAGCAACACCAGCACGTGGCCCGCGCCGGGACGTGCCGCGCCCTCTGACGTCACCTCAGCCACCACCGACGACGTCCCCCGCCATGGCGCGCCGACGGTGACGACGCTCCTACTACCGGCGCCGCCTACGTCGCCCCTCCAAGATCATCAACGCCGCAAGCAACGAAACACGCCTACCCCATGGGTGCCCCCTTGTTGCTCTCGCGATCGATCGTAACCGAGGCTACCACCGACGTCCCACCCCTGTTCGATGAAAAACCTACCAACTAGGCCAACGTCTCACGGCTACTACAATGTCACGAGATAAGTTCCCGGTCACTACCGGTTATAAATGTATAAAACCCATCCCCAATAAAAGCGTCGAAATGCACCACCGACATTCCCCAAGAAAACCACCATGTCGGTGATCCGAAAGGGATTGTCAACGGGATAGATCTTGCCATCTTAGATATTTCATCCGCAAAGCGCACGGATCTATCATTGTAGCATTTCACCCTAAGTATTCAGGGGTATCGTTATTTATATTTTCCCAAAGGAAGGCATGTGATTTAATAAGCTAGCATGGCATCTCGAATAGAGGAATATGTGTTTGCTTAGACCAAATTGTTCATAACGAGGGGTAAGCAATACGGTTCATGGATAGTGTGACACACACTTAAGAATCCACCAAAAAAAAGGATAAAGAAAATAGATAAAGAATAAATGAATAACCTAATGGAGTAATTCTAATGTATCTAGTCATGGCCATACAAATGAATAGTTAGGATCATATGCAAACCGATTTAATCATGGTTAGGTCTAGGATAACGGGGAGACTCCCTAGATACCATACGGCCCGATAGGAAGCATTTACAAACTCCTACAGCACACACGAACGTGGAGGGATTTCAAGGGGCGGTCAAGGCTTGTCACGACCAAGCCGCCTACCCCTCAACCGTGGCGTGCACTCATATCCGCAGTGTCGTAATACCCGGCACCATGCCCGCATATTAGAGCACTACTCTTGTCCCCCAGGATCCCCACTCGTCGAATGGACGGACTAGAACAAGAGCAAACCCGAAGGAACAACGAACCGATATCCCACCTCTAATCCAGTTAGGCATATGATGATCGATGAAGAAATGTGATGAACAAGTCAAGATTATGATATGCAAACTATATGCTAGTTCATATACCAACACAAGAACATGAACAAGACTATACTCTAGTTCATAAGTTAGGCCAAGAACATAGATATAGGACTTGTAAATAGAAGAATGCCCTATAGAGAAGATGTATTACCAAAGCACTTTCTTCTAGGAGACAAGCCCTCCTTGTAGCTCTTCTACTCCAAGTGCTAACCAAGAACTAAGAAGAAGAAGAAAGAAGAAGTAGAAGAAGAGAGAGAGGTAGAGGTGGTAGAGGTGAAGATTGGCGGTTTGCTTTGGACTCCAAGTGGTGTGTGTTGAGAGAGGGGCCTACTTATACACTTAGAGGAGGGGCCTAAGTGCTAATTTACACCAAAACCGACCTGGTAAACCTTCCTAATCCGAGCAAACCCGACCATCCAAGGGCGGGAATCCCCATTTGGCGGTGCATGAACCGCCTCCCGAGGGCTGGGCGAAACCGCCTCGGGGAGGGTGCGGCCGCACCGGGTGGTCTTGTACGCCCCCGGGGGAACTCGGCCTGGCCCGGCCTCTGTGGGGTGTCGTCTTCCGTCCTGAAAAGTTGTGGGCCGGGCTTGGCTCGGCCCAATTTTGATGTTTTGGGTCGATTTGCTCCTGGGCTTGAGTTTTGCAAAAATGCGCTTTCCCTGGATGGCGTACTTTGGTCGATTTTTCCACTTGCTTTATTATAAATCTGCAAAATAAAATTCTAGACACTACAAGTAGAATTTATTAGTGATAAATGCATATGAGTATAAAAGGTATAGTTTTACTCCCTTTATGGTAGTAAGTTGACGTGAAAAATATGTCGTTGGTGGCCGTCAGCAACTACCAACA
Organism: Hyparrhenia diplandra; assembly: GCA_015847255.1. Taxonomy (NCBI): domain Eukaryota; kingdom Viridiplantae; phylum Streptophyta; class Magnoliopsida; order Poales; family Poaceae; genus Hyparrhenia; species Hyparrhenia diplandra. The sequence goes on along the minus strand of JADLZK010008112.1, from coordinate 1,151,709 downwards.
TCATCCTTGACATTGGGAATATCCGGGTGCCAACAAGGACGACTCAACGACGTCGCTGATGTCAGCACCGGCCGTGCCAATCTCAACCCGGCGTCCACGACATCCCGGACAACAACGGCGACATGAACAACAACGCCAACAACCGCCGACCCGGGACATCACACGCTCCACGGTCACCGAGCAAGTCCATTGTTGGCATTTGTTAAGATGCTAAAAAATATAAAGGATTCTGCAAGCGCCGAACACCTACCATTGTAGCTTTTTCCCTAGGATGAGTATTCTAGAGTATCGTATCCACGAGGAAGCTTTGGCTAAAGAATTCTAATAAGTCACAATCATGTATCTACTAACTTAGCAAACCACTAGACTATAGTGAGGGGGTAATTGTTAAAGGTTAAAAAAAACATCTAAGCATAAAATAATAAGCTACCTAAGATGTCAAAAGACTAATCAAGAGGTCAAAGAGAGAGATTTAGGTTCCTAAGTTCTTACGTATTACTTAGGTTCTATGATAGCAATCATACCATAACACTTGGGACACCAAAGCACTAGCCACGGAAAGGGATGAGAAGGGGGCTAGGAAGGTTTGGCAGGTCCTACAAACACCAACCCGAACGTGGTGGAATACATCGGCCATCGAGCTGTCACCACACAGGGCTACCACAAACTATCCGGTGGGGTTGGGTGCAATCTCGGGGTAACCTCTAGTCTAGACACCATGTCTACACACTATCAATTACTACTCTAATTATGTCTATAACTAGAGCACTCGATGCGAGCGAAGATCCCATGCAATGTTATAGCAACTATACTTAACCAAATATATGAAAATCATAGAAGTAAATATAGAAGATAAATATATGAATCATAAGTCTTCCAAAAATAAGATATGAAACATACCAAACTGTAGACATCTCCGGAACCAATGTATAGTTCAACTCTCCTTTACTCTTGATTAGATCTAAGTTAGATCTAATCTACTTCTAATTACATGTCTAATCTACTTCTAATTACATGGCTAATCCTCTTCTAATCTTCCTCTAATTCACTAATCCCTTAGAGAGAGGTTATCCTTACATTGGGACACCTCTACAACTAAGAGAATAATGAATAGAATGAGATAGAATGAATTAGGGTTTAACCCTAGGGGCAGGGGGTCTTCTTATATAGGCCTTGGCGATGAACGATGACCATTGGATCAAACCGACCTTGGCAACGGTGTAGATACAACCTCAAGGTCGGTGGTAAACCGACATCACCGAGAAGGACCGATTGGCCCCCGTAGCGGGCGCCGCCGGGGTGGACAACAACGGCGCCGAGGTGGCGTGCCACCTCGGCTTCCCGTTTCTTCTGGTGTCCTCTCGGTACCTTCTAGAATGTTTTAGTCCACTTTTTTCGGTCGAAGTTACTTCACGGCTAAGTCTTGCCATCATATGTGAGATATATTCTGAAACTTTCTCCATTCTTCTCTTCATTTATCTATTAAGTCCCTGAAATTATATAAATCACCAAAACTCATGGAATTATGTTAGCTAAACCCCTAAACTTATGTTGATATTCATTTTAAGCCCTTATCCAAGTTTAGTTGACTAGTAATATTATGCTATAACAGGTGTCAACAAGTTCCCCAAGCTTACCCTTTGCTAGTCCCCTAGCAAAGCCAAACTTAGCAATGGATCGGGAGTTGCATACAACGCTTTCACACCTTTAAAAGTACACATGCTTTCAAACAAAATTTCTCTCCGATAAAAGATAAACTTTTTCAAACTTTAATTAATCAATTATCTCTTACCTTTTGGGGCTTTATATCTTTTTCTCGCAATCTTGGGTAATTGAAAGATAGAACAGTCAAGTCAAGCACTAAATCTCAAACTCTTTGATCAACTGTCATTTCGAGTTTTGCTAATTTTCAAATAAAACTCAAAGTTCCTCGCATGACTCTCTCTCTAATCTCTCATTTGTGGTATTTGTGGATCCTCTCTTAGACAATAAGGTAGTGTTGCCTTTCTCTCATAGAAAATATAAATTTTGACTAAAACAAAAGCTTACTATGCCTTCTTCTCTCTCACCCTATATATATATCTAAAGCTTATATATGTGGGTCTCATAGGTAGGAGAAAATAATTTATTTACTTACTAAGCATATATTGTAAATTCAAGCAATGGATCCAAAGATACAAGTCACACCGATCAAGTGGTGCATGTGTATGGTGGATAGTATATGTATGATATGGAATGTAGTAGAGTATGTAGTGAAGTGAATAGAATAGATAGGGAATCATACTTTTGCTCCTTTTAGGAATCTTCTCTCTTTTTATTTTGAAACTTTTTTTAGAGAACCCGGGTTGTATCTTTTTCTCTCTCTTTTTTTTTTTCAAGAGAGGTGGGCTCTGCTAGCCCTAGACTTTTGTCTGTTATTTCCTCTCTTATAAAAGATGTGGGTTCTCTTGACCCTCGGACACTTGTCCATTATTCATCTTTATTTAAAAAATGTGGGCTCTACTCGCCCTCGAACACTTGTCCATTTTTCATCTCTATTTGGGAGGTAGGCTCTACTCGCCGTAGGACTTTTGTCCATTTTTCATCTCCCTTTCTTTTTTTAAATACAACCTAGATCTCTTTTTGCAATAACTTTTGAGAGGTATAATTGATGGAGCTTTTATAAGATATTGGCTAGCAATGAATGAGTGAACGGGTATATATATAGTAAGTATATATGGAGTAGATATAGAGTGAAATGAAGTGGAGTGGAGTGCATATGATCAGCATGACAAGTTTCTAAGGGTCGACAAAGATTGAACAAACTCAATGCAAAGCAAGCAGCCTATATATATTTTTCAAAAGGTTTTCCTAATCTAATTAGCATGTATATATGGCTGTGGTAGAAGGTTCACACTCTTGTCACACAGAAACTTATCATGTGCATTTTCAATTTTCAAAATATAAATCTCCAGAAATCTAGTGTCACTAGGAGTAAGATCAAATAGCAGCTCGGACTATCATATATCATATCCGTCAATTACCTAGACTTTAGAGTAAGCATTTGCAACTCATAGGTTTCAGGTTTCAAAGTAAAAATTAATTTTGCAAATGGAGCTCGAGAGAAATTAAGCTTGAAAGCTAGGTACTAGAAAAGTATAACAACGGAGCAACTATCATCATCTCCTTGTTGACAAATTTTAAGGTTCCTTTTAGTTGAGCAAAGTAAACTTTAGTGTGCACTCTCTCTTGATCCTTTTATTCCACACTCTAACAAAAGACTCTTTTTAGACTATATATAAAACTAAACTCTTCAACAAACTTTCTAGCAAACAAAATATTTGACTAATAATAGTATAATATAAATAATAAGATAGTAAGATACTTATCGGATAACAGGGGGTTGCACTCCCCCAAGCTAGATTTTGACATAGTCTTTAATGTTCTTGATGGTTGGAAGTAGAGGTAGATAATGATGGTGGCTGATTGATCTTCTTTAACACTTTGGACACCATGTGTGTCATTTCTCTCTTCCTTGAAATCCTGCTGAACTCAAATAGACAACAAAGCTAATGGAACTTGATTAAGTGTTAGGGATTAGCCACGTTGCTTTTGTGCGTAAAATCTTTCACAAAGATTAAATATTTTTGGGATTTTCTATGCAAATAAGGATGATGATGCATGCATATTTATGCCACCACAAGAAATATCCTTGTGGGTTGTTACACACCACAAAATTACTCACATGGGGCTTAGAGTTTTTCAAAGTATATGCAACAAACAAATATTTATTTTCTTTTCTAATGCAAGGTTAGTGCTATAATGTAAATATGCTAAAGGAAAATAATTATGCAATGCATGGAAATAAATATGGATAACTACCGATCTTACCTTTTCGGCAAGGATTCAGTGTTTTAAGTCCTCGAACGAGACTTCTTACCTTGTTGTTTCCTTGAGTGTATTATCTGATCTTGACGGTTGTGCTCCTTGAGATGGTGAAGGACGACATCACCCATGTTCTTAGTCGGTCTTATGAGTTGGAGTGAAGCATAAAGTGCTTCTTGTTTAGTGTGCATGCTTGTAGGACATTCACTTGTTGAATTCTGGAGAGACTGATAGGCTTCTCCACCATTTTTTCTCAAAGTGTGTCCTGCTTGCAAAATCATGGTAGAGATCAAGTGCATGGGCTCATTTGGTGGAAAAACACCAACAGAACCAAAATTTCATTCATTCTTCTCTAACCATAGGCACAACAAACAAGATAGAGTTGATTTATTATACACTTTTCTTAAATCTAACTTGGGTGACAAGATTAGAAGATTGAGCATGATTGTTTGTGGTTAAAACTTTTGACCGGTCGAATCAAGCTCATTGACTCTTGGAAGGGTTTTCTTATCTAAACACCAAAGACATGATTATGAATATGTTCTTCCAAAACAAGGCAAGCAATATTCTAACTTACAAGATGAGGACTAAGAGATCAAGAGAATGGTGGCGGGAACACTTAAAGAAACAAAACATGTTGAGCTAATGAAATTGGATCATGCAAGGTTGTTACTCTAACATGTTTTATTCTTTATTTATGAACAAGACATACTTTTAGATAAAGCTTAAGTAATGACAACTTACCTTAAGATGTTACCTTATTATTGGAGTGTGGCAAACGTAACACCTTGTGGTGGTCCTTTTCTTCTATGGCCTCTTGTGTATTTTGTTCCTTATCTATTTTATTACATCGTCCTTCCTTTCTTTTTCTTCAAATTGTACTAAACCCTTTTAGCTCCTCACGATGGTTTTATTCCTGTAATATTAGTTGACAACACATACCCGAAGGAATATACAAGTAATTGTAAACAAGGGTAGAACTATCATGGAGCTTAAGGTTGCTTTTATGCCAAAAGAAGTTTTGATTGGATATTTTATATGCTCACTATTACTTTCTCTCTAGTTGTAAATTTTATGATATCTTTAAGTTTGATTTTTATGCATGACATCTATAACCATTCAAACTTTAGAGAGATAAAGTAATTGTGAGTAAAGGGATTGCAAACCAGCATGTCGAGTGACGGAAGCTTGAGTAGAGGAAGAGTAATGTCGGATGATCTTTAGAAGAGTCGACCTTCCTCCCCCCATGCTTGAGCCTTCTGTCACTTAGCACTTCAAGTGTGCATGCTGGACCGTCCCTAACCATGTGTTGTAATCACCATGTCCTTAGATGTTGTTCATCCTTGGTTTCTACAAGGTTAGTGACAAAGAATACCCGAAGGAACTTGTCCTAGGAACATGTTACTTTTTACCATGAGCCATCATGTGCTCGGATATATATATATATATTATTTTTATTTTCTTTTAGAACATAAGACAAAAGTTGTATAAAAATATGTGAGTTATATTCACTTACCTGTCTTTGATGTTCTTATGGCCTATAGCTTTGTCCATCCACTTCTTTCGAGTGATAACTTTTCTAGATCGTGTTGTATGGCACTCTTCTTCATCGAATGGACATAGCATAGACCTTTCTGTTCTTCCATTAATGATGAATGAGCTGTGTCTTTTGCACAAGGTTGGAGTTCATCATTTGCCTTGCTTCATCTCTAATTATGAGTTCATCTCTTGACTTACCCCAATTGGATTTGATAGGTTTCTGGGGGTTAGTCCAACATAATAACCAATGTCTACACAAGTAATTTTTAGTGCAATAACTAAACTAGACTCCATGTCTAATTCAATTAAGGAAGGCGTTTTAACCTAAGCACCACTCTTAATTTAAAAGCCTTTGGAAATACGCTCGCCAGTATTTCTAAACCAAAGCATACTACAGAGACAAAGGTAGCAAGAAAGCACTATAGAGATTTATTCAAATAGAGATGAATGAACATGATCATGGTGAGAGTTTTTTTTTTAGATGCTAATGACATGGATGAATGCACAGGACTAAACATGCAATGGATCTACTAAGCAAAAACATAAACTAAGCGGAGTGAATGCATGAGTTGATCAAGTAAACATGCAATGCAATGCAAGAAATTAAATGATAACTACTCAATCAATTTATAGTCCATGAGCAAGACTTTCTCACCTTTTAATCATACTTACCACGTTGTGCAGCTTCTATGTACGTCACTTGAGATGTGTGCATTGAATTCTTGTGACGGCGACTTCTTCAGAATCTACAAATGGTTAGAATAATATAAATTTGAATACATACCTTTTGAGATGACAGGTTCCAATGTGTGATAATCTTGAATGATCCGGCACCCCAGGGTTCTTCAATCTTTTTGTTTTCTTTTCTTGTGGAATCTTGTCCGGAAGATCGCAACGACATCTTTTGTCCCTGTCTATTCCACAACTCAACGTAACAAGGGTAATCCTACTAAAGCTAGTGATACACTAAATTAGCGGACATCATGATCATCATTAGAATCTTTAGGCCAATTGCTTCCCCAAAGAACGGCGCCAAAAAGCTTGTTGGCATTTGTTAAGTGCTAAAAGAATATAAAGGATTCTCGCAGCGCCACGTAACACCTACCATTGTAGCTTTTCCCTAGGATGAGTATTCTAGAGTATCGTATCCACGGGGAAGCTTTGGCTAAAGAATTCTAATAAGTCACAATCATGTATCTACTAACTTAGCAAACCACTAGACTATAGTGAGGGGGTAATTGTTAAAGGTTAAGTAAACATCTAAGCATAAAATAATAAGCTACCTAAGATGTCAAAGACTAATCAAGAGGTCAAAGAGAGAGATTTAGGTTCCTAAGTTCTTCTGTATTACTTAGGTTCTATGATAGCAATCATACCATAACACTTCGGGACACCAAAGCACTAGCCACGGAAAGGGATGAGAAGGGGGCTAGGAAGGTTTGGCAAGGTCCTACAAACACCAACCCGAACGTGGTGGAATACATCGGGCATCGAGGGGCTGTCACCACCACCTGGGGCTACCACAAACTATCCGTGGGGTTGGGTGCAATCTCGAGGTAACCTCTAGTCTAGACACCATGTCTATACTATCAATTACTACTCTAATTATGTCTATAACTAGAGCACTCGATGCGAGCGAAGATCCCATGCAATGTTATAACAACTATACTTAACCAAATATATGAAAATCATAGAAGTAAATATAGAAGATAAATATATGAATCATAAGTCTTCCAAAAATAAGATATGAAACATACCAAACTCTGTAGACATCTCCAGAACCAATGTATAGTTCAACTCTCCTTTACTCTTGATTAGATTTAAGTTAGATCTAATCTACTTCTAATTACATGTCTAATCTACTTCTAATTACATGGCTAATCCTCTTCTAATCTTCCTCTAATTCACTAATCCCTTAGAGAGGTTATCCTTACATTGGGACACCTCTACAACTAAGAGAATAATGAATAGAATGAGATAGAATGAATTAGGGTTTAACCCCAGGGGCAGAGGGTCTTCTTATATAGGCCTTGGCGATGAACGATGACCATTGGATCAAACCGACCCTGGCAAATGCTGTAGATACAACCTCAAGGTCGGTGGTAAACCGACATACTGGCCGGACCCGATTGGCCCTTCAGAAGCGCTGGGCGGCCGGGGTGGGACAACGGCGGCCGCCGGGTGGCGTGCCACCTCGGCTTCCGTTTCTTCCTCCGTGTCCTCTGGTACCTTCTAGAATGTTTTAGTCCACTTTTCGGTCGAAGTTACTTCACGGCTAAGTCTTGCCATCATATGTGAGATATATTCTGAAACTTTCTCCATTCTTCTCTTCATTTATCTATTAAGTCCCCGAAATTATATAAATCACCAAAACTCATGAAATTATGTTAGCTAAACCCCTAAACTTATGTTGATATTCATTTTAAGCCCTTATCCAAGTTTAGTTGACTAGTAATATTATGCTATAACAGGTGTCAACATCCATCCCATTCAACAAGGAGCTTCTACCTCTATCACCCATGCTCCAACGATGTCGCTCGACGTCGTCAACCAAGACGTCTTTGACCCTGGCATCATCGATGAGAAAAACGACACCCCTCGAAAGTCAATGACATCCCCGACATCGCCATTAACGCCGCTAGCCACAATGCTTTGCGGCATCGGCGACGTCGACAACGACAAGGACGCTACCATGGGCCATGAGCGGCAACGGCGTCCTCAAGGATGCCAACACCAATGACGTTCCCCACGATGTCGACTACGTCTTCACCATGCCTACCATCGACAACAACTACAAGGGCATCAACCACGGCGACATCCTAGCGACCAACCTCGACATTGGCAACCCGCGACATTCCACACATGGGCGCCACGGCCGATGAGAACACCAACGCCCCCAGGGCGCCACCAAGGAGATGGTGGTTCACTCGCCGACCTTCCGATGATCTACTACACCCGGCTGGACATTCACCCGACACCAATAATGACGGAGAACACCATCTCTCAAGCCGCAGCTCCGGAAAGGCGACATCATCGGTACCACGCCAGCGTAACATCGTACGTACCACCGCCAAACCGACAACAACGACACTCCTCCTTCTTTGGCTCCTCTCCGCATCCCCAAGGCACCATGGCGAATCGGAGACAACATACCATGGTGCCCCACTCTCGGTTTTGCGACGTCCTTCAACGGCGACACCAACAACCATCACGGCGTCGACTACGCGACCTTGGCGGCGGGGGACGACTCGAGCCATCCCGTTGGCTCCCTTATTCCTCAACGACATCGTCGCCCATGCGACTACGCCAACAAAGCCATGGGCTGCAATACACCAGGAGGCACCCTACACGGAGAAAACGGCGATCCACCTCGCCCAAGACTTCGACGCTTCCATCTTCAAGAAGCCTCGACTTGTGAGCTTCACCGACGATGACAAGAGGTACATACCACCCACATCAACCTCCTACCTCGATGACCGTCACTACCTCTGAGGCTTCCATCCTTCATCAAATGGCAACACAAATTGGCGACAACCTACTTACCGCATCGGCTGGAACCATAAGCTCCAACCAAGGAACAGCTTGGGCGCCCGGCAATGGAGATCGTCTTCCTCGACAAACATCGCCACTACGTCCCTAGCCTTATTAAAGGTACAATAGGGTGGTCGGCAGCGACCCGGCAAAGGTCGGCGTCTCCATCTTCGCCCCGCACATCAACAACGATAACGATTAGAAAGCGACAAATAGCGAGGACGCCACATTTGTCGTGGGGGGAGAAATGTCATGAACCAAAAAGAGATCGCTGGAATAGTGCCCAACAAGGGGGAACCGCCGCCTAGGGCCCCAAGGCCACTGGCGCGAAGCTCACCTCGGCCGACCGCCGCCCCCCGCCACCCGTAACCACGCCACGTCGGTTGCCGCAATAAAGTAAGGAATATTTAAGGAATAAAGATAGGAATAAAATAGGGAATAAATAGGTTGCTTGTGAGAGAGGTATTCCAATCTATAAGGAAACCTCCTAGAGATTGCTTAGCGTGCAAGTCTTCCACTGGACTATAAATACAAGGGAGCTGTACTCGTTTGGATTTTTAATCGAAAAAAATTAAAGGGGTAACACCCAAAAACTCTCCAGCTCTCTAGCTCTCAATCCCTCTCTCTCTCCGCGCGCGTGCGCCGCCGACCCTAAGCCGCCGCCGCTGTTCACGCCGCCACCGCGCCCGCCCCCGCCCGCCGCCCCGCCCCATCCCCTCTGTTGCCGCTTCTTCCTCTTCTTCCTCCTCTTCTTCTTCCTCCCTACTACTCCCAAACAGCCCCCAATCACCATCTTCACCCTCACACCGCCAAGATCGCCGACGATCGGCAATCCCGGTGTCAATTCGGCCCAATCTAGCTGGATCGACACCTCAAGTAAATAAATACTATCATATCAAAAACACAAGAGCATCGATCGGTGTCGAGGAATTTTTTTTTTTTTTTTTCTTGAATACGCAAAAGATTTGCGCATCTTTTGTATTTAGACAAAAAACCGATCTGATTCAACGACGGCGCCATAAATGACGCACTAGGGGATACAAATATACGAGATAGCTCTGCCCTCTCTAGCAGAAGTAATCAAGCTTGATTACGCGAAAAAAGAACAACCTAGCCGTCGATCAGCCACGTCGGCTTGCGCGCCACCTCGTCCACCTCGGTACTACACCGGCGAAGTGCAGGGAAGATCGACGCGATCGCCTCCTTCATTGAGGGAGTGCGGTTATCGCCAAAGACTCTCCGTCGTGGTAGGCCTCGCATTCCTTGTGGAGGGCACCGTCCATTGGTGAACCCCATCCATTTGCATCACCAATCTCTCCCCGCCGCGAATCGATGTGCGCAGCGGGCCGAAAGCAAAATGAGCCTCTCCCTGCGGTGGTGGTGACACCTACACCGGCAAAGGCAACAAAGGCATCGACACCGTGCGTAGAACTCGCCTCAAACGCTTTAACCTCTCACCAAGGGAAGAATGCGGGGAGGCGGTTGCGACCGTGGTGGATGGCGTGACATGCGTGGACGGCTCGGCGCCGGTTGCGTCAAGGCGACCTCCTAGTGGCGTTGCCTTACCGGGCTCCATCAACCTCGGGCGAATCCTCGGCGGGTAGTCGCCGCCCACCGCGGCCGCATCACTCGAACACGGTAATTGAGAATTCAAAGTGCGAGAAAATGGTTACACGGCCTCTTTGGTGAGCTTTTGTAGCAGCGACTATCCATTCTCCGGTCTCGTAAGTGCATGCTACACCGGATGTGATACGGATCAATAACACGCCCAACATCACAAGTGTGTTCCAGCGTCACTTTGTTGATGCATTGAACAGGAGATATCGACCATACGCCCTTGCGGCTTATCTGGCGAAGGGTTTGACGGTTAAACGGCCCGAATTCAGGTTCGAATCGAGTTGGTTTCTCTCGAGAAAGATTTTTTTGACACCGTTGAAAGAACACGGAAAGGTGTAGATTATGGTTCTACACCAATGCGTAGATGGCAAAATAAAATTAGAAGGTTAAGGCGGTTCTTGAGAGGGTGGGCAAAAATGTAAATGGAAGCGTTAGAAAAGAGAAAGAGAAGTTGTTTCAAATAGCGAATGGTTTAGATAAAAAGGCGAGAATCTCGAGATATTGAGTCAACAAGAGATGGATTTGAAGCAAAGTGTAAAAGAAAGAATTGTGCAACTTCTACGGGAAGAAGAAATCAAATGGTTCCGAGAGGGCAAAGACAAAGGACCTCTTTGGAAGGAGACAACAACACCAAATATTTCCACATGGTAGCAAACGGAAAGAGAAGGAAAACGAGAATCTTTCGGTTAGAACAGGGAAGGAAGAGTCATCGAAGGGCAAGAAAAACTTAAAAGTTTTCATAACAAATTATTATAAAGATTTGTTTGGCTCTTGCAGAGAGAGATTCGTTTGCACTTTACGAAGAGCAAACAGATGACATTCCCCAAATTAACAAGGATGATAATAAATTATTAGTGGAAGCATTTACGAAAAAAAGAAGTAAGAGAGGCTATCTTCCAAATGAAGCATAATAAGGTGCACTGCCCGATGGCTTTCCGCGAGTTCTACCGGGCATTACGGACTCTTATTAAAGATGACCTAATGGCCATGTTTCGAGAGTTTCATGCCGGCAACTTGCCACTCTTTAGCCTTAACTTTGGGACGATCACCCTAATTCCAAAACAAAAGGAAGTCAAACAAATTCAGCAATACAAACCGATTTGTATGCTCAATGTGAGTTTTAAGATCTTTAGTAAGGTCTAAGCTAACAGGGCTGAAAGGCTTGGCCGATAAAGTGGTGCAAAAATCACAAACCGCTTTCATGCCGGGAAGGAACATTTTAGAAGGCGTAGTTGTGTTACATGAAACAATCCATGAGCTGCACTCTAAAAAGAAGAGTGGGGTGATTCTAAAACTAGATTTTGAAAAGGCTTATGACAAAGTCAATTGGACCTTTTACAACAAACCTTGAGGATGAAGGGCTTCTCACCTATTTGGTGTAAAAATGGATTGAGTCGGTAGTAAGTCAAGGAAGTGTTGGAGTTAACATAAATGATGAGATCGGTCAGAACTTCCAAACCAGTAAAGGACTTAGGCAAGGGGATCCGCTCTCACCTATCCTCTTTAACTTGTAGCGGATATGTTGGCTGTTCTTGTTTCACGAGCAAAGGTTGATGGACGCTTTAAAGGCTTGGTGCCTAACCTGGTTGATGATGGACTGTCCATTCTTCAGTATGCGGATGATACCATTCTTTTTATGGAAGATGACATAGAGGGGGCGAGAAACCTAAAGCTAGTCCTAGTAGCTTTTGAAAAATTATCGAGACTAAAGATTAATTTCCATAAGAGCGAATCGTTTTGTTTCGGTGGAGCTAAGAGTCGAAGCAAAGGAATATACATAATTGTTCGGTTGTGCGAGAGGGGAGTTTTCCCTTCAAATACTTAGGTATCCCAATGCACTACCGGAAACTTTCAAACAAGCATTGGAGTTCCATTGAGGAGTGCTTCCAGAAAAAGCTTAGTAGCGAAAGGGAAGCTTCTTTCATCAGGGGGCAGATTGGTGCTGATTAATTCGGTCCTCTCAAGTTTACCCATGTTCATGATGTCTTTTTTTTAATCCCTAAAGGGGTACGGAAAAAACTAGATTATTATCGATCTAGGTTTTTCTGGCAGTGTGACGAACACAAAAAGAAGTATAGGTTAGCAAAATGGAATATGATGTGTGAACCAAGGTGTATGGGGGGATTGGGGATCTTAGATCTAGAAACCCAGAATAAGTGCCTTTTAGTAAATGGATGTTCAAACTTTTTAACAAAGAGGGTTTGTGGCAAGAGGTCTTAAAGAGGAAATATGTCAAGGGCAGGTGCTTATCCCATCTAAAAAAGCGTCCTGGTGATTCACACTTTTGGTCGGGGCTGATGGAGGTGAAAGAGACTTTTCTCCACTTTGGGAGATTCAAGGTAAGTAGTGGTGGTCAAACTAGATTTTGGGAGGATGTGTGGATTGATCAGCAACCGCTTATGCAAAAATTCCCAAACCTATATAGAATTGTAAGGAAGAAGGGGACATCAGTAGCTAGTGTGCTTAGCACGACTCCGCTAAATGTATCCTTTAGACGGGGTTTAGTGGGGGACAGATTGAAGGAGTGGTTCAGCCTTGTGGCCTTAGTTATACAGGTCAAGCTGAAAGGAGATAAAGACAAATTTGTTTGGCAATTAAGAAAAGATGGAATGTTCTCAACACATTCTCTTTCTACAGGGAGATTAAAAAAAGGGATAAGATTGGGAGGAAAGATCCTTTCGAAGGCTAAGTTGCCTTTGAAAATTAAGATTTTTCTTTGGTACTTGAAACGAGGGGTAATCCTAACAAAAGACAATTTGTTAAAGAAAAAATGGAAAGGGGATTCTAGGTGTAAGTTGTGTGGCATGGAGGAAACCATCCAGCACCTCTTCTTTGATTGTCGTGTGGCGAGATTTGTTTGGAATACACTATTCATCACTTTTAACATTCAACCACCTATGAATACTTCCCATATGTTTGGTTCCTGGTTAAGAGGTTTTGCACCCAAACTAAGAAAGCAGATGTTAGTGGGAATGGCGGCTTTTTGCTGGGCTTTTTAGTTGAATAGAAACGATGCGGTGTTCCAAAATTTAGTCACTAACTCTTATTTGCAGGTGGTCTTCAGAGGAAGAGAGTAATGCGCTAAAGAGAGGCTGCAGGCTTTTGGAAGGAGTGGTGTTACAATTTTTTAGCTCATTTGCTTGGAAGAACATGAAGAAAATTGGGTTATAGAACCCTGATGTGGTGATCTGTGACCTGTTCTGTTCCTGGCCGGCTGTTCTTTGGAGAACAGTCCCAAGCTTTCTAGTTGCTGGTTGGTTGTTAAGTGTGTCTCGGTTGGTCTCCCCTGGAGGTTTAGTTTGAACATTGTCTCAGTTGGTGAGCCTCCTGTGTGAGGATTTTTATTTTAGTTCATTTCTGACCGCTTAGCGGAACATTGGGTTATGTCCCAGTCCTGTAAACTTTGTGCCGTAAGCATCCTCGTTTGGATGTGAGGGCTTCCGTTATCTAAAAAAAATAACATGTCATCAGCAGCAGCTTTCAGCCATCCAATAGTACTGTAGTCTCAGCAACACAGATCAGCAACAGCTGAAATAGATAGTTGTCCAATTACATAGCATAATAATGAATATCAAATATGTATCCCAAAGACAAAAAGCCAAAACAAAAGAAAAACACACACAACCCACAGTTTCATAAATGGACAATGGCGCAATAAAATTACTCTTCTTCTTCAGTGTCATCTTCTAGCCGAAAGGGTTTATAATCTCCGCACGGTTGCTTGGAATAACCACGAAGGATGCTCCTGACTTGGTCCATTTGGTTGGAGGAAAGCTTGCTGCAAGTGGGCATGGCCAGAGCATCCCTCGCCATCCGAGCAACCATTGGGTACTCGGAGCTGTGATACTTCCACCAGTTGAGAATGTCAAAACCTTCTGCTTGAAGGGCAAGCAAGATCGTCTTTCAGATAACGGTCGAGGTCCGTCTCAGCTTGTGGGTGGTACCAGCTGCTAACCTGAGTCACCATACCTTGCTGTGAACGGCAGGGCTCATTCAATGCTTGCTCCGACGGATCGTCTACACTTGTGGTGGTGTCCATGGCACTGGCACCATCTGAATGATGTGCACCACCTGTTGTACCATACTCTTCAACGTAATCAGCATACAACTTCGTGATCATTGTCCTCAGACGTACTCTTTTGCGGCTTCTGTACCATACGCTCTTTCAAAGTTGGATGTTATAAACGTGAGCTTATAGCGTGGGTCCAGTGCAAGCGGCAGTGACCAGACTAGGTAAGAATCTTTTATAGCCTTGTCTAGAGTGTCACTTGCCACTTGTTGTGCACATCATCAAAATAACGTCCCTCTCTAAATGCATGGTAGAAGGATGCAAGCACGTCGACTCCAGGCTCTGGAGCACTAAATTGTGCTAGTAAAGGCTGCAAAATTTCCCTCAGCTTAAACAACTCTGCAAGACAGAGATTCGCAGTGGGACCAGTGGAAGAAGAAATTTTTTGAATGGCACGGTACATTTTCTCCCAGAGCTTGCACAATAGCTTTTCTATAGCTAATCCTTCGTCTGTATGTTGACCAGAAAAGCAAATCCTTCGTCTGTATGTTGACCAGAAAAAACTTTCTTGCATAGAACTTGCAAAGAACAGTAGCCACTACCGGATTCCTGCGCTTCCTCACGGAAAGGGCCTTTTACCCACGGGAAAGGCTTTCCGTAGGTAAATCACGGGATATCGGTGCCGGGAAAAAAAAAAGACCGGAAAGCCGCCTTTCCCAAGTTTAGCTCACGGGATAGAGTTAACGTGGGGCCCCCCGACGCCAACGGGGAGGTGTGGAACCCGTTATGGCCTACGTGGCCTGTTCTATGAAACGGCGTTTTTGCAAGATTTCCGTGAGCCTAACGGCCGAGCTCACGGGATATCAGCAACCTTTCCTGTGAGTCCTCACGGGAAAGATTTGGCCTCTTTCCCGTGAGCCGCCACCACTCACGGGAAATTGCTTTTTTTTTTTTGTTCCAGCACATAATTGACACATATAAATATATATATACATACCATAGATTGCATAATATCACATATATAGCTCAATAAATCCATAATACCACATATATTACATAAAATCCAACAAGTCACAAATAACACCATGAGTGCAACCACAAGTTCACAAACTCACATAAAATCCAAGTTCGAAGTTCCATAAGAGCAACCACAAGTTCAAGTACACAAGTTTTGAACCTAAATCATCACAACCTCAGTACCAACTGCCCCAGCCGTCTTGTTGCTCCGCAGCTCGGTCCCAAGTGTTCTGGTCCGGAGTTGGGTTCGAGGCATGAGATTAACTCTTGCACGTAGGCAAAGATATTGCATTTGTGAGACAAAATTCATGGTAGATTCTATTCACTTGAACAAAAGAAGATAAATAGTTAGAAATTTCGGCAGCACCTCCCCTGCACGGAGGGGTTTCCAACCTGCAAGAAAACAATGACTCGATGGCCGACAACCACGTGTCCACGTGCACATATCATGGTGCATTCAAAACTCCTAATTATATCCATTCACATTCATATATGCATATTTAGAGTTACGGAAGACAAACTCACAAGAGAGGCTCCAGGCGGTGGAGGGAAGATTGACGGCTAATCGAGACGGGCGGTGGACCGTGAGATCGGGCGGTGGACCGTGGGACGGACGGTGGTGGTGGAGGGGGAGGCGATCTCCGGTGGCAGCACCACACCAATCTGGCCACTAACACGCCGGAGGTACCCTAGGAGAGCTTTCATGCTCTTTCCGGTGCCGCTCAGCCCTCTCTTGCTCCGCTTGAGCCCTTGCCCGCCCCTATCCTCGGCCTCCTCCCGTCGCACGGGGGAGGTTTCAATACCTCTTAGGGCCGCCAAGAGGCTCGGCTCGGCAAAGGCAACTCGGCTCCGGAGGGTTCCTCTCTGCATAAAAAGAAACACAGGGGGATAAGTTCAAAATTTCGTAATGAGACCTCCCCTACTACTGGAGGTTTCAATACCGCAAACAAAGCACACGCGACACGATGGCCGACAATCACATCCGAGGCACGATGGCCGACAACGTCTTGGCCGAAGACGACGACGGCGGGCGGACGGACGACCTCTCCTTGGCCGGCGGGCGACGGCGGTGCGAGGTGTGCTAGCACAGCCAGGCGTCGAGGCACGCCGAGGCGACGGGCGTCGAGGACCTCTCTTCCCCTCCCCCCTTCTCCTTCCTTCCTCCTCCTCCTTCCTTCCCCCCTCCCTTCCCCCTCCCTCCCCCTCCTTCCTTCCCCCTCCTCCCTTCTTCTTCCTTCCTCCTCCTTCCTTCCTTCCCCCCCTTCCTTCTCCTCCTCCCTCCCTGCTCCACCGCCCCTCCTTCTCCCCCTCCCTCCTTCTCCCCCTTCCGTGTAGGCGCCGGTGGTGGCGGGAGGCGCCGGGGAGGCACCGGTGGTGGCCTGGGTGGGTGTTGACACCTGTTATAGCATAAAATTACTAGTCAACTAAACATGAATAAAGGTTTAAAATGAATATAAACATAAGTCTAGGGGTTTAACTAACATAATTCCACGAGCTTTGGTGATTTATACATTTTCGAGGGGACTTAATAGATAAATGCGAGAGAAGAATGGAGAAAGTTCCGGAATATACAAGACATATGATGACAAGACTTGACCGTGAAGTAACTCAACCTGAAAAGTGGACTAAAACATTCTAGAAGACACCGTAAGACACCGGGAAGGACCGGCGACTGGGTCCACCATGGCTGGCGGCCGCCAATGGAGATTAGGTCGGCCGCCGGGGGTGGGTCCCACCTGCCGGTCTCATCTTCCTAGGTCGGTTTCAAACTGACTTTGAGGTTGTATCTACACCGCAAGCCAAGGTCGGTTTGATCCAAGGGTTCACGTTCATCGCCAAGGCCTATATAAGAAGACCCCCCGCCCTGTGGTTAAACCCTAATTCATTATCAATTCATTCTATCTCATTATCTCTCAATTGTAGAGGGGTCCCATGTAAGGATCATCTCTCTAAGGGATTAGTGAATTAGAATGTAATTAGAAGCATATTAGAACTACAATTAGAAGAGTTAGTATAAGAGGATTAGAACTCATTAGTTCTAATCTTTTGAACAAGAGAGATAGAGAGAGGGAAGGAATCGGAGGAAGTGCTTGGGCACGTCGGGTGCTATCTCCATACTTGTACCTCGGTGGAAGTTAATCTACATTTGGAATTACTCGTAATCTGCTTCTTCTTTTAGTAAGTTATATTGTTTATATTTATTCTTATTGGTCTATGAGTCTCTCTTTTTAAGGTTAAGGTAATATTCGTAGTGTAAGCGTGGTGCTTAGGCTCGGGTATCTCATAGATACACCCTACCTTCCTGAGCGTGGTAGTTCGTGGTAGTGACAATACCATTGATTCCTTTGGATTCCACATCCCGTTGGATAAGACTAAGTAGGAACAAGTTACTTGGGGGAATAGTGAGTTTCGGCCTTCCTTTCCTTTGAGTACATCCCCATAAGAATTTTATCAACATTACTTACAAAATTAACATTTAGCTATCTTAGTAAACCTCTATATACCCTCAACCTTCTTAGTCTTGTGCTACTCGAGTTAAGATTAGATCGTAGTCTCCTCACCCGTTTCCCCAATGGATTCGATATTTAAACCTCTCCCGGGTGAAGTGCTCACCGTATCCGTGCACTTGCGGATTATACAAATTATAAATATTTACGTGGGCTTAGAAATACCATGTGGTGCCGCCGTGCGGGCGGCGAC
The DNA here is from genome assembly GCA_015847255.1 of Hyparrhenia diplandra. Taxonomy (NCBI): domain Eukaryota; kingdom Viridiplantae; phylum Streptophyta; class Magnoliopsida; order Poales; family Poaceae; genus Hyparrhenia; species Hyparrhenia diplandra. The sequence goes on along the minus strand of JADLZK010008112.1, from coordinate 1,133,432 downwards.
GGGCAGGCGGGGGCGGGGCCGGGACGCGAGGCGGGCGCGCCAAGTGGCGGGCGCTGACGCCGCGGGGCGGCGGCGGATGGTGGCGGCGCGGCCGGGCGCGATCGGGCCGGGGCGGAGGCGGCGGGCGCCACGCGGCTCCGGGCGGCGGGCGAGGCGGGCGGCGGCGGGAGCGGGCGGCGGCGTGCGTGTGTGTGTGTCTCGTGTGTGTCGTGTGTGAGTCTGCGTGAGTGTGAGTGAGGTGAGCTAGCACTACTACAAAATTGATTTTACGTGGTGTTCCGATTTTATTTTCCGTGGCGGGCATTTGAGAAACCGCCACGGAAAATAGGTGGCTCGCACCCCCTCCCGCCAGGGGAAAAACCGCCACGATTAATCGATTAACCGTGGGCGGACATTGTAAAAAGTCTGCCCGCGGAAAATCACTATTAACCGTGGCGGGCATTGTTAAAAACCGCCACGGTTAATCAACAAATAACCGCCACGGTAAATCAGGCCCAGCCCAAAGAGCCCATTTAGCCCACTAGCAGTTTCTCATATACTCCCTCTCGTCCCTTATTAGATGTCGTTTTGGGTGCGTGCGGTCAAACTTTCTCAACTTTGACTAGGTTTGTAGAAAATACGTACAACATTTATATCTCCGATAAATTTATTAAAAAATAGACTTAAAGATCTTTTCAATAATACTAATTACTCAGCATAAGTATTTATATATTTTAATATATAATTGCCGGTAGTTTGAAAACGTTGACTTCTCGTAAAGCGAGAATGACATCTATTTAGGGACGGAGGGAGTATATATCAAGTCTCAACCCTAGGGTTTCATTCTCCACCATCTCTCTCACCAACTCTCTCTCTCTCTCACACCGACCCGGCCCCATCCCCTTCCTCTCCTTCCTTCGCGCCGCCTCCTCCCCTCCTCTCCTTCCCGTCGCGCCGCCCCCATATCCTGCACCTTTTCCATATCTCTGTCGGTCGTTTCACATGCCACCAAGAACAGCTCTGTCGCCAATACCATGGCCTGAAATAACTTGGCTGACACGATCATCGGTATCGATATCGCTCGACACACCGCCGAGTCCCAATATTTGGGCATCGTCAGAATCATGATGATCTGTAGTTACATTGGCATGTAACACCGGCTTGTGATGATCTGTAGTAATGAAGGCTAAGTCATCTTCAAGCTAAATTGAGTTCATGCTTGATGCCGTAGCGTTAGCACCGGAAGTTTGATAAATTGCATAAATCATGTGTCCTAATTGTTTGTGTGCGTTTTGTTAAGCACATTCCTGTAGATGTGCTTGAACCATCCTCTTTTGAACAAAAGTTACATGGATCATGCTCCTGACAGTTACTGTGTTGGCTGTGTGACCTGTCGCAGGTTTTGGACCGTCTATGTATGGATGGGGTTTTATGGTGTCACGCAGAGATGGTGAAGGTGCTGAGCAAGGCAGGGAACGGTGTGGACGAGGCAGTGGCGGCCATAGCCGTTGTGATGGGAGCTAGCTGGTTGTGGTCATGTACTTGAAACAGATGCTCCTGCCTTGTTTTGAGTGGTACCTGTATTTAGACCGAAGCTAAGCTGGCTGTTTTTGGGTGTGCTCATAGCACTATAGCAGATTGCCGTAGCATAATAGTCTCCATATGGAAGATCCTTATAGAATTGTCAAGATTCCACCTGAATGTTGTTCCAAAAATATGAAAGATGCTTAGTGATACAAAGAAGGAAACAAAAAAAATCTGAGCTATTACTCATAAGCTTCTAGCCATTGAGAAAACAAATGAACTCAACTCTTTGCTCTAAGAATAATCTGAGCAAACTCCTGCTTGAAGATAAACTTGCTACAATTAATTGAGGGTTGCACATTTCTGAAGATTGCATCATTCCTGACAGACCAGATGGACCAACACATTGTGACAATAATTTCCATGAAGGAGAGCTGAAGCTGATTCTTCAAAGAAACCAGAGCCCCAAAAGGGTCATTGGGATGCTGAATATCCAAGTTTAAAGTTGCCCAGCAAGAAACTGAAAAAGGGCATTCCAGAAAGAGTTGAATCAAAGTTTCTTCAACTGCACAATTGCAAAGCACGCAATTATAGTCAGGCAAAACTGAAAAACACGCTTTAGGAGCGGTCGAAAAAAATAGTCGACAAAACCATATGTTTCCTTCTCAAGAGCTCTTTTGGTGCTGATTTGTCTTTGAGTAAAAGCCAAAAGAAAATTTTCCTTTTATTCTGACAGTGTGATTTCCATAACCATGAGAATGTAGGGTGAGTCAGTCTTCTACAGTAAGATGGAGAATGGAGATAAGCCTTCTCGTCGAAGTGAAGATATTAGATGCCCAAACATATGTGCAAACATCAGAGTCAGCACCCAGATCCAAAGACTCCAGTGTTATGGTGAGTTGAGAATATTGTTGGAAAGCTTCTTCAGACAAAGGCAAATAAAACATGTCATGGAAGGATTTAGAAAGCCAAACCTGCTGTACAGTTTTGAATTTATCTCTGACAAAAGAGGACAACTCTGACATAGCAACATTGAGTGTAGAATTGTTCCATGTATCCAACCAAAAAAGCAGGAAGCACCATCACCAACAAAAGTCATTGCCATCCCTTTATAATCAGGAATCGGCTTCTGAGTATCACGTCACTAAAAAGAACCCTTTCTAGTTCTAGCAGTGGTGTACCATTGCAATATCTCATTTCCCAAACCAGATGCACCCAAGGAATATCCAGCTTATTATAGAATTTATGCAGATTCTTGAGAAGCAAGCTTTCGTTGTCTTTTTAATTTAAGACACCTATTTTTGTATTAAAACATAATGGGCCTGTTTGGCTGCTCGTTGCAGCAGCAGCAGCGTTCAGCCATCCAACAGTACTCAAGTCTCAGCAACATAGATCAGCAGCAGCTGAAATAGATAGATGTCCAATTACATAGTAATGAATACGTAACTGAAACACAAAAAGCCAAAACAAAGAAAAACACACACAACCCACAATTTCCATCCAACAGTACTCTAGTCTCAGCAACACAGATAGATCAGCCACTTACATAATAATGAATATGTAACCAGAAACATAAAAATCCAAAACAAATAAAAACACACACAAGCCACAGTTTCATACATGGACAATGGTGCAAAATAAAAGTATTCTTCTTCTACAGTGTCTTCTTATAGCCGAAAGGGTTTATCTCCGTCACGGTTTTTCTGAATAATCACGAAGGATGCTCCTGACTTGGGCCATTTGGTCGGAGGAAAGCTTGCTGCAAGTGGGCATGGCCAGAGCATCCCTCGCCATCCGAGCAACCATCGGGTACTTCGAGCCGTGAGCCTTCCACCAGTTGAGAATGTCAAAACCTTCTGCTTGAAGGGCAAGATCGTCTTTCAGATAACGGTCGAGGTCCGTCTCAGCTTGTGGGTGGTACCAGCTCTTAACCTGAGTCGCAATGCCTTGCAGTGAGCGGCAGTGCTCATTCCATTCTTGCTCCAACTGATCGTCTGCACTTGTGGTGGTGTCCATCGTAATGGCACTATCTGAATGATGTGCACCACCTCTTGTACCATACTCTTTAACATAATCAGCGTACAGCTCCGTGATCATTGCGGTTACCTTGGAGACATATTCTTGTGCGGCTTCTAAACCATAAGCTCTTTCAAAGTTGAATGTTATATACTTGAGTTTATAGCGTGGGTCCAGTGCAAGTGGTAGTGCCCAGACCAGGTAAGAATCTTCTATAGCCTTGTCTAGAGTGTCACATGCCTCTCTAAGAACATGCGTGACATCTTTGTCATGGTCAAATAAGTGGTAACCATCTCCATGGTCTCCACTACTAAATCGTGCTAGTTCAGGCTGGAATACTTGCCTCAGCCTAAACAACTCCGCAAGACAGAGATGCGCAGTGGGACTGGTGGAGGAAGAAATTTTTTGAATGGCACGGTATATTTTCTCCCAAAGCTTGAACAATAGCTTTGTTATAACAATGTCTTCATGTGTAAGATGATGAGGAAAAAAATCTTTCTTGTAGAGAGCTTTCAAAGAACAGTAGCAAGCATACCAGTGTTCGTCGTACGCCCATGCGTAGTGTAGGTCCAGCTCCGCAAGAAGTTGCAGGCGCCCTTGTCTAGACAAGTTTAAACGCGACATTTCCGAGAACACAACTTCAGTCAAGTCTTCATCAGCAAGAAGGCATCGAGCAATGGAGTGGAGCACATTGTCCACGTAGGTGGTAAAAAGTATTTCTTCCCTATTTGGATTGCTAAGGCCTTCAAGGTGAATATATCTGTCGGTCGTTTCACATGCCACCAAGAACAGCCTGTCGCCAATACCATGGCCTGAAATAACTTGCCTGACATGATCATTGGTATCGATATCGTCAGTACATACGTCGAGTCCCAATATTATGGCATCGTCGAAATCATGATGATCTGTAGTTACAATGGCATGTAACACCAGCTTGTGAGGATTCCATCCGTCATCTATGAAGTGGCACGCTACATATACGACATCCTCCTCCATGGTTTTGCTCTGCCCACTGCTACACTGACCTTCCCAGGAGCACGCCTCAGCCTGTCCAAGAGATCCTTCCTTGCTTCGTCAAAGATACCATCACACATGTTCTCAACGACGACGCGCGAGGGCACCTCAAATTCAGGGTTGAGGCCTCTGACGAAGCTCCTGAAGCAGTCGTCTTCCACGACCGAGGCATCGTATCCACGCAACGCAATCATCCGGGCGAGCTGTTTGCAGGCTTCTTCCTGCAGGTCTGGTGACGGAGCACAAGACGGGGGAAGCAGAGGAAGCTGCTGCATGGCTTCTTTCACTTTCAGGCCAGCAGGATCGTGATCTGAATATGAGTCCGACGACCCACCACCAGCAGGGCCTGAGCGTGATGCATCTTCCTCGACACTGCATATGGGCGCAGCCCCCATATCCTGCACCTTTTCCATGCTTAGGTTACACAGCTGTTCAAAACCAGACATCATCTTCTGAACTACTTCTTCGTCTTGGTCCTGCATGGATGAACCAGGTAATGAAAGAGACAATGTCCTCGTCGGCGGCGACATTGGTTGTGGCGGCAGGCGTGCTGCCCCCACATCAGCTGTTTCCAGGCCAGATGCCCTGTTGTCCGACGACCCATGAAGGCGTGATGCCGGCATTTGATAACCAAACGGCAGAGTTGTTTGATCATAGTGAACCGACGTGCTCCCACTCCCACCCAATCGCTTGCAGCAGATACGGACGTGCCTTCGCAGGTGGCTTGTGCCGTTTCTAGTCTCTGCAGCGAGCTCCCCGATTGCACTTGTTGCACTTGGCTTTGCTCTTCCCATCGCCTGTTCTGAAAGGGGTGAAATGCTCCCACACGTTGGACCGCCTACTGTTACTGGCCACGGTCACCTCGGCTGGATTTTGCTCTTGTCCCGTCATGTCCATGGTCGCTTTTGAGGAAGAAATATTCAAAAGGGAACGGTAAATTTTTTTGTTCTGCATAAGAATCTAATTGAGATGCAGTACATAGGCGATCGAAAAGAAGGAACACGAAGAACCGGTGAAATTCAGATGTACGACTAAATCCGCAAATGATCAAAACTTATTCTGCTAGAGGTGGTAAGTACTAATTGAATGTAAAAATAAAATGCATAAAAGCAAAACCAGCCGATTGGAAGAAAACGAAAACTGGTTTTGAGCAGGGCACCCGCAACCATATAGATAACTTGCTCTCTTTAGTAGTTGTGTGGTAGGACAAATGAGAGCATGTTTAGTTCCCATGGGTTGTGACTACTGTAGCACTTTTCGTTTGTATTTGATGATTGTTGTTAAATTATAGACTAATTAGGCTCACAAGATTCATCTCGTACTTTTCAGTCAAACCGTGCAATTAATTTTTTTTTATTTTACCTACTTTTAGTGCTCCATGCATACGTTAAAAAAGATTTGATTTGACAGGTACTGTAGCACTTTTTGGGTAGAACTTTTTGGGTTGCATGGCAACCAAACATGGTCTGAATGGGGATAATAAATTTTAGTTTGATTTTTTCTTTTTAATAAATAAATTAAACATTATCTGAACCGAAAATCAAAGTACCAAACTATCTCGGCGAAGAAAATAAGGGACAAGCAGGGGATATCAAAGTACCTAGGCGAAGGAACTTCATTGGGCTACAAATAAACTAAGAACAACATACACATTGATTGTCCAAGCTATACGGGGAGAACCGATATGACTCCGTCCGCACCCCCTCCACGGAGAGGCGGCGGCGCCGCCACCCACCACCACCACCGAACCCATCAGCCACCAGCCATCCCACCTCCCTCCAACTACGGATCCAAGCTCCCGGTTGCGGATCTATCGATCCATGGGGGTCTGAAAGCCGAAGCCCGCGTCGAGTCGAGCGCCATCGCGAGCGAGAGCTCCTACACCCGACCTCGCCGGCACCCTCCGGTGCTGGTGCCCACCACCACCAAGCTCTGTCCTACGCCCCTGCTCACACACCCCGGGTCCCCCCCAGCCCAGACGCCCCCCCACCCCGCGCCGCCGCCGCCCACCTCCTCCTGTCGCGAGCCCCTCAATCCAACTCGGGATCCGCTCCCCACTCCTAATCTATCCTCCCATGGCTTCTTTGAGGTCAATCCATACCACCTCGAGCTGCCATCAATGGAGGGGCGACGACGGCGCCTACAAAGCTCGAGCAAGTTGGGGCTGATGCCCATGGAGAGCGCTCGTCCCCCACCTCTACCCACGCCGGCCGAGCCCGTTGGACACTGAAGAAGAAGAGGAGGAAGAGGGGCTCCTCGACGGGACGGCAGCGGCGACGACGACGGCGACGGCGACGACCTTGGCCGAGGAGCCGGTGGCCGGCCGGGAAGGCGGACACGCCGCATCCCCGGCTACCGGTCTTGGGCCGCCGCACCGTGGCCGAGCCTCGCGCCGGCATGCTGGTCTGGCTCCCTCCCCCCGCTCAGACGATGTGCAGCGGCTAACAGTGTGGTCACCACCGGGGCCGTGGCCGCTTCACCGAGCTTGGCAAGAAGCAAAGAAGAAACATTGGTGGAGGAAGCATGAAGCCCGCAAATGGAGGATCTCGGGAGGGACGGTTTTGTGGCGGCGGATGCCTCTCGGCTCCGCCGGCGGCTCGAGAAGCATTCAAGAGGAGGTTCGCTGGCCGGTGCTTTTTGGTGCCTCGACCCATGCCAACACAAAGTTGCCCGATCTTAGGGACCCCGTTCTTTGTCTCTCTCTCTGCGGGGAGGTCCGGGCACTCGCTTCGCTCTGCTTTCGGCTCATCGCCGCAGCCCATCTCGCCCTCGCTCCATTCGGACTCACATTTCCTCCGAGAAAGCATCCACGGCCGAATAGCCTTTCCGCCGCTGCAACACATCTCAACTAACCAGCCACAAGCTAAGGCCGCTTCAGCCCGCTTCTCGCCCGCCAGGTCCCAAGTACCTCGGAGGGTTGCCAATGCGGCAGCCACACGCAAGTCCCTCGTCACAACATCTTGGTGACTAGCCACGGGCCCGGGTTTTTGTGGTGGAGTTCAAGCTAGCGCCGAGAAGGTCGCGGCTGGATGGAGGGACACGGCGCCCATGGGTCGGGGTCGCCCCATCGGCCGCTCCCCATCATGTGGGCGGAGGAGGGGAGGGAGGCGCCTCCACCACGCGACCGAGGAGTGGGAACGGCGTCGCTCACAGTCACCGATGCGCCAAAATAGGTCGGCTGTGTCACCGGAACTCCATCAAGCTAGCCCTCCGGGATGATGGCGGCAAAGAGACCCACTGTTTAGAATCCTTGGTGCACGAGGAAGCCATCGGCGGCTGCGAGATTGGGCACAAGGAGATGGACCCCGGGGGACGGAGGTTGAGTTTCCCCCGATCCGGCTACAACCTCGAGAGGAGGACAGCCGGGGAAGCGATTGCACGGGCTCTTGCCGGAGTCACGAGAGAGGAGGAGGAAGATGCTGATGGAGGTTCTTGCGAGGTGGAGGGACTGACGGGGGGTGCGTCGGATGGCCAGTGGACAGAGCCCCTTCCCGAGGCAGTGGAGCTAGGCAGCTGTCTGCAGAGGGAGGTTGGGAGTGACAACGAGGTAGAGGCGACAGACGTGGAGACAACGGCGATGGAGAAGGAAAGCGTCAAGGTGAGCGCGTGAGGTTCCTACCCAGCCTCTTCAACGCCATCCAGCCATCGATCCTTGAGTGCCGGTCTGGACGGACAGAGCGCCTCGGCGGCAGCGCAGGGAGAGGAAGATGACTGCCTCAACACGTTCCAGTACCCGCCTTGCTGCAAAGGCTTCCTCGGGGGCCGATGGCTACCGAGGGGCACAACTCAAACTCATGAAGGAGCTAAGCTTCATTGACGATCCACAACAGCAGGTACGATGAAGTGGTGACTGAGTACATTGACATGTCGCCGGCGACCTCCCGGAGCAGGCTGTTAGAGCCATTCGAGAAGGCGTCGGCCGGGAATAAGAAGCTGATGAAGATGTTGGAGGCAGTTGTGCAAAAGGATTGTGCTTTGGAGTCGAGGCTTGACTCTCTAACCGATTTGTGTTTGTCTGTTGCTTGTGACAGTTTACCCATGTTAGCTACAGCAGTGTGCCAATGTCAGCCGGTCTTCAACTGGTAGAGTTAGGATCAGTTCAGTTCGGTGTAGAGTTGAGGTTGCTCAGTAGAGATGTTTTGCAGGGCAGCAGAAAAAAGTGCCACTCGATGAAAGAAGCTTTCTCACAGGGAAGCGCGAGCTTGACAGTTGGATGTAGTTTCTTTTTCGCTACAAATAATGTTGTTGTACACCCTAGTGAGTAGTCAGCTTTGATTCTGTACCCCATCTTAGCCTAGGCCATCTTGGGGAGCGCCTCTCGCGCGTGTAATCGGATTATGCTACTTCTTCTTAATATATCCAAAGCCGGGAAACCGGATCTTTCAAAAAAAAAAAAAGAACAACATACACACAAGCTAATCGATCGATCTGTAAGAAAAGTTGAACCAAGTCAAATCTGTATACCGAAAGAACCAAGTCAAGAACACTAGCGCCTGAGAACAAAGGAGCCGATCGAAGAATACAATTAGGGAGAATGGGCAGATCTGAGGAAATTACAAGTTGAGCGGAGGAGGGAGGTCGGAGAAGAGCAAGTCTCTTGCCCACTCTGCTGGTAGGCTATGGCAAAACGCAATACGCAAGGTGACCCTTTTTCCCGCGTGGAGCCCGCTGCTTTAATGCATTGCTGATCGATCTGTCCGTGGGTCATGGAAACACTGTTAGGATTAAGTCTGAACGCATCATACTCCGCTGTGCAACAGCTCACGCGGTTCCGCGTGGGCGTGGCTAGTTCGATTTTTTTAAATTTTAATCCTTTTTTAAAAGAAAATCTATTTTTAAACCGGGTGAGAAAGATATCCCAGGAGTAACCTTTTGGCCGCGCCACAGGCAAGCGCCCGGTATTTGACCGCTGCCGCGCCATGTGTGCGCCGGGCTGCCCACGTGGTCCGGACGCATGCGGTCCACGCCGGCGTGGCAGTGTTCTGTCCTCGTCTACCTTATTCATTCACCGCCGCCACCTCTCCTGCCGTCAACCAGCGCTGCGGAGGAGGGAAACGCGGCGCCCCCATCCTATCGCCACCGGAGGAGGAGCCCCCACCGCCGCAACCCCACATTCCCGCCGCCACCGCTGCCCCCATCAGGTGACCGGCGCCGGTGCCGCTCGTCCACCCCCCCCTGCCTCCTCTCCTCCTCCCCATTCCCCACGGTTCGGCCCCCATGGTGGGCCCGAGCCGGCGCGGCTCCCCCATTCCCACCGGCATCGGCGCCGCCGCCTCCTCCTCCCCAAAGAGCCTCCCTTCCTCCTCCAACCACCGCTGATCGTCCCCATGGTGGACTGAGCCGCCCCTTTTCCCGGTCGGTCGTCCTCCCGATTCCCGGCCCGGCCCAACCCGGCCGTTGCGTTGGGAGGTTCTTGGTGTCCTCCCGCGCGTAGCGGAGTGTGGTGGTGTGCTTTCGGGCGCCCGCCATTGCGTGTCCCTGCCGCTGTGCTTTATCGTCGTTCATCACCGTCGTCGGCTTCCACTTCGTCGCCGCCAAGGTACTACATTGTTGCCTTGCTAGGATTATTATGGGCTATAGTAATTCGGGTTGTTAGGTAGTTAGGGTAGTTAGGTTTAGCTAAACTTACTTGTATAGTTAGGGTTAGCTAAATTTAGTTAGTTGTTGGATAGTTTGGGTAAGATAAATTTAATCATGTTAGTTGGTTTGTTGGATAGTTAGATTTAGCTAAATTTAGTATGGACCGTAGATTTCACTATTTTCATGAAATGATAAGTGTCTGTGGAATGTCTTTGTAGATGGATTGTTGTGTCCGAGTGTTGTACGGTGGGACCGTTAGGAAAGAAGATGGTATGTTAGAGAATATGGACGAAGAAATGGAATGGTTTGATGACCCCCCCCCAGTTTTAATGACCTTTGTGACCGTATGAAGGTGAAGTTTGGCGGTGATTTTACACTGAAGGGTAGGTTTGATAGCGGGAAGACTAGGGCTCACTATGTGCTTGTGCAATTGTTGAACCCTTCTCATTGGACCCGATACATTAGGGTGGTGCAAAGTTCAAATGTGGGCATGTCAGAGGTGTTTGTTGAGAATGGTTGCAGGATTTTGGATGATGGCCCGTCCAATTATGGGTTTGGTGGTGGTGAGCCAGCATTTGGGGTACAACAAGAAGGATCTGAAATGGAATTGGACGGTTAGTTGACACAGGAGCAGTTGCAGGATTTTGAACTAGTGCTACAGCCCAGTCAAGGTTTGGGGATTGAAAAATAAAAACACGGAATTTAAGGGCCAAATGGCATTGGCACCACCTAGAAAAGTTTGGGGATCTAGAAAAACAAACCATACCACTTCGCAAAGTTAAGGACCGCACGTGTATTTTATTGTCGTGAAAATATATGGTTTTTATGATGGATCTATTGGTGTCATAAATAGTATTTTTTTTCTATAAATTTTGTCAAAATTGGAATAATGCGACTTCGAACAAAAATATTTGGGTTTGGGTCTCTCTGGTTGTGCCAGAGGATCGTAGCAAGTGCATGCTGCTGGTGCACCGGCGACGATCGACGTGACAACAGCGACAACTTGTCGCGTGCGGCTGGGATCTGCTGGGAACGGCAACTGGGTTTTGGGTCTGGGTCTGGGTTCAGGTTTAGGTTGGGTTAACACAAAGCATGGGCGGCGAGAAGAGCACCGTGCTTTGTGGAGCCAATGGTCAGAAACAATGGAAACTGATCTAACGATCCAAAATAATCGGGCCACCATCGTGCCAACCCATTAACCGTTCCGTGCCCGTGCCGGCACTGTGGGCTGGACCTGCGGCCCAGGCACGGCCCAAGATCGTGCCCGTGCCGGCACTGGCACTATGAGTATCGTGCCCGTGTCATGCTAGTGCCGTGCTTTTTCGGGCCGTGCCGTGCCGCCCATCGTGTTAGTGCCAAATGGAAATATATAAAGAGCACGTTCGATCGGTAGGGGAGTACGTGGACGAAGCGTACTACGACTACGAGATGCAGCCCTCGCCGGCGGGCTCAACTGCATGCATGTCGTCATGGCGGCGCAGCCTGGCGTGCCAGATGACTCGCAAGGAAGAAGATTAATAATGATCTATAGCATCGGTTTGAGACGAACTTTGTATCGTTTGGCGCCATGGACAGACACTACTGGAGAGGAGAAATGAAATATGGATGGGAGCTAACCTCACATGAAGTCACCCACTGAGCCGCCAACACTCGGCACCAGCTGAAGCAAGCCGCCGTCGACTGCAGCTCCGGTAGTCATCTCCATCTCTGGCACGTCGTAATCACACGCGCGCACCTTGACGCCTTGGCTGGCTGCGGTGGCTCGTCGGCGCCGGTGCAGAGGTAGCCCAGATGAGGGCAGAAATGGCTTGGCAGTGCTGCCGATCGACGAGGAGGTAACTGCTGCGACGACTAGCTATATTACAGTGTACCGCTCAGTCACGGTGCGTCGCCACTAGCCACACGGGAGAGGCCAACGAGAGGAGATTTGAAGGGAACGAGGATGTTGTTGATCGAGAAGAACAAAAGACGATGTGCTGGTTGTGGTAGTGTGTTGCACCCTAAACCCAAAGCCCCTTTTATAGGCCTCATTGCAACCTCAGTGCACTGGATGACCCATACCTGAACCAGACCCAAACCCAAACCCAAACCCAGACCCAGACCTAGACTCAGACCTGACCTGATATATAATGTATCAGCGCGGCGCCTTGGCAATGCTTGACATGGTAGAGTAGTTTGTTATAAATAAACGGGGTGAGGCTTGAGAGTAACCAAGAAGGCGATATCTCCAGAAGAGACCCCGTAACCATACATTATATTAATTAATTGATCACTGCAAGCTAAATACAAGCGAAAGCAGGAGCTAGATCGAGCACTGCATTGTTGTTTGAGGAAAATACACCACCAATCCCTCAAATTGCCTCAAGGTGTCACCTAGGTCCGAACTTTCAAAATGATCCATATATATATGGATCCCTAAATTTAGCAAGGAGTGTCATCCAGGTCCCAAATTTCTAAGATGTCACCACAGGTACTTGAACATGGCTTTGGGTGTCATCTAGGTTCCAACATGTCCAAATCTGCTTTGGTTGCTGGCGTGGTACAGTCCTACATATGGGACCCACATGCCAGTTGGTTATATTTTTATTTACCTTTTATTTTTGGGAAATTAGTGATTCTAACCTCTTTTTAAAGGCCAATGGAGTTTTTACCCTCATTTTTCTAACTTTGCAATTTTACCCTCGTTTTTTTTTGAATGAAAGGTCTGTTTTACCCTCCTTTTGACACCGTTAGCGCTGGTGCTATTAAATGGCCAAAAATATAAATAAAAAAAAAAGAGGAGCGGCCGTGCAGGTCGTCGTGCTACTCCCCGTCCCAGCGCGACCAACGGAGGACGACGCACGCGCCTTCGCTTCATGGGATCCCTGAGGCCGCCGCCGTCGTCATCTCCTCACCCGTGCCTTCCCCCACCGCCCGAGCCCTCCATCCTCGCCGCCCGAGCCCGCCCCTCCTTCTCTCTTGCCACCATGGAGCCTAGCGGCTAGGGTCCCGGGGCTAGGGTTTCGGGGCGGGCTTGGCGGCCCGCCTCGGGCGGCTAGGGGGCAGCGTTCCCGGCCGGTGGCGGCCCTCTTGACGGCTCCTCTCTTGTATTCCTCCGCATCTCCCCATTTGTGTGTCCGTTGTAGGGTGTGCCTACGCCGCGCCTCCATGCCCCGGTGGACCGAAGCGTGTTCCTGCTGCTCAAACGGCGGGGACGCTCGCTCGAGGCCGGTTGCTATTTGTGGTCCGCCTCGGCCCGTGCCACGAGGCCAACCAAAGGGCTCGAGTACAAGATAAAGGTCAGCAACACCCGGTGAGCACGGGACTCCTGCACAGACACAAGGGGAAGAGGGGAATAGGAGGAAGAAGTAGCTGACATGAGGGGCCCGCTTGATGGTGAGAGAGAAGGAGGAGAGGAGAAAGAAGTGGAGGGCAAAATTGTCCTTGCTAACACCGTTATGTGTACATAACAGAGTAAGGTAGGCTCTCCATTCGCTCTGAAAACTGAGTGTAAAATTGCAAAGTTAAAAAGGGTAAAATCATCATTGCGTCCGAAACCGAGGGTAAAAACGCCAATGCTCCTTTATTTTTCAGCATATAATAAAAAATAAATTTAAACCGCTCATTTTGGTTCATGCACAGAGGTTTCCCTTTTCTATTTTTTTTTATCATCTTAATGACCTCAAATTAAAAAAAACTAAAATTAGAAAGTTATAGATCTCATGATATCTCCATTTGACAAAAGATATAGGAAAAATATGATTTTTCCAAGACGACAACCGCTTGTATGTGATTAATAATTTATTTAATTTTTAAGGATTTTATTGACCTTAAATTAAAAAACATGTCATGACCCAGAATGGGCCAGCCCAGGATGGGCTAAAAGGGCCTAACGCTGGCGCCACCGCCCGAGGGGGGCCGGGGGCCGGCCGCCCCCACCGCCGCCGCCTCCCTCCCTTCCGTATTCGACTCTACTTCCTTCAAGTTAGGATTATCTTATGACTTTTTGATGTGTAAAAGGGGATATTCCAATCTATAAGGAAGACCCTTATTAGGAAATAAATAAATATTGCTTCTAAAAGGTATTCTAATCATATAAGGAAACATTATAGAGAGATTGCTTAGATTACAAGTCCCACTAGCCGGCTATATAAGCGAGACATGTAATTTCTTTGGGGATAAGCAAGCAATAAAGATTAGAATCCATCTATCCCTGCCCCTCCACCGCCGCTGCCCCCGCACCGCACGCCGCCGCCCGCCTGCCGCCCGCCGCCCGCGGCCGCCCCTCCCTTGCCACGGCTCCTCCTCTCCTCGCGGAGCTCGTCTTTGCCGCTGCCGCCGCCGAGAGATCGCAGCCCCCCCACGCCACCTCCGGGCTCCAACGGTCAACGAACACGTGTCGGTTCCGGCCCAATTTAACCGGTTCCGACAAAACATGAAACTAGAAAGTTGTATATATCGCCGAGAACTATAATTTTTATGTAAAACCATCTTCATCTATATGAAAACGATACACTTTTTAGAATATTGTAGCTGCAATACCTTGAAATCAAATTTATTTTTTTATTGCATGTGGGTCTCACATATAGGACCGCACCACGTCAGCAACTAGAACGGGTTTAGACCCGTTGGGACCTAGATGACAACCAAAGCCACGTTCAGGGACCTGCAGTGAACACCTTAAAAGCTTGGGGCCTGGATGACACTCTTTGTCAAGTTCAGGGGATCCACAGATATCACTTTGAAAGTTTAGAGACCTAGATGACACCTTGAGCCAAGTTAATAAACATTGGTTTTTTTTTTTTTTTTTCAAAAACGCATCAAGAACCAACTAACGTAGCTAGCTCAGGTAAGGCTGCCTCTCGTTTGCCATACTGCATGCAGAGTAGGGTTTTTTTTTTTTTTTTTGGAAGCAAATATATGAGAGGAAAAACTACGGCAGTATATTATTGGACGTTTTAGTTTGGTTTGACCGACACTCCCCAAAGTTGACATAAAAAAAAAATTGACCGACAGTATATAATATTATCCACATGCAGCGCCAAAGCAAAAGCCTCTCCAGTTCGGCAGTTCAGGTTCAGGTTTGGGTTTGGGTCCAAGGTCTGTTTTCCCTTCATTTTGACCAATACAATAACTTCGTTCATAGGTTCTATCTCCATATTCAGCCTTCAGTTCAGGTTCAGGTTTGGGTCTGCTTCTCTATTTTCACTACCGCATCCGCATGCGGGCAGCGTTTACTCGTCGACCGTTGACGTGGCAGCTTCGATTTTGACCTGTCCGCGAGCTACACACAAACAGAAGGAGCTTTTAATCTAGTACGGAATCGACTTTTTATTCCCGGCTCGTTAGGGCCTTTAGTCGCGGTTCTGGAACCGAAATACGGCTTGGGGAGTAATGCCAGGCAACGTGGCCGGCCAGAGGTTTTACTCCCGGTTGGTACCTCCAACCGGGAGTAAAGGTATTTTTTTTTCAGTTGCGTGTCATTTGTTTATTTTAATTCCTAATAGCATTTGAATGGTGCTTATTAATTTGTAATCTATATATATACATATATTAAAGCACACATAGATATATATTAAAGCACACACATATATTTATATATTAAAGCACGCACATATATATTACACATTAGTGATTGTTCAAGCACAAATATATATAAGTTGTTCATACATGTCTCGATGACATATTAAGATAATACTACATGTCCCGATTATATAGGCAGAGGATCCTTTGGCAGCCATTTGTCGTTGGTGTCGTTGTAGAACTCGCCGGAAGGCTCTAGGATCTGGGTATTAATAAATCCGGCAATAGACTCTTGCATGGCTTCAAGATGCGTGTCTTTTAATGTTTTCTCCATTAACCTCCTCGTCTGCAATTCGAGTAAAATAAAAAGTATTAGTATATATAAGATATGATTAGTTATTTAAATAACGACGTCAATAACAACAGACTTTGATGTACATACGCACCCGTTCATGCTCGGTGTAATTGGTGGAATTTATCCCCGATATTCTCGCAACAATATAATCCACAATGACTAGTCCACTGTGGTTGTTGTAGACCCCACTTTAAGATAAAAAAAGAGTCATTTGTCATATACATGAAGCAATATAGGAGGGACTTGAATTAATGTAACCATATATACGATACATCATTGGAAATAGTTGTACATTCAGATTGCGGTTCAAGATCGGTCATATTATGTTCATGTTTTATCTCTGCCCAAACCCTGCACAATAGAACAAAAAACTTAGACTATTAATTAACACATAAGCAAATGGTTTGAAATTCTTGAGTATATATAAAATTGACGAGGTTTTACGCAATTACCCCTGAATTATTTCGATCATATCTTCGCACCAAGCTCGGGGCCATCTCAACGAGTCAAAGATTGTGAGATGACTTTTTTGGTTGCTCGATGTGAAACAATATCCAAATGTCCACTTTGCATGTGTAAACGGTTGAGCTAGCTAGAAAGAAAGGTTATTATGAAGAACATGATCGTCAATGTTGGGAACACTCACTTGAATCCGTATGGGAACATTACTACCCTCTTGTCGGTGCGGTGTAACTTCGAGGAACATCTTTATATTTTTACGTGTGTCTACTTTCAAACCATGTACCATGTATTGATTTTGGGTTTTTGTGCACGATATAAGGATCAATGTATCCAATATCGACGCGCTCCTTGATTCGAAATGTTGAATCCAAGATCTACATATATGGTCGAAAAGAGCATGGTATTAGACACATACATATATTATCGGGTCATATTGACGTATTAGTAAAACAGAGAAAGAATCACTTACAAATAATAAATGCCGAGGAGGCTTTTTGTCGAGGGAGGTCCGGTGGAATAGTTGGTGCAATTCACAAAAAAATCAACCCACATCACGTCATTGCCCGTTCCCCATTGGTTTCTTAGTCCGACACCAAATTTGTATTGTCCTTTTGCACACAAGTCTAGGTACTTCCCTGTTTAGCTCATACATTTGAGTACCCAGGCTAGCACATCTATCGAGGGATCCCATAGACTCGGCCCAATTGAAAGGTTCTATATTTGTCATCATCTACTGTTGCAGTCTCAAAGATCACTCTGTTCATGTCGATACCACTAGCAAAATAGTACTCTAAAAGCTCACTGGTATTAACTGATGCACCAGAAGGAAACTTTATGTACTCTGTGTTCGAACCGTATTGATCGAACACTTCACTGGAAAGTGGTCGTGACGTATCTCCAAGTTGTGGAACACTTTGACTCTTCTTCCTTCTCTTTGGGTCAATTTCCTTGAATAGAGTGCGGTCAAAGTCTGAAAGTGGCGAGGGCTTGTTTGACTCCTTATCTTTCTTTTTCCAAGCTTCGTTTTACGTCTTAGTACTCTTTGAGGTAGGAAGTAGGCCTTGACCTCCGCCGCCGCCGCCTCCGCCCGCTTTCGGGAACACCGACTTGAAGAATTTTTGGTTTATTTCTTTGACTTCGACGTCCAATTCCTCCTTACTCATTGTTGGCATTTGTTAAGTGCTAAAAGAATATGAAGGATTCTCGCAAGCGCCTGAGAAACACTTACCATTGTAGCTTTTCCCTAGGATGAGTATTCTAGAGTATCGTATCCACAGGGAAGCTTTGGCTAGAGATTCTAATAAGTCACAATCATGCATCTACTAACTTAACAAACCACTAGACTATAGTAAGGGGTAATTGTTAGAGGATAAGAAAGCATAAAATAATAACCTACCTAAAATATCAAAGAATAATTAAACTAATCAAGAGGTCAAAGAGAGATTAAGGTTCCTATTGCACTTCTCTATTACTAAGGTTCTATGATAGCAATTACACTATTGCACTTTGGAGCAACAGTTCCTTTCCAACTCTCGAGAAAGACTGGGAAGAAGGTAGTTGGGAGAAGGCTGCCTAAAAGCTCTACGAAAACACCAACCCATACGTGGTGGACTACCACAGGGCCTTACAGAGTCATCACCCCCGGGCTACCACAACTATTCGTAGGTTTGAGCAAGAACCTCGGGTAACCAATAGCCTAGACACCAAGTCTATTCTATTGATTACAACTCTAGCTACCGCGAATAACTAGAGCCCTCAATACGAGCGGAGATCCCATGCAATAACATAACAACTATACTTAACCAAATATGAAAGGTATAAGATTAAATAGAGAAGATAAATATATAAAACACAAGTCATCCAAAGATAAGATATGAAACATACCAAACTCTGTAGACATCTCCAGAACCAAAGTGTAGTTCAACTCTCTTTTAGTCTTGATTAGATCTAAGTTAGATCTAATCTACTTCTAATTACATGGCTAATCTAGTTCTAATTACATAGCTAATCTTCTTCTAATCTACATCTAATTCACTAATCCCAGAGAGAGGTTATCCTTACATGGGTCACCTCTACAACTGAAAGACTAATGATTAGAATGAGAATAGAATGAGTTAGGGTTTCACCCTGGGGTCAGGGGGTCTTCTTATATAGGCCTCGGCGATGAACGATGACCATTGGATCAAACCGACCTTGGCAACGGTGTAGGTACAACCTCAATGTCGGTGGTAAACCGACATACAAAGCCGAGCCTAATTGGCTCTCAGAAATTTGGCGGCCGCCCAGACCGCTTAGGCCTACCGCCAGGGCCTACGTGGCCTCTCGGTCTCCCGTTTGTTCTGGTGTCTTCTGATATCTTCTATAGTGTTTTAGTCCACTTTTCGGGCCGAAAGTTGCTTCACGGTCAAGTTTGGTCTTCATATGCCTTGTATATTCCGGAACCTTCTCCATTATTCTCTCGCAATTATCTATTAAGTCCTGGAAAGTCATAAATTACCAAAGCTCGTGGAATTATGTTAGTTAAACCCCTAGTCTATGTTGATATTCAAATTATGCCCTTTTTTCCATGTTTAGTTGACTAGTAATATTATATATATAACAAAGTCAACAAGTTCCCCCAAGCTTACCTCTTGCTAGTCTCTTAGCAAGACACATGATATTATTTTAAACTACTTACTTGGATCGAGGAGTTGCTACAACGCTATCACACCTTTAAAGTACACATGCTTTCAAACAAAATTTCTCTCCGGATAAAGATAAACTTTTTAAGGCTTCAACTTATTCAATTACCTCTTACCTTTTGGTGCTTATATCTTTTCTTCATTCTTGGGTAATTGAAAGATAGAAACAATCAAGTCAAGCACTAAATCTCAAACTCTTTTGATCAACCTGTCCTTCCGAGTTTTTGCTAGTTTTCAAATAAAACTCAAAGTTCCTCAAGATGACTTTCTCTCTAATCTCTCATATGTAGTATTTGTGGATCCTATTTAAGGCAATAAGGTAGTGTTGCCCTTCTCTCATAATATATAATTTTTGTCTTAAGGCAATAGCACACTATGCCTTCTTCTCTCTTACCAAAATTAAGGCTTATATCCGAGCTCATAGGTAGGAGAAAATAATTTATTTTCTTACTAAACATATATTATAAATTCAAGCAATGGATCCAAAGATACAAGTCACACCGATCAAGTGGTGCATGTGTATGGTGGATAGAATATAAATGATATGGAATGTAGTAGAGTATGTAGTGAAGTGAATAGAATAGATGGGAAATCTTACTTTTGCTCCTTTTGAGTGATCTTCTCTCTTTTGATTTTGGAAACTTTATAGAGAACCCAGGTTGTATTTTTTTTTTTCTTTCTTCTTTTTTTTTTTTTTTTTTAATATAGAGAGGTGGACTCTGCTGGCCCTAGACTTTTATCTTTTATTTCCTCTCTTTAAAGATGTGGGTTCTACTGACCCTCTGACACTTGTCTATTTTTCATCTTTATTTTTTTAGAGATGTGGGCTCTACTCGCCCTCGAACACGTGTTCATTTTTTCATCTCTTTTAGGGAGGTAGGCTCTACTCGCCCGTAGGACTTTTGTCCATTTTTCATCTCCCTTCTTCTTTTTTTTTAACTACAACCCGGATCTCTTTTACAATAACTTTTGAGAGGTATAAATGATGGAGCTTTTGTAAGATATTGGCTAGCAATGAATGAGTGGATAGGTATATATAGTGGGTGTATATATATGGTGGATGCGTACTTTCAAAATGGAAATAGCATATGTAAATAGAGTCAAGTAGAGTGGAGTAGAGTGTGGGAATGAGTGGAGTGAAGTGCATATGATCAAAGATGACAAGTTTCTAAGGGTTAGACAAAGATTGAACAAACTCAATGCAAAGCAAGCAACATATATATATATATATATATATATATATATATATATATATATATATATATATATATATATATATATATATATATATATATATATATTTTCAAAAGATTTTCCTAATCTAAATGGCATGTATATATATATGGTCAGTGGTAGGAGGTTCACTTGTTGACACATGTTAACGTATACTTTTAATTGTCAACTAAACATGGAAAAGGACTAAAATATAAATAGATAATCTTATTAGGGGTTTATACTAATGATTTCCATGAGTTTTGGTAAAGTTGTGATTTGCGTGGGACTTAACAGAAAAACGGCGAATTAAATAACGCAATCCAACTCCTGAACGAAGTCTAGAAGGCTCGAATACACCCGACGTGAACGAAACTTAACACCCAAGAAAAACATCATCTAGAAGACTCCGGGAAGCCATGACGCTCAGCAGACCCGTGGTGGGACCCACCCTGGGCCGGCCGCCTCACAGCTTAGGCCGCTTCGCCCCCGGTCCAAGCAGCCACCAAGCAGTATTTCTAATGTCACTAACTAGTAATGGCATCTAGAAAGAATATCGATGTTGCTTCGGATAAAACTAAAAAGAAATATTCATTGCGCTCATAGCATATCCGAAAAGGTTGTCATCCCTATAGTTAAACTACTAATATGCAAGGAATATAATATTCGCACTATGCCTTGATAACTTCTTAATAAGTAAATAAACAATTATAATCGGGTATCCAAGTAGTTTACGATATGAATATATACCATTGTAGCATTTTAACCAGAGTAATAACCGTGTCTTGAATTTATATTCTACCACGTGGAAAGAAGTCTCATTATCTTGAATTAACTAAGTATAGATCTTAATCTAACCATCTCTCATGTGCAAGACATCAAGATTAATCTCATCAATTACTTAAGCAAGGATCAAAGTTCATAATAAAGATAATGATAAAGTTCTAGATAAACAGATTTGACCAAAAATCACGTTGGTTGGCGAGAAAGTGTCTAACAATGGATCGATAGCAATTCATAGGCTAGCTAGCATTAGAAACTCCAATATGTAACTCTAAACTAAATGTTAGGATCTACCTAATTATGCAATACAAATAACAATCATTGAAGAAAGACTAATTAAATCCAAACATGAGGACGTAATCCGTGAAGACTAAGGCCGAAACTTAGAACAACCCGAAATCTAACATCCGCTAGGCCTACATACGGGGATGGATTGCAAAGGACTCAATGGTGTCAAGTCACCACCACGATCTACCACACCTACCCGGCACATAGGGTGCAAACGCAGTAAATAAGATCTAATCACCATGATTACATCGTCTCTACCACTCACCTTCCGATCTAGATGATGAGCGCTATACGAATCCATGCATGAACATAACAAGAATTCAACTATGCTAAATGTGTAATTAAAGTAAATACTAGAACAAATAATCTCGAATATAAACATGATCAAGATATTCATATTAAGCATGTGTCCGGGACTTGAAAACTACTTACAATGAAGAACTTACAAGAACGAGGCCCCGATCTTGAGTCGGCCTCCGACGATCCGGAGCGGATTTCTCCCTTCCTACTAGTTCTAATCTTGATTGCTACTCTTCCGAAAGCGATGTTTCTCTAGCGTTGAATATGACTTGGTATTTTAATTAGAAATATCTTTGTTATAGAACTTGATGATCTAAGAAGGGGGGTCTAGGGGTCCTAATATATCGGTCTTCGTCTCTGCTCTCCATCTTCATCAGGAGGTGGTATTAACCTTGAATCAATCCCGCACTTCTACCGTCGCCCTGGATCAAACCGACTCAAATCAACCGTTTAGATCGAGTCTTAGAGGCGGTGGAGGAAGCTTCCCCGAAGGCAGCAGAGCAGGCGGCAGGGCGGCTGGGCAGGCCGATCGGCCCCATTATTGGGCCGATCGCCTGGGGGCTCCTCTCGGGTCCCGCGTATGTCGCGTGTTCGAGTCTTCTAGATGATGTATTTCTTGGTTCCGGGTTAGTTCACGCCGGGATTAATCCGAAGCCTTCTAGACTTGTTTCGAGTTGGATTGCGCTATGCTACGCCTACCGTATGCCACGCCATCTCTCGCTGATTTTCTCAAGTAAGTCCCCGCAAATCACAACTTTACCAAAAAACGATGGAATTATGTTAGTGACACCCTATTCTAGGTTGTTATTATTATTTATACCCCTTTCTCATGTTTAATTAATTAAAAATTTTATATGATAACAAGTGTCAACAAACTCCCCAAGCTTACCCTTTGCTAGTCCCTAGCAAAGCTACATGCTATAGTAGGATCGAGTTGCTACTACGCTTTCATACCTCAAAAGTACTTGTGTTTTTTTTTAAAAATAAATTCTCCTCTTAACCGATTACTCTTACCTGCTTACCATGGGGCGTAGCCTTGTCATGAATCATAAGCAAGATAAAACAATCAAGTTAAGTACCATGTCTCAAATTCTTTTGATCAACTATCATCCCTGGGTTTTGCAATATTTTTCAAAAGAAAAAATCCTCGAGATCCTATGTATGACCCCCTTAAGTAGATGGTACGTGAGTGGAGTTACACAAGTGGTAGGACATACATAGTGGGATGATAGTGGTGAAGTGGATGAGGATGAAAGGTAGTAAATAGCCTTTAGCCTTTTTAGTATTTTTCTTTTCAAGCATCTCTAGTCTATATCTCTTTTCTAAAAATTGTTAGGATCCGGGCCGGCCCATTCTTGGAGAGGTGGGCTTTTCCCCGAACTTGTGTCCATTTTTTCTCTCTCCTTAGAGATGTGGGCCCCGCCACCCTTAGACACGTGTCCGTTATTCATCTCTAAATTTATTTTTATTATTTAGGGAGGTAGGCCCTTCTCGCCTAGTATGACTTTTGTCCGTTACTCTCCCTCTCTCGTCTCACTTTTTCTAGATATTTATTTTTTTTTTTTTTTTTTTTCGAATGTAGCCCAAATTATATAAAACATTGAGAGAGACATATCTAAAGATTGCAAGAGCTTTATTAATTATTTTTATGGCTAACTTGACTAAGTGAAATATGGGGATGCGTACTTTTCGAAAGTTAGAAGCAAATTGACAGGAGGAGATGATCTTGATGGAATACTCTTAAGGGTCATAACTAAGGACTCATCATGTAATTTTATAATTTTTAAAGATAAAAACCAGAGTCAAGTATCTCTAAGAATATGATAAACAAGAGCTCAACTTTTCATGCACTATTATCTTTTAATGCTAAGACTCGGATCAAGCATGTGCTTCTCACAGTGTTGGGTTTAGAGCAAATTAAACATTTAAAGCTTCAGAGAATCTAAGTCCAAAGTGTAAGTACTTTTTAAGAGGTATTAAGGCGGAGCAACTATTCATCATTTCCTTAGCACATATTATCAAGATCATAATTAATAGGAAGAAAGTAGTCTAACAAGTTCTAGCACTTTATTTATTTGACTCTTTAACACTAAGACTCTTTAACTAAGACACACTAAATAAGACTCATTAACTCTAAGCAAATATAACTAGCTAAAATTTAAAGACATAGGGTAATAATACTTATCGTGATAAATGGGGGTGCTCTCCCCAAGCTAGATCTTGAAGTAGTCCTTTCGCTCATCATCCTTGAATCTCTCCTCTTTCTGGGTCTCCTTTAATGTTCTCCCCATTAATAATATTAATTTGCACATACCCGAAGGAACAAATCTTAGGATGTTAATGTGAGCCTTCATGTGCTCACGTCTTTTTGGTTTTTATTTTATTTTTTTAGAAATCGTGGTGGACCTTCATGTGCCCACATATTTTTGGGTTTTTCTATGCAATAGGGATGATAATGCAAAAACATATGAATGCAATATTTTTGTATTTTTATATTTTTATGCCACCACAACAAGGAGTGCTTGTATGGGGCTTAAGAGACCCGATGCACATGCAAAGAAACATATTTTTGGGATTTTCTAATGTGAGTTTAGGAAAAGTAAATATGCTAAAGTAAACATGCTAATTGAAATATGCCGTGCAGAAAATTAAAGATGCAAATAAATACCGAAGTTACCTCTCTACGAGAGTTTAGAGAGCACTTACTCCCATGGCGTGGTGTCGCCTATGGGGGCCCCGTATAAATGTTGTACCCGGTATGGTTCCTTCAATGATCTCGTAGGTGGGCGAGACGGCGTAGCCGCAGGTCGATTGTTCATTTGTTGATGCCGGCTACCGGGTTGGGTCTCCGAAGGTGTACTCTTGTTGCTCTTCTTAGCGCCTTCTTTCTTTTTCCAAGATTGCTTCTTTGGTGGAGACCTCTCCTGTGGTTGGTGCATCATTCAAGATAGGTAGGAGCCGAGTGTATTTTTCTTGGATGTCTTTTTCTATCCTCTCAATATGCTCCATCTTTGAGTCCAGCTTTTTTTGTAATCTTTGAAGACGCTTCGCTCTTGGTCCTTCTTCTGGGGGCTGTTCATAGTTAGTATAAGTATTAAAGAAGCAAATAGACTTTTTTTTTACCTTGAATGTGAAATTGAATTTCGCCCGTCCCGATGTAGATGATTGCTCTTGTAGTATTCAGAACGGCCTTCCAAGTATTATGGGAGGATCTTGTTCTTCATCTCCCGTGTCCATGACTAAGAAGTCGGTGAGGACATAGCTGTCTTTGATCTTGACCGGTACATTTCGCACAATACCTTCCTGAATCGGTGTTTTGGTCCGCCACCGCAAGAATACATAGGTGGAACACAAAGGCGATTACCATAGATTAATTTATACGCTACCTTTGACATTAGGTTGATGCCCGATCCCGTGTCGCAGACGGTTGTATAGAAGTTCCATTGATTAATGGAGCGTTGAATTGCCTAACCTGTGGTCGCCTAGCTTCTCTACCGGTGGTTGATTGCGCCGAGTCTTGCGTGGCCGAGTTGACTTGATTGATCATCAAGACTCGCTTCTACGTGGTGGTCGAGTTTGACGGTTCTTCTTGTTCTTGCTTCTTCTTTTTATCCTCTTCTCGACACCGGGTACGTGTATTTCGTGGTACCAGTAGTGGTACGGTTGGAGCAGGGGAGCTAAGGTCTTGTGTTTGCGCTTGAATCTCTCCTCTCGTCCATTAACCGTGAAGACGATCTTCGCGGTGTCGGGCGTAGATGATTGCCTTAGTGGTAGCCAGGAAAGGGCGGCCTGTAATGATCGGGGCGTTCTTACCTTTACCCATATCCAGACCACGGGGTCGGTGGCCACGTATAGCTTACCGATGTAAAGGCATACGCCCTCTAGAATACCCTCGTGGTAGCATAACGATTGATCTCGCAAGTTGTAGGCACATGGTTGTGTATACTACTTCGAATCCGCTCAAGGTTTACCTTAGGCATGATGTTGACACTTGAGCCGAAGTCGATGAGTGCGTCCGTAGGTGCGGCGCCTATGTTGATAGTGACGACCGGTCTTCCTTGATCTTCTTTCTTAGCGGGCATTCCCGGTCGACACAATTGAATTTCTTGTCCGAGTAGGTGGTCCGCATACCGCATAGTAAATATCGACAAGATTTGCAGATTCTAATTCTTCCTATTGACCCTAATCTTACCCGGTTAGGCATAGGAGCGTATAAAGCCACTGGGATAATTGTGATTCTATCATTTTATTAAAGCTATGCTTTGGTTCTTTATTGCGTAAGAAAAGCTTTCCATTTTAGTACTAATAGTTTCTAGCATTTTATCATTGGAAGCTAACTTTTAGATAGATTATCCATAAGTCTACCTTGGTTTTGTACTAACTCTCTTAAAGGTGGGAAATTATTGAAAGAGTTATTACCTTGATAGTTACCCCGAATAGTTACCTTGGTAGTTGGGTCTCTCGTTGACTCCATTGTTGATTCTGAGGACGATACTTGGTTGTTGTTATTGTTGATGTAGTTCACGCCCTCTTCTAGCTCGACGTTGGCTGCCCGAAAGTGTCCATGTTGCCACATTCTTCACATGTCATGCGGAATCGAAGAGTTGCATGACTTCCTTCTTCTCGGGAGCTTTGTCTTCAAGCTTCTTCATAATTAAGTCCATTTTGGCGCACAAAGATATCTACCTCTTTCACCGGGTGCATTCCTCTCTTTTTCTTGCGGGGTTGACGGTCCTCATTCCAAGCTTGGTTTGACGCCATCTTCTCCACAAGGTCAGTAGCTTGGTGCGGTGTAAGTGATAGGAAAGCACCTCCGGCCAGCTAGCCCCATGGTCTCACGGGTGTTGTTGTTAAGCCCGTGGTAGAAGGTCTCGCATGAGTAACCGGTTCTCCATTCCATGGTGTGGGCATTCTCGTGATGTAGTCTTGAAGCGTTCCCACGCCTCCCTCCGAACAGATTCGTCGTGTTGCTGCCGAAAGCTTGACATTTTCCCCTCGTAAGGCGTTGGTTTTGCCTATAGGGAAGAATTTTGCCGGAAGGCAAGAGAGCAAAGTGCCCAAGTAGTGAGTTTGTCTTTGTTGGCGTAGAACCACCGCTTTCGCTCGTCCCAAGAGTGAGAATGGGAAGAGACGGCAGGATTGCATCACTTGAGACATCTTTGATAGTGAAGGTGCCACAAATCTCTAAGAAGTGTTGTAGGTGAGCATTGGCATCTTCATGAGCTTTTCCACGTAACTGGCTAGCTTGTACCATGTTGATGAGTGCGTGCTTGAGCTCAAAAGCTTTGTCTACTACATCGATTTGTCGGTCCAAAGGCGGATGTTGGCCGTAGTCGGTCAGAGTATTCGCGAAGGGTCTTGTTTGCCATGTCTTCAAAAATCGGTGCTAAGCTACGCACGAAAGGGAGGAGTCTTCCGAGGTAGTGTTCTTGGGTTGAGATTTCAACTTGGATCTTGCCTCCTTCAAAAGTTTTTCGGATCGGATTTGGAAGTTTTCGGAAGATTCCTTTTCATACATTACCCTGCAAAAGATAGGAAGAATAATAACAAGGGTATACTTGTTTAAGCAATTGATAAAATTAACTCGATGCGTATGAGAGATGCATGCATGTTAATCCTATATGTTTTTATTTTATTGGGCTATAGACTTTCTTTCCCCGACAAGAACGGCTCCAAAAATGCTTGTTGGTATTTCTAATGTCACTAACTAGTAATGGCATCTAGAAAGAATATCGATGTTGCTTCAGATAAAACTAAAAGAAATATTCATTGCGATTCATAGCATATCTCAAAAGGTTGTCATCCCTATAGTTAAACTACTAATATGCAAGGAATATAATATTCGTACTATGCCTTGATAACTTCTTAATAAGTAAATAAACAATTATAATCGGGTATCCGCAGTTTACGTATATGAATATATACCATTGTAGCATTTTAACCAGAGTAATAACTGTGTCTTGAATTTATATTCTACCACAGGAAAAAGAAGTCTCATTATCTTGAATTAACTAAGTATAGATCTTAATCTAACCATCTCTCATGTGCAAGACATCAGCATTAATCTCATCAATTACTTAAGCAAGGATCAAAGTTCATAATAAAGATAATGATAAAGTTCTAGATAAACAGATTTGACCAAAAATCACGTTGGTTGGCGAGAAAGTGTCTAACAATGGACGATAGCAATTCATAGGCTAGCTAGCATTAGAAACTCCAATATGTAACTCTAAACTAAATGTTAGGATCTACCTAATTATGCAATACAAATAACAATCATTGAAGAAAGACTAATTAAATCCAAACATGAGGACGTAATCCGTGAAGACTAAGGCCGAAACTTAGAACAACCCGAAATCTAACATCCGCTAGGCCTACATACGGGGGATGGATTGCAAAGGACTCAATGGTGTCATTACCACCACGATCTACCACACCTAATCTCACATAGGGTGCAAACGCAGTAAATAAGATCTAATCACCATGATTACATCGTCTCTACCACTCACCTTCCGATCTAGATGATGAGCGCTATACGAATCCATGCATGAACATAACAAGAATTCAACTATGCTAAATGTGTAATTAAAGTAAATACTAGAACAAATAATCTCGAATATAAACATGATCAAGATATTCATATTAAGCATGTGTCCGGGACTTGAAAACTACTTACAATGAAGAACTTACAAGAACGAGGCCCCGATCTTGAGTCGGCCTCCCGACGATCCGGAGCGGATTTCTCCCTTCCTACTAGTTCTAATCTTGATTGCTACTCTTCCGAAAGCGATGTTTCTCTAGCGTTGAATATGACTTGGTATTTTAATTAGAAATATCTTTGTTATAGAACTTGATGATCTAAGAAGGGGGTCTAGGGGTCCTAATATATTGGTCTTAAATGCGTCTCTCCATCTTCATCAGGCGAGGTGGTATTAACCTTGAATCAATCCCGCACTTCTACCGCCGCCCTCGGATCAAACCGACTCAAATCAACCGGTTTAGATCGAGTCTTAGAGGCGGTGGAGGAAGCTTCCCGAAGCGCAGCGGCGGCGGCCTGGCAGGCCGATCGGCCCCATTATTGGGCCGATCGGCCCGTGGGGCTCCCCTCTGGTCCCGCCGTCGTCGCGTGTTCTCGAGTCTTCTAGATGATGTATTTCTTGGTTCCGAAGTTAGTTCACGCGGGATTAATCCGAAGCCTTCTAGACTTGTTTCGAGTTGGATTGCGTTATGCTACGCCGGCCGTATGCCACGCCATCTCTCGCTGATTTTTACGTTAAGTCCCCGCAAATCACAACTTTACCAAAACTGATGGAATTATGTTAGTGACACCCTATTCTAGGTTGTTATTATTATTTATACCCCTTTCTCATGTTTAATTAATTAAAATTTTATATGATAACAAGTGTCAACAGCCACGCTTCGAAGCTTCTCCAACCGCCTCTAAGACGCAATCTAATCCGCTCGTTTAATGTCGGTTTGATCCGAGGGCGACGGTGGAGTACGAGTTGTATCCAAGTCCAACACCGGCACCTCCTCCCCGACTATAAAAGCAAGCCCCGGTCCCCGGGTTCAATCATCTCGAGATCAACTCATCATCATATCGGATCGGATCCAGCTCTAGTCGACGGCTTTAGCTCTAGTTCAAGAACTAGAAGTAGAAGATTAGACAAGATATAGAACTAGAAGCCTTAGATTAGAGTTGAGAGTAGAGCTTCAAGTTGAGAGAATTAGAGCGCGGTTGAGGCGGAGTTGAAGGAAGGCCCGGGCTGTCGGCGCCTCCATCTTCTTCTTCCTCCTCCGGTTGTTGGTGCCATTGGAGCGCAACTCGAGATCTTGTGGATTGTTCGACTTCCATTCGAGTAAGTGGTATTGTCTCTATTGTTCTTAAGGTTCGTATTTCTTTGATAAGATTACTTTGATTCTTGGTTGCTCTTGAGTTAAAGTTGTTAGATTAATGTAAGCGTGGTGCTTAGATTGACTAGCTTATTACGAATGCCTTCTATAAGCCGGGTGAAACACCAACCGTTAAGGCTGATCGTGGTGGTGACAAATAGCCATTGAGTCCTTTTGTATGCCTGCCCCCATTTATAGAAATCGTAGGAGCCCCTGCGTTGTTAGCGTAGATTCCCTTTATTAAGAGTTTCTTCATGACAACCCCTCTTAAGAACAATGTGCAAATGATTTACTTGAAGTGAGAACAAGACCTTCCTACTAGAACCGCTTACCTCTCTTTTAATCTAGTTTTATAGCCACTCTGGATTTAGTTATACACCTCGACATACTCTCTCACCTTCTCCCCGTGGATTCGATATTTAAAGCCCTATTCCCGGGTGAAGTGCTCACTTGGTATCCGTTAAACTGCGGATTATTCCCTGTAGGTTAACAAATACCAACAAGCATTTAAAGGCGCCGTTCTTGGAGAACGGTTTGAGACCACGTTGAAAAACTATAGCTAAATCTTGTACTATACTTTTATCTTTTTTCTTTTATTCTATCTTCTCATCTTTTTCTATCTTCGTGGGATCAATTGATTCCATATTTATCTATCTTATACTGCACCCTTAAGCGGAAGCTCGCCCCTTTGGAATCCTTAGATCTCATCCTTACATCGGCCATTAGCTACGCCTACGGTTGATCAAAATGATCATGAAGCAATACTTCTCGGGAGTGAGAAGCGGGATCATATCTTCTATGGTAGGAGTCTTTGCCGACATCATGAAAGTGTTGTGCGCATGATCATCATGCGCTTTTGGAGGAACCTTTTCTTTCCCTTTTTAAGCAAGGTTTGCTTTGACGAACTCAGCCGGTGAAACCCATATACTAGCATTCTTTATGACCACCCAAAGGAAGAAGAATCATCCTCCAAAAAAAAAAAATAGAAGTTACGATAGCTATATCTCCATCACTCCAATCCCAAGACTTAGCTATCGACCCCAAACCATCAATGCGCTAAAAACCTTTAAGGGGAGAAGAAATTCAACCCTTGGATATCTCTTTAGATGATGAGTTTCATGAACTTCCCAAACTTCACAAGAGACCATATATAATCCAAACCTCTTTTGAGATAATCTCTTAGAAAGCACCTTTATTGCTACGCAAGAACATTGGGGAACCTCAAGGATGGCATATCTAATCATGCCATAGGAAGAGAGCAAAGCCATCAAGAAGCCACTCTGTCTCTCTCTTTCTATGTTCAAATTGGATAATTCTTTTCGAACCCATCTTTAACCACATCCTTGAGCCCAATGAATCCTCTTGTGCCCTTTTCTTTAACGTCTCCTCACGATCCTAAAATATTATGAATGATCTAAGGAAGACCAAAAGGAGCACATTTTCTGGAGAACATCAATGAGCATAAAGACTACTTCATAAATGGAATTTTTCCACCTAGTCCATGCTCATTTGAAAACTCCTAAATTGATTGCCATCTCAATTCTTGCCGCACATGAGATCTCCGATACTCTCTTTCTTAAAAATTTAGAAAGGGTGGTTGTTGATGAATTTTCCTACGGCTTGAAATTTTGAGACTGGCAATATAAGGGAAACCACTTCATCATCTTGATTCATAATTTGAAAGTTTCCCAAGGACGAGCTTTTTATCCTAAAACAAGCACTCTAGGGGGAAATACTATAAAGACTTATATATCACTATATACCCCTACATTATGAGCATATGATTATAAAAATTTTCCTTCGGGTATTCTTGTCACTGACCATGCCAGGTTTGGAGTAAAGAAGAACGAAGGATGACAATACAAGGTATGTCCAACCAGTCATTATGCAACATTGAATTACATACATAGAAACATTTATTGTCGTGTTGCTACACTAGCTTGGTTATCTTTACCTTTATGCATGCTCGATCCATTAAACACTCATCATGCTCTATCATCTCTGTTTGAATAAATCTACTCGTAATGCTTTCATGCTACCGTTGTTTGCTATAGTATGCTTAGGTTTTGAAGTATTTTCATACACCTTTTAGATTAAGCATGGTGCTTAGTTTAAATTGTTTTCATGGCTCGAGTTAAACATGGTGTTTAGTTTGATTCCTGAAACCATAAGGTGTGGTGATCTTTCTTCTAAAGGCTTTTTTAAATTAAGCGTGGTGCTTAGGTTAGAACGCCTTCCTAAATCAAATTAGGCGTGGTGTCTAGGTTGACTTATGAACCATAGTACACTATAGTAGATCTTTGGTATATCTTTTTTTGGACTGGGGAGGTCGAGATGAACTCACTAGAGATTGAGCAAGACATGTGAGACATGACTTATGGATAAAAGAATTCCCGATGAGCGAAAAAAAAAAAAGAACAAGAGTGACACAAGACAAAATCCACAATCAGAAGCACTCACTCGAAGGAGGAATTCATGGGTGATGGAAGCATCAAGGAGGGAGGCCAATTCCATTGAAGATAATTAAGCCATCCTCTTCCTCGACATGCACCCGTCACTCCACATGCCACTCAAGAAGAAGAGAAGGACCACCACAAGGTGTAATAAGCGCCATCATATTCCAATAATAAAGGTAACACCTTAAGGTAAGTTGTCGTTAATTCCTCTTTACTATGGCATTCTCATAAATGAAAAGTCAAACATGCCAGAGTTATAGTTTCACATGATTCAATCTTGTTAACTTCGACATGTTAGCTTTTAAAAACTGTTTCTAGCATCACTTTCTTGTTAAGCTCATTATTTTGCTAAAAATATTTACATGCTAGATTTATCTTCCGATCTTACCACCCTTGTCATAAATGAACTTATACATTATCTTTATCTTGTTCAATGTGCCCACAAGGTTAGAGTAGAAGTAAATGAAATTTTGGTTCTGATGGTGTTTTCCCACCAACAGAGCCCATTCACTTGATCTCTACCTTATCTTTGCAAGCGGGGATTCACTTTGCGCAATAAGAGGAGAAGTCTTACTTCCCCAATTCCTACAAGTGGAAGTCCCCGACCTACAAATATGCACACTAAACAAGGCGCCGCCACCGCCACCATCCAATCTTCCTTCAAGCGGTGAATCAGGCGAAGAACATGGGCAACGCCATCACCAAGTGGCTATTAAGATCAGATGATGCACTTGAGGAGTGACCAAGGAAGATCAAAGTGAGCACGACATGACTGGAGGTGTAGACCACTTGACAAGAGTAATGGGTCAACATTCATCCCCATACTCCATCAAGAGAGCCTTACACCACCACTATTGCCTACCTCACCACAAGACCCAAGAAGAACAAGACGCAGAGAGACGGCGCAAAAATCACAAGACCGGTTGGAACGGAGTTGGCGAACAAGGAAGACATTAAGAAAGATTAAAGAAGTTAGTTCGACCCGACCAACCGAACACTTTCGGCACCGCCACTCCAAGAAAGGTCTCCTCCGAAGAAGCGACATGGAAAAAGAAAGAAGCATCACCTACTGAAGAGGGCGTCAAGAGTACACCTTCGGAAGACCTACCACTACCAGCGTCATCAAGCGAGCAAACACCACCTCCATCGGCCACCTCATCTCGCCACTCGTCGAGATCATTGAAGAAGGCACCATTTCGATACCGCGACATTCCGGCGAGATGCCATCAATGGCGCCGCGCCATGGGAATAAGTACTCAAAATTCTCACCGAGAGGGAGAACATTTAAGGAGAACCTCGCAGCGAGCGAGTTCCAAGGGCGAATGAAAGGACTACTTCAAGATCGGTTTGGGGAGAGCACCCCAGTTATCACGATAAGTATTGCTACTTCACCTTTTTAATATTAGCTAGTTATTATATACAAGTTAATGAGTCTTAGCGTGTGAGTTATAAAAGTTAGTTCAATTAATTTGTTTAGTTCGGTTTAGTCAAAATTAGTTTACTATTAAATATTAGGATTCGAATTATATAATAAAGTGCTCTTATGGAAGTTATCCACAAGTTGAGTCAATTATTCTCCATATATTTTACGGATATGTTTTTGTCTCCATGCTTTGTATGCAAGATAACGAGAAAATAAGTGTGGGGAGATCCTCGGCGACCCAAAGAAATTCTTAGCGACCAAAATCAAGAAATTCGAAACCAAGACGGAACCATCGACTCGCCGCGACGAACCGCGCCCGACACGGTCGGTGGGAGGCCGACCGCCCATATACCCGAACCGACCGGCCTCTGCTGGCCCCACTCGGGCTCCGTTTCGTCCACCGCTCGGTTTGCTTCCTAAAACTTTTCAATTTTAAGTAAATTACTTTCCGTTCTGAATTAAAATAAGTCTTTTGTGTTATGGTATGTTTTCCTATATGAAAAAAAGATGTCTTGCTAACCCATGAACAAAGTTTTGCATGATTAAATTCCTACATATACCTGTCACTTGTTGGGATGCTTTAATTGCTTAAAACATGAGAAATAATAAAGTTAGAATAATGAGATCCTCTTTCTTTTATCTTGTCTTTGGAGAGTTATTTATTTCACAATATTAAAATCATTAGTTATGCTTCTCCTTTGTGATCAATGATACATCCTAATAGAGCCGTAGCAATCATTAAAGATATATCTAATTAATGTTGCTTTCTTGTGTTGAGCTTTGTCAAAACCACGACCCATGTTGGAATTTGTCTAAAGTCTAAGATCAAGATCACGTTACACTTTACTTTTACTAAACTATCCATGCTCTAAAAAGTTTTTAATCTCTATCTCCCATAATTTTAATTGTGAAAAAGGTACAGCTATGAAAAAGCCAAATGTTCAAAATTCTAAGAGTGGAGAGAAAAGTGAGAGAGAGGAGAAAATGAGCAAGTGTTCTACGGGTCAGAAGAACCCCCCTCTCTCGAAAAAAAAAAAAGAGAAAAAGGCAAAAATGAAGAGAAGAATAATGGACAAGTGTCCGGGGTGAGTAGGGCCCACTTCTCTAATAAATAAGAGAGTAAAAATGGACAAGTGTCCGGGGTGAGTAGAACCCACCTCTCCACTAAATAGCTGGTTACCTCGCTTGGAAAATAAAATGTTCCAAAAAGGGAGATAGACGATTTTCAACTAAGAGAGAGCGTGGTAATAATAATCTTGACTCTCATACACATCTTGATCTATGACTTATGACATCTATCTCCATGGATCCACAGTTGACTTAGCAATAAATACAAGGTAAGTGTGCTACATGTTCTTGAGCTCCACATATGATATAATAAATGAACTGTGAGGATATAATATATTTTGAGAGACTTGAGAGTGTCACAAAGGAGTAAGTAGAGCTATGTTTTCTTTTCAAAACTTATGCAAAATCTCTCCAAATGACTTGGTTTAAGAATTTAAGGTGATCTGTTTCTAACCATTTCATGCTCGAGATATCCCAAAGTGCGGGTATGACCATGGAGTATAATTATGATCCATTCTTTGTCTCTACGGTTACATTAAAGTTAGACCATCCTTTTATCGAGGGCGAGTAAAAGCCTAAGTGTGGGGAGTTTGTTGACACATGTTAACGTATACTTTTAATTGTCAACTAAACATGGAAAAGGACTAAAATATAAATAGATAATCTTATTAGGGGTTTATACTAATGATTTCCATGAGTTTTGGTAAAGTTGTGATTTGCGGGGGACTTAACGGGGGAAACGGCGGAATTAAATTAACGCAATCCAACTCCGGAGCGAAGTCTAGAAGGCTCGGAATACACCCGGCGTGAACGAAAACTTAACACCCAAGAAAACATCATCTAGAAGACTCCGGAAGCCACGGCGCGTCGCGGGACCTGGGTGGGACCCACCCCGGGCGGCGATGTAACACCGGTTTTAAGAACAAAACCAGATGAAGCTATATGTGAGCCACGGAAGTCAAATCTCACATATGGTTTACAAATAAGTGATAGTATCAATTCACAATGCTTAAAATATAACGAACATAATGTAAAAGCAAATAACCTCGGCTAGCGGGACGGTAGGAAAGACTCTTCAATCTTACGGTGTAGACTCCACGGGGGACCGGCCGACCGGTTGATCACAAGCCTAACTTCTTCCCGAGGTGTGGGGAAATAGCAAGGGTGAGTCCATGTCGAACTCCGCAAGCATAACATGGGGTTATGAGGCTCAAAAGGCTTGACACTTGGTTTAATGCGGTAAGCATTTTAGTAAGTCAAAGTTTTAGCATTTAATTAGCAATAAGTTATGCTTAACCCATTAACCCACATTATCATCATAAATATATCGTTCACATGACAGTCCATCGTCATCGTTCGGTTCCAACATCATCATCATCATCTCATGTCCATGTCTTAGTATCATCTCTATTCTCGTGATGTCTCCAAGGCCGTTCATGACCGCGAACACGGTTATTATAACAGTTTATACTCTGCTTGCAGAGGTGTACACTTTCACTACGAGTCATGATCCTCAAATGCATGGGTTAGCAAGGCCCAAAACATCCAAAAATCATATAAAGCCTTTCAAAGGGGTTATCTAAATATGCCGGATAGCGATAGGGCTACAACCCATTCTCTTCCGTTTCGGTAACCACCGACACAAGTAAACACTATCCCTTGAACGACTAAAGCCAGAGCCATGTAGCCCCCATAGTTGTACTGTATATCCCGGATGATCACAACAGATAAGTCCTTACGGAGAGTCTAGAGCAGCATGAAAAAGCATGAGCCCGACTCTAAAGTCCATGTTACCAACATTCAAGTCTTCCAACATCACTTCATGTATTCATTCATAGCATAATTATTTATGTAGAGCACTAGCAAAAACTACCCATATGCAATAACCCATAGGATTCAATGAACAAGATAACAACTAGCTAGGATGTCCTTAAGGTTGACAAATTAGACACATGCATATGATTAAGTGATTAATAATGAATAGGTAACAAGGATAGTCCCATGCTATACTTGCCTTAAATTGAGATCCTTTCTTCAAGTCCAAGCTTCCAAATAAAACCTTCTTGATCATCAACCTCTTCTAGATCAGCAACGCAAAGCTCATCGTCTACTCGATTCCAATCAGCAACACACAAACATATAGGGCCAATCATGCATAACAAACAAGGCTATAATTAGAACAATACACCAACAGTGGAAAAACAGTTTGAAAAGCTCATAAAACCATTCTACACGTCACTACGATCACACAGACGTAAAGATCACCGAAATCGGAGCTAAAACGGCGTAGATATGAATTTTACAAGTTTAATGATAATAAAATAATAAGCCTAATATAAACTCGAAATTTAAAAGTTGAAAACCTGAATATAAGTAAAATAAACATGTAGGTTACGAGATTACGAATCTAACGCAACTTGAACGGACCAATTTGGATTTAAAACGGAAAAGTTATAAACACTTGAATTTGAATGGCAAAACATGATCAGTGGCAGTTTGGTAAATACATGAAATTTGATTTTCGAAATAAAATATTTAAATCTGATTTGAAAGTTGGAGGGACTACGAGCTAGATATATTGGAGGAGTTCAAGGTTTCTTTAGCAAAATTTCATTGAAGGGATATGGTTTGATCTAGACCATGCTTGAACAATCGATTTGCTTGGGTGTACATGTGTATTTCGCTTGTATTGCTATATTTTATTTTTCTACAAGAAAACGGCCAGAAAACATATAGGTGTCAGCACGATGTCATGGAACTAACAACAATGACATCAAGCTAGCAATTGGAGCACGATCCAATGATGGTTGACGATGGCTGATGATGAAGATACATGAAGATGAGGGGGGGCTCACCTACTAGGGATTTCTGAACGCGTGCAGCAAAGGACGATTGCTTTCATCAAAGTGTTAGCTGTCGAACGACGCAGGCGTGCTCGACTTGGCCAAGAATATGGTGCTTCACGTGGTCAGATAACATGTACTCCGGTAGCAGATGGATCAACGGCAGCACAGAGATAGGATCGGAAGACACGGCGGCGCTTATGCCTTGATTTGTCGGAAGCGCAACCAAGGACAGCGGCTTGATATAAATCGGAAGGCATGCTGTAAAGCAACATGCACAAACCATGAGTCACCATGAGCCGTGCAGATCAAGATTATGTATAGGAGAGAGACAAGAAGGAACGACGCTAGATTTCTCACCGATGGAGGCAAGATGTCCACAGATAGTTTGATCGTGTGATTGATGACGGCCACGGATGAAACTCGAACGGCGGCAGACGGCTTCCGGCTGCAAGGTAGGGCGATACGAGATGAGCAAAAACGAACGAAGATAGGAACAAGGAACACGGACGCTGGCTTACAGCGATGGCGAGACGACAGCTGCGACGAACTGCACCCGGCGGCGGGAGCTAGGGCTTAGGGCGGTCGACAGCGAATTGGACAGGGAGGCGATGGAACGATGAACCCGAGTTTCGACAGCTTCGTCTAGGGTTTGTGGCTGCTGCGTCTAGGGCATGTAAAGGCGACAAGAACGCTTGCAAGCTAGCTACCTGCGTGGTATATATATAGGATGCAAGCGTGCAGTTTCGAGGAAGGAGGAGACACGGAGGTCACGGCCCGTGCGGCGGTGATTTCCATCGCACAGAGAGACTCCCTTGGATACGGCTTGTGGCCGGCCTGGCTGGGAAAACAGGCCTTCGGGCTAAAAAAGTCCTGAGAGAGATAAAAAGAAGGCCTTTTTAATTTATTTGAAACTCATTTGAAATTCCTTTTTCAAAAGCATTTGAATTTCTTTTCCATGCTTGGTCAAAACCACTCACCCAATAAATAGTATGCACCGGCATGAATGCAAGAGCAATGTTACTAAACCTATGATAATTTTTAATTTGACAAAAATTATTTAGTTTCCTACATTTCATGAGCACAAAAATTCAAAATTAAATCAATTTATAACTATTTCAAAAGAGCCAAAATTTGGGGTGTTACAAATCTACCCCCTTAAGATGAATCTCGTCCCCGAGATTCGGAAGATAAAGATGGAAGAGATTGAGATACTCCGTCTGCAAATCTTTGTCACTTCTCGAGTATTTCCATTTTCTTGATAAGGGTTCGTCTTATTTTACATGTCTATTAATCTTTGTCCAAATAACATGCTTGCTTATTCCAAGACTTTGGTAGGCAGTCAACATATCTCTCGGCGAACTCCAAACCAATCTCTGTTAACTTTCAACTATTAGGCCACTTCTCTAGAGCTTACTTACTATTCACACCCACTCTGTTCATACTTCTCATAGAGAGCACCGAAGATTGGCCAAGACAAATTTTTATCCCCATTGATTCCAAACTACGTCATAATAACTCTGGACATGTCCACCTCTATGTCTTCTTGGTCCATGATCTCGAATCTTCTACTTCAATAACACTCAGGTTTGTTGGTATACTCCTAGGTGTCTGGTTGCAACTCTACTTCATTATCTCTAGCTCTTGTAGTAACATCTTGAGAGACTTGAGTAAACCTTTCCTCAACCTCCAATAGAATCATCTCATTCGAAGGAAGCAATCATGCATACTTGGACGGCTTCAACTCAACACCTCACTCTAAAGTTCTCCATGCAATCCACCATTAAAGATGCCATACCTAAGAAGGGATCTTCCTCCAAACTCACTCACCATGATGCTTGTTGTAGGTGTTGGAGTTTCCAGATTCATCAAAGAACAACTGTAGAGAAGTCCAACATGCATCACAGTCCTATATCATCATTGCTAACTTGTCTTGAATTATAAGTTGATCTCCAAAGTGTTGTGATAGCTTGAGACATAATCCAATCATGTCAAGCGCACAAGTTTCTTGTAGACGATCCATCCGTCATCAACCTTGAGTGAAAGATGCATGCTCAATGTTGATATCTCAACCATAAGATAGCTAAACCTCTTGGGTGAAGATCTAGAATGTATGAAACCTTCATGCTCGTAACTTCTTGTTGATGCTCACTAACTCATATTTTTATGCATCAACAATTCATGGAAAAGGATTAAAATATAATTAGATAACCTTATTAGGGATTTCTACTAATGATTTCCATGAGTTTTGGTAAAGTTGTGATTTGCGAGGGACTTAACGAGGAAAAACAGCAGAAATGACGTGGCATACGACCGACGAACGCAACGCAATCCAACTCGAAACAAGTCTAGAAGGCTCGGATTACTCCCGACGTGAACGAAACTTGACACCGAAGAAAACATCATCTAGAAGACTCCGGAAGCCACGGCGCACGACGGGACCCGGAGGGGAGCCCCCGGGCCGATCGGCCCAAATATCGGCCGATCGGCCTGCCTTGGCAGCCACGTCTGCCCGGTCTCCTGAACCTTCCTCAACCGCCTCTAAGACGCGATCTAATCCGGTCGTTTATGGTCGGTTTGATCCGATGGCGTCGGTGGGAGCACGAGATTAATACCACATCGCCTGTTGAAGCTGAAGAGACAGAGGAAGACCCATATATAAACAGCCCAAGACCCCCAAGTCAATCGAATCCAATTTGATCTAAAGCTTCACGCTCATTAAGAAGTAGATCAAGGAGAAGCCAAGGCAGGAGAAGAAGAGAAGACACCAAGAGATAGGATAGCTAATTCATAGCTCTAATCTAGAGCCTAGTTTAGATAGAAAGTCAGAGTTTAGAGAAGAGAGAGCGTCTGCTCCGGTTCTGGATCTGTAAGTTACACTATGGATCAATATTATTATTGTTCTCATACACCTTTGTGCTATTTCATTATTATGCATGCAATTAGTCTACTTACACTTTATTCTAGTCATAGCATATTTGATATGTTCATTATTCATGGTAATTCAAAGCACTTATTCGTAGAGCTCCTAGTATATTACTCGAGTGTGCTAGGTAGTAGAAAGTATGTAAGCATGGTGCTTAGATATAATTTACTTGCGGATTCACCTTATATGCCGGGTCGTGTGGTAGATCGTAGTGGTGACAAAGACTATTGAGTCCTTTGCAATCCATCCCCGTGTATAAGACTAGTCGATAATGGTTCTTATGATTATCTTGTTTCGTTCTTGATTTTCTTAAGTAATCTTCGGGTGCACATTCTTATTTATGGTTTTGATATATATATGATCTTATGCTATGCTGTCTAAACACTTTGTATATTCTTTGTATGCTACTTAAGAACTGTCCCTTTGTCATAAATCCAATCCTAATCTTACTAGGAATTAATCTTGTCCTATACTCACCACGTGCACCTCTACATCTCATATACCTTATCATTATTATCTATTATTGGCTTACCCCTGTTTAAGTAAATGCTAAACCACCAAATCCCATTAGTCTTCTATCACTGTCTTTAATCAATTGAACTGCTTATCATATCTTCCTCGTGGATTCGATATTTAAAACCCTCCCGGGTGAAATGCTCACTTTGGATATCCGTGGCGCTTTAGCGGATCTATTTCTCTCTCAGAAGTTAACAAATACCAACAAGCATTTCTGGTGCCGTTGCGGGGAAGACTTTGATAGCTTTTCTTTTGATTATTGATAGATGAATACTAAGTGTGGATTTGCTACTTAGCACCTCTGCTAAAACGTAATTACCCGTGTATTGTCTATTAGTCTATCTTATGCGGGGTAATTGATTAAAATTTCGGCGACCTACGGTAAGAGGATCCAAAGTGTACCTGAACTTCATGAACCATTAAACATTGGAACTCTGCCCAAGTCGACGTCACAAGAATTCAAGTGACGAATAAAGAAGCTACACAACTCACAAATTCAATTGTGTGAGTAAAGGTAAGTATGATCGAACGTGAGAAGGTTTTTAAACTTTTGAATAATTATATTAGTCTCACCATGATCATACCCCTTCATCTCTATAATACTTTTATGCTACCTCTGTTTGCTATA
The DNA here is from genome assembly GCA_015847255.1 of Hyparrhenia diplandra. Taxonomy (NCBI): domain Eukaryota; kingdom Viridiplantae; phylum Streptophyta; class Magnoliopsida; order Poales; family Poaceae; genus Hyparrhenia; species Hyparrhenia diplandra. The sequence goes on along the minus strand of JADLZK010008112.1, from coordinate 1,091,983 downwards.
GTATGCTTAAGTTTTGAAATATCTTCATACACCTTAGACATGATGCTTAGTTTAATTTTCATGGCTCAAGTTAGACATGGTGTTTAGTTTGATTCCCTGAAACCACAAGGTGTTTTGATTTCGTTTCTAAAGGCTTTTAAATTAAACATGGTGTTTAGATTAAATTGCCTTCTAAAATTGAGTTGGACATTAAGTCTAGGTTGATTTTTGGACTGATAGTATACTTTAGTAAATTCTGGTCATCTTTGTTAGACTAACCCCTGCAGAAAATTATCAAATCCAATTTGGAAAAAGAAATTAGCTTACGCAAGGTATGTGACGAACTCCAACAACTCTGCGCAAAAGAAGACTCAACTCACTCCTTATGAAAGGACGAACTGTAAGTGCCTAAATACTCAATTTGTCTTTTGTTGCAAGTTACCTTTGCCTTAGCCACGCTTAAGTGCAGCCGCTTCAAAAAAAAAAAAAGAATAATAATAATAAAAACAAAAACAAATATATATAATCGTGCTAAGTTTTTAAAGAACCATCATTATGTTAGCACAAATAAATCATATGGACAATAACCCTTTCAATATCATTGCTATCCTTCGGGTATATGTCCACTAATCTATTGCAGGAAAGAATGCGTGGTGAGCACGTTCATGGACCTACCTCACTACCACTTCCACTACAAAAAAAAGAAGTACCAAGCTAGGAGGCGTGATGAGAAGCGGGATCAACGTCAACCTACACCATCTTGTTTGCTCTCATCACAAGAAATACACCGGTAGAAATGCACTCCAATCAATGACGGGCCAGTACAAAGAGAAGTCACAATAATGTCCTGAGACCATGGAGGACAAGGTTGTCACCAATGAGGTTTCTCCCTTGACCATCAAGACGACCGATTAAGTGCTACACACCATCAAGAAGAACACTCCACACCACGTCGTTGGAGGACAAAACTAATCAAGGAGGGACTCCAAGTTTACATCTCAAATGAGCATCCTTTCGTCAACCAGAAGTAAAAGAAGATGAAGAAGAATTGACAAAGGAAAATCAACTGGCTGTCGGCATCCTCATCCCTTGGGCCGATTAAAAAGAGAGAAGGAAATGGGTTGATACAAGGGAGAGGGCGAACACAATAAGATTCCATCAAAGACCGACAAATCACAACACACTCAAGGAGATGATGTCAAACCCGACTTTAAACGCCGAAAGTGACGCAGAAGTTTGAGCTTGGGGGAGGAAGACCAATTCCACTAGAAGATGATCCGACAAGGCTCTCCCTCCTCTCGAGACTCCCACCTGTTCGACCGCGTAAAAAATGAAGAGAGGACAAGACACTCAACTACCATACATGCCACGAGAGAACCACCATGAGGTGTTACGATGCTTCCATGAGTCTACAATAAAGGTAAACATCTTAAGGTAAGTGTCCTAATCAATAAAGCTTTACTCTAATCATGGCATGCTTACTAAGGAGTTAAACATGTTAGCTCACAACCTCACTTAAATTAATCTGAATAGCTTAACATGTTAACTCTTAGTTGTTCTTACCCTTGTCTCTCTAGTTTTATTTTCTCTACCCTTTAGTTTGCTATGTTATAAATGCCACATTCATATCCGTAGTCCGATCTTATCACCTTTGTCACAAATAAATGAAACACATTATGCTACCATGGTTATATGTGCTCGAGGTTAGAGTAGAATGAATATAATTTTGGTTCTGTTGGTGTTTTCCCACCAGCAGAGCCCATGCACTTGATCTTTACCTTGACTTTGTGAGCAGGACACACTTTGCGCTAGTTAATGTCCTGCCTACAACATGCACAATAAGCAAGGAACATGGGTGATGCCATCCTCGGGATCACAAACCCAAGAGACGCAACTTCAAGGTCGGACGAGAAGCACTCAATAAGCAAACTTAAGAAGAACAAGACGCGAGAAATCGCAAGTTGGATACAGAGTGACAAGGAAGACATTAAGAAGATTCAAGAAAAGTCCACCTAGCTCCCCCGCCCAACCGTACCATTACCGTACCACTGAAGTACACGCATTACCCGCCGAGGAAAGGACAAGAAGAAGAAGCAAGAACAAGAAGAACCGTCAACCTCGACCAAACGTGGAACGAGTCTTGATGATCAATCAAGTCCCAACAGAACGCAAGACTCGGCGCATTCCACCACCATTGGAGAAGTTAGACGACCCTGGAGTTCCATCAATTCACTGCTCCATTAATCAATGGAACTTCCAGCAAGTTGTCTGCGACACGGGATCAGGCATCAACCTGATGTCAAAGGTAACGTATCAATTAATATATGGTAATCTGCCTTTGTGTTCCACCTATGTACATCTGCAGATGGCGGACCAATCATACCGAGTCCCAGAAGGTATGGCACAAAACGTCCCCGTCAAGATCAAAGACGACTATGTCCTCACTAACTTTCTAGTCATGGACATGGGAGAAGAAGAACAAGATCCTCCCATAGTACTTGGAAGACCGTTCCTGAACACTACAAGAGCCATCATCTACATCAGGACGGGCGAAATCCACTTCCAGATGCAAGGTAAAAAGATACGCTGTTTCTTCAACACTTACACTAACTATGAACAGCCCCGAAGAAGGACCAAGAGCCAGAAGCGTCTTCAGAAATTACAACAAAAGCTGGACTCAAGGATGGAGCACATAGAGAGGATAGAAAAAGACATCAAGGAAAAATACACTCAGCTCCTACCCATATTGAACGCTGCACCGGCCACACCCGAAAGGTCTCCACCAAAGAAGCAATCTTGGAAAAAGAAAGAAGCTGCTAAGAAGAGCAACAAGAGTACACCTTCCGAGACCCAACCATCGCCGGCATCAACAATTGAACAATCGACTTCCGCGGCTACTTCGTCTACGCCCACCTACGAGATCATTGAAGGAACCATACCAGGTACAACATTTAAACGAGGGCCCATAGACGACACCACGCCATGGGAGTAAGTGCTCTAAACTCTCGCCGAGAGGTAACTCGGTATTTATCTGCATATTTAATTTTCTGCATGGCATATTTCAATTAGCATGTTTCCTTTAAGCATATTTACTTTTCTAAAACCTGCATTAAAAAATCATAAAAATATGTTTGCTGCATTTGCATTAGTTCCTTAAAAGCCCCATGCAAGCACCCCTTTGCTGTGGTGGCATAAAAATAAAAATACAAAGATATTGCACTCATATGTTTTTGCATTAGCATCCCTATTGCATAGAAAAATTCTCAAAAATATGTGGGCACATGAAGGTCCACACGTTTCTCTAAAAATCCAAAAAAGAAGTGAGCACATGAAGGCTCACAACATAATCCTAGAATTTGTTCCCTGGGTATGTACGAAATTAATATTTGCGGGGAGAACATTTAAGGAAAACCCAGAAATGAACAAGTTCCAAGGACGAATAGAAAGACTACTTCAAAATCCAGCTTGGGGGAGAGCACCCTCAGTTATCACGATAAGTATTATTATCCTATCTATTTTAAATATTAGCTAGTTAGTATATTTGCTTAGAGTAATGAGTCTTAAATAAAAGTATTAATGTTAAGAGTCCAATAAATGTTAGAAGCTTGCGAGTTAGCTCTCTTTTCTTTAATTATGACTTTGATGACTTATGCTTGAAATGATGAATAGTTGCTCCGCCTTAATTCCTCTTAAAAGTACTTACACTTTGGACTTAGATTCTCCTAGAGCTTTAAATGCTTAATTTGCTCTAAACCCAACACCTGTGGGAAGCACATGCTTAATCTGAGTCTTAGCATTGAAAGATAAAAGTGCATGAAAAGATGAGCTACTGTTTATCATATTCCTAGAGATACTTGACTCCTGGTTTTTATCTTTAAAAATTATAAAATATTACATGATGAGTTCCTTAGCTATGACCCTTAAGAGTTTGTCACTCGCATCAAAACATCCCACTCCACCAAATACGCTGCTTCTAATCCAGAAGTACGCCTCCCCATATTCCATCAAGCCGCTAGCCATAATTATAAAAAAATAAATTCTAGCAATTTTGGATATGTCTCTCTCAACGTTTTTATGCCAATTAGATTCCGGGCTACATTCGAAAAAAAAAGAGAGAAAAAAAAAAAAAGAAAAGAAAAATAAATATTTAGAGAGAAAAGTGAGACGAGAGAGGGAGAGTAAAAGACAAGTGTCATACTAGGCGAGAAGGGCCTACCTCCCTAATAATAATAATATTTAGAGATGAATAATGGACACGTGTCCGAGGGCTTAGTAGGGCCCACATCTCTAAGGAGAGAGAAAAATGGACAAAAGTCCGGGGAAAGCCCACCTCTCCAAGAATGGACAGCCCAGTGTCTTAGCAATTTTTAGAAAGAGAGATATAGTCCAAGATGCTTGAAAAGAAAAATACTAGAAAAAAGGCTAAAGGCTAATTACTACCTTTCATCCTCATCCATTCGCCACTATCATCCCACTATGTATGTTCCACCACATGTAACTCCACTAAATACCATCTACTTAAGAGGGTCATACATAGGATCTCCGAAGTTTTCTTTTTGAAAAACATTGCAAAACCCCGTGATGATAGTTGATCAAAGAGTTTGAGACATGGTACTTAACTTGATTGTTTTATCTTGCTTATAATTCATGAAAAGGCTACGCCCCATGGTAAACAGTATGAGAGAGCAATCTGGTTAAGAGAAGAGTTTATTTCGATAAACACAAAGGCTTCCGAGGTATGAAAGCGTAGTAGCAACTCCCGATCCTACTATAGCATATAGCTTTGCTAGGGACTAGCAAAGGGTAAGCTTGGGGAGTTTGTTGATGCTCACTAACTCATATTTTTATGCATCAACAATTCATGGAAAAGGATTAAAATATAATTAGATAACCTTATTAGGGATTTCTACTAATGATTTCCATGAGTTTTGGTAAAGTTGTGATTTGCAGGGACTTAACAGAAAAACAGCAAGAAATGACGTGGCATACGACCGACGTAACGCAACGCAATCCAACTCGAAACAAGTCTAGAAGGCTCCGATTACTCCCGACGTGAACGAAACTTGACACCGAAGAAAACATCATCTAGAAGACTCCGGAAGCCACGACGCGACGACGGGACCCGGAGGGAAGCCCCCCCGGGCCGATCGGCCCAAATATCGCCGATCGGGCCCCGCCTTTGGCAGCCACGCCCCGCCCGGTCTCCGAACCTTCCTCAACCGCCTCTAAGACGCGATCTAATCCGGTCGTTTATGGTCGGTTTGATCCGATGGCGTCGGTGGGAGCACGAGATTAATACCACATCGCCGTTGAAGCCGAAGAGACAGAGGAAGACCCATATATAAACAGCCCAAGACCCCCTCAAGTCAATCAGAATCCAATTTGATCTAAAGCTTCACGTTCATTAAGAAGTAGATCAAGGAGAAGCCAAGGCAGGAGAAGAAGAGAAGACACCAAGAGATAGGATAGCTAATTCATAGCTCTAATCTAGAGCCTAGTTTAGATAGAAAGTCGAGTTTAGAGAAGAGAGAGCGTCCCGCTCCGGTTACGATCTCAGAAGTTACACTATGGATCAATATTATTATTGTTCTCATACACCTTTGTGCTATTTCATTATTATGCATGCAATTAGTCTACTTACACTTTATTCTAGTCATAGCATATTTGATATGTTCATTATTCATGGTAATTCAAAGCACTTATTCGTAGAGCTCCTAGTATATTACTCGAGTGTGCTAGGTAGTAGAAAGTATGTAAGCATGGTGCTTAGATATAATTTACTTGCGGATTCACCTTATATGCCGGGTCGTGTGGTAGATCGTAGTGGTGACAGCACTATTGAGTCCTTTGCAATCCATCCCCCGTGTATAAGACTAGTCGATAATGGTTCTTATGATTATCTTGTTTCGTTCTTGATTTTCTTAAGTAATCTTCGGGGTGCACATTCTTATTTATGGTTTTGATATATATATGATCTTATGCTATGCCTATCTAAACACTTTGTATATTCTTTGTATGCTACTTAAGAACTGTCCCTTTGTCATAAATCCAATCCTAATCTTACTAGGAATTAATCTTGTCCTATACTCACCACGTGCACCTCTACCTGTCTCATATACCTTATCATTATTATCTATTATTGGCTTATCCTGTTTAAGTAAATGCTAAACCACCAAATCCCATTAGTCTTCTATCACCTGCCTTTAATCAATTGAACTGCTTATCATATCTTCCTCGTGGATTCGATATTTAAAACCCTCCCCGGGTGAAATGCTCACCGGATATCCGTGCGCTTGCGGATCTATTTCTCTGTAAGTTAACAAATACCAACACTTCTTCAAGTGGCTACGCCCCTTAAGAAAAGATTACTAGGGGACAACAAGGGATAGCATAATGTTCTCTTTATGTGAGTTAATCCATCTTAGTGACCTTATGATATCCATGAAAAACTCACATGTATAGTCAAGACCAAGTATTCTGAAATTCCTCGCGGGTAGAAAAATAGCAGCACAGTAAAACACCTCTAACTCCCATTCTATAAATCCTATGAAGTTGTAGCTTATATCGTTGGAAAGCTTATGAAATCCTCTACAACTTCCTTATGGAACTCTTCTCCAGATTCGACATGTAAATTGGTCAAAAAACAACACACAACAGAATCTGTTCCAGATTTCCGACAGCGCAGATGTGTCGTCTTGTGATTTTTGTAGCTCTCAAACCATGATAGCTATCTTGGTGATTCTTGTGCTCAGAGAAAGGTATGGAAGTCTACTTTTATCCAAATTTATTCCATGATTTTTGATGGTCCAAGGGCAGAGTTATAAACCAAGGAAGACAGATTACTCCGAAAAGACAGGACATGGCGTAAAAACAAGAAAACCAACCCGACTATTTATTACACTAAATCCTTAAACCTTAATCCTATGAACTAATGAAATTGTGGATAAACCAACAAGATCATACCACTCAATACAAAGATCCAAGACAAACATATGCATAATAACAATTCAATAAAGCAATAGAGATGCACAAATCAAACAAACTCAACTTTCGCTACTAACGTTTTGTTGCATAAGGGGCATAAATTCCTACTTAAGCGTGGTGTGATTGCAATGACATCCAGAGTAACACCTTTTGCTTGTGATGGGCAAAACATGTCCTCCACTCCATTGATCCTTGGTAGTCCAACATGACTTTTCCACACATCAATCTCATCAAGACCTTCCTCATGATGTTTCTTACTTCTACCAAGCTCTAGTTGACTATCTTCCGAAATTCTATGCTCCAATAACTCTTATACTTAGGATGTGTCCACTTAGTGCATCTATACTCCACTTGAGCATGCTGATCCGGGTATCGGTCTTGCAATATAAGCACCAACCGAGGATGAAAGAAAGCAAAGACGTCCAATTCTAACTAGGCTTGCGTCCCTACAATCAACCAGAGGCGATACCACCTTTGTAACACCGGTTTTAAGAACAAAACCAGATGAAGCTATATGTGAGCCCCGAAGTCAAATCTCACATATGGTTTACAAATAAGTGATAGTATCAATTCACAATGCTTAAAATATAACGAACATAATGTAAAAGCAAATAACCTCAGCTAGCGCATACGGAAAGACTCTTCAATCTTACTGGTGTAGACTCCACGAGGGACCGACCGACCGGTTGATCACAAGCCTAACTTCTTCCCGAGGTGTGGGGAAATAGCAAGGGTGAGTCCATGTCGAACTCCGCAAAGCATAACATGGGGTTATGAGGCTCAAAAGGCTTGACACTCGGTTTAATCTGCGGTAAGCATTTTAGTAAGTCAAAGTTTTAGCATTTAATTAGCAATAAGTTATGCTTAACCCATTAACCCACATTATCATCATAAATATATCGTTCACATGACAGTCCATCGTCATCGTTCGGTTCCAACATCATCATCATCATCTCATGTCCATGTCTCAAGATCATCTCTATTCTGTGATGTCTCCAAGGCCGTTCATGACCGCGAACACGGCTGTTATATAAGGTTTATACTTCTGCGCGCAGAGGTGTACACTTTCACTACGAGTCATGATCCTCAAATGCATGGGTTAGCAAGGCCCAAAACATCCAAAAATCATATAAAAAGCCTTTCAAAGGGGTTATCTAAATATGCCGGATAGCGATAGGGCTACAACCCATTCTCTTCCGTTTCGGTAACCACCGACACAAGTAAACACTATCCCCTAAACGACTAAAGCCAGAGCCATGTAGCCCCCATAGTTGTACTGTATATCCCGGATGATCACAACAGATAAGTCCTTCGGAGAGTCTAGAGCAAAGATGAAAAAGCATGAGCCCGACTCTAAAGTCCATGTTACCAACATTCAAGTCTTCCAACATCACTTCATGTATTCATTCATAGCATAATTATTTATGTAGAGCACTAGCAAAAACTACCCATATGCAATAACCCATAGGATTCAATGAACAAGATAACAACTAGCTAGGATGTCCTTAAGGTTGACAAATTAGACACATGCATATGATTAAGTGATTAATAATGAATAGGTAACAAGGATAGTCCCATGCTATACTTGCCTTAAATTGAGATCCTTTCTTCAAGTCCAAGCTTCCAAATAAAACCTTCTTGATCATCAACCTCTTCTAGATCAAGAACGCAAAGCTCATCGTCTACTCGATTCCAATCAAGAACACACAAACATATAGGGCCAATCATGCATAACAAACAAGGCTATAATTAGAACAATACACCAACAGTGGAAAAACAGTTTGAAAAGCTCATAAAACCATTCTACACGTCACTACGATCACACGCGGGCGTAAAGATCACCGAAATCGAGCTAAAAACGGCGTAGATATGAATTTTACAAGTTTAATGATAATAAAATAATAAGCCTAATATAAACTCAAAATTTAAAAGTTGAAAACCTGAATATAAGTAAAATAAACATGTAGGTTACGAGATTACGAATCTAACGCAACTTGAACGGACCAATTTGGATTTAAAACGGAAAAGTTATAAACACTTGAATTTGAATGGCAAAACATGATCAGTGGCAGTTTGGTAAATACATGAAATTTGATTTTCGAAATAAAATATTTAAATCTGATTTGAAAGTTGGAGGGACTACGAGCTAGATATATTGGAGGAGTTCAAGGTTTCTTTAGCAAAATTTCATTGAAGGGATATGGTTTGATCTAGACCATGCTTGAACAATCGATTTGCTTGGGTGTACATGTGTATTTCGCTTGTATTGCTATATTTATTTTTCTACAAGAAAACGGCCAGAAAACATATAGGTGTCAGCACGATGTCATGGAACTAACAACAATGACATCAAGCTAGCAATTGGAGCACGATCCAATGATGGTTGACGATGGCTGATGATGAAGATACATGAAGATGAGGGGGCTCACCTACTAGGGATTTCTGAACGCGTGCAGCAAAGGACGATTGCTTTCATCAAAGTGTTAGCTGTCGAACGACGCAGGCGTGCTCGACTTGGCCAAGAATATGGTGCTTCACGTGGTCAGATAACATGTACTCCGGTAGCAGATGGATCAACGGCAGCACAGAGATAGGATCGGAAGACACGGCGGCGCTTATGCCTTGATTTGTCGGAAGCGCAACCAAGGACAGCGGCTTGATATAAATCGGAAGGCATGCTGTAAAGCAACATGCACAAACCATGAGTCACCATGAGCCGTGCAGATCAAGATTATGTATAGGAGAGAGACAAGAAGGAACGACGCTAGATTTCTCACCGATGGAGGCAAGATGTCCACAGATAGTTTGATCGTGTGATTGATGACGGCCACGGATGAAACTCGAACGGCGGCAGACGGCTTCCGGCTGCAAGGTAGGGCGATACGAGATGAGCAAAAACGAACGAAGATAGGAACAAGGAACACGGACGCTGGCTTACAGCGATGGCGAGACGACAGCTGCGACGAACTGCACCCGGCGGCGGGAGCTAGGGGCTTAGGGCGGTCGACAGCGAATTGGACAGGGAGGCGATGGAACGATGAACCCGAGTTTCGACAGCTTCGTCTAGGGTTTGTGGCTGCTGCGTCTAGGGCATGTAAAGGCGACAAGAACGCTTGCAAGCTAGCTACCTGCGTGGTATATATATAGGATGCAAGCGTGCAGTTTCGAGGAAGGAGGAGACACGGAGGTCACGGCCCGTGCGGCGGTGATTTCCATCGCACAGAGAGACTCCCTTGGATACGGCTTGTGGCCGGCCTGGCTGGGAAAACAGGCCTTCGGGCTAAAAAGTCCTGAGAGAGATAAAAAGAAGGCCTTTTTAATTTATTTGAAACTCATTTGAAATTCCTTTTTCAAAAGCATTTGAATTTCTTTTCCATGCTTGGTCAAAACCACTCACCCAATAAATAGTATGCACCGGCATGAATGCAAGAGCAATGTTACTAAACCTATGATAATTTTTAATTTGACAAAAAATTATTTAGTTTCCTACATTTCATGAGCACAAAAATTCAAAATTAAATCAATTTATAACTATTTCAAAAGAGCCAAAATTTGGGGTGTTACAGCCGGCCTCACAGTTAGGCCGCTCGGCCTGCCCCCTGGTCCAAGCAGGCCACGCTTCCAGAAGCTTCTCCAACCGCCTCTAAGACGCAATCTAATCCGCTCGTTTAATGTCGGTTTGATCCGAGGGCGACGGTGGAGTACGAGTTGTATCCAAGTCCAACACCTGGCACCTCCTCCTGACTATAAAAGCAAGCCCCCAGGCCCCGGGTTCAATCATCTCAGATCAACTCATCATCATATCAGATCAGATCCAGCTCTAGTCGACGGCTTTAGCTCTAGTTCAAGAACTAGAAGTAGAAGATTAGACAAGATGTAGAACTAGAAGCCTTAGATTAGAGTTGAGAGTAGAGCTTCAAGTTGAGAGAATTAGAGCGCGGTTGAGGCGGAGTTGAAGGAAGGCCCGGAGCTGTCGGCGCCTCCATCTTCTTCTTCCTCTGGAGTTGGTGCCATTGGGCGCAACTCACGAGATCTTGTGGATTGTTCGACTTCCATTCGAGTAAGTGGTATTGTCTCTATTGTTCTTAAGGTTCGTATTTCTTTGATAAGATTACTTTGATTCTTGGTTGCTCTTGAGTTAAAGTTGTTAGATTAATGTAAGCGTGGTGCTTAGATTGACTAGCTTATTACGAATGCCTTCTATAAGCCGGGGTGAAACACCAACCGTTAAGGCTGATCGTGGTGGTGACAGCGCCATTGAGTCCTTTGTATGCCTGCCCCGTTTATAGAAAATCGTAGGAGCCCCTGCGTTGTTAGCGTAGATTCCCTTTATTAAGAGTTTCTTCATGACAACCCCTCTTAAGAACAATGTGCAAATGATTTACTTGAAGTGAGAACAAGACCTTCCTACTAGAACTCCTTACCTCTCTTTTTAATCTAGTTTTATAGCCACTCTGATTTAGTTATACACCTCGACATACTCTCTCACCTTCTCCTGTGGATTCGATATTTAAAGCCCTATTCCGGGTGAAGTGCTCACCGGTATCCGTTAAACTGCGGATTATTCCCAGTAGGTTAACAAATACCAACATTCACACTCTTGTCACACAGAACTTATCATGTGCATTTTCAATTTTCACAATATAAATCTCCGAAATCTAGTGTCACTAGGAGTAAGATCAAATAGCAGCTCAGGACTATCATATATCATATCCATCAAGTACCTAGACTTTAGAGCAAGCATATGCATCCCATAAGTTTCAGGTTTAGAGTAAATACAAAGTGATTTTGCAAATGGAGCTCAAGAGAAATTAAGCTTGAAAGCTAGGTACTAGAAAAGTATAACAACGGAGCAACTATTCATCATCTCCTTGTTGACAGATTTTAAGGTTCCTTTTAGTTGAGTAAAGTAAACTTTAGTGTGCACTCTCTCTTGATTCTTTTATTCACTCTCTAACAAAAGACTTATTGGACTATTAGACTTTACTAAAACTAGACTCTAAACAAACTTTATAGCAAACAAAAATTTTTAACTAATAATATAATATATAATATAGATATAGATAGATAGTAAGATACTTATTCGGATAATCAGGGTTGCACTCCCCAAGCTGGATGTTGACATAGTCTTCAATGTTCTTGATAGTTGGAAGTAGAGATGAATAGTGATGGTGGTCTGTTTGATCTTCTTTAACGCTAGACACCATATGTGTCATATCTCTCTTCCTTGGGATCCTGCTGAACTCAAATAGAAAACAAAACTAGTGGAACTTGATTAAGTGGTAGGGGTTAGCCACGTTGCGTTTGTCTCTCGAAATCTTTCAAAGAAAGATCAAATATTTTTTTTTTTTGGGGTTTTCTATGCAAAATAAAGAATGATGATGCATGTATATTTATTTTATTTTTATACCACCACAAGAAATATCCTTGTGGGTTATTACACACCACAAAATTACTCACATGGGGCTTAGAGTTTATCAAAGTATATGCAACAAACAAATATTTATTTTCTTTTCTAATGCAAGGCTAATGCTATAATGTAAATATGCTAAAAGAAAATAATTATGCAATGCAAGGAAATAAATATGGATAACTACCGATCTTACCTTTTCGGTGAGGGTTCATTGTTTTAAGTCCTTTGAACGAGACGTCTTACCTTGTTGTATCCTTGAGTGTATTATCTCGATCTTGATGGTTGTGCTCCTTGAGATGGTGAAGGATGGCATCACCCATATTCTTGCCTTATGAGCTGGAGTAAAACATTGATGTAGATATCGTCTTGTTTAGTGTGCATGCTTGCAAGACATTCACTTGTTGAATTTTGGAGAGACTGATAGGCTTCTCCACCTTTTTGCTCAAAGTGTATCCCGCTTGCAAAGTCATGGTAGAGATCAAATGCATGGGCTCTGTTGGTGGGAAAACACCAACAAAACCAAAAACTTCATTCATTCTTCACTAACCATAGGCACAACAAACAAGATAGAGTTGATTCTTAAATGCTTTGCTTAAACCTAACTTGGGTGATAAGATCAGAAAACTGAGCATGATTGTTTGTGGTTCAAACTTTCGACAGATCGAATCAAGCTCATTGACTCTTGGAAGGGTTTTCTTATCTAAACATCAAAAGCATGATTATGATTCTTCCAAAGCAAGGTAAACAACTTTCTCGGCTTACAAGATTATGACTATGAGATCAAGAGAATGGTGGTAGGAACAACTAAAGAAACAAAACATGTAGAGCTAATGAAAATGGATCAAGCAAGGGTGCTTGCTCTAACATGTTTGGCTCTTTGTTTATAAACATGCCATAGTTAAGGGAAAGCTTAAGTAATGATAACTTACCTCAAGATGTTACCTTATTATTGGAGTATGATAACACCGTAACACCTTGTGGTGGTGGTCTTTTTCTTTCGCTCGAAGCTTTCCTTATTTGGCCTCTTATGTATCCTGTTCTTCACTTGTCTCCTTTATTGCATCGTCCTTTCTTTCTTGTCATTAAATTGTGCTTTAGACCTTTTAGCTCCTCTGATGGTTTTATTCCCCGTAATATTAGTTGACAACAAATACCCGAAGGAATACAAGTAATTTCAAACAAGGTTAGGATTGTCATGGAGCTTAAGGTTACTTTTATGCTAGAAAAAGTTTTGATTGGATATTTAGCATAAGCTCACCATTACTTTCTCTCTAGTTGGAAATTTTATGATATCTTAAGTTTGATTTTTTATGTACGACATTTATTAACCATTCAAACTTAGGGAGATAAAGTAATTGTGAGTAAATGGATTGCAAACCAGCATGTCAGAGTGATGGGAGCTTGAGTAGGGAAGGAGTGATGTTGGATGATCTTTAGAGGAGTCGACCTTCCTTCCCCATGCTCGAGCCTTCCTATCACTCAGCACTTCAAGTGTGAATGCTGGACCGTCCCTAATCGTGTGTTGCAATCACCATGTCCTTAGACGTTGTTCATCCTTTGTCCCTACAAGGTTAGTGACCAAGAATTCCCGAAGGGAACTTGTCCTAGGAACATGTTACTTTTTACCATGAGCCTTCATGTGCTCAGATATCTATTATTATTTTTATTTTCTTTTAGAACATAAAACAAAAGTTGTATATAAATATGTGAGTTATATTCACTTACCTGTCTTTGATGTTCTTATGGCCCTGTTGCTTTGTCCATCCACTTCCTTCGAGTGAGAGCATCATCTAGATCGTGTTGTATGACACTCTTATTCGTTGAAATGCATAGCACGAGATCCTTTCCGGCAAAATATTAGTGGACACATACCCGAGGGAATATACAACATGGTTGAAGCAGGGGGTTGTTGTCCAAGGTTCATATGCTAAAGAAAACCTCTCATCTATGCTAATGAAAAGATGGTTCTTTGATTATTCTTAGCACAAATTTTATTTCTCATGTCTTATAGCAAACTTTATTTATATGACCGCACTCTAGCATGTGGATCAAGGCAAAGGTAACTTGTAGCAAAAAAGACATAGTGAATGATATTTGATACTTACAATTCTTCCATCAATGATGAATGAGCCGTATCTTTTGCACAAGGTTGGAGTTCATCGATGCCTTGCTTCATCTCCGATCCGAGTTCATCTCTTGACTTACCCGAATTGGATTTGAGAGTTTTACTCAGAGGGGTTAGTCTAACACAATAACCAATGTCTACACAAGTAATTCTTAGTTCAATAACCAAACTAGACTCCATGTCTAATTCAATTAAGGAAGGCAACTTAACCTAAGCACCACGCTTAATTTAAAAAGCCTTTGAAAAATACCCTATAGGCCTATAGAGTACTCCCAAACTAAGCATACTATAGTAGATAAAGGTAGCATGAAAGCATTATATAGAGATTTATCCAATTAGAGACGAAGAGCATGATCATGGTGAGAGATTTTTTTTTTTAGATGCAAACATGAATGGATGCAAGGAACTAAACATGCAATGGATCTACTATGAGAGAACATAAACTAAGTGGAGTGAATGCATGAGTTGATCAAGTAAACATGCAATGCAATGCAAGAAATTAAATAATAACTACTCAATCAATTTATAGTCCATGAGCAAGACTTTCTCACCCTTTTAATCATACTTACCATGATGTGTAGCTTCTATGTACGTCACTTGAGATATGTGCATTGAATTCTTGTGACGGCGACTTCTTCTCCAATCTATACATGGTTAGAATGATATATATTTAAATACATACCTTTGAGATGGCAGGGGTTCCAATGTGTGATGAATCTTGAATGATCAAGCACCCTCAGGTTCTTCAATCTTATTGTTTTTCTTTTCTTGTGGAATCTTGTCGGAAGATCGCAACGACATCTTTTTGTCCTGTCTATTCCACAATTCAACAGAACAAGGATAATCCTACTAAAGCTAGTGATATACTAATTTAGCAGACATCATGATCATCATTAGAATCTTTAGGCCAATTGCTTCCCAAGAACGGCGCCAAAAAGCTTGTTGGCATTTGTTAAGTGCTAAAAGAATATGAAGGATTCTGCAAGCGCACAGAACACTTACCATTGTAGCTTTTCCCTAGGATGAGTATTCTAGAGTATCGTATCCACAGGGAAGCTTTGGCTAGAGATTCTAATAAGTCACAATCATGCATCTACTAACTTAACAAACCACTAGACTATAGTAAGGGGTAATTGTTAGAGGATAAGAAAGCATAAAATAATAACCTACCTAAAATATCAAAGAATAATTAAACTAATCAAGAGGTCAAAGAGAGATTAAGGTTCCTATTGCACTTCTCTATTACTAAGGTTCTATGATAGCAATTACACTATTGCACTTTGGAGCAACAGTTCCTTTCCAACTCTCGAGAAAGACTGGGAAGAAGGTAGTTGGGAGAAGGCTGCCTAAAGCTCTACGAAAACACCAACCCATACGTGGTGGACTACACAGGCCTTACAGAGCTGTCACCCCTGGGGCTACCACAACTATCCGTAGGTTTGGGCGCAACCTCAGGTAACCAATAGCCTAGACACCAAGTCTATTCTATTGATTACAACTCTAGCTACCGCGAATAACTAGAGCCCTCAATACGAGCGGAGATCCCATGCAATAACATAACAACTATACTTAACCAAATATGAAAGGTATAAGATTAAATAGAGAAGATAAATATATAAAACACAAGTCATCCAAAGATAAGATATGAAACATACCAAACTCTGTAGACATCTCCAGAACCAAAGTGTAGTTCAACTCTCCTTTAGTCTTGATTAGATCCAAGTTAGATCTAATCTACTTCTAATTACATGGCTAATCTAGTTCTAATTACATAGCTAATCTTCTTCTAATCTACATCTAATTCACTAATCCCGAGAGAGGTTATCCTTACATGGGTCACCTCTACAACCGAAAAGACTAATGATTAGAATGAGAATAGAATGAGTTAGGGTTTCACCACCGGGTCGGGGGGTCTTCTTATATAGGCCTCGGCGATGAACGATGACCATTGGATCAAACCGACCTTGGCAACGGTGTAGATACAACCTCAATGTCGGTGGTAAACCGACATACAAAGCTGAGCCTGATTGGCTACTGTAGCCTGGCGGCCGCCAGACCAGTTTAGGCCGGCCGCCAGGCCCCTGTGGCCTCTCGGTCTCCCGTTTGTTCTGGTGTCTTCTGATATCTTCTATAGTGTTTTAGTCCACTTTTCGGGTCGAGTTGCTTCACGGTCAAGTTTGGTCTTCATATGCCTTGTATATTCGGAACCTTCTCCATTATTCTCTGTAATTATCTATTAAGTCCCTGGAAAGTCATAAATTACCAAAGCTCGTGGAATTATGTTAGTTAAACCCCTAGTCTATGTTGATATTCAAATTATGCCCTTTTTCCATGTTTAGTTGACTAGTAATATTATGCTATAACAGTGTGTCAACACTCATTTCCCCGTGCAATTTCTTGGGAATGAGCTTTGGTTTCTTGGTCAATATTTTCTTCGCTGCGCTGCGTCGAAGACTCTAAGGTTGTCTTCTTAGTTGCCTTTGTCACGGGAGGAGGCACCGCACCGCGTTGGAGGCGGTGATCGCACCTTTGCGGGCGGTGGTGGCGCCCCGGAGGTGGTGGTGGTGGTGGTGGAGGCCGTGGCGATTGCCTTGGAGATGCGGCCGGATGTCGCCGTGTCTTCTACCGCCCATCGTAACCACCGCCCGGGACTACTACGATCCTGCGGGAGCCATCCTTTCCACCGGGTTGTGGTAACTCAGGAGGCAGCTGCGGCATCGGCATCCCAGGAATAACAATGTACCGTTTACGCCATGCAATGAATTGCTTCTCAACGTCTCCTAGTTTTGTATCCCCGTCACCTCCTTCAATTTCAAGATCCACGTCGGCGTAACCTTCAACCACTTTATCCACCGAGACGGCAGCAAATCCCGGTGGCATTACTGTGCCATGGAGTCTTGGTGTCTTGGTACGGTCAATCGGACTAACAACCGCAATGGCCACCTTCACTGTACTGCCACCCTCCTTTGGGATGTGCAGCTCGCATGGTGTCAACTTTTCGATGTCATCCACGAGGGAAGCGCAGGTCCGTGTCAACAAGACTTGGTCTGTTGTGTGGAAGCACAACTTCTCACTTGATCGAGTGGCTACCCGGAGCTGCAAATGTGCACCGCGAAGCGACTCATTCAATTGTAGCCGGACTTGCCTTTTGACTTCTTCTTGCATTTTTGCTTGCATTTCTTCTTCCTTTTGCTTCACTTGCGTTAACGGCATATTGCTCCAACATGCGCATGTGCTCTAACTCAAGCTCCTTCCTTCTCTCGGTGGGTTCTATAGGTACCGATGTCATCCGGGAAACCAAACTTCCACGGAACGGCCCCTTTGCCTCTTGTTCGACCCGGTGTGCTTAGCGGTCCCAATGGCATATGTAAGTTCATCTCTCTCTCTATTGGGCCCGAACAAGCCAAAGAGATTTCGCTTGAAGAATGTCCATCAATCTTTTTGTTGCCTCCTCAAGTTTTTTGCCATGAATTACCTTGCCGGTCTCTCGGCACAATTGTCCCCATGACCCGGAAGCCACCGCTTAGTGCGTTCAGGCCGCTTGAGTGTTTACGGTGTGACCCCTTCTTTGAGAAGGTCCTCTTCTTTTTTTTCTCCACTTAGGAATGGAACTTGCATAGCCACCGGACCCTAAGCGGTGGTGGTACTCCTTTTTCGGCATTTTGTTGGTTCTTTCTCAAAAGTTCCATTGCCTCCTCTGAAGTCTTGTACTCCATAAATTGTCCCAATACGGCCTCTCGCTTGCAATCGGAGCCGGAACAAACCAATTTGGAGTCGGGTTCTTCTTGACGTATTTATTGTACAAATCCTTCTTCCAGACACGAATTGTTTGGCCATGAGCTGCATACTCCAGGTTATAAACTCTATCCACCAAATCATCATGGGTGATGACATCGTGATACTTATATCTGCTTTCAAACGAGAATTTCAATAAAACCTCTTGCCGGATTATAGCCTTGTCGGCATCGAGAGACGAACTAATATGAGGTGCACTCTTCCTCTCTTCTTCCATAGCCGACATGTGATCGGGATCCTTTCCCTTACAAGGTACCCACAAAGGGTACGTATATCTTTTGGCATCTTCTCCTAGCACTTGTCCTCTTCCCACATGGAACTCGAGATGATATATCGGCCTTCCAATGGCTTAATGGGCCCTCGAGTTGTCTTACTATTGGCAGTAGTTGACGTTGATGCGTAAGGCTGATATACAAAGACATTTCAAATAAGAAGAAAATGTTATATATAGATAATATATACATATATATTAATTCATACATAATGAACACATATATACCTCCTCATCATAACTACGGGTTGTTCTCGCACAAAATCCATTAAGTATTGGTCGACATCCGCATCTTCCATTTCATTATTATTATCATCGTCAACTTGATCATTGCCACCACCGTGGATAATATTCATCATTAATTCCTCTTCGTCCATGTTGACATTGTCTCTCGTCGGCCATCTATTCCTGAAATTAAAACAATAACCACTACTAATGTAAGACATTTGACATTCGTCGGAAGACGTTGCACGAGGTACATCGATCGGGAACCCTAACACATTCGTAGCTAGATCGGAAAACGCGTGGCGTCGTCGGAAATCCTACCGCGTGCCTTCTCGTAAAAAAAACTAAGTTATTTTTTAGTACATCGGAAACCCTAACACACACATTCGCCGGAAAACCCTAAGTTATTTTGACATTCGCCGGAAGACGTTCGTGAAGTAAGTTATTTTAGTTCATCATCGGAAACCCTAACACACACATTCGTCGGAAACGCTAAGTTATTTTGACATTCATCAAAAAGTAAGTTATTTTAGTTCATCATCGGAAACCCTAACACACACATTCGTGAACAATCTCAAGTCGTCGGAAACCCTAGTGGTTTTCACATTTGTCGCTAATCATTTTTCATTGAATTCTTATCCAATTCTCATACAATTGCCACACAATTCCATTTTCATCCAATTCTCATACAATTGCCATACAATTCCAATTTTTTTTTTTTTTGAAAATCACTTTATTTTCAATTTTATTGGAAAATCTTTTTTTTTTGTCTACCTTCGGTTGCGGCGGGGTTAGCGGGATTGGCTGGGGGGTCGTCGGCCGTGGGAGATCGGCGGCGGTCGCGTCTTGGAGGCGCGGCGCTGCGGCCGTGGGGACGGCGGCGCCGTTGAGGAGGAGCTAGGCCGGGGGGGCGGCGGCAGCGCGAGAAGGGGCGTGCGCGGCGCGGGACGTCTGGGAGGCGAGATCTGTGGCGGCGGCGCCGAGGACGGCGCGGACGGAGGCGGCAGAGAGGTGGCGCGGTGGTGTTGAGGAGGGGGCGGACGGAGAGAGGTGGCGGCGGCGTTGCCGAGGAGGGGGGCCGGGCGGCCCGCACGGCCGTGGGAGAGGCGGCGCGCCAAGCAGAGAGGCGTCGTGGAGGGGCCGGCGCGGCCGCTGTTGGCATTTGTTAAGTGCTAAAAGAATAAGAAGGATTCTCGCAAGCGCCTGGAGAACACCTACCATTGTAGCTTTTCCCTAGGATGAGTATTCTAGAGTATCGTATCCACGGGGAAGCTTTGGCTAGAGAATCTAATAAGTCACAATCATGCATCTACTAACTTAGCAAACCACTAGACTAAAGTGAGGGGGTAAATGTTAAAGGGTAAATAAATAATAAAGCATAAAATAATAGTATACCTAAGGTTACAAATGAGAACTAAACTAATCAAGAGGTCAAAGGGAGAGATTAAGGTTCCTAGGTATCTCTATTACTTAGGTTCTATGATAGCAATCATACTATAACACTTCGGGACACCAAAGCACTAGCCACGGAAAGGGATGAGAAGGGAGCTAGGAAGGTTTGGCAAGGTCCTACAAACACCAACCCGAACGTGGTGGAATACATCGGCCATCAGGGCTGTCACCACCTGGGGCTACCACAAACTATCCGTGGGGTTGGGTGCAATCTCAGGTAACCTCTAGTCTAGACACCATGTCTACACTATCAATTACTACTCTAGCTACCTAGAATAACTAGAGCCCTCAATACGAGCCGGAGATCCCATGCAATAACATGACAACTATACTTAACCATATATGTAAAACATGGAAGTAAATAGAGAAGATAAATATATAAATCACAAGTCATCCAAAGATAAGATATGAAACATACCAAACTTTGTAGACATCTCCAGAACCAAAGTATAGTTCAACTCTCCTTTACTCTTGATTAGATCTAAGTTAGATCTAATCTACTTCTAATTATATGTCTAATCTATTTCTAATTACATTGCTAATCTTCTTCTAATTACATGGCTAATCTTCTTCTAATCTACTTCTAATTCACTAATCCCAGAGAGAGGTTATCCTTACATTGGGACACCTCTACAACTGAAAGATTAATGAATAGAATGAGATAGAATGAGTTAGGTTTCACCCCAGGGGTCGGGGGTCTTCTTATATAGGCCTTGACGATGAACGATGACCATCGGATCAAACCGACCTTGGCAACGGTGTAGATACAACCTCAAGGTCGGTGGTAAACCGACCTAGAAAGGAGAGGATGACAGGTGGGACCCACCCGGCGGCCGGCCTAAATGGCTCGGCGGCCGCCAGGTCCGAAGCTTCCCGGCCGTGTTTCTTCCGGTGTCCTCTGGTACCTTCTAGAATGTTTTAGTCCACTTTTCGGGTTGAGTTACTTCACGGCCAAGTCTTGTCATCATATGGGATGTTTATTCCGAACTTTCTCCATTCTTCTCTGCATTTTTATCCGTTAAGTCCCCGAAAAGATATAAATCACCAAAACTTGTGGAATTATGTTAGTAAAGCCCCTAATCTATGTTGATATTCATTTTACGCCCTTATTTCATATTTAGTTGACTATTAATATTATGCTATAACCAGTGTCAACAAGTTCCCCAAGCTTACCCTTTGCTAGTCCCTAGCAAAGCCAGACTTAGCAATGGATCAGAGTTGCTACAATACTTTCACACCTCAAAAGTACACATGCTTTCAAACGAATTTCTCTCGGATAAGAATAAATTTTTGATAACTTTTAACTTACCCGTATTACCTTTAACCATGGAGCTTATAGCTTTTTCTTGAAATCTTGGGTAATTGAAAGATAGAACAATCAAGTCAAGCACCATATCTCAAACTCTTTGTTCAACTGTCCTTCCGAGTTTTTGCAAGTTTTCAAAATAAAACTCAAAGTTCCTTGTATGACTCTCTCAAATCTCTCATTTGTAATATTTGTGGATCCTCTCTTAGGTAAGAAAGTAATGTTTCCTGTCTCTCATAAGATGTAATATTTTTGGCTTAGGCAATAGCACTCTATACTTTCTTTTCTCTCATCCTATATCTAAAGCTTATATGTGGAGTTCATAGGTAGGAGAAAACTAAACTTACTAAACATATATTGTAAATTCAAGCAATGGATCCCAAGTTACAAATCACACTGATCAAGTGGTGCATGTATATGGTAGATAAAATATAGAGAATATAATAAAGTAGAATAAATAGATGAGGAATATCTTACTTATGCTCCTTAAGGAATTATCTCTCTTTTTTTGAATTTTTGTAGAGAATCTGGGCGTAGCTTTTTCTTTATTTTAGAGAGGTGGACTCTGCTGGTCCTAGACTTTTGTCTATTATTTCCTCTCTATAAAGATGTGGGTTCTACTCACCCTCGGACACTTGTCCATTTTTCATCTTTATTTTAGAGATGTGGGCTCTACTCAGCCCTCGAACACTTGTTCATTTTTCATCTCTATTTTCTCTTTTTCTTTTTCTTAGGGAGGTAGGCTCTACTCGCCCGCCGTAGGACTTTTGTCCATTTTTCATCTCCCTTTTTTTTTTTTTTTTTTTTAAAGAATAGTCCACAACCCAAATCTCTTTTTGCAATATTTGTCGAGATAAATAAATACAATGGAGCTTTTGTAAGATATTAGCTAACAATGAATGGGTAGGAAATATTTTTAGTTGCTCTCTCCCGGAATAGGAATAGAACATTTTTGTTGGCTAGAGTGAAGTGGTAGTGATATATATATATATGGTGGATAAGTAGAGTGGATATAGCGGAATAAAGTGGAGTGTACATGATCAACATGATAAATTTCTAAGGGTCAACAAAGATTGAACAAACTCAATGCAAAAAGCAAGCAGCCTATATATGTCAAAAGGTTTTCTTAAACTAGGGAGTATGTATATATGGCTGTGATAGGAGGTTCAACACTTTGTCACACAGAACTTATCATGTGCACTTTTAAATTTTCAAAATAAATCTCCGAAATCTAGTATCACTAGGAGTAAGATCAATAGCAGCTCGGACTCTCATATATCATATCCGTCAATTATCTAGACCTTAGAGCAAGCAATTTACAACCCATAGGTTTCAGGGTTTAAAGTAAATTAAACTTGAAAGCTAGGTACTTGAAAAGGAATTACGGCGGAGCAACTATTCATCATCTCCATGCATGAGATTTATCTTCGAGAGATTATTTTATGTTGATGGAAAAGAAAACTTCTTGTATACTCTTATTTATTTATTTATTTATTTATATTCACACTTTAAATATCACACTCTACTAAAAACTCTTTTAAACGATTTTATGAACTATACTCTTAGCAAACTAAGCAAACCAAAATATTAGCTAATAATAATAATAATATAAATATAGTAGTAGAGATACTTATCGTGATAACCGGGGTGCTCTCCCCAAGCTGGATTGGAGTGTCGTGTTTGTTGATGTGGAAGTTGAGGTAGATAGTGATGATGAAGTCAGCCTATCATGTCTTTCTCCCTTTAAATCCTCGCTGAACTCAAATAGACAACAAAGCTAGTGGAACCCCGATTAAGCGTTAGTGGTTTGCCACATAGGCTTCATGTGTCTAAAGATTTTCAAGATGAATCATGATTATTCTAGATAGAACTTCAGCAAGATTTTTCTTCTAATTTTTTTTTGAAGTTTTATAATTTTGTATGTATGCAAAGAACTATGATGCAAATGCAACTAGATGAATGCATAATTATTTTTGTGTGCCACCACGGTGAATATCCTTATGGGTTGTTATACGCCATAAGATTATTCACATGGGGCTTGAGAATTTTTCAATGCAATGCTAATGTAAAAATTTAAATATGCTAAAGAAAAATGATTATGCAATGTAAGGAAATAAATATGCTAATGCAAGATGCAAAAAGAAAATATGATATGTAATTTGATATGCAATGCTAATAATTAAATATGGATAACTACCGAGTTACCTTTTTGGCGAGGGTTCAATGTTTTGAGTCCTCTGAACAAGACTTCTTACCTTGTTGTTTCCTTGAGCGAATCACCCGATCTTGATGATTGTGCTCCATGAAATGGTGAAGGACAACGTCACCCATATTCTTTGCCTTATGAGTTGAAGTGAAACATTAATGTAGGCAACGTCTTGTTTAGTGTGCATGCTTGTAAGACATTCACTTGTTGAATTTTGGAGAGACTGATAAGCTACTCCACCTTTTTGCTCAAAGTGTGTCCTCGCTTGCAAAGCCATGGTAGAGATCAAGTGCATGGGCTCTGTTGGTGGGAAAACACCAACGTAACCAAAACTTCATTCATTCTTCTCTAACCATAGGCACATCAAACAAGATAGAGTTGATTTATTATACACTTTTCTTAAACCTAACTTGGGTGACAAGATCAGAAGATTGAGCATGATTATTTGTGGTTAAAAACTTTCATCATTACAAAACAAGCTTAATGACTCTTGGAGGGTTTTCTTATCTAAACACCAAAAGCATGATTATAATTATGTTCTTTCAAAACAACAAGGTAAGCAAAATTCTGGCTTATAAGATGAGGACTAAGAGATCAAGAAAGTGGTGATAAGAACAACTAAAGAAACAAAACATGCTCAGCTAATAAAGCTAAATCAAGCAAGGTTGTTATTCCAACATGTTTAGTTCTTTATTTATGAACAAGCCATAATTAAGATAAAGCTTAATCAATGACAACTTACCTCAAAATGTTACCTTATTATTGGAGTGTGACAGCGTAACACCTTGTGGTGGTCCTTTTCTTCTTACTTTCGAAGCTTTCCTTCTTCGGCCTCTTGTGTATCCTGTTCTTCACTTGTCTTCTTTTTATTACATCGTCCCTTCTTTCTTGTCATTAGATTGTGCTTAGACCTTTTTGCTCCTCTCATGATTTTATTCCTACAATATTAGTTGACAACACATACCCGAAGGAATATACAAGTAATTTCAAACAAGGGTAGATTTGTCATGGAGCTAAAGGTTGCTTTTATGCTAGTCAAAGTTTGGTTGGATATTTTAATTAACATATGCTCACTATTATTTTCCTCTCTAGTGGGAAATTTTATGAAATCTTAAGTTTGATTTTTATGCATGACATCTATTAACCATTCAAACTTTAGAGAGATAAAGTAATTGTGAGTAAAGGGATTGCAAACCAGCATGTCGGAGTGATGGAAGCTTGAGTAGAGAAAGAGTAATATCAGATGATCTTTAGAGGAGTCGACCTTCTTCCCCCATGCTTGAGCTTTCCTGTCACTCAACACTTGTGAATGCTGGACCGTCCCTAATCTTGTGTTACAATCACCATGTCCTTAGACATTGTTCATCCTTTGTTTCTCGCAAGGTTAGTGACCAAAAATACCCGAAGGGAACTTGTCCTAGGAACATGTTATTGTTGTTTTCTTTAGCCTTGAGCTTTCATCCGCCGTATTTTTATTTTTATTTTAAAAGAGAACATAAGACAAGCTATATACATATATGAGATTTATATTCACTTACCTGTCTTTGATGTTCTTATGACCCTGTTGCTTTGTCCATCCACTTCTTTTTGAGTGAGAGCTTTTTCTTTTTATATCATGTTGTGTGACACTCTTCTTCATTGAATAGACATAGCATAGATCCTTTCCTCTGCACAACGTTAGTGGACACATACCCGAGGGAATATACAACATGGTTGAAGTAGGGGTTGTTGTCCAAGTTCATATGATCCAATCTATGCTAACAAAAAGATGGTTCCTTGATTATACTTAGCACAGATTTTATTTCTCATGTCTTATAACTCATTTTATTTCCGGCTACACTCTAGCATGTGGATCAAGGCAAAGGTAACTTGTAGCAAAAGAAAACACGAATGATTTGATACTTACAATTCTTCCATCCATGATGAATGAGCCATGTCTTTTGCACAAGGTTGGAGTTCATCATATGCCTTGCTTCATCTCTGATCTGAGTTCATCTCTTGACTTACCCGAATTGGATTTGAGATTTTTCTGCAGGGGTTAGTCCAACAAAATAACCAATGTCTATGCAAGCAATTTTTAGTTCAATAACTAAACTAGACTCCATGTCTAATTCAATTAAGGAAGGCATTTTAACCTAAGCACCACGCTTAATTCAAAAGCCTTTGGAAATACCCATATGAAGTACTTTCAAACCAAAGCATACTATAGCAAACAAAGGTAGCATAAAGCACTATAGAGATTTACTCAAAATAGAGATAAAAGAGCATGATCAAGGTGAGGATTTTTTTTTAAATGCAAACTACATGAATGTATGCAAGGAATTAAACATGCAATGGATCTACTATGATAACTAAGCGGAGTGAATGCATGAGTTGATCAAGTAAACATGTAATGCAAGAAATTAAATGATAACTGCTTAGTTAATTTATAGTCAAGATTATCTCACCTTTTAATCATACTTACCATGGTGTGCAGCTTCTATGTACGTCACTTGAGATGTATGCATTGAATTCTTGTGACGGCGACTTCTTCTTCAATCTATACATGGTTAGAATAATATATATTTAAATACATACCTTGAGATAGCAGGTTCCAATGGTGATGAATCTTGGATGATCGGGCACCACGGGTTCTTCAATCTTTCTCGTGGAATCTTGTCGAAAAGTCACAACGACATCTTTTTGTCCTCAATTCCACAACTCAACAGAACAAGGGTAATCCTACTAAAGCTAGTGATAAACTAATTAGCGTACATCATGATCATCATTAGAATCTTTAGGCCAATTGCTTCCCGCAACGGCGCCAAAAAAACTTGTTGGCATTTGTTAAGTGCTAAAAGAATAAGAAGGATTCGCAAGCGCCACGTAACACCTACCATTGTAGCTTTTCCCTAGGATGAGTATTCTAGAGTATCGTATCCACAGGGAAGCTTTGGCTAGAGAATCTAATAAGTCACAATCATGCATCTACTAACTTAGCAAACCACTAGACTAAAGTGAGGGGGTAAATGTTAAAGGGTAAATAAATAATAAAGCATAAAATAATAGTATACCTAAGGTTACAAATGAGAACTAAACTAATCAAGAGGTCAAAGGGAGAGATTAAGGTTCCTGGGTATCTCTATTACTTAGGTTCTATGATAGCAATCATACTATAACACTTCGGGACACCAAAGCACTAGCCACGGAAAGGGATGAGAAGGGGGCTAGGAAGGTTTGGCAAGGTCCTACAAACACCAACCCGAACGTGGTGGAATACATCGGCCATCAGGGCTGTCACCACCTGGGGCTACCACAAACTATCCGTGGGGTTGGGTGCAATCTCAGGTAACCTCTAGTCTAGACACCATGTCTACACTATCAATTACTACTCTAGCTACCTAGAATAACTAGAGCCCTCAATACGAGCGGAGATCCCATGCAATAACATGACAACTATACTTAACCATATATGTAAAACATGGAAGTAAATAGAGAAGATAAATATATAAATCACAAGTCATCCAAAGATAAGATATGAAACATACCAAACTCTGTAGACATCTCCAGAACCAAAGTATAGTTCAACTCTCCTTTACTCTTGATTAGATCTAAGTTAGATCTAATCTACTTCTAATTATATGTCTAATCTATTTCTAATTACATTGCTAATCTTCTTCTAATTACATGGCTAATCTTCTTCTAATCTACTTCTAATTCACTAATCCCAGAGAGAGGTTATCCTTACATTGGGACACCTCTACAACTGAAAGATTAATGAATAGAATGAGATAGAATGAGTTAGGGTTTCACCCTGGGGTCAGGGGGTCTTCTTATATAGGCCTTGACGATGAACGATGACCATTGGATCAAACCGACCTTGGCAACGGTGTAGATACAACCTCAAGGTCGGTGGTAAACCGACCTAGAAAGGAGAGGATGACAGGTGGGACCCACCTGGCGGCCGGCCTAAATGGCTCGGCGGCCGCCGTGGTCCGTAAGCTTCCCCGGCTTCGTGTTTCTTCTGGTGTCCTCTGGTACCTTCTAGAATGTTTTAGTCCACTTTTCGGGTTGAGTTACTTCACGGCCAAGTCTTGTCATCGTATGGGATGTTTATTCTGGAACTTTCTCCATTCTTCTCTGCATTTATCTGTTAAGTCCCTGAAAAGATATAAATCACCAAAACTTGTGGAATTATGTTAGTAAAGCCCCTAATCTATGTTGATATTCATTTTACGCCCTTATTTCATATTTAGTTGACTATTAATATTATGCTATAACCAGGTGTCAACAACGGCCGTGGGAGACGCAGCCCAAGTTGATGGAGGCGGACCGGGTCGGCGAGGCGGCGTCCAGGAGGAGCTTGGGAGGCGGCGGCGGCGTCGAGGAGGGACGGGGCGGCGCGCGACGGAGAAGAGAGGGGCGTCCGGGCGGCGCCGTGGGCGGTGCGTGGACGGAGGATGCAGCCCGAAGTCGGGGATGGTGGGCGGCGAGCCGGCGTCGGGGAGGACGCGGCCGAGACGCCGACGGCGGCGTTGTCGGGGGGGCGCGGCGGCGCGTATCGACGACGACGGCGACGACGGTGAGATCTCGATCGACGGCGGAGGATGAAGGGGAACGGGCGCCCGACTTATATACCACGGACTTCTACTCCCGGCCCCTCAACAACCGGGAGTAGATCCCCTTTACTCCCGGCTGCTCTCTACGACCGGGAGTAGAAGTCCCCTTTACTCCCGGTTGTACTCACGGCCGGGAGTAAAGGTGAATTTTTGGCGGGCTAGCGAAATCAGCCCACCTTTACTCCCGGGCCATGAATTCACCGAGTAAAAGTGATTTTTTCCCATTTCCCGCCACCGTTTCATTCTTTTTGTGATTTTTTTACATTTTCTTTTCATTTATTCACTACAATTCATTATTAATAAATCAAATTACATAGCAATTTTAAAACTTTTGAAAAATTTAATTTAACTACACATTGTTTTACTCCACACTATAAAAATATGTAACCTAAAAAATTTTACCTTTTTCTATTGACTAGCTATGATAATGTAGTTAATAATCAATAATTCATTAATGCAAAATTGTTGCCATTAAATAAAATAATTAAATATAATGTATTTTGACAGAAAATTATTTTTACATTATCTCGTACGTAAAAATTCTCACATTACTTGTTTTTAAAAAGTATATTCGTAGCATTGTCAAACATTGTCAAATGGAACACACTAATAAAAATGTTCCGTCATAATTATTACAAATAGGGTTGTCTCAAAATACGATATTAAACAAACACTAAATTAAGTTGGCTTGTATCTTGTCCATGGAGTGTCTTCTTCATTGAGTAAGATGGAGGGATCCTTGCTCACTTTGAAAGGCATAATTCTGATTTGCTTCTCATAATCTTCGACATGTCCGACTTGTCCTCAATTCCTACGATGTTTGATTTACCCGAAGAACTATATGGCGCTGGGCCCATCATTTGTTGGCTCCTTGTAGTTTTTCCCTTTCTTAGGTTTTGTAGCCATGTCTTTGACATAGAATACCTGAGTTACATCTTTGGCGAGGACAAATGGTTCTTTATAATCTGTGGTTTTTAGATCCACCATTGTCGAGTCCATAATCTGGGTCAATCGCTAAAGCCCCGCTTCCTGGTCAACTTCACCCACCGGCACTTAAACAAAGGGACCTTGAAATTACCTCCATAGTCTAGTTCCCATATGTCCTCTATGCAGCCATAAAATGTTTCCTTCACCCCATTTGGGTCTTCGGCATCTATTCGAACACCACTTTGTTTTGGTTGGTGCTCCTTTTATCCTGGGATACTTTGTGTAAAATGTGCTACCATTTATTTCATACCCTTTGTATGTGAGGACATGCCACGATGGTTGTGCGACCAACCTATATAGTCTGCTGCTCGAAGACTCGATCACCTTGACATTTTTGTTTCAACCACCGATAAAACTTGACAAGTGCTCACGCCTAATCGAATCCTCATCCATGTCGAAACTTTGATCGTATTAGCTCTTTATGTTCTTCGATATACGGACGCACAAAGTGCTTTGTTTTTGCGAACTGTATTGTGCTTTATCAAAATTATTATCCTCCATATGATATATGTTCTCTTTCCTAGTGTTCTCTTACCTAGTGTCCCCCCTTTCCACTTAGCCTCCCCTCATGTCGCGATTCGGGGGACACCAATTGGGTCAAGGTCGGGAATAAAGTCAACACGTAACTCAATGACCTCCTCTGCGTTCCGTAGCCCTCGGCGATGGTTCCTCTCGGCGAGCCTGGTTGTGAACATATTTCTTCAAGACTCCCATGAACCTCTCAAAAGGGAACATGTTGTGTAGGAACACGGACCGAGAATAGCAATCTCTTTGACTAGGTGAACTAGGAGGTGTGTCATGATATTAAAGAAGGACGGAGGGAACACCAACTCAAAGCCGACAAGACACTGAACCACATCATTCTGTAGCTTAGTTAATTCCTGTGGATCGATTGCCTTCTGAGATATTTCATTGAGAAATGCACATAGCTTCACGAGCAACAGACGTACTTTTGGAGGTAGAATCCCTCTTAGCGCAACTGGAAGCAACTGCGTCATGAGCACGTGGCAATCATGGGACTTTAAGTGTTGAAATTTCTTCTCTGGCACATTTATTAATCGCTTTATATTTGAGGAGAATCCAGATGGTACCTTGATGCTGTTTAGGCATTCAAACATGCTTTCCTTCTCTTCTTTGGTAAGACTAAAGCTAGCAGGGCCTAAGTATTGGCGTCCATCATCGTCCGATCGCGCTTCAGGTGTGTCCTTATGCTTCCCGTACACACCCATGAAGCCTAGCAAAGTGACACAAAGATTCTTTGTTAGGTGCATCGCGTCAATTGCAATTTGCGAACCTCTAGGACTTGCCAATAGGGTAGCTCCCAAAATATTGACTTCTTCTTCCACATGGGTGCGTGACCTTCATCGTCGTTTGGAACAATTTATGCCGCCACGTCCCTTCCCAAACACTACTTTGACATCGTTGACCATCTCCAATACATCCCGACCGGTCCGGTTGCGAGGCTTGGCATTGTGGTCTGCGGTACCGTTGAAATGTTTGCCTTTCTTTCTTAACACATGACTCTTGGGAAGAAATCGACGGTACCCAGGGTACACGACCTTTCGACAGTTTTTCAAAAAAATACCCTTACAATCCGTGAAAAACAAGGCGTGCAAGCATTATATCCCTTGTTTGACTGTCCCGATATATTACTTAGAGCCGGCCAATCGTTGATTGTTACAAACAACAACAGAGCGCAAGTCAAAGTGTTCCTTTTGTACTCATCCCACATACGTACACCTGGTTTATTCCACAAAAGAAGAAGTTCGTCAACTAGTGGCCTCAGGTACACATCGATGTCGTTTCCAGGCTGCTTCGGGCCTTGGATGAGTATCGGCATCATAATGAATTTCCGCTTCATGCATATCCGGGGGAAGATTGTTGATAGACGAGTAACGAGGCCGTGCTATGGCTACTGCTCGATCCCCGAAGGGGTTAAAACCATCCGTACTTAAGGCAAACCTCACGCTTTCTTGCATCATCCGCAAAATCCTTGAATTACGAATCGATTGCTCTCCACTCGCGTGACCCATCGCCAGGGGTGTCTCAACTTGCCGTCTATCTTACGGTCTTCTTTGTGCCATCGCATCAACTTTGCATGGTCCTTGTTTCGAACAAACGTTGCGGGCGTGGTATTATCGGAGCGTACCACATAACCTTAGCGGGGGGATTTTCAACCTAGGCCTTTCGCCCTCAACATCACCGGGGATCGTCTCGCCTGATCTTATACCGTGATGCATGACATGTCGGACATTCATCCAACTTCTCGTTATCCTCGCCATAGTACAGGAAACAATCATTAGGACATGCATGAATCTTTTTGATTGTTAATCCCAAAGGACATACAACCTTCTTTGCTTCGTACGTGGTGGCAGGCAACTCATTGTCCTTCGGAAGCATCTTCTTTTGGATAGTCAATAACTGGCTAAACGCATTGTCAGAAACACCATTCTTCGCCTTCCACTACAGCAATTCTAGTGTGGTACCCAACTTTTTCTGCCCTGAATCACAGCTTGGGTACAACAACTTCTTGTGGTCCTCTAGCATGCGCTCGAACTTCTTCTTCTCCTTTTCTTTTTTTCGCATTCATTCTGTGCTTCACGAATAGCCCCGATCAAGCCCATCGCAGGCTCATCTCCCGCGCAGCACCTCCTCTGCATCTTCCTCCATTGCAATATTTTTATGACATCACCAAATTCAGCATATTCAGCAATAACATTGTCGTCGTCCCCTCCTTCGTCTTCACCTTCTTCCATTGGGACACCGGTCTCTCCGTGCTTGGTCCAACAAACATAGTTGGGCATGAATCCCGACTTATACAGGTGTAAATGAAGGATATGTGATTTGGAAAACTCTCTCTTATTCCTGCACAAGGCACATGGGCAAAGACACATAAAATCGTTTAAACTTGTTTGCTTGGGCCGCACATAGGAACTCATGCACCCCACGCCCTCAGTACTCATCGTCGCGTCGATCTCGTTGTACATCCAATTTCGCTTCATCTGTAATTTTTTGAACATAATCATCGCATGAAAAAAAAGTAAACACCACATACATTTGAGTAAATACACAACATGCATGAATAGTATATTTTATTATTTTAGGACAGGGTAGCCTACAACTTTTGTTTGCTCGCATACAACAAACTCCACTAAAGCAGAGAAAGAAGAACTAGACATCAATTAAAGCGGAACATCCTTCGCGGGCACGCGAGCAATGAACCTAAGAAAGTAACATTTTTTCGCCGGCATCCTGAATCTCCATTGCTACACCTTGGTCATTGTTATTTGGAATATTTGCACCATGGTAGGCCGCCAAAGCTTCAAATTTTCGTGTTGTTGTTTTTTTGTAACAATTTCCAGGGTAGCGATGTACGAGCATGGCAATCCGGCAGGTTCGATAGATCCCCTCGGTACGCGCCCAACATGCACTACGCACCATGCCATGTTTCCTACACATGTAATTAAATTAAATTGATTTCTAATTTAGACTACAAATTAATGATTTACACAATTTGGTAAATTAAGTTAACTTCCACATTTTTCTAATCAAAAGAAAATTACATAAACAACTATATTTATATGAAGTGCAAAAAACATGAAATAAATGATGAAAAGGAGGGGGGAGCGAAATTGCCGAACCTTTATTCCCGGTTTGGTTGGGGAACCCGGAGTAAAAGGGGGTTAAGGTGTTTTTTGTGGGAAGAAAAAATCCGTTGAAAATTCGAAGGCGGACGGGAGTATTTATAGGAGGGAACATTATTCCGTTTAGAGATACCACCCGGGAGTAAAGCTCGAACTTTACTCCGGTTGGTAATACCAACCGAATAAATTATTCCCGGTTGGTATTACCAACCGGTTTATTCCCGGTTGGTATTACCAACCGGGAGTAAATACTCCCGGTTTTAGCCACAAGCCGGGATTAGAGGTCCTGGCCGGGACGGGGGCGCCATGGCGACGGCGCTTTACTCCCGGCTGGGAATTAGAACCGGGAGTAAAGATATATTTACTCCCGGGTAAATTTCCAGCCGGAGTAAACGCCATTTTGGCCTCGAGACTAAAAGTCAGTTCAGTAGTAGTGAATCGGTAAGAAGTAGAGTATCAGACCCAGACCCAGACCTGAACCTGAAATTGTCGTTTCCATGTTTCCAACACGCAGTATACGTACAGCAAGCTAAACGCAGCGGGATGCAATCAAGTGCACTACTTCCAGTTGCTCATCGAAAATATTACATATATTTTTTTCGTCCCATATATAGTATTGTCGATCATTTGCTGGAAATCCATGGATCAAGCCCTTAGATCTGGAGTTATGATGAAACGAGAGTTAGTGCGACAGAGTTGTTTGGCTAAAAAAAAATTAATTGAATATCGCAAAAAAAGAATATATTTGAGAGCTCATTTTTATGAATGAACTTGAATCAGGAAAAAGAAGGAATTTGGATCCCACTCAACTAGCGCATGCCACCTGGCCGCCTCGTGTGGCAATTTCTGTTTCGCCGTGCATGCCGTGTTGTGCCGTGCGTGCGACTGGCCTTGAAGACGAACACGAGAGGGAGCCTCGGCCCATGTATAGATGGCCCATCCCTCTCGACGTCGGGCCAGAGCAATCTACCGTACATGACCTGCGGAGGCCCAAACCCCGAAAAGGGCATCGCTGCATCCATTGCACGGACTGCAGGGTGCGTTGTCCACTGCTCAGACGGTCAGTGGCGGAGGCAGGAATAAATTTTAGGTGTGGCGAGGTTTTCAAAGATCAAATATGTATAATACAATTATGTAAGAGCGTACTATTAAAAGATCATCTTTTAAGCCAGAATACCGGGGTTGTCGAGCTACCGCGGATCGAGTTTTTTTTTTTACATTATGTAACATATTCCAAAATTAGCACTCAAATTATCTCGCTAAAAAAGATGCAAATTGGTGAAAAGGCAAATCTTCTTGTCTCCTTTGCGCCAAACTGCCATCGTTAATCGTTGCACAACTGTACTCGGCCAAGCAAACTTTGCAGCCACCGTCCGACGACTGCTGTCTACTGGCTACTGTGATCCCAAGCAAATTATGTAAGGGCCACGGCACCAAGTTTGGCGATTGCCACGACACCGCCTTTGTTCAATCGTGTATTCATGTACAGACTACAGTCGTGCTAAAGGCAGGGCAAGGCGCCGAGCAGGTAAACGTGGAGCATAGATCGAATGAGGCACATCGTATTCTATACTTGTCTTCCGATCACCAAAGGCCCATTAGCCCCCAACAAGTAGACCCAGCAGGCCACCAAGTATTGTTAACATGTACATATATATGCGTATACTGTATATACCTTGTCTTCCGTATAGAATTTAGGTGTGGCGGCTGCCAGAGCTCGCCAGATTGCTGGCTCCGCCACTGCAGACGGTCGATCAGAGGCAGGCAACTGAATGTTCACTCAAGAACTCTGAATGAGAACTGAATTTTTGCTATCGGTGTCGACTGAATGTTCAGTCAAGAGCTCTGAATGGCAACCTGTGATTTGGAACACATTTCTCAGTTTCTTGCATGTGCACTGTCTACATGTCACTTGAATTTTTAGTTACCTATTTGGAGATCATATGATATATTTGATTTATGAAATACATTACATTATATATAATATATAATTTACATTGAAAGATTTGTTTTGCATCAATTAGCAACACAATTGTATATAGAAATGTTATTCATGATGGATCATGGCTACATGATATGATAATCAGAGTCTATTTCTTGAAATCATTTTTTGCATTAGGGGGTAAATCTTATATAATAACCCAGCAACAAATCAATAATTTATACTAGGGCCACGATGCTTGCTCACAACACAAGACATTAACATTACAATATGGCCATAGCCTGAATGTATCACTGATCGACCAAGGATGAGGGATCATAAATAAATATGATCGCCAATCGGAGCTCCTGCAGTTTGAGTAGTATGCTGAACTAGTAGCACTTTGGCTCTGGCCACGAGGATTGACATGGGTTCTCTGTCCTCCAGCACCACTCCTATGTTGCCGTAGAACACCCTGTACTCTTCCACTCTGGATGGTGACCTTTCTACCTTGGTTAGAGATTCCATTAACCGTTCCATCATCCCTTCTTCCACCAGCTTCTCCACCGTGCCACGGCATGATTCCAGAATGGATATGAGGATCTTAACTACGACCCTTCTCATCCTTGGGTATTCAGGATTGGGAATCTTCTTGTGGTTGAGTGTACAAACTAGCTTCTGAACAAGTTCTACCCCGCTGTTGGTTTGTGACTCCAGCTCACGAGCAAATGCTTCACGCATGACATCACCAATTTCGGAAGCAAGGTTGATGAGGGATTCCAGTTCTTTACCCTCTGCAGCCATCATATGTTCCATCACCTGCATGCAATGCACGGTGTGAATGTGATTGATCATATCAGTAACAAAACAGTACAGGGACCATGTCATCTTAATATATATTCATCAGTGAAAACAAAACCAACTATCTTAACTAATAGTATATTTATATGCCTATACTTGTCTAAATCACACCTCAATTCTGAATTGAATTGCGCTACAAATTAAACGAACTTACTCAAGAAAAAATAAGGAAAAGTGAAAATGCTAGGGGTTCCCCTAATAATCTAAGTAAAAACTGCCAAACGAGACTTACAGTGGACAAGGCCGACGACAGGTGCTCCCTTGCGTGTGGATGACTCAGTAGCAGGTTGACACTGCAGTGCGCACAAATATTCAGCAGTAGACTTGTTGCGACATATCTGTAGTCGTCGTCCAAGAGCATGTTGGTGAGATCATTGATAACCTGATATCCTGGTTCCTCCAAGATGGCCGAGCAATTTGCAGTGCCCCAGACTGCAAGATTTGCCAACGTCTCCCCTGAGACCTGTCGCAGCGACCGATCGTAGTGCATGTTGGTTGATCCTTGTCGCCCAAGAAATGCATGCAGTAACCTTGCAGTGATCACTTGGATATTCCCAATCTCGAGCCCTGCCTCCTTGTCCAAGGCCAGCTTGGCTATGATATCCATGGCCTGCTCCCATATATGGTGAGGGCTGCTACTAGGGTCGTCCTCCAAGACACGTGCCAGGCAGGTCAGCATAAAAGGGTGGTTCCACAGCTCCTGCCGAAGTGCTGTGCCGGTACTCTCGCCGGTGGTTGCAAGCCTCCTCAAGAATTCTAGAGATGAACAAACCAGTGCATCATCCTGCTCTTTGTCGCTACTAGTAGCCAAATCTATAATCCCAATGGCCTTGGATATGAGATTTGCCGTGTCGTCTTTCATGATTTCTACACAGTTGTCAAGATCACAAGCAAGTTTTTCCAGAATTGTCATGCCCAGCACAGGAAGTGAAGAATGTTGATGAGTCAACAAGGTTGCTGGCTCCTCTGGTATGGACCAGTACTCCTCTTTCATCCGCTGCCAAAACCGGCACACGGCCCAAGAGCGCCACCTTCCATTACTACTCCCTCCATTATCAATAGCAAGAGGTGTTTGATGATGGCCTTGTCCTTGTTTATTAGGCACCAGCACCACAGCATCATCATTCTCGGCAAGCTTAAGAAGCGAGGACACCAGCTTCAACATGCCTGGAATGCTGCTAATTCTGAGGCTGCCGGCGACCTCGGCTGTCACCATAGCAGCGAGGTGTCTGATGATATGATAGCTATCGTCGTCATCCATGTCTGTCCAGGCAAGCATGCCGACCAATGTGGAAACTAATGTGCTGGAGCTGGTGACTCTGAGAATGAGGTCTTTGCTGTTGCAGTCCCTCCTTTCCTGCAGCATGTTGTGAAGAACACAGAGGCCAGCCACCTGCAGGTCCCGTGAGCCGTTGGAGCTGAGGGACTCGATGGCGAAGTCGGCGAAGCTGCCTGTGCGCCCTGCCGCACCGAACATGCCCATCTCCATCTGTGTCGCGTAGGCGTGCTCGTAGTACAGATCAATCGCCTTGGCTCCCAGCTTTCCAGTGAATTTGAACCTTCGCATGAGCCATCGGCGAGGAAAGCCGGACAAGAGGCCGAGAAAGCTTGCCATGATATAGAGTGATCCTTGACATAGCGCCAGCACATAGAAGACAGCTATTGCTGGCACCATGTTGTCGCTACTGCCGCTCGGCAGCGGGTGATAATCAATTTGAGCGACTAGCAAGTTTATTAAGCCCAGGGATGAGAGCACGATTTGGACGACAGCTGCAGGTATCTGCAAGTTGCCACTCAGCAGCAACACTAACAGTAACATGCATGACAGGCCATCAGCAGAATGATTGGATAAACCAGTAACCCATACAATGCACATTGGGACTGTTACCACGGAATGGAAAAGGTAAGATATGTGCATGATAGCGTCAGTCCAGCTCCAGCGACGACCAAACAGTCGACCTTCTGCATGATTCTGAAGGCTGCCAAGTGATAATACCAGTAGAGCGAATGGTTCACAGAATTGATCTTTCACGTATGGAGGGGAGGGAATGGAGTTGTAGACGCGCAAGAGCATGACCAGCGGCCCATTAATAGCCAACCATAGAGCTGATATAACTTTAGCCAAGGATACTAATTTGCGTCCGCAAGGAGTACTTGTTAGGTTGGCAATCCACCGAGGTCTCAAGATGACCAGCAACACTGCTACATCCTCTATTATGAGTGGTAACATGTAAAAAGAAGATGTGGCGCCGGCGTCGCTTCTTCTAGCGGTCTATTTGATACTACTTTTACAAGCTTTTGAGCAGTAGCAAGTGCGTAGGCAGTTGCGGCAGCCCGTATTTGCCAGTGTTGGGGCCACCGCGGATGCCTGATCCAAGTCACAAATAATGCCGTCGTAAGAATTGACTGAAATGTTATCCGAATCTCCCATTTGTGAATTGTTTCAGAAAGAAAAGTGTCAATGAGGTTCAGCCAGAAACCCAAGATGAGCACCACTGCATTCCCTTCCTGTGGTCGCCCCAACATGCCAAGGAAAGAGGACTGAAGTGCTCTTGTGGTACCGAATAAAGACTGGCTGTCTAGTTTATAGCTGCGGCTGAAAATCCTGTTTTTGCATATCCAAAGTCAAATAATGAAATTTTCAATCTCCGATATATCTTCCGCTATCTCCGGCTATAGCGTTTGAGAAGGATTTACCAAAAGTTCTTTCATGTACAAGCTATAGATCTTAGTTGCCGCTATACCCGGCTATAGCTTGTTTTGAGACATAGAAACTAAATATATTACTCCCTCCATTTTATTGAAAGTGTCGATTTAGACTTTTCATTTCAGATTTCTTTTTGAATGTTCATCTTATTTCCATTTTATTGACGCCTGTTGATATTTCTTACACGATCCCAATTAGGAAGGCGAAAGAAATATATATGGGATATCTATCTAATCATGTTAGCTTGGATATGGGATTAACCTCATGATCCAACAAAGCGAAGTTAGGCGGTGTTAGTAGTGGAATGTATCTTAGCATCATTATCCATAGTGGAGTTAATCTCACCAGGATATGTACTCAAGGTATACCACTCATTTCTAGGCATTACCTATACACTAGTCTGTCACCCTAGCAATAACGCTCTAAGAAATGCGGGGCATGGTATTCTTGATTGGCCTTGATAAAAGAATGAACATGATATCTGCAAGCGCACAGATAGAAATACCAATTGTAGCACTTCACCGGGAGTAATCCAGGTATCGTATTTATATTTTACCACAGGGAAGGGAGTCTATGGAAAGGTAGAGAGAAAAGGATGTCTAAAGGTTTAGATTGTGGTTTAGCTATGAGATCATCCTCTTTACAGTAATATAATGCAGAGTAACCATATGCATAACTCAACAGGTTAAGTCACAGGATAAAGATAATAATATAAATGATAAATACCCAAGTCTAAGATCATCATAAGCCACTAGAATCATACGAGCTATTAACATGTTATAAATTAGAATAGAATGAATATTCCTAAGATACTCCTAATCATATATGTCAATGAATACTACAATTAGTGCAATACATCTAGCTATCATGGCAAGGTTGGATTACTTCTACACATGGCAAGCATTACCAATGACAAATAAGGACGAAACTTATTCATCACCGTAATAATAAACTCGACGTGTCCTACGTTCGGAGGGTCGATTCCAAAGGACTCAACAGGACTGTCACTCCCGCGATCTACCACACGGCCCCGTAATATAGGGTGCAATTGCGGATAAACGTTGTATAAACACCACGTTTACACATTGCTTATCACCCACATAGTGATCATCTATATAGATGCTATACAATTCCATGCATAAAATATAAAGCAATCTTACTAAACTAAATATATAATCATAGCAAGCATAAACACATATCAATAAGAATATAATAATTATAAAGATCAAAGCCATAACAATTGTATTCTAGATATAAGAGTACTTACAGATTGAATACAAGAGAGAAGTCTCAAGAACGATGATCCTTGCTACTTCTTGACTAATCGAGAACTCAAGATGAACTTGATCTTCAACTAGAACTAGTTATGTAGCTAATTACTTCTAGTATGAACTAGGGCTTAGGTCTAGACTTGGCTGGACTAGATGGGTATGAGTTGATGAATGAGTATGATAATGAAATTGTTATGAGCCTCAGGGTCAGCTGGTCTTCTTATATAGTACTTGGCGATGAACGTCCACCCTTGGATCAAACCGACCTTCAGCAACGGTGTAGAAACAACCTCAATGTCGGTAGTAAACCGACCTAGAAAGGGGGGCTGACGGGGGGACCCACCTGGCGGCCGCCGGGTGGCATTGGCGGGCGCCGGGGTGGAGTGCCACCTTGGCATCCTGCATTTTCCCGTGTCTTCGATGTCTTCTAGAATGTTTTAGTTCACTTTTCGGGTTGAGTTGCTTCACGGACAAGTCTGGTCTTCATATGCCTTGTATATTCCGAACTTTCTCCATTATTCTCTCGCAATTATCTATTAAGTCCCCTGAAAGTCACGAATACCAAAACTCGTGGAATTATGTTAGTTAGACCCCTAGACTTATGTTTGGTCTTTTGACTTGAGCCCTTAATTCATGTTTTTTAACTTGTAATTTTATGCTTTAACAGTGTCAACAACGCCTTCGATCTTGCCGATCACCGAGCCATCCGTGAGCTGAGGCTTAGTGCCGCCAACCCCGCGGTGTTGCCACCGACGTTGATGTCACAACCTCAACCCCGGGCCGAGGTCTCCCCGACCTCGAGGCGGGCCGGAAGCAACGCCACAAGCGAAGGGAAGCGGACAGCTAGTAGGCCCCTTGCGGTGTTCACGGTGAGGAGTTCCGGCATGGATGGCGCGGGGTGGCATCCAACGGTCGGGGTCGGGAGTTGACCGAACCGTCCATAGTGGGAGGTGGGGCACCAACGCAAGATGTCGCCGTCTTTGGGAGGGTAGGGGAAGTTGCCGTAGTTGACCGAACACGAGCGGCAAGCCAACGATGGCACATCCGAACCCTCCCGGCATGCCCAATAGCCCCAACCCCTACACGCAGTAGTGAAGGCCCCCAGGTCGGACAATGCGGCCGGCGGCGGCGGGCCTGCCGCACGTGGATGCGCACTCATGCGAGAGCACGAGAGCAGTGGGGAGAGGAGGATGGGGAAGAGGGGACAGCCGGGGAGCCAACCTACAACAGGGTGGCGGCGGCGGACCCAGGTTACCGTTAGCAGGGCCAGCCAATCCACCATGAAGCGGGTGAGGGGTGGAGTCGGTAGGGGCTTGTGGGAGGAGGATGGGGTATATTTTTCTGAACTAGACAGCCATGGAACCAGTGAGAGCTCTGGTTCACGGTTTCTTTAGTTCAATTGGTCCAACCACCGGGTCAACACTGTTCAAATAGGTTGATGTTTGTAGGTTAAACACAGACCAAGTCGTAGCTCAGTGGTAAGCTCCTGCCGTTCTGAGCCCCCTAACCAGGCTTCCAACCACGCCCGCGTTGGTTTTTCGCATGATTTTCCCACCCGCGTTCTCTGCTCCTCGTTTCTCATGCGCTGAGTCTAGCCATCCCAATTCAAGGCCGGTTTAATATCCTGGTTTTCACCCAGTTCAAATAAAAAACCGCCAATTCATCGGTTTCTTAAAGGTTCACTTGCATATCGGTCTTTTATCTCTAACAGATTGGTTGAGGCCCTGGTTTGCGCTCTCTGCTCCTCATTTCTCATGCGCTGAGTCTAGCCATCCCAATTCAAGGCCGGTTTAATATCCTGGTTTTCACCCGTTCAAATAAAAAACCGCCAATTCATCGGTTTCTTAAAGGTTCACTTGCATATCGGTCTTTTATCTCTAACAGATTGGTTGAGGCCCTGGTTTGGTATTTTATTGGTCGATGGTCCGACCCGTTTTAAAAAAAAACTAGGGGGTGAGGGGAGGAGTGGGGCAGGCTAATATGGCGGCGGCCGCTGGGGAGGCATCGCCCGTAGGGCCGTCGTTTTTTCGCTCTTGTTTGGTAGTACTTCTACGTACTACGTACCTTTGCTCTTGTTGGCTGTTGCTGTTGGAATGATGATTTATTTATTTTATTATTTGCATAAAAATTTGAATAAGACAAGCGGTCAAATATGAAGTCAGAAAATTCTAAAACGACACTTTTAACGATAGAGAGGGAGTAGTCGGCTATTTAAACACTAGAAAAACCACAAATAGCTTGCAATCGTGATTTAGGTAGTGTTTACCCTCGAATCGGTATATGGCTAGCAAAAACAAATAATGAAATAGAATTGCACACGATCTAGGACTGAGACTCCATTATTAGACTTCAGTAAAAAATGATCTATATTGCAAGCATGCAATGCTCTGTGTCGGGCGTACCTGAAGGCTTCGATGAAGATCATTGCCGTGGCAAACCAGAAATCTCGGCGGTTGAGAGAATCGCAGAAGCCGCCAAGGAGGACTCCGGTCGCCCACAAGAAGGCCAGAGAGCCGAACCCATTGCCCGCCCACTCCCCGAACGCAACATAGCGCACGAAGCGGCTCAGCTGTATCTCCAGCTTGTTACCCGCCCCCGCTGCCGCCGCCGCCGCCGCAGCAATTTCGATGGAGACATCGTCGCCGCCGCCGGGGCTTGCTCCTGGTATGGTCGCCATATTGTTACTCCGATCCTGCATTCCTGCTCCGACCGCTAGCTACTCCCCTTCTGTTTATTACTCCATGCTACACCGGCCGTCTGAACGGAATGGTTAGCATCTTGCAATCTACTTGTCTACCAAATAAAGGTGTCAAGTGCTGTCGATTAATTTCTTTTAATTTGTCAGATCAGACGTACGTGTGTGTATGTAGGCCATTGGACAAATGGAAAGGCTTCTTTGTTAAATACTGTTACTAATGTTACATTTTTTAGTTTGCCCGTGACGCTTTCGTTCACATGTAATGCCCACTACGCCACATGCGTTCTAAGACAAAGACAACCTAGGACACTAATAAAACCGTGCTTTCTCTGTCCCCAAGGCAAGGCCGCATGCATCTCATTATATGGAAACATGACAATAGGCCCAAAGCAAGAATGCGTATATTATATGAACATGCATGGGACATTGACCGATGCAAGGACTGTCGTCGCCCGTGTTTGTACGTGCTGATGCAGTTTGAGTTGTTAATGGAGCTAGTGGACTGAAAGATAGAAACGGCGATTCAAGCGGGTGAATGAAAGATAAATT
The DNA here is from genome assembly GCA_015847255.1 of Hyparrhenia diplandra. Lineage (NCBI taxonomy): Eukaryota > Viridiplantae > Streptophyta > Magnoliopsida > Poales > Poaceae > Hyparrhenia > Hyparrhenia diplandra. Next base: position 1,048,991 of record JADLZK010008112.1, on the reverse strand, counting down.
TTGGTCTATGTTCCAATCACTGTTACAACTTAAAGGCTGCCGTCGTAGATGCTCCGTAGAGAGGCAGCAAGTCCGGCTGCCACTAATCTTATGTTGCTAGAAAAATAAACGATAGATTTTTAATGGCAACTCACTCCTACAAATGAGATTCGTAGAGGCGGCTGGCAACAACAATCGCCCCCTAGAAATTGACTTCTAGTGTAGCTAAATACGACGTGGTGATAGGTTTCTTTTTTTTTTTTTTTTTTTTTTTGCGACTACATGGTGATAGGTTCAAACATAAGAGTTGTGGCCACACGTATAATTCCTCTAACTACTCCACCACAGAGTCACTTGTATCTATATGTAGGTCTCATAGCTATATGCCATATCCATTCCCCTTGATCATATTCACTTTACCTGATTTTGAAACTGTAAGGCCGAGGGAGAGGAGGCAGCGCTAGGGCTGCCGTGGCACGCGTGGCGTACAAGGGCGTGGAGGCGCACGTGCGGGTGCCAAGGGCAGAGGAGGCGCAAGTGGTGGCGGCACGTGTGCAACAGAGAGGCAGAGGAGGCTTAAGAGCTGGAGAGTTTTTATGGTTTCCCCTTAATTCTTTGACTAAGTTGCAACAGTTACATGGTATTTATAGTCTCAGCTAACTTAGCCCTTAAGCGAACTCTAGGAGACCCTTATAAAATTGGATTCTCCTTTCCTAACAAACTGAAATGCTCACAAACTTTTTTCCTAAACTACTTGGACTCTTTAAGGCAACCGAATCTGGGGATTATGGCTCAAGTTGGGCGTATAACATTTCCCCCCTCTTTTCCACCCGGCACGTCCTCGTGCCAAAATATGGCTTAGGGGTGGACTATTCCGGGTGGAGGTGCTACACAAGTGGTAGGTAGAGTTGATTACCAACGCCGTTGTCACCACGTTGGTGTCGTCCCATGAGACATGAGACCTTGGGCACCTCCTTGGTGTGCTTGAGGTTCTCGTTTGTAGAAGTGCAGGGGTTCAACATATCCACTTTGATGACGTCTTTGTCAATCAGTTCGAGGTCGTCGAGCGGCATGTCGTTTCTATGGACGTGGAGGATCTTGAAGTGTTCGTCTTTGTTGGGCACACCAATTTCGAGCTTCTCGCCGAAGCGTGTGAAACGGTGGAGCATCAGATCTAGGTTGTTGTAGTTGGTCGCGCCTTTGATCATGACCTGGGCGCCTTTGCCAGGGTCCGTCCATGAACGAGAGCGGCTGCAAGGCAAATTGGTTGCTCACCTTGCTTTTTGTCATGGTCGGGTGTGATAGTGTCGATGTCGTTGTAGATGTTGGGCGGGCGAGTGTCGATGACGAAGGTGTCTTCGTCAATCTACAGTGGGATGACGAATGATGTACCCTGGCAGCGTACATCGCTCCCTCTGTGGCCGGTGATGGTTGTGGTGAAGCGGTCTTCCCGGATGCCCATGGAGCAAGCGATGATGGCGTTAGTGTTGTCGCGTCGAGCCGATCCACTAGTGTGTAGACATCAGTGCCTATGACTACCCCTATGAGGTACGTCGGGGCGGCGCACTGAGCACCTAGCAGCATTATGAGGCTTTCCTCAACCTCTTTTCCAGTTTAGATGTTGATGGTGGCGACCTCGAAGAGCAGCTTGTGTTGAAGCGTCATGATGGTGCCAAGATGATGTAGCTCCTCCGTTCTGTCAGCGGTTATGCGCTTGATAGGAGGGGAAGTAGGTGTTGTTGCTCGCCCTACTATCATTATTGGCATAGTCGTGGTAGGCGTCATCGTTGTCAATGGTGGTTTAGTAGTGGTGGTCGTCATTGATGGAGTCGGCGCCCTAGCAATAATGCTAGCACTTTGTTGTCCTCGATGATGCTTGCCAGATGCTTCACGTCTGGGCTTGTGTGTGTGTGGGGGGTGCGGTGTGGGTGGCCTTTTCCCTGTCGATTGGAGTTTCCAGGATGGAGATGGTTACCTGTTGATGGTTCTCCCTAGTCACGGGTGAAGGGGGTTTCTCCATCATGTTGTATATGATTGGGTTTGTCATTGTAGATCGCAATCTGCGGGTTCCCATTGCAAGGTTGTCGTCTTTTTTTTTTTTTTTTTTTTTTTTTTGCATCTTCCAGATCCAATCTGACTTGGCGGTGGGGTGGACGTTGTCGACGTCCGTGGTGTCGATGGCGACATTGGGCGATGTTGTTGTAGACGATCATGATGTTAGCATCGCCGGCATCCAAATCCATTTTGGATTGGACTTTGGGGGGAGATTTGCTTTGGCGCCCATAGCATCAGTGATGATGTCGGCGGCATCAATGGCGATGTCGTGGTTGGCGATGTCGATGTCGCTGACGTGGATGGAGTCAAGTGGATCCACTCGCAGGTCGGCCATCTCATGGTTAGCGTTCGCCATGCTGTTGTGGAGACGCCGGCTGTTGCCCGCCATGATGTCGACTGTGGTTATTAGGAAAATAAATAGGATATGCTTGTAAAAGGTATTCCAAATCTATAAGGAAACCTTTAGAGAGATTGCTTGAGATACAAGTCCCACTAGCCGGGCTATATAAGTAAGGGGTCTGTAATCTTTCGGGGCAACAAGCAAATAAAGAAGTTATTCCAATCTTCCCTACCTCCTCCCCGCCAAGGCCCCCTCCTCTCCCCTCGCCGCTGCGCCGCCCGCCCCACGCCCCCCACCGCCGCCACCGTCGCGCCGCCCGGCCGGCGCGGCCAGCCGCCGCCCCCCGCCGCCACCTTCCTCCTTCCCGCAATTCTCGTGGCCGGCCCGGCCCTAATCTAGCCGGGTTCTAATAGCATAATGTTTTTGAGCACTTTAATGTCACCAAAAAAAACTCAACTAGAAGTTGTAGATCTCGTCGAGGGCTACAATTTTCATATAAAAATCATCTTCATCCAATCGTGTCGAAGAGTTATGATTTTTTTAAAAGTTCAGCCAAAATAAATTACAAAAGGGAAAAACAAAGCCATGGTTACTGTAGCAAACCTGGGGCTACTGTATCAAACCACTGAAAAACAACCGAGGGACGGAATTTGCACTGTTTTTGCAAGTTGAGGGACTCGTTTTTATTCGGTTTTGGGGTCGAGGGATGAAAAACGGTTTCGCGAAAGTTGAGGGACCAAAGTAGACTTTTTTCCTTTAATTTAACGAGGGTGCAAATGCAAGGCAATACCAGATGAAGAACAGCCAAATCCCGTGTACTAGTAGTAACCACGGATCAAAACTGTCAGCTAAGTTCTAACTTGATTCCATTTATATTTTTTCACTAAAACAAAATCGAAAAACATTGCTGCATGCCTCAAGTAAATAAATACTATCATATCAAAAACACAAGGGCATCAGTTGGTAATCGAGATTTTTTTCTCGAATACGTAAAGATTTGCGCTGTCTTTTGTATTAAGACGAAAAACAGTAAAGTTGCAACGATGTGCCATAAATGACGACTAGGGGGATACAAATATACAGATAGCTCTGCCCTCCCTAGCAGAAGTAATCAAACTTGATTACTCGAAAAAAGAACAACCTAGCCGTCACTAACGATCAGTCGCGTCGGCTTGCGCGCCGCCTCGTCCACCCCGGTCCTACACCTAGCGAGTCCGAGAGATTCGACGCACGCTCCTTCTGTGAGGGAGTGCGGTTATCGCCAAAGACTCTATCGTGGTAGGCCTCGCGTTCGCCGTGGAGGGCACCGTCCCGCCCATTGGTGCACCCCATCCGCTGCATCACCAATATCTCCCCCGCTTCGCAATCGGGATGTGCGCGAGCGATCGAGCAGCGAGCCTCCTGCTGCGGTGTGGCAGCAGAGGGCTGCGGTGGTGACACCTACACCGCAAAGGCAACAAAGGCGTCGACGCCTTGCGCAGAACTCTACCTCTCGAACCGCTTTAACCTCTCACCAAGGGAAGAATGCGGGAGGCGGTTGCGACCGTGGTGGTTGGCGTGACATGCGTGACGGGCTCGCACTGGTTGCGCCAAGCTGACCTCCTAGTGGCGTTGCCTTACCCGCTCCATCAACCTCGGGCCGAATCCTGACGGGTAGTCGCCGTCCACCACGGCCGCATCACCGGAACATGGTAATCGAGAATTCAAAGTGCAGAAAATGGTTACACGGCCTGCTGGTGACCTTTTGTAGCAGCAGCTATGCATTCTCCAGTCTTGCATGCTACACCGGATGTGATACGGATCAATAACACGCCCAACATCAGAAGTGTGTTCAAATTGCAAACACATCACAGATAAATAACATGTCATCAGCAGCAGCTTTCAGCCATCCAATAGTACTGTAGTCTCAGCAACACAGATCAGCAACAGCTGAAATAGATAGTTGTCCAATTACATAGCATAATAATGAATAATATGTATCCCAAAGACAAAAAGCCAAAACAAAAGAAAAACACACACAACCCACAGTTTCATAAATAGACAATGGCGCAATAAAATTACTCTTCTTCTTCAGTGTCATCTTCTAGCCGAAAAGGGTTTATAATCTCCGCACGGTTGCTTGGAATAACCACGAAAGGATGCTCCTGACTTGGGCCATTTGGTTGGAGGAAAGCTTGCTGCAAGTGGGCATGGCCAGAGCATCCCTCGCCATCCGAAAGCAACCACTAGTACAAAAAGCTTACTAAGAGAACGCTATTTTTTATTAGGGGCGGCTTATGTTTTGAGCCGCCTTATTGTGAGATGAACCCCTACTCAGGACACCATACAAGCCGTCCCTATAGTGCCTTCACATTAGGGCGGCCGGTGTTACCAGCCGCCTACTATTAGCAGGGGCGGTCGAATCACCACCGCCTCCTAATGTAGTCCACAGTAGGGGCGGCTCTATATTGAGGCGCCTATAGTGGGTTCCCCGACTTTGAAACGAGGCACTAAAAATTAAAAATTCGTAAATGACCTCGGATGGAAAAACTTCCTACATATGAAATGTAGATCTTGAAAAGTTATGAAACTTTGTAGTTGACCACTTTTATTTTGAAATCATCTAGTCATGCAAAAGTCGTGTTCAAATGTCTCAAATTTGAAATTCAAATTTAAGAAAACGACCTTGGACGGAAAACTTCCACATATGAAATGTAGATCTCAAAAAGTTATGAAACTTTGTAGTTGACCACTTTTACATTGAAATCATCTAACCATGCAAAAGTTGTGTTCAAATGTCTCAAATTTGAAATTTAAATTTTGTAAACGACCTTGGACGGAAAAACTTCCTAAATATGAAATGTAGATCTCAAAAGTTATGAAACTTTGTAGTTGACCACTTTTTACATTGAAATCATCTAACCATGCAAAAGTTGTGTTCAAATGTCTCAAATTTGAAATTCAAATTTCAAAACGACCTTGGACGGAAAAAACTTCCTACATATGAAATGTAGATCTCAAAAGTTATGAAACTTTGTAGTTGACCACTTTTTACATTGAAATCATCTAACCATGCAAAAGTTGTGTTCAAATGTCTCAAATTTGAAATTCAAATTTCGTGAAAACGACCTCGGATGGAAAAAAACTTCCTACATATGAAATGTAGATCTTGAAAAGTTATGAAACTTTGTAGTTGACCACTTTTTACTTTGAATCCATTTAGTGCCTCAAATAGTCAATTTATACTTCGGGTTTGTATAATATGTGGGGGACGCTGAATGGGATATTGACACATTAGCGCAGTGGTGGGGAGGGATCGCGCGTGAGCACGAGGTCGTGGTTCGAATCCGCCAGCCGCGAGCACGGATTTTACGCGAAAAAATGTGCGACTTGCGACTACGACGGAGACGGCAGGCGCTGGCCGATAGGGTCCTCCTCGGAATAAAAAAAATGTTTTGCGATTTTATTTTGATTTTTCAAAATGCGTTGGTTCCACTGTAGGAACGGGAAGTACCGCCCCTACTGTGTCTTATCAACCGCCTCTATAGAAGTTGAATGTAGTAGTGAACCATCGGGTACTTCGAGCTGTGAGCCTTCCACTAGTTGAGAATGTCAAAACCTTCTGCTCGAGGGGCAAGATCGTCTTTCAGATAACAGTCGAGGTCCGTCTTAGCTTGTGGATGGTACCAGCTGCTAACCTGAGTCGCCATGCCTTGCAGTGAGCGGCAGTGCTCATTCCATGCTTGCTCCAACTGATCGTCTGCACTTGTGGTGGTGTCCATCGTAATGGCACTATCTGAATGATGTGCACCATCTGTTGCACCATACTCTTTAACGTAATCAGCATACAGATTCGTGATCATTGTCGTCACCTTGGAGACATATTCTTTTGCGGCTTCTGAACCATACACCCTTTTGAAATTGAATGATATAAACTCGAGTTTATAGCGCGGGTCCAGTGCAAGTGGTAGTGACCAAGCCAAGTAAGAACCTTCTATAGCCTTGACTAGACTGTCAATTGCCTCTTTAAGAACACATGTGACATCTTTGTCATCATGAAACAGGATGTAAACATCTACATCGTCTTCACTACTAAACTGTGCTAGTTCAGTCTGCAAAACCTCCCTTAGCTTAAACAGCGGTTCAGTTGGCCATGGGCATGAGGGCGGAGGCAGTGTTGTGGTGCAACGCCGGCAATAGACGCTTGGCTGAGTTGCTTGCCTGGAGCGGAGTGTAGTTTCATTCTTGTGCTGTCTATGTTGCTGGTCGCAAACTGTTAACCATGTAATCCTATGTGTTGCATCCAGTAGTGTTAGGCTTTGGCTTCGGTAACTCTGTGTTGCTGTCCCGAAACTTTGTTTTTACCTCTGCTTAATGAAAAACACGCAACGGCGTGTTCCTCAAAAAAAAAAAAAAAAAGCTTAAACAACTCTGCAAGACAGAGACTCGCAGTGGGATGAGTGGAGGAAGAAACTGTTTGAATGGCACGGTATATTTTCTTCCAGAGCTTGCACAGTAGGTTTCTTGTAACTAATTCTTCATCTGTACTCCCTCTGTCCCTAAATGTTTGTCTCTAGAGAACCGTGTTTCCCTCACAAACACGCTTCTCTAGAGACAAACAAAAAAGGGACTGAGGGAGTATGTTCATGAAAAAAGCCTTCCTTGCAGAGAACCTGCAAGGAACAATACAGAGCATACCAGTGTTCGTCATATGCCCATCGGTAGTGTAGGTCCAGCTCTGCGAGAAGTTCCAGACGCTCTTGTCTGGTCAAGTGTAAATACCTTATGTCCTCGAACACTGACAGGGTGAATTCGTCGTTAGGAAGAAGGCATCGAGCGATGGAGTGAAGCACATTGTCCTGGTAGGTGAGTATTGTAGCTGACCGTTCATAGGAATGCTTCAGTGCAGGGTGAATATCTTCGTCGGTTGTTTCATATGCCACCATGAACAGCCTGTTGTCATGGGTTGAAATAGCATCAGCGAATACGTCGAGTCCCAATGTTGGGCCATCGTTGTCATCATGATCTGTAGTAACAATGGCATGTAACACCGGCTTGTGAAGAGTCCATCCATCATCTATGAAGTGGCACGTTACATATAAAACTTGCTCGTCCATGGTTTTGGCTCTTCCCACTGCTACACTGACCTTCCCATGAGCGCGCCTCAGCCTGTCCAAGAGATCCATCCTTGCTTCATCAAAGATACCATCACACATGTTCTCAATGGTGACACGCGAGGGCACCTCAAATTCAGGGTTAAGGCTTCTAACGAAGCTCCTGAAGTAGTTGTCCTCGACGAACGATGAATCGTACCCGTGCAGCGCGATCATCCGAGCAAGGTCTCTGCTAGCTTCGTCTTCTTCTAGGCCCGGTCCGTGGTGGCCTTGTTCTTCAACTTCAAGGTTGGGTTCGTCCTCTGACACTGACAGAGCACATGGTCGTGGTGCGAGGTGTTGGCTGGCTTTTTTTGAGGCCAGCAGGATCGTGATCTGAATCTGAATCTAAGTCCGACGACCCACCACCAGTAGGGCCTGAGCGTGAAGGTATCTGCTGCTGCTGTGGCGTTGGTGTTGCCCCCCATATTCATGGCAGCAGCTTCCTCGACACTGCATATAGGCGCAGCCCCCATATCCTGCACCTTATCTATGCTTAGATCACACAGCTGTTCAAAACCAGACACCATCTTCTGAACTACTTCTTCGTCTTGGTCGTGCATGGATGAATCAGGTAATGAAAGAGACAATGCCCTCGCCGCCGCCGGCGGCGGCGACATTGGTTGTGGCGGTCGTGCTGCCCCCACATCAGTTATTTCCAGGCCAGATGCCCCGCAGTCCGATGACCCATGAGGGTGTGACGGTTCACCAAGTGGCAGCGGCGGCGGGAGGTGTGGTTGCTGCTGTGGCATTGGTGGGAGATCAGAGGGAAAAGACGGCGAGGATGCCGGCATTTCATAACCAAAAAGCAGCTTTGTTTGATCATAGCGATCGTGCAATGAGGATATAGAATTCCATGAGGATATAGAATTCCAGGCCCAGCTGGCATGTACCGACGTGCTCCCAGTCAACTGATTCGAGCCATGCCCGTCTGTCTCGCTCCCACCCAATTGCTTGCACTTGTGGACGTGCCTTAGCAGGCTGCTTGTGCCGTTTCTAGTCTCTGCAGCGAGCTCCCGATTGCACTTCTTGCACTTGGCTTTTCTCTTCCCATCGCCTGTTCTGAAATGGGTGAAATGCTCCCACACGTTGGACCGCCTACGGTTACTGGACATGGTCACCTCGGCTGGATTTTGCTATTGTCCCGTCATGTCCATGGTCACCTCTGCCACCGTGTTTGAGGAAAAAATTATTAAAAAGGGAACGGTAAATGTTGTGCTCTGCATAAGAATCTAAGATGCAGTACTTAGGCGATCGAAAAGAAGAAACATGAAGAAGAGCTACTGAAATTCATATGTGTCACACAATTTTTTGCTAGAGGTTGACTAAAAGTATTAATTGAATGTAAAAAAAAAAAAATGCATGAAAGCAAAACCAGCCAATTGGAAGAAAACTGGGTTTGGGGAACTTTGCAGGGCATCAGCAACCGCAACCATATAGATAACTTGTTCTCTTTAGTAGTTGCGGTAGGACATAGTAAACACCAAATTCTAAATCTCCCGTTATAGATGCCACTATCTCTAATAGTTGTTTGCATAGGGTAAATATACGTGCTACTAAGTACAATTTAGCCACTATAGTCTGATTTAGTCTGCTATTAGCTGTTTGAGGAGAGAGATGGCCATCTCTCGCAGAGCTTGCTTCCTCACCGCGATGGTGTTCTCTTCTGCCCACACAAGATTTTTCCCCAGTTTTCCATTTACCCATTCCCTTCCCTTCCTGTAAACAGTTCTAGCTAGTGGGAGAAGATACCATACCAGTGGACGGTGGGGAAATCAACTTAAGGACCTAGCCATGCCAAGGAAATAAAGAGATGGGAAGGGCAGTAAAATCATGGCTTCTTTAATTTGAGGAAACTTACAGGTTGACCGATGAGCAGCGCAGCTTTTCTTGTTTGCGGTTGCGGCAGAGCGCCCGTGAAGGAGAATGGGCAGAGCAGGTTGGTGATCGGGCGACGCGTGGTGAATGGTGATGATTTTTTATTGGAAGTGCCGGCAAGCTGGTGAGTGATCACTCTAAATGATGCAGGAAGTAGAGTTGTTTAATTCGAGGCTTGATTGACTTTGCAAACCCCCCACTACCACTCTACCAACCAATTGCATGTCGCTGTTTGCTGGGGTTCGCTTGACCCGCTGGAAGCCCGAAGGCCTGTCACACTGGCCACCCGTTGCAGAAACAATTGCAGGCCCGATATCCGGAGAGCAGAGACTGTCAGCATCTTATGGGTACTCGTATCTTACTGCATGAATGAAGGCAATAGAAATTTCCCTGAGGAAATGTAGTAACATAATGATAGTTTGAGGTAGCCATACAGCAACGTGAATCTGTCAAGCAAAAAAAGGCACCGTCAGATTGCATATGTATGGATTTATTTGTGACTTAAATCAAATAACCATATTAGGCGCACATGAAAATAATCTTGTCTAATTACCGATACTCAACTTGTTTTCTTGTTTTTCATACAACACAAGGCAACATGGGTGATGACTGATGAGATACAAGTCTCTTTTATTTAACAATTCCCGAATGATGTGGGCTCAACATCAGGTGGAACAAATATGTGCACCTACCTCTAAATATCTGTTCTATTGTTTGTGCTATTTCTATTAAAGTGGAAAAGAACACCTGAAAACACCAAAACTGATAGCCTTATTGGGTTGACCGACAAGTATCAAGAGTTTCCTACCTTGAATTGTTTGAAGCTACTGATGGATTTGCTCCCACCAATCTGGTAGGTGCAGGAAAATATGGTTCTGTATATAAAGGAAATCTGTCTCCTCCAACACTCAGAAATGCTGCTGTAGCTATCAAAGTCTTTACTCTTCAGCAATCTGGTTCTTCGAGTAGTTTCTTGGCAGAATGTGAGGCTTTGAGACAGGTGAAACATCGAAATTTGATCAATATCATTGCCTGCTGCTCTAGTGTTGACACTGGAGACAATGACTTCCAGGCATTAGTGTTTGAGTTCATGCCAACTACAGCCTCGATAGATGGCTGCATCGGCAAACGGATGAGCAGCTCCACAAGTCCAATTTAATCCAACTCTTGAATGTTGATGTTGCTGATGCAATAGATTATCTTCACAACAATAGTCGGCCATCAATCATCCATTGTGATTTGAAGCCTAACAACATCCTCCTTGATAGTGACTGGACTGCTTATTTTGCCGACTTTGGACTTTCAAAACTGATTGGTGAATCCATGAACATATCTGGATCATATACTGGAAGCTCCATAGGGATAAGAGGAACCATCGGATACGTTGCTCCAGGTAATTGCAATGTCCACTGTACTCAATTCTTAACAACTTAGTCTGTAGCTCAGTTCACAAATCATAACTGAGAATTTAATCATCAAGATACTTGTTCTTGCAGAATATGGAGGAGGTGGGCAAGTATCCACTGCAGGTGATGCTTACAGCTTTGGGATTACCCTTCTGGAGATGTTCACAGGGAAAGCACCAACTGATGATATGTTCAGAGAAGGGTTGAGCTTGCACTTGTTTGCTGAGATGGCCTTACCTGACAAATTGCCGGAAATTGTGGATACAGTACTATTAGAGGCGCAACCATATGAAAACGCTGCAAAGTATGACAAAATACTGGCTTGCTTAACTTCGGTTGTCAGAGTCGGCATCTCCTGCTCAAAGCAAACCCCATCAGAAAGAATGAGCATGAAAAATGCAGCCATTGAGCTGCATAGAATCAGAGATGTGGTAATGGAGCCCTCTGTATTGGGTCAGCCTGATTCCCTGGCATTCTCCTGTTCTTGTTCTTTTCAGACCACAAATATACTAAGGGCCATAGAAATTTCCTTGAGGAAATGTAGTACACTCCAGCAGTTCAGCATCAAGTATTGAAGCCTCAGTGTGTAATAACCCTACATTAAAAGGAATAGAGCTACATTAAATGCATTAGTAGCATTCCTGGATTCAAGGACAGGTATAGGTCTTCAAATATGCCAGATCTTATCAGTTCAATGAAACATTTGCTTGACACCACATATCTAGTCCTTTCAAGGGGCAGAAAATTGTTTGTATTCTCAGCTCCAAACCAAACAAAACCTGTGGGACTAAAAACAAATTGGACGGCAACTGATGTACCACTTGCTAATGTGACATAATCTATAACTATATATTCCTTTCAGTAGTGTAGACTGCAGAAGCAAACATCAATTGACAATATTCTGTTCACCTTTGTCGTATACTTCAGTTTCCAGTTAGGATGGCAACTTCAAAACACTTCAATTTGCTTCTAATAAATTGCTGATTAGAAACATTATTTTAGAAGCCAGAATAGAAACGTTGACTCCCCTACTTCCCTAGCTAACAGAAATTTCAGAGCACAGTAAACTTAAACCGTTGAAACCTGGAATTCAGAATGGGGGTTGGGTGGGAGAACAGTAGATGTGAAAGGATACCTGATCGGGAATGAGAGGGCCGTTGTCCTCAGGCGACGGAGCGGCCGAGGCTGGCGAGGAGATCGTGGAAGTGAGACGGCGCGGCCGCCCGAGACGGATCGGAAGGTGGCGGCTGGCGGGCTGCGGCGGGAGCACCTCTGCCAGCGATTCAGCCAAGCGGGAGAAGACCGCGCGGAGGAGCGGGAGGGCAAGGGTCTCCTGATCCCGCAGCTTGTGCGCCTCCGGGGAGGGGCTGCCAGTGGAGGACGGCGCGTCCATGGCTGGTTACCAGTGGTGCCGGAGGTAGCCATTCTGCAAGACACTCTTCGTCAGTCTACCGATTTCGTCAGTTATCTGAAAGCAGAGGGAGCGAGTCGGCGTTCAATGTTATGTCCAGAGTTTAAAAAAAAAATATGTTCAGAGTTTCCAAAAAAAAGGTTATGTTCAGACAAAAAAAAAAAAACCCGTGCTTCATCATTAGAAAAGACGTATACGAGTTTAAATAAAAATTATTCCATGGTCAACAGAAAAATATCCAAAAATCCAGAGAAACGTTGCGGCGTTGCCGCTTCAAGTTGAAAATATTCTGGTTCCGAAAAAGCTCAACACAAAACCATGTTCAAGGAACATTTGAAATAGGAGTTATGAAGAAACAAAGGAAAACAAATTTAAAAATAAAGAAAGAAATATATTCTACAATAAAATGTTCTAGTTTTATGAGAAAGGTTGTTTCGAAATACAGGAGAAACAATATAGCATAAATAATGTGGAAATCATGTTTATTTTACTGTAGCAAGAGGATAAAGTCATGCCACTAGGACCTAAAGCTTGCTCTTATGTCTCTCCCTAGCTATCTCAATACCCTAAATGTTTTATTTTTGCATTACACCTTTTTAGGAATGTTGAATACTAAACTGCTCCAAATTGTAGTTCGTTTGACTTTTTTCAATCCTAAATTTAACCACTGCCTTATTTAAAATTTTGTGCAAGAATTTGACTCTTTTTTTTACCGTGAGTTCTGCTGATACATTTTTTTTTTTTTTTTTTTTTTTTGAGAATTCTCTGCTGATACATTTAACTGGCAACGTAGCTAAGGTTTACATACTCTTTAGGATGCAAGAAGAGTAATATTAGCTCCTCTTCACTTGAACTTATCACTCTGGTTTCTCAGAAATGGTACAATGTTTTATCTCACAACAAAACAACACCAACAGTTTCTATTGTTGCCAAATAGCCCAGCCCCTGCCCCTGTCACCTGGCTATGAGACGCGAATTGATCTGATACACTATATTGTCTAACTCAAATTCAATGGAATTACAATTAGATAGATTTTTAGCATGTAGAGGAAAGGTACCAGGATTTCAAGTGCATATGAAAATGCCAAAAAAATACATCAAGTAGAACCATAATATGGTCCAAATAAAAAAATTCTTGAGACCACAAATTTAACGCGTAGAAACTTTCCAAAAAAAAAAAAGTGATATATTAGCCTAAAAGTTTGAGCAAAGAATTGCTGCAATCTTGACATGAAGAATATTGGGGCTACTAGAATTTTCAAAAGAAATATATGCAACATCCAAATTGTTATCCGACCCACACAAAGAGAACACATATACAAGGAATTTAAAATAACTATTAGTAATTCTGCTCATAATAGATCTCCACACTAGAATCCCATCATACAGCCACAACAAACAGTCAACGAGGAAAGCGACACTTATTCAAGACAACATGAGTCTACAACTGCAGTCTCTACTCTCTAGTCCACTCATAGGCAAGGTCATCATTTCTCCACTTGTACAATGAACCAGTGTCGTTGCAAGTAGTCCATGACCCACCCTGTAGTGGTGGCATAACTTTAAAACCATGTTTCCTGCCTTTTCGCCAGTACCTTCGATTGAAGGTAATGGTTACCTTCCAAACTCCTGGTGCCCCTGTCAGTATGGATTGGATGAACCGAAATTCGCAATGAGTTCCTATCAAATTCTTGAACTCTACTTCTTGGAGATGAGCTAAGGACAACTCATGAGATTTCCAATGACAGTTGTAATCACATAAGCGATCTAGTTCTCTGTGGTTCTTCTTCTGTAGTAAAGACAATGGAAAGATATATGCATTATTATTCATCGCATAAAAAGAAGAATGTTAAGAAATAAACTCTAGCCAATTAGTATATGGAATGATGGAAGAACATATTTCTCACCTTTTTGTACAAATGAGGTAGCATAACTGCAAGCTGAAATATTGAATATTGCTGCATTGTGCAACGAGACATGCTATGCCAGGTCCAGAGGTATGTCGTTCCCATAATGTAAGACAAACTGATAAAGATGTCACATGAGGTAGTGGTGGAATCCGACCTTTGATTATGTCAACAGTTTGATGCTTTGTCTGATTGAATTAAGAAAGGTTCAAAACAAACCCACAAATAAGAAAGCAGAAAAAAAGGAAACATTATCAACCAAAATAAATATAGTACTCTCGATGATTCATTTTACTATCTCACCAGATTTAAGGCAAATTAAATCCATAGAACAAATCAAATCGCATGATGCATTGAACAAATAAATGAAACATTTTCATGGGTTATGTCCGCTTGGATGCATACGGCATACCTGTACAACTTCAAAAGACACTTTAAGGCATCTGGTTAACCTACAACATTGCAGTAGATGAATGCTACCAACATTTCTGTCGTCGCTAGCAAATCCATGTGAGAACAATTGAATCTTAAGGGTTCCGATGCTCGACAAGTGACCATAGACGTCATCAATATGCAAAGGTTGTTGTACCAAGACCACGAGATCCTCCAACCTTGGAGCGGATATTGTTAACCTTTTTAAGCAGGTTGCAGTTCACAATATGGAGAACTCGGACGCTAGGAGTCCTGAGTTCTAAGAATTTCATCCCATAGACTCTCTCTATTGATAGCTCCAAAAAGTGTGCCAGCCTCAATTAGCAGCTTCTCCTTCCTATCGATCATAAAACTTGATAGCCGAAGCTTGTGTAGGCGCGGGCAAGATGCAGACGATACGAGGTGGGAAAGGAGGCAGGCACCACTGGCTGTCGACGATACGCCCAGATGTACCTGTCCTGTGCCAGGAGGCATAACCCAGAGGTGGTGAGACAAGGATCTGCCTCGGTGAAGGGAGCATGATCCGCGGCAGCAATCTGTGGAACGGGTGGCTTGAGGTGATCCAAATACAAGGTAAGGCGCCAGATCGCCTTCCTTGAACAAGTGGCGGGCGTCTCTCATCAAGTTGCGAAGCGCAACCCGAGAAACAGCTTGTACTCCCATGAAGATGCTGTCGTTCACTTCCAGCTCGGAGAAGCCATGGAACTCTGGTACAGTCTCGCTTGCAGGCACGGTGAGATGGACCGTGATGTAGTCTCCGGAGCGTCCATGTGGTGCAGGCTCTCTGCGATATACATACTCGATGCGTTCCGCAGGGATGCCCAGCTCTCCGAGTGCTTCACGAAGAAGGTACGCGAAACCCCCGTAGACTTGCCCATCCAGGGGCAGGTTGACGACGGTCTCAGGCTCAGCCATCTGCATTATTCCATAAGCCCGAGTCAGGAATCGACAGGATGGATAAGCTATGCATATAAAGGTGCAGAACTGTTGATGTATCCAGATAGGAGTGCAGTCTATGCATATCGAAGTGCGAGATCACCAATGTGTTTGGCTGGTGAGGCAATCCCAGCATATAAAGATGTGGGTTCGACGATGTATCCAGCTGGTGAGACAATCCATGCATATAAAGATGCATGAATAGTAATGTCTCAGTCCAGAGGGATGATCCGTGCATACCGAGATGCAGGACTAGTGCCATTAGCAGACATCAGGGTAAACCGTGCATATAAAGATGCAAGGTAATCAATGCATATAGGAATGCATGATTGATAAGATATCCAACCAAAGATAATTCGTGCATATAGAAATGCAAGGTTGATAATATATCTGGATAGATGGATGATCCGTGCATAAAAAGATGTAGAATCAGCACGTATCCACCCATAGGGTTAATCCGTGTATACAGAGTTGCCGGGTTAGTAATGTATCTGGTCAAGGAAATAATCCGTGCATGTAGAGATGCACGGTTAGTAAAGCATCTGACCATATAGGTAATCCACGCATATAGAGATGCGGAATTAGCAAAAGCATTACCAAACAGAGGGGTAAGCCACGCATAAAAAGATGCATGGTCGGGTAATATAACCGAAGAAAGAAAGTTTCATTCCTAAGGCTATTGTCCAAACCTAGGGTCTCGTCCCCACGGTCAAGCCCGGCTCTTGATACCAATCAGTAACATCCCCGATTTTCACGAAGGAAAATCCACGTGAATGAAGTATAACACGATGGTCCCAAAGGATCATTCCATCATATTATCCGAATTACGGCCGACATGAGTCAAACTTCTAATAAAAAAGATTACAAATAAAAGGGTTTACATTAATACATCGCCACTTGGCGGAAACAATCGTCCAGTCACGCAAAGATCCGCAATGGCTAGAAGAAAGGTCGCGGAAGCATCTTCATCCAACTCCAGCTTGAGCGTAGGCACGGGACCGTCTAATCCTTCTTGTTGTCGAAGTTTCACCTTGCAAACTAAAAAACGACTTTCAAGACAATGAGTAATTTGCTACTCGCTTTTCCCACCCTATGCATGTGCTTTGCTTTGTGGTGCTTTGTGGTATGCAAAGGGTAGATCAAAGAGGCCTAAATATGGTTGTAGTTTTTTATGCAAGCAACAATGTTGTAATAATAATAATATAATTACTCAAGTTTTATTCTCATTTCCCCAAAGTCACACCAAACCCCGTGTGACACCCATCTCCAACATCAGCAACCAACCATCCCAAAAACCAACACCACAACATATCTCGCTCAAACAAGACAGCCCCTTCATCTTCTTACGCCTGCCTAATAGGCTCTCAAACTCTAGGCTCTCACCAGAACCCAACTCACATCACTTACTCAACCTCGGGGTAAGAAGAGAAAAAACACCTCTCACTACTCAGAGAAGGGAAACCTCAGGAAAACCTAGTCAAAAGACCGGCGCAAGCCGAGGGTAGTCCAAGCAAAAAGGCCGGCGCAAACCCTAAGTAGTCCAGTCTAGACAGGTCCTAACCCGTAGGCCTGACTATACGTATAGATTTACAACTCTGCAGAGCGCGTGTACACAAGACCACAAGATCACCATCATCGATGCCCTAGGAGCATCTAGGAAGATAACGGAGTCCTCCTAACCGGACGATGCCATCCTACCACTCAACTCGAAGTCCGGATAGTACCACCGGATCGGCGAGATCGGGAGAGACAACACGGGCCCATAAGTGGTGCCGCCATCCGGGACGGTGCACGGGGAAAAAGCTCAACCGCCACCGCCCACCCTAAACACCTCACAACCTAGCAGTAATGGCACCGCCTAACTTAAAAGGATAGATCCGCACCCCGCCCATTCAGAGACAAGTGGTGAGCACCTATTCCCAAGACTTCGGGTCCTCAGAGATACAAGTCCTTAGATAGGACCGCATAAGACATCTTCGCGAACCACGAGTTCCCCTCAGGCCCTAAGGCACCTCCATTCCGGGGCTTCACTCCACAAAGGCTCTCCACCCCGGTTCCTCGGGAAAAATCACCAGGTACCCGCCACAGGTACTAAACTACCCGGGGGTGCCCAGAAGCACCACCCCGGCAAGACTCATCCTCGTGACTCGTCGTAGATCCTGCCTGGTCGACACAACCCTCACCACCACACACCCAAGGCACACGCGGAATCTCACTCACCAAGTACCTCAAGTCACCAGGTAATACAAGTCTCCCGACACCCAAAAGGTCACCTTCCGGCACATATAATCCGGGTCATATGTAACATGTAAGTGAGATATAGTGCAGAAAGCAGCAAGATATGATAAGCGCGTGGCTAAATCTATCAGTGGGTATGCAGGTGATGGGTTGAGACAAGGTAAAGGCTTCACAAGCATTCTATTCATGCAACCTAGCATATAGCATTGCAACAGAAATGTAAAGCGCTAGCAAACTATCATGGCATGTCTAATAGGATCTACGAGGTGGGTGGGAAAGTAGCACCTCAAAGAGCGTCTGACAGGTCCTCCACTGACTCCGAGTCGTCCTCCTCGAGTAGCTCCTCCTCAGGGACTGAAACGTGACGTAGAGTC
Source organism: Hyparrhenia diplandra (assembly GCA_015847255.1). Taxonomy (NCBI): domain Eukaryota; kingdom Viridiplantae; phylum Streptophyta; class Magnoliopsida; order Poales; family Poaceae; genus Hyparrhenia; species Hyparrhenia diplandra. The sequence goes on along the minus strand of JADLZK010008112.1, from coordinate 1,030,903 downwards.
GCGATAAGCGACTCCTATAGACATTCACAAAGAAGCAAATCGAAATTCAAAAACTCCAAATGCACTCATGGATAAGCCTATGACGTAGAGCTTCTTTTTAGAAAAATTTAGACTCTTGTTTCATAATTTTCTGACATCGTATGAATATTCTACGAATTTCTGAAGTTTAAAACATAAATCTGAAAATGGAAAAAGGCTGGATTAACCAGACGCTGACACGTGGCGCAAGGCGATTGGCTGCGGCTGCTGCTATGGCTGACAGGCGGGTCCAAGGGTGACGTCACGCTGTCGTCCACTGGCTGACGTCAGTCGTCGCGGTCCAGCGATTAAAGGGCTGACATGTGGGTCCCATGTCGACGACGTCGAGGTTGACGTCATCGATGACGTCGGCCGGTCCAGCCAGCCTAACGTGGGTGCCATGTGGGTCCCAGCCTTCGCCGCCGACAATGTGGGGCGATCAACCATTGACTAGTCAACGGTCAACATGATTGGGCCCGATCCCGGGCCCGGTTGGGCGAGTTAGGGCTGGATTAGGGTCGGGTTGGGCCGCCTGGCCGGACACGTGTTGGTTTTCTAGGCCCTCCACGTGGCTCTGTTGGGCTCTCATTGGGCCGTGGTTCCGCAAGTGCCGGGCGAGTGGGTGCGGTCCACGGTGGACGGCTGCGTCGGTCCATAGACCACGGCGTGATCTCGGTGGGACCGAGTCCACCTAGGCATCTCCTTCTCTTGGCTCACGTAGACCAGGTCCATGCACCGTGCGCCCCCTCCTCTTTTCCCAATTCCTGCCCGCCCGCGACGCGGCGCTTTTGGCCGGGGGCGAGCGCAGCGATTTGCGCGTGGTGGTGGTCCAGTGGCGTGGCTAGGGCCTCTAGGGGTCTGTGCGGTTTCGATGGGAGAAGGGGTCGGCTTCATCCTCCATAGGCAAGGCTACCGGCTAGGCGGGGCAAGCACGGCGTGGCGGTGCCGGGCGGCGAAACGGCCGGGCGACCATCTACGCCCGAGACCGGCGCTGGTGCTCGGCGAGGCCCCGTTGTGAGTCACGCGACCTCGCGATGGCGATTAGACGCCGAGAGGGGCACGGGCATCGACATGGCGGCAAAGACAAATACGGCCATCTTGATGGCGGCGGCAACGGGTGGTGTGGCTCCAAATGGGGTTCAAGGACCCTTTCTTCACTTGATTGGCGGACCGAGAGTTAAATAACTTCGCCGGCGGCGACCATATGCTCTTGGCGGAGTCCGCATCGCGGCGCGACGGGCGCGCGCGGCGACCACGGCGGCGGGCTGCGTCGGTGTGGGGGGCAAAGCGGCGTTTCCGGGCTCGGCTAGGCGGTCACGTGTGGGAGGTCTAGGCGAAGCTCGGCGGCGCTCATATGCCCCCGAGTGACCGGAGATCGGTTACACGGCTGGCGGAGCCATGGTTCCCTGGTGCGCGTGCCGCAGCAACAATCTGGGGCCCCTTCCTTAGGTGTGTCGGCCGGTCCGGCGGCCGGCGGGCGGCTCGACGGCGAGGAGGCAAGGCGTCGCGGTGGCGTGTCCTCGCGGTGAAGGGCGAGCGCAGACGGTGTCGGGCGTCCGACGGCTGTCGCCGTCCTCTCCGGCCCGGCGGAACGGCGGCAGCGGCAGATGAACCGCTTCCGTGGCGGTCGGAGGCGCGTGGCGGCAATGGCGTCGTGCTCGCGGTTCTCCCACGCCCTCCTGCTGCGGATCGGCGGCGTCGGTCCTCTTTCGCCTGGCGAGCGCGACGGCGTGGGCGATGGCGGCGTGTCCGCTCCTCTTCTCCCCGCCTTCTTCTTCTCCCTTCCTTCCCTCCTTTCTTTCTCCCCCACTCTCTTGCTCTCTCGGCTGTGCAGGGCGTGGGCAAGGCCACAAGTGGCGGCGGTGGCACCGGAAGCCCTAGCACTCCTGGGCGCCCGCTTATAGGGGGCGGCGGCGACCGTGCGTGGCACGGACGGCCGATGGAGTCGCCGGGGAATCGGGTGGCCACGGTGAGCTCCCGGCTGGGTTTTGGCGTCGCGATGCGCTCGCGAACGCCGGCGCTCTCCAATTTCGAACGACGGCGGTCCACGAGAGAGGGGACATCGGTGGCGGGGCGGCGGGGCTGGCTACCTCAGGTGCTCGGTGGTTTTGGGCGCCCGTGTCGGCTAGGTGTCCCCTTTACGCCGCTTAGCGGCCACGGCGCGGCGGGGCGCGGCTTCCCTTGGCGCGCGTAGCGGGGGGCGTCGCGGCGCCTTGGCGGCGGCACTGCGCACCAACGCTGGGCGGCGCTGCCTGTTTTCCCCATCGTAAAGCGTAGAGGAGGTAAGGGGTAAAACCGGGTGGGATCGGGGCCCACCTCGTCGGGCGCCGCTGAGAGAGAGCGACGAAAAGGACGAGGTTGCCCTCGGTTTCGCGTGGCGTGGGCGGGCGAGCGATCGGGCCGGCCCGCGAGCGCGTAGGCGGGCGTGTTCGCGCCCCCCGCCTGGCTGGGCCGGGCCGCCTTGGCCTGCTAGCTAGAGGGAAGGAGGCAGCCGAGTCGGGCCGGGCGTTGGGCGACGTGGGCCCCGTGCACGGTTGAGCGGGCAGGCCGGGCCGGTTGAGGGAAGCAACCAGGCGGCCGGCAAATGAAGAAGGCCAAGATGGCCTTTGCCATTTCCTCCTCTTCCTAAATCCTTTTCTATTTTCTTATTTCTATTCTACCCATACCAAGGTCTACTATGTTGGTATACATGTGTTGCCAAGTATGTATACCTCCTAGTGGGGTCCACTAGGGGTCATTAGGGTAAGAGGGTCCATGTCCAAAGGTTGGCAACACACACAAGGTCGCTTTGACAAATTAGAGTTGGTTGATTTTATTTCATCACATAAAATCATAAAACCCAAATCACAAGTTGATTAAAATGCAAATGCTCACTCATGCTAGGTAGGGTCTACTTGTGCAACTAGGTTGGGTTTCCTAGCATGTCATACACCAAACATGGGTTTGTTTTCAAAAAAATTTAATTTGTTGTGATTTTTGGTGTTTGATATTTTTCAGGGTTGTTACGAGACTCCCCCCTATAGGAATCTCGTCCCCGAGATTCAAGGTGTGGCGTACCACTCCAACTCGGAGATCTTCGACTGACGGTTGACTTGAACTTGTTCTATCTCCGAAGTTGTAAACTTTTGTTGTCCTTGCGAGGAAACATCGGAAAACTATAGACACTAGGGGTTCCATTGTCTTCTCGGCTTTCATGTTGATTGACGTAGACATCGCTTAGCTTTAGCTAGTACTACCTCGGACCACGTGCTTGATCTAAAGGGGGTCTTTCCCATTCCTAGAGGAAAACATCTAGACCATGAGAGGGTATAAAAATTGAGAGTGGTTGGGAAGAGTTGTATCCGTAAGTCAGGACTCTCACAACCTACGCATCTAGGTCATAGAGTATTTCACTCAAGGTGATGGGGTCCATGGGTTGTTTTCATGTGGTCACTAGATAGACTAGGATTTAGTGCAAGCTTGGTAAAATATGCATAGAAAATGCAATACCAAAATTCTAAAAGCAGGTATAAAATATCAACCGCATTTATAAGAACATACCGCACTCCATAGCGGGGGGCAACCACTTTAGAAAGGCGGTTGGGACGTTTGCGTTGACTCGAGAGGCACTCTTAGAAGTAGGACCAGGAGTCTGAGCAGGTGGAGCGGTGTTCTCCCGTGGGCACACAGAGACACGATGGCCTGGCTGGCCACATCCATAACAAGTGTTGGTCACGCTATCTCGTAGCGATGGCGTAGCGTCCTTCCGCGTGTCGGGACTCGAGCCGGATAGCTCGACGGGGATGCTCGGCGGGAGTAATGAGGTCCTTCTCCCGGGCACTGGAGGCACGGTGACCACGCCGGCCACAATTGTAGCAGACGGGCCGGGCGCGCCACCGTAGTAGTAGGCGTGGCGGCCTTCCCCGTCTTTGGGACGCCGAGCCGGGTGGTGGTAGTTGGCGGTGTAGGTACCACCTTGACGGCTCAATGCACGGCGGCTCTCGAGCGAGCGAGAACGATGCTTTGGAGGTGCTTCCGTGCGTGGCCTATGAGAAGGCGGGCGCAAGGATATCCTTAATGAGACGCTTCTTCTTGGAGTTGAGAGCATCCGCCTCTGCGCCGATCCTCTCAATCTCCATACACTTGTTGATCATCTCTCGAAGGTTTGTAGAAGTTTTGCCCGAGAGGGAAAGCTTGATGCGGGTGTCCAGACCCCTTCGAAAGCGTCGCATCTTCTCCTTCTCATTGGTGATACACTCACGGTGCGCTTATCGCAGTAGCGTAGTGAAGCGAATCGCGTGCCGTGATCCGGTCACCGATACGCGATCTCGTGAAACTCTTCTGCCTTAGCGTCCATGGCACCCTCTGAGATGTGGTATTCACGGAACGCCCGGGTAAATGCATCCCATGAGTGCTCACGGGCAGCGGGGTGTGCTATACAGTAGCAATCCCACCATGCGTATGCAGCACCGGTGAGTTGGTGGGTCGCGATCCTGATACACTCCTCGTCGGAGCAAGTGGTCAGGTCGAGCTTCTTTTCAATCTCCATGTAGCCAATCATCGGCGTGAGTGGTTCAACACCGCCTAAGCGGGTCAAAATCGGGCGCGGCCCCGACTGAGGAATCTCTCCAACTTCTTCTGAAAGGTAATGTTGTAGTCCACCTGGTGGTGCATCATGTTTTGTGCCATCAACTCCATGAGCTTAGTCTGGCGATCCAATATCGCGGTCAGAGCGGGTGGAAGTGGGGGTTGGTTCCCCTGGCTGGTTTCTCCTCCAGTAAGTGGTGGTCCTCCAACCGGTGCGCCAAAGGGTGGCGGGGAAGGTGTACGAGGTTCTTCCTCCCCGCGAGTGGGTAGATTCATTTCCCATACGTCTTCCACGACGGCCACGATCACGTCCTCGGCCCAGAGTGGGCATAGGGGACGGGGAACGATGGCGCAAGCGGGCGAATCGACAGGTTGCCATTTCACTGCATGAGACTCAAGGGTTATGGGTGTGTGCAAGGATTTATTATTAGGTAATTTAAAACATTTAAACTAATCTTACACTCAAACAAAGAAGCATAAAGACCCATGAAAATGCAAAAATCCAAGCATTCATTACATGATTTTTATTACACGGCGTCGTCTCTAGTAGCTACACTAGAAGACTCATGCGAAACGCATCTTACTCGTAGGTAGGCTCCAAAAGAGGGACATTCTACTCTACTTCGAGAAAGTGAGTCATGTCGCTTAGCCGCGCAGGGCTCTCCGGCAACAACTACTTGCTACTTCTACTCATTATTTGCACTGACTGAGAGCCTAAATGCCACTCTCGGCAGAAGAGACTGGCTGCTCATCCTCGGCCTCTAGCTGTGCAGGTGTCTTGTGAATTCGTGCAATGTAGGCACGTGCGGCTAGGAGATCCTCGGTGTCCACGGGAGTAGGAAGCTCATCCTCAGGGCAGGCATCGAGGTTGAGGCGAGTATCCTCGATATTGAAGTACTACGTGCGGGGCTCTTTACGAGTCTCTCCCGGGATCTCGGTCTTGTAGCTCCTTAATCTCCCTAAGGCGCTTTCCGTCGGACTTCCTCCAGGGCGTCGTGGGTCCTGAAACTCTTGTCTCTCATACACTCTGTCATCTTCGAGGATTGTATCGGGTGACACCGTTGTACGCGGCTTGAAGCTGCTTGCTTTTGCTCCAAAATTGGGTCAAATGATTGCACTTGTTCTCCTGCACTTGCTTCCTCGGCGTCCCGAGCCATCTTGTCATTTGCCTTATGCCTGTCTAGCTCCCTTATCTTGTCCTCAAGCCGTCTTTCCACTCTCCAATCCAGAGTTGAAGTGTTCCTCCTTGAGTTGGCCTTCCCGGACTTGATTCCTCAGGGTGGCGATCTCAGCATCCTGCTTGTCGATGCGACCGAGGAGGCTATGCTTCTCACGATCGGCATCACGCTGGAAGTAGCGCAAGGTGCTTTTGAGAAGCTTCTTCTCATCCTCCTGATTGAGCAGGATCTCATCCACCTGAAGTAGCATATTGAGGTAGTGACGGCTCTGTTGCTCCACGTCCAGGATGTACCTGTCCTGTGCCAGGAGGCACAACCCAGAGGTGGTGAGACAAGGATCTGCCACGGTGAAGGGAGCATGATCCGCGGCAGCAATCTGTGGAACGGGTGGCTTGGAGTGATCCAGCGCGTAAGGCAGCAGACAAAAGCGGCCTTCCTTGAACAAGTGGCGGGCGTCTCTCATCAAGTTGCGAAGCGCAACCCGAGAAACAGCTTGTACTCCCACGAAGATGCTGTCGTTCACTTCCAGCTCGGAGAAGCCATGGAACTCTGGTACAGTCTCGCTTGCAGGCACGGTGAGATGGACCGTGATGTAGTCTCGAGGCGTCCAAGTGGTGCGTGCTCTCTGCGATATACATACTCGATGCGTTCGCGAGGGATGCCCGACTCTCCCGAAAGTGCTTCACGAAGAAGGTGCGCGAAACCCCGTAGACTTGCCCATCCGAGGGCGGGTTGGCGACGGTCTCGAGCTCGACCATCCGCATTATTCCATAAGCCCGAGTCGAAATCGACGGGATGGATAAGCTATGCATATAAAGGTGCGTAACTGTTGATGTATCCGGATAGGAGTGCGGTCTATGCATATCGGTGCGAGATCACCAATGTGTTTGGTGGTGAGGCAATCCCAAAGATATAAAGATGTGGGTTCGACGATGTATCCAGCTGGTGAGACAATCCATGCATATAAAGATGCATGAATAGTAATGTCTCAGTCCAGAGGGATGATCCGTGCATACCGAGATGCAGGACTAGTGCCATTAGCAGACATCGGGGTAAACCCGTGCATATAAAGATGCAAGGTAATCAATGCATATAGGAATGCATGATTGATAAGATATCCAACCAAAGATAATTCGTGCATATAGAAATGCAAGGTTGATAATATATCTGGATAGATGGATGATCCGTGCATAAAAAGATGTAGAATCAAGACGTATCCACCCATAGGGTTAATCCGTGCATCAGAGTTGCCGGGTTAGTAATGTATCCGGTCAAGGAAATAATCCGTGCATGTAGAGATGCACGGTTAGTAAAGCATCGACCATATAGGTAATCCACGCATATAGAGATGCGGAATTAGCGGCATTACCAAACGAGAGGGTAAGCCACGCATAAAAAGATGCATGGTCGGTAATATAACCGAAGAAAGAAAGTTTCATTCCTAAGGCTATTGTCCAAACCTAGGGGTCTCGTCCTACGGTCAAGCCTGGCTCTTGATACCAACTGTAACATCCCCGATTTTTTTGAAGGAAAATCCACGAATGAAGTATAACACGATGGTCCCAAAGGATCATTCCATCATATTATCCGAATTACGGCCCGATTCAGAGTCAAACTTGAATAAAAAGATTACAAATAGAAGGGTTTACATTAATACATCGCCACTTGGCGGAAACAATCGAGTCACGCAATCCGAGCGGCTAGAAGAAAGGTCGGCGGAAGCATCTTCATCCAACTCCCGGCTTGAGCGTAGGCACGGGACCGTCTAATCCTTCTTGTTGTCGAGTTTCACCTTGCAAACTAAAAGCGACTTTCGCACAATGAGTACGCTCTTTGTTTCCCACCCTATGCATGTGCTTTGCTTTGTCTTTGCTGCGGTATGCAAAGGGTAAATCAAAGAGGCCTAAATATGGTTGTAGTTTCTTATGCAAGCAACAATGTTGTAATAATAATAATATAATTACTCAAGTTTTATTCTCATTTCCCCAAAGTCACACCAAACCCGTGTGACACCCATCTCCAACATCGGCAACCAACCATCCCAAAACCAACACCACAACATATCTCGGCCACGACAAGACAACCCTTCATCTTCTTCTGCCTGCCCCTAATCACTCTCGGCCCTCCGTGGCTCTCGGCCGTAACCCAACTCACATCACTTACTCAACCTCGGGGTAAGAAGAGAAAAACACCTCTCACTACTCGAGAGAAGGGAAACCTCGGGGAAAACCTAGTCAAAAGACCGGCGCAAGCGGGTAGTCCAGCAAAAAGGCCTACGCAAACCCTAAGTAGTTCAGGTCTAGATAGGTCCCAGCCCATAGGCCTGGGACTATACATATAGATTTACAACTCTCAAGCAGGCGTGTACACAAGACCACAAGATCACCATCATCGATGCCCTAGGAGCATCTAGGAAGATAACGGAGTCCTCCTAACCGACGATGCCATCCTACCACTCAACTCGGGAAGTCCGGATAGTACCACCGATCGGCCGAGATCGGGAGAGACAACACCGGGGCCCACAAGAGGTGCTTTGCCATCCGGGACGGTGCGGGAAAAGCTCAACCGTCACCGCCCACCCTAAACACCTCACAACCTAGCGCAATGGCACCGCCTAACTTAAAAGGATAGATCCGCACCCCGCCCATTCGAGGGACAAGTGGTGAGCACCAATTCCCAAGACTTGGGTCCTCGAGATACAAGTCCTTAGGTAGGACCGGACAAGACATCTTCGCGGGAACCACGAGTTCCCCGCGCCCTAAGGCACCTCCATTCCGGGCTTCACTCCACAAAGGCTCTCCACCCCGGTTCCCGGGGAAAAATCACCGGTACCGCCAGTACTAAACTACCCTGGGTGCCCGGAAGCACCACCCGGCAAGACTTCGGCCCCTCGTGACTCGTCACTGTAGATCCCGCCTCGGTCGACACAACCCTCACCACCACACCCAAGGCACACGCTGAATCTCACTCACCAAGTACCTCAAGTCACCGTGGTAATACAAGTCTCCCCAAGACCCAAAAGGTCACCTTCCCAAGCACATATAATCCGGGTCATATATAACATGTAAGTGAGATATAGTGCGAAAAGAAGATATGATAAGCGCGTGGCTAAATCTATCGGCCGGGTATGCGGGTGATGGGTTGCGACAAGGTAAAAGGCTTCACAAGCATTCTATTCATGCAACCTAGCATATAGCATTGCAAATGAGAAATGTAAAGCGCTAGCAAACTATCATGGCATGTCTAAAAGGATCTACGAGGTGGGTGGGAAAGTAGCACCTCAAAGAGCGTCCCGACAGGTCCTCCACGACTCGAGTCGTCCTCCTCGAAAGCTCCTCCTTAGGGACTGAACGTGACGTAGAGTCGCGATAAGCGACTCCTATAGACATTCACAAAGAAGCAAATCGAAATTCAAAAACTCCAAATGCACTCATGGATAAGCCTATGACGTAGAGCTTCTTTTTAGAAAAATTTGGACTGTTGTTTCATATTTTTCGACATCGTATGAATATTCAACAATTTCTAAAGTTTAAAACATAAATCTAAAAATGGAAAAAGGTTTGGATTAACCGTGACGCCGACACGCGGCGCAAAGGCGATTGGCTGTGGCTGCTGCTATGGCTGACGTGAGCGGGTCAAGGGTGACGCCACGCCGTCGTCACCTTCTAGCGCCGTCGGTGACGCAGCGATTAAAAAGGCCGACATGGGGTCCCCATCTTGACGTCGAGGTTGGCGTCATCGATGATGTCGGCGGTCCAGCGGCCTAACGTGGCTACCATGTGGGTCAGCGGCCCCGCCGGCATTGGGGGGGCGATCAACCGCTGACCGATCAGCGGTCAACATGATTGGGCCCGATGCGGGCGGTGGGCGAGTTAGTTAGCCGGATTAGGGGCGGGTTGGGCCGCCCGGCCGGACACGCGTCGGTTTTCTAGGCCCTCCACGTGGCTGCTGTTGGGCTCTCGTTGGGCCGTGGTTCACGTGCCGGGCGAGTGGGTGCGGTCCACGGTGGTGGCGCGCGTCCGGTCCATAGACCACGGCATGATCTACATGGGCCGAGTCCACCTAGGCATCTCCCTTCTCTTGGCTCACGTAGACCAAGTCCATGCACCGTCGCGCCCCCTCCTCTTTTCCCAATTCCTGCTGCCGCCACGGCGGCGCAGCGGCGCGGGAAGCTCACGCTGATTTACGCGTGGTGGTGGTCGATGGCGTGGCTAGGGCCTCTAGGGTCCGTGGCGGTTTTGATGGGAGAAGGGGTCGGCTTCATCCTCCATAGGCAAGGCTACGGCCAGGGCGGGGCAAGCACGGCGTGGCGGTGCCGGTGCGGCGGCCGTGGCGACCATCTACGCCCGAGACCGCGCTTGGTGCTCGACGAGGCCCGTTTATGAGTCACGCGACCTCGCGATGGCGATTAGAGCGGCCTAGAGGGCACGAGCCGCGACATGGCGGCAAAGCCTGGCGGCCATGCCGACGGCGGCGGCAACGGGTGGTCGGTGGGCTCCAAATGGGGTTCAAGGACCCTTTCTTCACCACGATTAGCGGACCCGAGAGTTAAATAACTCGCCCGGCGGCGACCATATGCTTTATGGCGGAGTCCGCGCCAGCGGCGAGGGGCGCGCTGACGGCGCTACGACGGCGGCGAGGCTGCGTCGGTGTGAAACAAGCGGCGTTTCCCCGGGGCTCGGCTGGGCGGTCACGTGTGGGAGGTCTAAGCGGGGCTCGGCGGCCGCTCATATGCCCGGGTGGCCGGAGAGATGGCGGTTACAGCGGCCGCATGGAGCCATGGTTCCTGAGTGCTGCCGACGGCCGCAACAACAAGCGGCAAAGGCCCCCTTCCTTTAGGTGTCTTGGCCGGGTCCAGGGCTTGGCGGCGGGGCTCGACGGCTCGCCGCATCACGGGTGGTAGCCGGAGATGGTCGAAGCGGGTCGCGCGACACGGCGGCGGATCCGCGATCACGACCGCCGGGGGGGGAGGCAACGGTGGCCCTAGGGCTATCAAGGCCTAAAAGCGGGCAACGGTGGGCGCTTCCCTGGTTGCTGGGCGAGGCGGACACGTTGGCGGTGGTCCGTGGGTGGTCTCGGCTGGCGTGGCGGAAACGAGACGGTGACCACGGTGGATCTGCCATGGGCGGCTCGTGGCCATGGCGGGGAGCGGCTGCCGGCGTTCGGCGGCAAGTGCTCGCAAAAAGCCATACCTTGGCTTGGGTCCGCGTCGCGGCGATGCGCCGCGATCGCGATAGCGGTGCTTCAAGCTGCGGGCCTTGGGCTCCCAAAGGTCGGGGGCGCGTCGGCGGCGAGGCCTGGCTCCATGGCTACGGCGTGCACACGCAAAAACCACGGTCGGCGGCGGGCATGGGGGGCTGCCGGGCGGGATACGGCGGCGGGAGGCAAGGCGTCGCGGTGGCGAGTCCCTCGCGGTGAAGGGCGAGCGGCGGTGTCGGGCGGCCGTCGGTTGCCGTCGTCTCCTCGGTCCATGCGGAACGGCGGCGGCGGCGGCGAACTGCTGCAGTGGCGGTCGGTTGCGCGGCGTGGCGGCAATGGCGTCGTGCCGCGGGTTCTCCCACGCCCTCCGCTCGTGGATCGGCAGCGTCGGTCCTCTTCGCTGGCGGCGCGGCGGCCCCAGCGATGGCGGCGTGTCCGGCTCCTCTTCTCCTGCCTTCTTCTTCTCCCTTCCTTCCCCCTTTTTCTTTCTCCCCCTTCTCTTGCTCTCTCGGCGTGCGGGCGTGGGCAAGGCCACAAAGTGTAATGGCGGCACGGGAAGCCCTAGCGCTCCCGGCGCCCGCTTTATAGGGCGGCGGCGACCTTGCGTGGCACCCGACGGCGGATGGAGGCGCCCGGGGAATCGGGTGGCCACGGTGAGCTCCTGGCTAGGGTTTTGGCGTCGCGATGCGCTCGCGGCCTCTGCCGCTCTCAATTTTGAACGGCGGCCGGTCCCACGGAGGGGACATCGGTGGCGGCGGCCGGGCACCTTACCTCCGTGCTCGGTGGTTTTGGGCGTCCGTGTCGGCTCGGTGTCCCCCGGCGGCAGCGCCCCGGCCAGCGGGCGCGGCTTCCGCTCAGCGCGTAGCGAGGGCGTCGCGCGGACGCGTCGCGGCCGCTGGCGCCTGCTGGCGGCGCTGCCCGTTTTTCCCCCGTAAAGCGAGAGAGGGAGGTAAGGGGGGGTAAAGGCGACGAGGTGGGATCGGGGCCCACTCGTCGTCGGCCGGCCGCGAGAGAGAGGCGGCGAAAGGACGGGGTTGCCCTCGGTTTCGCGTGGCCGGCGGCGTGGGCGGCCGGCCGGGCGGCCCAAGGCCCGTGGCGGGCGTGTTCGCGCTCGGCTGTGCCGGGCTGGCCGCCTTGGCCTGCTAGCTAGAGGAAGGAGGCGGCGCCCCTGGCCGGGCGGCTTTGTTGGCGGCGTGGGCCTGTGCACGGTTGGCGGGGCGGCCGGGGCCGGTTGAGGGGAAGCAACCAGGCCGGCTGGCAGCGAGCTAGGCCAAGATGGCCTTTGCCATTTTCCTCCTCTTCCTAAATCCTTTTCTATTTTCTTATTTCTATTCTACTCCATACCAAGGTCTACTATGTTGGTATACATGTGTTGCCAAGTATGTATACCTCCTAGTGGGGTCCACTAGGGGTCATTAGGGTAAGAGGGTCCATGTCCAAAGGTTGGCAACACACACAAGGTCGCTTTGACAAATTAGAGTTGGTTGATTTTATTTCATCACATAAAATCATAAAACCCAAATCACAAGTTGATTAAAATGCAAATGCTCACTCATGCTTGGTAGGGTCTACTTGTGCAACTAGGTTGGGTTTCCTAGCATGTCATACACCAAACATGGGTTTGTTTTCAAAAAAATTTAATTTGTTGTGATTTTTGGTGTTTGATATTTTTCAGGGTTGTTAGAGCATCTTCAAGAGTACCCTATATTTTCCTCCCAATATCCATGTGTTTAGGACCTCCCAAAAAAGAATTGGATTAGAAAAAATTACTAATCTCCAACAGTATCCTATAATTGTCTCCCAATAACCAAATTTGGGCCCACTAGATGAGTTTAGTTAGCCCGGTAGTTGGGGCGTGCAGCCGTAGCCTCCCTTCGCGAGTCCTCTCCCGTACCTAGATCATGAAGTCTAGGGCAAATTGACAGATACGTTCATGTTTGTTGTAGGACATTTGTTCCCCCTTCGGCTGTGTCCGGTAATACTCCTACACCATGATGAAGTTTATATGCGTGTGTACAGTAAAGATTAATTAAATGCGTGTGTACAGCACCTGACAGCAGCAGCTTTAACCATGCTGCGAATCAGCGAAAACAAAGAGCCTGTTCGGCTGATTTTGGGCGATGGATGATTTTGGTGATTGAATAGTATTACGTGAGAGAGAATAAGTTGAAACAAGCCAAGGCAAGGCGAGCTGAACACGCTCGAATGTTCGTAAGCTGCTTGACATGACCACGTGAACAAAAACCAGCAGCTGCTTGATGTGCATGGATCGCACCGCGGCCGCACCGTGATCGATCGCACAAGCGGGCACCGTGATCGATCAGCCCGCAAGCGCACCGTGATCGATCGCATCGCCAGCCGACGCACTCGAACAACAAGAGCCTGGGATTCCGATCACCGTCGCCTCACATGTTTAAGCCCACCCGGCGGTGGCGGTATACCAGGCGACGAGAATCAGAAACGGTGGCAGGAGAAGGATAATATCGAACGATGGTTTGATACCCGAGGGCCGGCGGAAGGAGAAGGAGGGAGGACCGGTGACGTGGAACCTTCCGTGCCCTCGAGAAACACCCCCCGCGAGCGAAGGATGATGCGCGTGGGATAGGAGCCGACGGAGTGCGGAAATATACGCGCTGACGGGGGGGAGTTTTCAAGTGCCCAAAGATTGGGAGCAAGTATTGGGTACTGTTGGAGCAATGTTTTTCATCTTTTTCCCAAAAAATTTGAATTGGGAGGTCATATAAGGTCTTGTTGGAGATGCTCTTACAAAGTTCCATCCCACCCAATCTCAAATGCATGGTTTCCATCTTTGCATAACTACCAGTGTCATCAAGAGTCATCACAGGAGGCTCTCCTGCCCTGCGGTTCAGCGAACGACATGCCAGATTATTCACTTTCAAGATGAAAGATTTCGTGCAGCGTAACGTATCCATCCCTGTGCGGCTTCCATGTCTTGTACTTCAGATATGTCGAACGAGATTGCCAGGTCCCTGATGCCAGAGGACACATTTCCCGCAGCACGAAGCGCGAGAGTTTCGTTGACGAAAGCAACATACCGTTGGGCGGCACCGTCTGCCTCGGGATTCCTGATCCGGCTTCCGCAGAATCTGAAGCGGAGGGCGGCGACACCCCTCCAGAGGCCACGCCACCTCCGCGAGAGCGCGTCGGTGCGCACGACGTCCCTCGCGTCCGGAAGCAGCTCCAGGATGCGCAGCAGCAGGTCATCGCTGAGGCCGCTGATCAAGTCGACGCCACCGCCGTCGCCGGCGGATGGAGTCGCCGCCCTTCGTCGTCGTTTCGGATCCGACATGCTTCGCAGCCTCATCGTGCCGCATTCGCCTGTGCCGCAGGGATGCGCGCGGGCGACTCCAGCGGTGGCTCCGGTTCCTGCCGCCGCTGCTCCTGATGCTGATCTCACCGCTGCCGGCTCCTCCTGCTTGCTGATGTCGCCACCGCCGCTGCTCCTGATGCAGATCCAGCCGCCGCCGGAGATCCTGCAGCCGTAGATCCCGCCCGCGCCGCTCGTAGAGTCGTGGCCGCCGCCGCGCCACTCGCCCGCTCGCAGGGTAGAGGCTAGGCCGCTAGGGTTTGGAGTTTGGAGTGGGTTGCCGCTCGCCTACTCGAGGCCTGGAGCCCTCGTTAAGGTTGGGCGTCGGGGGAAAGAGCGCGGCGCATGACGGCAGGAGAGGGGTGGCCGGGTGGGGATTGGCCGAGTGGGCCGTTAGCTGGGCCTTCTGGCGCGAGTGAGGTCATCTTGGTTCGCTAGCGAGACCGGAGTTGACGCATCCTCGGTTAGCTCGTTTTTTTTTTAAGACATCACCGGAGTGGCATGGTCTTAAACTGATCCCAGCAAGCATATTCAGATGTTCGGTTATACTGCAAGCACCCATTTAGATAGTTGCATTTTAGGAAATTTATAGCACAGTTAATGAGTATATTACAAATAAATGATAGCCCCTTGACTGAACCATATCACTGAGAGAAGTTGGTTTTGGTAGAGGACGCATTTTCTTTGCAAAGGATAGGGAAATAAGGGTGACACTGAATTGGTTTCAGAGGAGGTTCAGTCAATCTGAAGCCACAGATATGACATTGTCAATAATGAATTTGGAAATGTTCAGAGGTTCAGTCCTGTCTAAATCCCTTCCCCAAAACACCCCAAATGGATGCAAAGAGCTCACTCTTTGCTTAACTAGAAAATGTCGCATTCGGTCACTCTCTGCAGGATAATAATACTGAAAACGTAAGTTGCATTTATTTGAGACAGTTGAAGATGAGACATTGGAGGAAACCAAATCTGTGTGCATGCAGCTGGAGATTTGGTTCCCGCCAGCACTCACCTTCAGCTTCCAAGTTCTTTAGAGAAGCCTCGTCTGGCTGCACCATATCATCAGATCAACTGAACATGAATTGGAGGAAACCGAGTCTTGTCTTGCTTCCGCAATTGGATATGGTTCCATCCAATTCTCAAATTCAATCGCCAAAGTTTCAGCTCAAAGTTCTCACCCTAGCCTAGCTACTTGATTTTGCAATGGCCTACTGATAGAGGCGCTGAAGATAAGATGTTAGAGAAAAACTGAAGTCCTGAAACTGTCAGTCCCGGAACTGAAGACAGCAAGGCAGAGTTCAGTTTCCTACAACTCTTACCTTCAGAGCTAGCTAATGAAATGTTTGGCCTGCGATGCTTCGAGCTTATGGATCTGCTGCCCTTTTATACTCACAGCTCAACCGGAAGAACATGTGCTGCTATGTTCTGATATTCTCTATCATGAGTAGTGCATGTCCATAAAAAATTTCTGAAAAAAACAGTTATACTTTCTAACAAACTCTGACCAGAAATATCCTTGCCGTGCCTTTTGTAATTCAGGCATTCTTCCCTGCAACAGCAACTGCAAAGTTGTCTCCAAAGTTGCATTTATTTGGGACAGTTGAAGATGAGACATTGGAGGAAACCAAATCTTGTGCTGTGCATGCAGCTGGAGATTTGGTTCCCACCAAAACTCAACTTCAGCTTCCAAAATCTTCAGACAAGTCTCGTCTAGGTGCACTGTACCTACACATCATCCGATCAACTGAACATGAGATATTGGAGGAGACCAAGTCCTGTCCTGCTTTTGCAAACAGATTTGGTTCCATCCAATTCTCAAATTCAGTTGCCGAAGTTTGAGCTCAGAGTTCTCACATACCCAAGCTAACTTTTTTCGAAACCAGGCAATTGCCCATACTGCATTAAGAGAAGTTAGAAAGTTTTTACAGCCTTGTGAGGACCCTAGCGAGATTTTGCGATGGCTGCTGATAGAGGCGCTGGAGATAAGATGTTGGAGAAAACTGAACTCACTCCTGAAAACGGAACTGAAGACAACAAGGCAGAGTTCAATTTCCTACAACTCCTACCTTCACAGCAGCTAATGAAATGTTTGGGCTGCGATGCTTCGAGCTTATGGTGCTGCTGCCCTTTTTATACACGCAGCTCAACCAGAAGATCATGTGTTGCTCTGTTCTGATATTCTCTATCATGATTCATGAATAGTGCATGTCAGAGAAAAGGTTCTCAAGGACAGTTATGTTGTCAACAAAAAGGCACTGATGACCCTCTTGGAATAAAAATACTTTACTCTTGAATTTAGTAATTCTATTGTTGCCAGATAGCCCAGCCCTCCGCCACTTAGCTATAAGATGTGAACTGATCTGATACACTATATTGTCTAACTCAAATTCAATGGAATAACAATTAGTTAAGCTTTGAGCATGTAGAGGAAAGGTACCAGGATTCCATGTGCATATGAAAATCTCCACAAATGTAAGTTTACATCAAGTAGGACCATAATATGGTCAGGATGAAAAATTCTTGTGACCACAAATTTAACACGTAGAAACTTTCCAAATGCAAAAAAGAGAAAACAAATATTAGGTGATATATTTGCCTAAAGTTTGAACAAAGAATGACATGAAGAATATTGGGGCTACTACAATTTTCAAAAGAAATATATATATGCAACATCCTCATTGTTATCCAACCCACACAAAAGAGAACATATACAAGGAATTTAAAAGGGAATTTGGTGATTATGCCCCTACTATGTATTCCAATTGTGATTTTACCCCTATTTTTGCAATTGTGTGACTTTACCCCTCCGTTCTGTGGATGAAGCCTCTTTTTACCCCTGTTCTAGATGCCATTTGTTGGAGGTGTGAAAAAAAAGGAAAACAATAACGAAGCGGAGAAAAAATATCTCGGTACACCTTACTCCTGCTAATGGGGCGGGTCTTGACGGTGTTTTTGGGCAGGTTTTAATACGGGTACTATTGGATTAATACGAGTACTATTGGATGGGCAGAAACGGGTGACACTATGAAACAGGTTGGGGCGGGTTGGGTTTACGACACAAACGTGTTGGAACGGGTTGGGGAACTATGGTCGTAGATCGGCGCGTAAATCGCATATCATCTTCCGTCGTGACTTCGGGTTGGGGCGGGTTGAGGCGTGGGCCGACGGGTGGGTCGGGCGCGTGGTAGTAAGGGCTCTGAAATATGGGTAGGGGCGGGTTTGGAGCGGGCTTAACCCCATTAGCGGTGAGTACCCCTTCCCCTCTCGCTCTCCACTCCCGGACCGCGACTCCCCTCTCGGCCGCGACTTCCCCATCCCCCCTTGCTCTCTATCCGACTCCAAACCCTAGCAAGGCAAGAAGCGGTGGCAGCCCTTTCTCGGCACAAGATCTAGCGGTGGCGGCAAGAGGCCCTCCCTCCAACACAAGATCTGGCGGTGGCGACTTCCCCTTTCCCTCTCGGTGTGGGCGGTTGCCCCCAAATACAGTAACACATGGCGGGCGCTCGGGGCAGGGGCGGGTGGGCGGCCCCGGCGCTTGCGCCAGGCGAGGAGCTCGAGGCAGCGGCTGCCCCAAATAATGGGCGCTCAGGGCGGGGCGCTTGGGGCAAGTGCTGCTGCAATTTTGTCAAAATTGTGTTAAATTACTGTTGTAATTTTATCAAATTACTTCTGAAATTCTCTATAAATGTTGCTAAAAAGCCTGTCAAATTTATGCTGAAATTATGTTGAAACTATGTTGTCCAAATCCCCTATAATCAACCCTTACTTACAAAAGTAAGGGCAAAAACACATGGGCAAATTGGTCTTTTTATGCTGGATTTAACACCGTTAAGTGATGTTCACGTGAAAAAAAGGGTAAAACATGGCTTTAGTTCAAAATAGTAGGGTAAAATCGTATAGATCAAAAATGAGGGGGAAAACACCATTTTCCTTCAAAGCAGGGGTATAAACGCCAAAACCCCAATTTAAAAAAAAAAAAAAACTGTTAGAACATTCTACTCATAATAGATGTCCATGCTAGAATCCCATGATACAGCCACGACAAACAGTCAATGAGGAAAGCGACAGTTATTCAAGACAACAATAGTCTACAACTGCGGTCTCTACTCTCTAGTCCACTCATAGACAAGGTCTTCATTTTTCCACTTGCACGATGAACTAGTGTCGTTGCAAGTAGTCCATGACCCACCCTGTAGTGTTGGCATACCTTTTAAAGCATGTTTCCTGCCTTTTTCACCGGTATCCTTGCTCACCATATGGCCTTCGAGAGCTCACCTAGGCGGCAACAAGGTGGAGCGAGAGAGATAGAGCGAATGAAGTGACCGCTATAGCGCGGCCATGTCACCCACATGGGGACATGGGCTGGAGTTTGGTGTTTTTTCTTAGCAATGTAAAAGGCGCCCGCAATGGCTAGCTCATAAGCTAGCTCTTAGCATTGTTTTCTTTATTTTAATAGAAAAGAGAGAAAACTAGCTCTTGATGAAGAGCTAAACTTTCAAGATCATATGAAAGTGTTATGTGGCCCTAATTATGATATTTTCTAAGAGCTAGCACTATTAGAGATTGACTTAGGGCCACTAAGTAACTTATACCATTGTGGGTGCTCTACGTATGAAGCAACACGAGGGCTGGAGTTTGGTGGTTTCGTTTAGCCATGTAAGTGTATGATATCCGAACATACATACCAGTGTGCAGTAAAACTGGCCCATTTACCAAAGCGTGTGACCTTTAGATAAGAC
This sequence comes from Hyparrhenia diplandra, assembly GCA_015847255.1. NCBI lineage: Eukaryota > Viridiplantae > Streptophyta > Magnoliopsida > Poales > Poaceae > Hyparrhenia > Hyparrhenia diplandra. The sequence goes on along the minus strand of JADLZK010008112.1, from coordinate 1,011,875 downwards.
ATTTTTTTATTAGCATTATTATTCCCTTAGTTCTGAAATACATTACATTATAACTTCTAAAATTTGTAGTAAAATATAGTACATTTCACATATGCCAAGGCCTAAATTTGTGTTTTTTATATTTTTAATCCTATTTATTTAATATTTTACTAATAACAGAGTTTAAAAAAAACTTCGCAGATCTATCTTTTTGGTCACATCAGTCCTGATGGCATAAACAAATAACATTATCACGCCATATGCGTTGCCGCGACAAGATATCCCACATTTGACGACACTTTCAACATGGAAGACCTTCTGTTGACACCGTTCCGGTTGACATGACAGTGTACAATGTGTTGTCTTGTCGAGCCATCAGGAGCGGCGTGAACGAAACTCAACATTAGAGAATTCGTAGCTCTTAAAGGCGTTGGACATGAAAATTCGTAACTCTGTTCATCGTCGGATACGTACGACAGCTGGTCGGATTTCTCGCAAGTGCAGAAAAAAGTTGAGGAGGCAACGTGCGTAGATGTCTGATTCCGTCCGTAGTAGCCGGCTCATAGAAGGAAAGTCTGGCTACTATAGGAAAGGGCTCAAGCCAATCAATCAGTAAACGTACATGGAAATAATCGTTACGTACTTACATGGAAACAATAGAATGCACGAGAATATATTAGTTATTATATATAGTCTAATAACGTACAGATCGCACTTCGTAGACACCGTACGTCCGTCCGTCCGTTGTGCAGGACGCCTACCTCAGGAGCTTCGTGCGCCGCCTCAACCTAAATTAGATTCGCAAGCTGCCCTCCCGCGCGCGAAGCCATCGAGAAGATGTACAATACTGCCAGCGACAACATGGCATACGACCCCTGGCAACAAGTCGCTCCTGGTGCGCACAGTTTCGCGGTCGGCAAAGCTAAATTCATGGAGGCAGGAGAAGTCCTGTACATAACCTGCAACTTCATTGATGATGAATGGAACCTTCACAGGCTTGTCCATCGTGCTTACTTGGTTTTGCCTCCCGGTGATCACTTGAATGCATCCACTTCGTTGGGAGTGCCTGTGGTTTCTCGTGAAGTGGCAGGTGAACGTGTTGTGTCTGATATCCTTGATGATGATGAGCTAAAGTATTACCCTATCATGGTAGCAGGGGAGATGATGGGAAGCATTGGTCACCTTGAGCTGAAGCGTCTCATGGATCAAAAACTGACATCAGATGACCTAGAGGTAATCTTCTGTACCACCAATATGGATCATGTGCTTCACTCCATTGGTCGGTGCCTTCTTCCAGAATCAAATCATGCAAATAATATCTTCTCCAATGGTCTAGATGACCCATTGCTGTGCAATCTTTGGGGGCCAATATACAATGCAATTAGGAGAGTTTCTGCTTCCGGTACTCCAACTTCAAATCTCTGTCTTGAGGAATTGCTTAAGGTGAGGTGTGCTGTACAATCTCAGCTGTCAGCTCCTGGTACTCCAACTTCAAATCTCTCTGTTGAGGAATTGTTTAAGGTGAGGTGTGCTTTACAATCTCAGCTGTCAGCTCCTACTGCAGCACATGTTGCACTTACAAAAGCACTAGAGATTGTGGACAAAGCAATAGAAGACTCCTACCTACTCTGGTCGGTACCACTATTGCTGGATCCCCGCTACAAATTGAGGCACATAGAAAAACAATTTCAAAAGGTGTTTCATGATTCAAAGGCCGCAAATTATACCTCACAGATAAGAAGCATGATGTACAGAATTTTTTATGATTATTCAGATGAGAAGTGCCATTCACAGGATGACAATCATGCAACAGCCAAGACAGAACTCGATGATTACCTAAAAAGATAGTCGTGCTCGTACAACAAAGGGTTTTGACTTTGATATTCTTAACTGGTGGAAAGCTTACGGCTCTGTTCAGTACCCGACGGTGGCTCGAATGGCAAGGGCTGCTCTTGCAATGCCGACCTGCAGCAAGCTGACTTCTGATCAAATTGCACAGGTGAAGAGCATTATGGGAAGGCAGTCAGTCGCTTGTGGAACTATGTTGTTGGAATTATCCAGCAGTTTTGGGCGGTCACTTGGATTAGGATAGGCACTTACGTCTCGTTCTTTTGTTTTATTTGATAAATTTGTTTGGTGAGGTGTGATATAAGCTTTTTTTTCCCGAAAGCGTGCCATTGCATTAAGAGGAATTAGAGTTTTACATGACGCACGCTTTAGCCAAAACAATTGGTCGCAGCACACGAAAGCACACATACAAGAATCGCCGGCTCTAACGGCGGAGCTACACAGTTGTACTTAAAAGAAAAACTATTACGCGACAAGAGAGACAAGCAGCTACTGTGTGATATAAGCATCATGCATGGGTCTGTACTTGACGGCTATAGAGGCCGGAATCTTACATTTTTCTCTTATCTGTAAGAAGACAAATAACAGTTATGTGAATTTGTCATGATTTTGGAGCTGTTTGTGTGTTGTTTTCCTGATGCTCATCGGAGAATCATTATTAGCTTCTTCACCTATTAAGAAGCAGAGCCCAACACGGCGATGAGTCGCAGCCACGTCCATATGAGAGAGTATGAGAGCCAACGATGACGTCGATAGTCGGAGGTTTTAATGGACGACTAGTTTCCGATTCTGACAGCTCGCTCCTTGCTCCCATCCGTCACGTGTCCCACTCCACTCGCACAGCTAGCTCGTCCCTCCGGCTGCGCACCGCCAGCTCCGATCCCTCCCGTAGCGTGTGTCGTCTGCCCAGCCAAGCCAAGGCTGCTGGTGCCCGCACACGCCGCCACTAGTGCTATGTGGTGGTGCCACCACTAGTTTCTCCTCCTCTATATATGTTGCAACTCGACCCGACGATTGAAATCGACCGGCCTTGAGTTTCTCCTCCCTTATGTTGCAAGCATATGTTTCAAAAGTATATTTCAATTGTTTAATCTAGGCGTTGCAAATAATTGAGAATGTTGCATATGTTGCAATAATTATACACACATGTTGCATATGTATGTTCCAAATGTTTTTTCCATCTGCTGACGTGTTGCAAAAGGGATGGGGAAGGGGATGTGGACGACGACTGGACACGATGGAGATGGGACGCCGTGGGCGGCCACAAACACAGCTAGAACGAGGACGCTACAGGTGACGCAGCTTGTTTCCCCTTGTTTCACCTTATGCTCTTTCATGGAGTAGCAATGAATCAACCAAAATCAAGCTGTTTATGAAGCCGCAAACGGACGGTTATGCCGGGGGCTGGACATGACACTCTTCAAGACTCTCAGCCGGTCCTACAGCTGGGGCTCACAGAAATACAACAACAAGATGGTATATTCACTCACTCTTGGTTGCCTCTGATCCAATCTTGCCACTCTTCAAATGGCTATGGGCCTCGCGTAATTTGGGTAACCACAAGTTCTTCTTCTAGCTGCTACTTGTGTCCTTTGCAACTAAGGAATTGAAGAAACATGCCTCCATCTGTTCTTTCAGTGTCATTTTCATTTAGCCGTGACTGCTGGAACACCATACCGATACATTGGAACTTGAATCTTGATCCCTTGGACATGCTCTTGGATGGAAGGCCCCGTTTCAAAAATGTTATATTCAGGGAAATTATGATCACAGTATGCTGGATAATTTGAAAAATGAGGAATAGTATTATATTTGACAATGGACAGAGAAGCCACACACTTTGGAAGAAAATGTTTAAAGATTGAACTTGGATTGGTTTGCACCAAGGCCAAGCCCTCAAAGAGAATCACTATCAGTACCTGGAGAGAGTCTTATTTGTAACATTTTTCTTCTTTCTTTTGTTTTGAGCCTAAGCTCTGTAATCCTTTTGTACATAAACACTTATTCTTTCATTGATTTGAAAAACAAAGGAGGAGGAGACCCTGATTCAGTCAAAATAAAGGCAATGCTGGCCGTGATTCTAGTATTACGCAGGGTGCTTGTGCCGCTTTTGGTTTCTGCTTGGAGCACCAGAAGACAAGACAACACTTGCACCGTACTTTGTCCTTCCCATCTTCAGACATGAAGGGCTCAAAGTGCTCCCACACGGCCACACCAGGGATCGCGGGGCCATTTTGCGACCTTGCTTCCGTTCGCTCCTGGGTTCTCTTCGCGTCGTCTGGGAAGAACTAATAATGGCCACAAGGATCATCTCGTCATCATGGTACAAGTCTTCGGATTGGTCCTACAGCCTAAACCATAACCAAGATGTATCACAATTTAGGCAGAGATCGTTACGTTAAAGTGGTGACATGCGGAACATATATTTGTATTCTGTTGTTAGCCACATGGGGGAGATACTTATCTGCGGCAAAGGAGTGAGCCAAAGAGCATATGTTATAGAGGAAGAAAGACAACATGAGAATCTATGGAATCAATTTCTATCTCTCACCCTATGACTTTTGTTTTCACGAACCTCTCACCCTATGAATTTAAATAAGTTTATATCTAAAATTTTAGGCAATGTAAAATTCCAAGCCAAAGGTTACTATAGTTGAGTTCGGTTGTATTGGTTTCTTCAGATTATCAGCTCAGTACAGCAACAGGGCTGCAACAGCTGCTGATCAACAACCCATATAATCAGGTGCAGTGTATTAGCTGAAGCTTAGCATGTCTTTCAGATATAGTACTAATAGCCGCAGACAAAAAGAATCCTAACCGCACACAAGTTGTTACCTTTACAAAGAGACTCGTGCACACAGGTGACGCGTTTAAGGACCGGCGGCACTTCCAACGCTGGACCTCCACGTCGGCTCCATAATCGTCCCATGGCAACTTAAGGCAGGCTTTTTTGGTCAGTATACTCCGTTCCAAATTATAAAATGTTTTGGCTTATATATATATATATATATATATGACTTTTGCTATACACTTAAGATATATGATATATCTAGATATATTGCTAAAAAGAATGTATGTAAGAAAGACAATATATCTTATAACTTGGGACAGAGGTGGAAGTAACAAAGTTTAGCGAACCTAGAATTCAAATTAGTAATCTGAGAACCACATAATAATAGTTTAAAGACTGATACTGCGGTTTACTCTTCATTCAACCCATGAAAACCAAATCTGTTAGGGGATTTGGTTTTACCGATCCCCAACAGCTCCAAAATTCAAAAGATAACATTACAAATAATGATGTTGGTAGCAATTAATAAGGACGCATTACTTAAACATGAGAATCGCTCCTTGAGTCCCAAACTTTCCAGGTGGCAATAAGGGTGCTCAGCAGCAGGAGCATTAGCAGGTAAGAGAGGTGCCTTGCATGGAGAGTGAGTGCAGCGATTCTCACCGTTGTGACCATCATTAGATAGAGCCCAAGGGCAACGGTGAAGAAGAAGAAGAAAACAGCAGGATTGACCACTGTGGTTTTACTCGGGCCGGTTATGTAGTGTCTGATGATCATGCTGATGAGGCCGCCAAAGTTAACAATGCCAGCGGATAAATTGAAGATGTTATCAAGATCTTTATCTGCTGTGCTGTTGTTGTTCGGGTCTTGAACGGCCGTCAGAGGTGTTGAGGTGTTGGTGAGCTTCGCTGTTAGTTTCCATGGCTGGAACAGCTTCATCTTTGGTGTTGACATCTTGACGAGCTTCAGTGTCGGTGTCTATTTGTTGCAACACTACAGGCCGCAGTTTGAGTTGGAGGAGGCCGATAGCAACAGGAATCGGCACAGGGAGGATCGCATAGCAGTAGTCCTTGTTGAACGAGACGAGTAGGAGGTATGACAATAGCACGATAAGGAAGCATGAGAGGCAGGTCAAGAGACTGCCCCACTTTGGTGCTCTGGTCACCGAGATGAGGTCACTGGGCACCGCAACGAAGAAGGCTGCCATGGCAATCTTGAAGGTCGTGTTTGTGCTTGAGGTAGATGGAGCACCCACGTATGCCAAAAACGTGGTAATTGCAAAAGGAGCGCCTTCTGCGAATACGCGGCGCAACGTTGCTGCCGCTCCTCGATCTGATCGATTGGTGTGACGTGCACGGCAATACTCCGGAAAATAAAGATCAGATCTGTGGGAGCGTACAAAATACAAATAAAAGTTAGCTAGTCGACCAGAGAGTATAGACAAGAACCCACCGTGCAAGTTTCAGCAACTAGCGCTGTGATGAACTTGATCTGATTCACGACAACGTCATAAGTCGGGAGCAAGTACGGTGGTGACTCCTGCCGCCGCCGCCGCCGCGTGGCGACGACCGCACCAGCCGCCGCTGCGGCGGCGTCGACGACGACGCAGCGGCGCTGGCTGCCTCCCCGATCACAAGGCGAGAGCAGGGGAGCAGCTTCATGTGGGGTGTACTCCCACACTCGCTGGTTGTGTTTGCGTAGTCTTAGTTTTGTATCCACCTCCGCTTGGGTGCTCTCCTCTGCCATGAGGGTCTAACCAACACAAGTGACGAAATGAGCAAGCTTGCTTTCCACTATTTGAGATGCAGAATTACAATGGCATAAATAATTATGTTAGCCTGCACCGGTTAATTTAAGATTTTGTATTTGTTGCATTGAAGAATTATATATGTAGTGGTATTACTTTATTACTTATAAGAAAACGTAGTATGGATAAAACTATATTATCAGTAGTATGCTTCTGCTAAAATATATAAGCTTATCTGAAGTAACTGTTAAAAGCTATTGTTAGGGAGTATAAGTATAATTTGAAGTGAATTGTCAAGTGTCATTTTTTGGTATGGGAATAATCTTTCATGATTGGTAAACGATTTAAAAAATAAGTATTGATCCTACTATATGTATGTTTATAATGGTTTATATGGTGGCAAATAACATGTACGATTACTTTTTTTACTTTAGCAATAGTCCAAGTGTGCAATTAGAAGCAGGGGATGCTCTGGGGTTTGGGCTACAAACTAAATAAAGGACAACATGGGTAATAGGTGCTCAACTAGTTGGATCTGTAGTTATGTACCGTGATGAGATCCAAGTCGCCTCGCTCAGGCCGTCATGCGAACGAAATGGAAGAAATAAAGAAGGAAAAAATAATCCAGCTGGGACAAGGGGCCGATTTTGGGAACTCACGCACGAGAGTTGAGCTGCAGTTGAGGATAGTTTGTGTGTTTTGGATTCCCAGCCAGCCAGCCAGCCCCGAACTGGAACAGTACCACTGGAGACGATAAATTTGGGCGGAAGAAATTAGTTTGCCCAGCTGTTGATCCTGCAAGTAAAGAAGAGGGAGGGGAAGAACTTACAAGCTGATCCAGCAGCTTGTGGGAGCAGCCCGGCGGGAGGAAGCAGAAGCGCAGCACCCAATGCCGATGGCGTCGCTCGGGAGGAGAGAAGCGCCCGCTCGATCCGTTTCTATTTCCCCGTTCTGTCCCGTCCGATCACTGGAAAAGAAGGAAGGAAAGGGGCCAAGGCAGTGGAAGGTAATTTCCAGGAAACCGTTACGAGATGGCAAACCAGCGCGTTCCAAAAGCAAAGCAAAGCTCCAAGAAATCGTAGACGCGGCCATGGCCCATGACGACTCTGTGGGCTCGGCCAGGACTTCACGATGCCCAGCGGGAAGCGGATGCTGGATTTTTATTTTATTTTAACGTTTCTTAATTCGTTTTTTCAGAGATAGTTGTTCCAATAATTTCGATTTTTTGCAGAAATATAACTCTGACGATTGAAATATGGAGGGATTTAAATTTTGGATGAAAATAGGAGACATTTTCTATACCTCATTTTTTAATGATTATTCAGATGAGATGGCTGCTAACAGCTCATGTCCATTAGATCAAGCGCAGCATGAGCAGTGCCATTCACAGCATGACAATCATGCAACAGCCAAGATCCATGGCTTTTTTATCGTGGGCTATCAAAATTAGCGGCAGCATGTTTTGGCCGCTATTTGGCTATATAGCACCGTTATGGCCGCGCTATAGCGGGCGCTATGCAGAGTAGCGTCATCATGGCTTTCACGCTATTGCCGCTATAGAAGAAATAGTTAAATACAGAGGGGACATAATCTTTAAGCATGCTAAGTGGCAATATTGTGATAAATCATGCTAGAAGTAGTACCAAGAGGGGACATAATCTTTAACTTCTCTGTTTGGCTATTGTTATTCCTCTTGTTAGAAGGTTGTGGACCTTGTGGTTGTAGTTGATGCAAGTTTGTAACCCGATGAATATGTTGTTGCTGCAGTAATCCTTTAGATGTCTATCATTGTACGTATTATTTATTATAGTGGAAGCTTGGAGTATACAGTTGGTTCGGTGATTTTACGCCTACATTCGGGAGTTTTTTTTCATTTAATGTAGGATGTGAGGAACTCAGGAAAGAGGCATTTTTACGGTGGTTTGGGCTAGTGGTGGCAGTTGACACAGGGGATGGCCAAGGCAGCGGGCAGCATGTGGGGGATTGGGCAAGGAAGTCCTGGTGTGGGCCAAAAGGACGATTAGGTTGTTTGCTTATTGGGCTTCAAAGCATCAAAAAGAATCCTCCTATTTACCTAGTTCGTCTAGCCATTTACAAAGTATGTTTTTTTTTACCCTAAATCATAAAACTAGATAAAGAACAACCATCAATTTTTCAAATCATTTAATTTACTTTTTGCCCTGATTTTCAAAGTGGTTTCAACTTTTTAGTTCAAAATAAATCTAGTAAACAACATATACGGTTTGAAAATCAGAGTCTAGGCCGGGTTAGGATAGGACAAATGTAAAGAGGAGACAACAGAGATAATGATTAGGAGAATCTGAATCAATGGACCACATTAGCGCCAATGGCACATCATAGTTGAGTAAGAATGCCACATGTGCAAAACCACCTCTGAATTTGTCAAACGATATTTTTTAATTGGTTTTAGAAGATGGAGGATGGAAGATTTAATTTTGGCTATGAGGGTTGGGAAAACCGTTAGCCTAGTTAAGGAATCAAACTAAAGATTAAAAAAAAAAGAAGAAGATGCACACAATACCATTGACGTCATATATAAACTATCAGTTGATATGCAATGGATTTTTTAGGTTATTATTGCATTTCATTTCTAGTTCTCTTAGAAGTTAGGACCTAGATTAGTTGATCAATTCAATCGGTTCTATCTCAACCTAGATTAGTTGTTCAAGTCAATCGGTTCTATCAAACCAAATAAACTTCGAAAAGACAAAACTTGCATCTCTAGATGCAATAGATACGATGTACATATGCTTGCTGGAACATGCTGACCGGGCACAACATGGTTAGTCAAATCATAATGTGTCAAACTGCAGTGAATCAGGCACCAAAGATCTGGTGGTAGCAAATATTGAAGCAGAAAGCTAACAGGAAGCCATATGCATGCTTGATAAAGGTTACTACGATTTATGGTACTAAGAAAGTGAGAGACTTCGGTTCTAGTAGTAAGAAGATAAGATGGCCATGAGCCATGATAGCACCTAAGAAATCTGATCCATAACATTAAATAAATAGACTTCACTAGTAGCAAAGTGTAAAACCACACTTCAATCAGAGTCCAGGCTGAAACTCGGATAGCGCTTACGGGGACACAGCTCCAGCCGCAAATCTGGAGAAGCCCTCGGCCAGAGCTGGATTTCCCTCTGGATTGCTTCCAGCTTGGCTGCATCCTCAGGCTTGACTTCCCGGCGATAGTACATGATGCTTATCTTTTTGAGGACCCTCGCGTTCGTCACCAGGAACTGACAGAAACCCACACAAGGATGTCCTTCAAGGATCGAATCGAAGAAGAACGTCACACTGGACAGGTGATTCAGCACACCGTCTGCATCGATCTGCTCCTTCCAGTACTCCACAGGTTGGACATGACTTGTTCTTGAATAGCGGGAGTCCTGGCAAGTGGCAACACACAAGAGAATCATTTTAGTTTCAGAACAGTATTATTGAACGAAAATAGTTAAGCATCAGTTGTTTGTGGCTTACAACGATTATGAGATCCTTGAGGTTGGGAGAGCTGTTTAGTAAGCATGAAACTAAGGTGGCAAACACTTCATGATTGTGATCCAGAGAAAGGATAAGCTTTTCCAATCCAAATAAATACCTTCTCTTGGGCAATACCTTCGGCATCGAGACCTTGCCCCTGCTGAAGACCTAATCAAAACAAGGATAGGTTAAAGTTTCTGCCATTTTCATAAATTATTTCGAGGTTCCATGAAAATCATCAGAAACTATGTTTGAAGTAGTTATTTGAATAAAGTTGTCAATGTGTAATATTTTCTTCAGTGCACCCCCACCCCCATCCCCAAATTATTATCATGTACAATTAAATTGTTATGTTAGTCCGAAAGCAGAGTGACTAATCTAAACATTTGGACTGGTGCAAAAGATTTTGATAAACCACCTATAAGGAAAAATAATTAGACTGTATATGAGTATAAAAATATGCATTTACCATTTTTACTTGAAAGGATCATGTATATTTCGCTGAAGAAACAGAATTGCATGCAAGTGAAAATCAATCTGCAAATAATCTTATTACATGCCAAACACACATATGATCCAAATTCAACACAGATCCAGCAGCAACTAAAGAGGTGGGTAGTGGGATTTTTGTTGACTTGGTATAGAAGAAATAATTAATCATCTACATATTGGAACCAGATGACTGCTGACTAACTGGGAGTGCTTCCATACACACAACTCCTAATAAAGAAACATTATTACGAATCCTTAGCAAAATAGTGAATTGATGGCAGTTCTCAATTATCCTTAAAAAGTCCAAGATGTGTGATTTGACGTGATCCTAGTCAATTAAAAGACTTTTCCTTGTAATGGACACTGGAGTACAGGACTCAGACCTGGTGGCATCATAACCCTTATGTGTCTCATCTACTCTCTTCTACACCATTGTACAGGTTTCTAAGTGTATGCAAATGCAAGGCTAAGTAACTGATTTAATCATTCAGAAGTTTATTATATATGTGGTATTGGTGTGCCACAGCTATAAACTATCAATTCTGAGTGAGATGAGATGACAGTGTAACTACCCGGAGAGGATGTCTAGTTCTCAAGTCAAACTAGCACACGTTAGAATGAAGTATGACATACATGCTTTCATGCTGACATTCCTAGAAACTAAAAATTTATGACAAGTGTTGACGACTGAAAATTTATGATAACTGAAATTATGCAGGATGGAACTAGAGGCCACATCTATGCAAAGACTGTAACTACGCTACAGTGGCTTCAACAATACTCCTTCCGTCCCTTTTTAGATGTCGCTATGGGGTGCGTGCTTCTGGTCAAACTTTCTCAATTTTGACTTTGCGTTTGTAGAAAATACGTGCAACATTTATATCTTCAAATAAATTTATTAAAAACTAGAATTAAAGATCTTTCCGATGATACTAATTACTTTGCATAAATATTTATATATTTTAATATATAATTGCAAGTAGTTTGAAAATGTTGATTTCTCGAAGCGAGAATGACATCTATTTAGGGACGGAGGGAGTAGTTCTCAACTGGTGTGACATCCCCATATCGGGAATGTAGATCAGAGAATATCAATTTATATGTACTGGCAGCTTTGCAGTAAAAAAAAACTATGCAGTTAATGTACATTGCAGTTAAAAAATCTATCTATTTGCTGATCGATCCCATCATGGCAGCTGCAGTTTATGTACATTGCAGTAAAAATAACATGGGAATTTTCCGCTTGCAATTTGCAATAACCACGCCTAAGGGAATGACGCAAGTAGCAGAAAGTATTTACGTGCATATTCAGAAAACGAACACAACTGACCTCGGGGATTTCAGGGGGAAGCGGAGCTTCTTGGCACATCCAAGCCCACTGAGAAACGTCACCATATTCCCAATCTCATCCGTCCGCTTGTGCTCCCTCTTGGCCATCTTCTCATAATCACACATCTCTTCGATCTCACAAAACGAGTAATCGACGTCGGAGTCCATGCTGTCTTCAGGGCGCCACGAGAACTCCGGGTAGCTGTACGAGAAGGTCAGCGTCACAGCGTCCAGCCGCGGCGCCTTGTTCACCGAGACGCGTAGCGGGCGGTACGAGTAGATGAAGAGCTTCTCGAGGCGTGGCGCGCTGATGACGATGTTCCGCGCCTTGTGGACGTTGAAGATCTCAAGACGCTCCAGGCTGCTGCACCGCGTGATGAAGCGGCGGAGTTCGTCTTCCGTGGCTGTGACGCTGCTGAGCCGGAGCAGCCGCAGGGCGCGCAGACCGGTGATCCTGCCGGGCACCCGGAGCCGCCAGTTGGTGATGTCGAGGGAGGTGAGTGTGGCGCACCTGTAGATGGATGCGGGCAGATCGTAGCACTCACGGTACTTGGAGTTGACGAGCTTGAGCTCGAGGAGTCCGCCGCTGCCGCAGAGATCGGCGAATACGCCGGCGAAATAGTCATCGTACAGGCCCATGTACTTGAAGTCGATGTTGAAGGCGGCAACCGGCGCGGCGCGGCCGTCGAGCACGCGGTCAAGCGCGTCCATCCAGCGCCAGGGGCACTCGCAGTAGTCCTCGTCGCCCCCCGTCGGGAAAGCCGCGGCGGTTGAAGGTGGCGGCGCGGATGAGCAGGCGTGGGAGCGTGGCGAAGACGCGGGGCCAGCGGCGGGACAGCACGGTCGTGGCGGCGGCGTCGCGGAGCGGGACACGGGAGAGGATCGCGTGGAGGGTCCCGTCGTCCAGCGCACTGAGCCTGTCCTCAGCGCCGGCGGCCTGCGGGGAGGAGGAGCGGTCGGCCGCTCCTCTTCGTCGCAGGCAGCGCGCACTCCGGCGGCGGCTCCATGGGAGTTGGGAGGGGAGGAGATGGACGGGAAATGCGCGATCGATCGGTTTCGTCGTGCGGAAGAAGGGGAAGTGGCGGCGTGTAGGGCGTGGGCCATGGGTGGTCACGGGCCCGGAGCAGTTATGTAACAACCTGGATTTTTGGGAAGCCAAAATTTCGAACTTTTTAAAATTTTTCCTGCAATGTGTGAATCATATAGATGCTAGGTCAAGCGTTAGTTGACCCAAAAGTAAAAAACGTGGCATTCATATAGAATTGTTTGCGAGGAGTTTGCTCGAGCTTTCTAGATGAGTTAGGGTTTTGTGTCGGAGTGCACAACTCCATAGCAACTCTCTCTCTCTCTCCAAAAATTCTCTAATAATTTTTGGAGACATCTTATGCCTAACTCAACCCTTTCTAGCCCCATAGATGATTCTCATATCTCAAACCTCTCTCGTCTGTTGGGAGCTTCTTCTACTCTAATCCGAGATCTCTCTCGACTTTCCCTGAATTTTATTTGGAGTATCACTTTCATCTCTTCCTTTAAATCCTATGATCTCTAGAGACCCAAGAACAACGCTTCGTCGACTATCGACAAGAAGATGAGCCATGTCAACCCCCTCGACCTAGCCAACCGTAGATGGCCATAGCCATGCCCGACAAGCCGGTAGCCAACCACGGGTAACCACGACCAACCCCTACCGGCCATGAGGGGCTACGACTAGCTAACGGAAGCTAACGACAAGCCATAGCAAACTTGACCCTTTCACTTTTCCATGAGATTCTCGCGACGTTACCTTCCTAACTCGGACATATATATTCCGAGACCCATCTCGAATTCTCTTGTGAATTATTTCAAATCTCTTTTTGCATCCATCTCAATTCAATTCATGATGAAAGGGAAAATTCCTTTCCTTTTTATTCTTTCTCGAATACGTTGATCCAAACATTCTTTCAATCACCATATTTGAATTCTTTTCGAAACTCGTTTGGAATTCCCTCAAATACTAGACTCAAAGATTCAAATTAGTATTTGAGAAATAAAATGGAGAACACCATTTCCTTTCTCCTTCCTACCCAAACTAGCCCAGCCGGCCTGCTTGTTTTTGGCCCAAGGCGCACAGCAAGCAACAGCCAAGCCGGCCCAGCTCGCCTCCCACCGGCCCAAGCTCAGTCCGGCCCAACCGGTGCTCCACCCTGGAACCCTTGGACGAGACGCGCTCGCCCAGCGCTCCCGGCCGCCGCCGCCGCTCCAACTCGCCTCGCGAGCGCGTGCGCGCCCACGACCGGTGTCCGCGCCGTCCGTCTGATGAGCGCCACGTGCCTCGCGCGTACGGACGCCGAGGCGACCGCCGTCCGTCACATCCGCAGCCCCAGCCGCCGCCGCTATAAAAGAGGAGCAGCCGCCGCCTCCTTCCCCATTCCCGAGCCGCGCCGCCACTTGCTCCCCTTCCTACTCTCCTCGTTCCCAAGCCCGCGCGCAGCGCCGGAGCCGGGCGCGCGTCCTCGCCGAGCGCGTCAAGCCGCGTCGCAGCGTCTGCCCGTCCTGCTTCCCTCTGCCACGACCGGGAGCTCGCCCCTGCGACGACGAGCCCCGTCTACATCGAGCCCGCGCGCGAGACCCAGGAGCACCACCGCGTCTTCGACGGCGCGCGTGCTCGCCATCCTTGCCAGGCTGACCACCGCAACGTCCACGCCAAGCACCACGACGCCGGCGCCCTCCTCTGCGCCATGTCCGCGAGCTCCACCGCGACCTGGCACGCTCTGCCTCCGAGCTAGTCCGCCGGTGCCTCATCGTGCTCCCCCGCCGCACCGAGCGCCTTGCACCGCGAGCACCTCGACCCTGCCGTCCTCGTCACGCCGCCTTCCGAGCCTACACCAAGCCGACCCCCCACCAGGTGCTCGACGGCGAGCCTGAGCAGCAAGCCGAGCAGCGTCACCGTCGTCACCGCGTCGCGCCTCGCCAGCGCCTCCGCGACGCCAAGCACCGCGACCCCGTCCACGCCCTTCTGCTCACGGCTGCCGACGACCTGACCGCACCGAGCGCCCTCGAACCACGACGCCGAGCACCTCATCGCTCCCGCAATTCTCTGCTCCAAGCCGAGCGCCCCGTCGCCGAAGCCAAGCAGCCGTCTCTGCTTCCTCGTCGACCGCAACGCGTCCAGGCTGCTCGCCAAGCCCCGATGCGCTGGCGTCCATGACGGCCCTGCATCCATCGTCCTCGCCACGGCCGTCCCTGCAGCGGCGTCCACGTCAAGCCGACGACGGCGCACGCGCTCATCGTCCTCACCATGACCGTGGCCTCATCGACGTCCACAGCCCCACTAGCCAGCCCGGACTGCTCCTTCCGCTTGCGACGCCGCACACGCCGGACTGGTTGGTGAGTTTCCAAAACACCAAGGCCCTGCCTTTTCTATTTTCTTCCTGCTGTTGATCTGGTGCCTAAAGTCGACCTCTGTCCTCACTGCAGTAGGGATGATGAACGTGCCTATACCACCGAACAAGCCTTTGATCCCGCCATGTCCGCACCGCCGGTGAGCCCAAGGGCCGAGCCCTTGCTTAACTCCATCGTGTTGATGTCCATACTTGACCAATTACTTCTCTGCTTTGCAAGGTTGAGCCATTCGTACAACTAGGACAGCAAGCTTCTGCCCAGTTGCCTTGTGAGCAACAGCAGCACACCATCGGTAAGCTGTCAAGACCAAAAGCCCTCTCTTTTCCCAGCCTTGCCAATGATATGCTAAGCCCGGCCTTCGTGCCGCTAATTCTACTCATCTGTAGGGAATTGGCAGCAGCAAGCTGTTGCCTTGCCACCATTGCTGAAGGACAGTAGCCATCGCCGGTAAGCCGCTGAAACCAAGCCCTGCTCTTTTACCTGCCAAACATGACCTTGTCGTCGACCTTTCTGAAACTGGCCTTCGTGCCGCTGTACTCACTGCTGCAGGGGAGCAGCAGCCTTGCAGCACCTGTCACCGTCGTGCTGTGTCTGATGCCCTGCAGGACTAACCACCCAGGAACTACATCCTGTGCCAATGAACAACAGCTGCAACCCACCTTGCCGTCGATCAATCCTTGCTGTGGTGAGCATCCGTGAACTAAAACCCCCTCTTTCCTTTCTCTGGTACCATTGTACTGATGCTAGGCCTTCGTGCCTATGCCATTCACTGCTGTAGGGCAGCAGCAGCCCTGCTGGAGCCATGCTCAGCACCACCACCGCACTGCCGTCCAACACCTTGCCGACCTAGGTGAGCCACCATGCCCAAGTCTTGGCTTTTCTTCTTCCTGTACATGGTTTGCCACTGTGTTGCTGAAGTTGGCCTTCGTGCCGTGTTGTATACCTTGCAGGGAGGCTTGACCATGACATCCTATTTAGCCGAAGCTAAAAGCCAACCAACAGCCACTCGGACCGTGCCACTGCAATCCTTTCCTCCAAGGTCGGCCTTTGAATCCTGTTGGCGCCATCACTGACGACGTCGACGAACCCCTGCTTTTATTTCAGATTATTCATGCCATCTATACTCGATACTTGACCAATATCAATCAATATATATCTATCTTGCCATGATCAAGTTATATCCTTGTATATCTGTCGTCATGGGTGCTGTGCCTTCGTGCCAGCCTATCCTTTCTATCTCCCTTTGTCGCTATGGGAAATGTGCTACTCCAATTGTCGTTTGTATGTTGTCATTTTGGTCCAAGTATCTATGTGGTGTTGTTTGTTGAGTGCCGTGCCGTCGGGCGGCAAGAGGTTGATACGTTTGTAACGTTGCGTCGCGACTTCTCTCGCCATGGCCGTAACGCCGAGCCTATCCTTCCTCGCTCGTTCTTTAAGTTGTCTTCGTCGCACTACAATCGCTAGTTCCTACTCCGGTCCGCTGTCGTCGTGGTTATTCGGACTCGACATCGATGTTAATATCGAAGTGGATCTCAACCACACATGTCGAGCCCTCCATGACCAAGATTAGTGGGATACGAATTAGGAACTAACTTTGGTAGGGTGACGGGTGCCAACTTGCTTAGGTAAAGCTCATGGCCCTTCCATGGCCATCGAGTTTCACCTTCTTTTTTGTAGTGTTTATCCTTGCCTCCTCGTATGCTTGTACTGCATTGACTCTGGCGTTCCCTCGGACCTAGCGGTGACAACCGCATTTGCTACAAACCATAGGAACGACCTTGTGTTGTTAGATGCACGGTCGTGGTGCCCTACGAGTGGGTTTGGATCGTTGGACCGTGCCCCTTCTCTTCCAACCTTCGTCGTTCTATGGCGAGTCAGTCGAACGATTGCGGATCCTGTTTCTTCTCATCTTTTGCCTTAATCCTCGCCGATCTAGTAAGGCGTTGATTGAGCTTTCGCTTGTTTGGCGTTTATTTGCAAACTTGATTCCACTCCTTTAATTCCGTCGTTGCTATGACGAGTGGGTTAAAGAAGTGTAAATCTTGGCGTCTCCTTTTGATTCTTTCATGCTTAAGCCCTTGTATGCTTGTACCTAATAGACCCCAACTAGTGCAATTTAAGCACCTTGGTCTTGGTACCCTACAAGTGGATTAAGCACTTGTGTTCTTGCGTGTCGCCTCTTCTTTTCTCTCTCCCGTTCCACCCTCTCTTACTTCTCGTCAATTATAATGGCGCCGGATTAGGGGAGATCGGGATTTGCTTTTGCCACTCCTTTTCGATTCCGTTAATTTAATAACGTTTGGATCGAAAAGTTAGTGAGCAAAGTGGTGTTTGCTCGGGATGAGCTAGAGTCCATGCCATTTATCTTGAGCCGTGCATGTGCGACTCGATCGACCCATGACTTCTGAGCTAGGCTACGACTTAAGCTCGTACTTAACAAACAACCACTCTTCTTTCTTTAGTCCAAGGATCGGACATTCGCTAAGAGGGCTCGGCCAGTTCTCTTTTGTGTTCCTCCGATGTCGTAGTCCTTTGGAGTCTGTCGCACCTCTTTTGATTGATTGCTCTCTTGTCGCGTGTAGTCTCACGAGGTAGTTGCATCGAGGTTAGCTTTGGACCAGAGCTCGATGGAGGAGGAGGGCAACAGGACCATGGAGAGGAGTTGACCCAGGAGGAGGTCTCGTCGTACGACTACCCCGCTGATGAAGCTAGTACCACTACTTCCTCGACATCGCAGGTGTCATGGCGAAGACTTTACTTAGAGAATCCTATTAGACATATTGCAAATAGATATGCTAGCGCTTTATTTTATTCCTTTGCTAGTATATGATGCATACTTTTGCCTAAGCCTCGATTGCCTGATTAAAACCCATCCACCACTATTACCCAGCTTTGCGCTCGCACTTATATATTTCTACCTGCTTGCTTGCACTTGCCACCTTGTGGCTATACCTCACTTACGTGTATATATATGAGAACCGGAATATAGGAGCCGGGCGTTGAGTATGGTGTCGGGCGACTTCGGTGCCGGTGATTTGTGCCATCCGGGGGATGAGTTTCGCTCTAGACTTGGGTGTGTGGTGAGGGTCGAAACCGGGCGGGGATCTCTGACGAGTCGCGGGAGACCGGTCTTCGGGGATACTGGGGCGTCCCTTCTTTGCCTTACCTGGCGGAGCAACGTGTGTGGATGTGGAGATCCGGTCGATCTCCTGTGGCGGGACCCGAGCCGGGGATAGGGAGTGTGAAGATGTCCCCGCTTGGTCATACCTAGGAACTTGTATCTCGAGGACTAAGGATCAGGGAAATTGGTGCTCACCTCGTCTCTTACGTATGGGCGGGTTGCGGATTGCCCCTTTTAGTCGGCGGTGCCATACCTTACGGGAGGATAGCGGATGGTTTATAGGGGTAGGGGTGTCGAGGACCCACACCCCTCTCGAGACAAAGGTGTGACTTGAGTCCGAGCTCGTACTGTTCTTCACATCTCGGCGTCTGGTGGTATTCGGGCTTCTCGGGGCGAAGTGGTTGGGTGGCATCGTCGGATTAGGAGGTCTCCGTATGTCGGCCTAGGCACTTGCTATGCCGATGATGGCGACCGTTTGGTCTTGAGCACCCGCTCTGCAGAGTTGTAAATCTATCGCGTATAGTCCGGCCTTCGGGCTAGGGACACATGCGGACTGGACTAGCTATGGGTAACCACGGCCTTATCTTGGGAACCTCTCGTGGCTGCGCCCGGTCTTTTGACCAAGTTTTTCTGGGTTACTTCTCTTTTGAGTAGAGGGGTGTTTTCTCTTCTCACCTCGAGTGTGGGGTGGTCTTGGGTGTGCTACGGTGAGAGCCCGGAGGGTCGTGAGGCCGATTAGGCGAGGCACGGGGAGCGGGGTCGGTGTCTGTCGACTGGTGAGAGCTTGAGGCTAGTTGAGACTTGTGTTGAGATGAGTTGGACTTTGGGGAGGTGTGGGGAAATGAGTTAAAATGTGAATAATAATATTATTTATTACTTGCCGCGCCCATGCGCTAAGGATGCAAACCACGACCAAATACTAGGATCGCCCGGATCCCTTATTTTTCTGTTTTCCACCAAAGCTCATTCGGTCTATGACCATGACTTTGCATACACGGCGGTGTGCGATTGCCCGTCTCGCGGTAAATAGAAGGATTAGGTGGTCTCGTTCCTACGCTCAAGCTTGGATCGAAGATGAAGATTGTTTCCGCCAAACTCTACGCCGACTCGATGAAGCCCGTGAAGGAGGAGCCTTCACTCGCCCGGCGTGCTTCGCCTACCCCGAGATCTGAGTTACGCTTCCGCTAGGTTAATCTTGTATTAGGTGAGTCCCCGGGGAGTTGTATTTCTCTTGTAATGATGTAAATGTCACGAGTTTGACTATGATATTAATCGTGAATAATAATGTGATGGAGATATCTTGTGCTACTTTCACATTATTATTCGATTCTCGTATTTTCCCTTAGTGGAAAATCGGGGGATGTTACACAGTTGGTATCAAGAGCCGAACTTGACCTTAGGGCCGAGACCTTTAGTACCCAACACTAGTATAAAAGCCAAACATCTTGTGCATTGTCGAGTTAGAGTCACTAACTCCTTGATTCCCTTTCTCTACCTTGAATCACGCTGCAGAATGACCATCCATGTTCGGAAGGTTGACCTCTAGGAAATGATTTCCCCCTTCCTTACGCCGCGTTTACATCGATAGGCGTGTGAGACTCTAAGGCTTAGGAGTCGCCTTAAGTCAACACTATGCATATAGGAGTTGTAATCTTTGCTTGAATGCTTGCTTCTTGTTCTAGTTCTTCGGTATGTTTTATTATTTGATTGTAGGATATACAAACTATTTTTTACGTGTGACTCGGGATCCCTGCTAATATAGCAAGCAAAACCTGCCGCCTTAAGGCCGGACAAGTGACCCCTGGAATCATCGAGCCAATGCATCATATCTTTACCACTCTATTTCGAAAACCTGTTTTTCGGACTTCAACCAAAAGCATTTTCAAAACCGTTCCCCCTCTTTTTTGATTGGAAAAGCTTACTCTTTTTGCAAAAGCAAATCTATTTCAAAAAGCAAACCGACTTCGAAATCTTTTTCGAAAGTTCTCCCCCTTTCAAACCACTTTTCAAATCAGCATTGCAATCGAGATGATTTGAAAAAGATTTTGAAAAACCCCTCTCATTTCAAAAAGGTTTGAAACTCTTTCTTATTTCAAAAGGAGTTGCGAAATAAAATTTTGAAAAGCAAAAGTTTTTACTTTTGCGAACCTGTCTTACAAATGTTTGCAAACCAAAAGAACTTTTGGCTCAAAAGTTGTTTTCAAATCTTTTGGCTCAAAACCTAGTTTTCAAAGTATTTGATTTCACTCTCGGAGCCATCTCCCTTCAAAAGCTAACCTTGCAAACTTTTTCAAATCGATTTCAAAGTTGAATTGTTGTGAAAAAAAAAAAGCAAGGATTTGTTTCGAGAACCAAACGGAGTTTCAAGTTATTTGATTTGAAATCTTTCAAAAGGAAAATGATTTGTTTTACAAAGCAAAAGCTTCTTTAAACAAATTTCGAGAAAGTTTTTAAAAGGTTTTGTTTTCGAAATGCATTTTGATTTCTACCCTCTTCTCGAAACCCTCTTGAATTTCAAAGTTGCTACAACTTCTCCCTCCTCGCTATTTCAAACAAGAGTTTTGAAATCACTCGCTTTAAAAAGTTTTGGAAATTGCAAATGTTTTCTTTGTAAATGACCTCGTGTTTTAGAAAACGTTTTGAACAAATGATTTAAAAATATTCAAAACTCCCCTTCAAAGCTCCCCAAACTTGTTTTGAAAACCAGTTTTCATTTCGAATCATTTCAAAAGTGATTCATACCTGTTTTTAAAGTTTTGAAAACTTTTTGAAACCAAACTTGCGAAACGTTTTTCGAAATTGTTTTGCGAAACGATAAATGTTCTTGGTTTTACAAATCAAGATTTGTTTCAAAAGGTTTTCCCCAAAAAAGGAGAAATGATTTTCAAATGTTTTGAAAACCTTACACCTATTTCAAAGCTTTGTGAAAAAGATGTTTCAAAGAAAAAAGGCATTTCAAACTTCTACGAAAAGTTTTGACAAAACCCCTAAAAAAGCTTTTGGTTTTATCGAAACTTGAAAATCGATTTCAAATTCGGGCTTACCACGAAAATGTTTTAAACTGATTTTGCAAAGTTTTGGCAAATTTGAAAGTGTTTCAACTTGTATTTCAAATCTGCTTTTCAAAAGCCTTAAATTGCGAAAACAAATTAATTTCAAAAAGAGTTTGAAACTTGAATTGCAAAACCCCTTCAAAAGCTCTTTTTTGAAAAGCGAGTTTCTATTTCAAACTAAAAGTTCTGTTTGTGAAACTCCTCTTTTCAAAGTCTCTCTTTGCAAACCTAATGCACTCTTGCATATGCCAAACCCCTGGGAAGCCATCTACGGAAGCAAGTGCTTAAGAGTTTTGGAAAGCAAAAGCCCGGACCTAAACCTAGATGGCCGCAAGACAAACTAAGTACCTTGGACACCGGTACAAATTTGGAATAAGTGTTTGAGCAAGACATAAGGACATGATCCCCACTTCTTCATCGTACCGAGTAACCCCTAAATCTCGAGGGACGAGATCCTTGTAAAAGGTGGGTGGACTTTGTAACAAACTTTGGATTTTTGGGAAGCCAAAATTTTGAACTTTTTAAAATTTTTCCTGCAATGTGTGAATCATGTAGATGCTAGGTCAAGCGTTAGTTGACCCAATAGTAAAACGTGGCATTCATATAGAATTGTTTGCAGGAGTTTGTCGGAGCTTTCTAGATGAGTTAGGGTTTTGTGTCGGAGTGCACAACTCCATAGCAACTCTCTCTCTCTCTCTCCAAAAATTCTCTAATAATTTTTGGAGACATCTTATGCCTAACTCGAACCCTTTCTAGCCCCATAGATGATTCTCATATCTCAAACCTCTCTCGCGTTGGGGGAGCTTCTTCTACTCTAATCCGAGATCTCTCTCGACTTTCCACTGAATTTTATTTGGAGTATCACTTTCATCTCTTCCTTTAAATCCTATGATCTCTAGAGACCGCTTAACAACGCTACGTCGACTATCGACAAGAAGATGAGCCATGTCAACCCCCTCGACCTAGCCAACCGTAGATGGCCATAGCCATGCCCGATGCAAGCCGTAGCCAACCACGGGTAACCCGCGACCAACCCCTATCGGCCATGAGGGGGGGCTCACGACTAGCTAACGGAAGCTAACGACAAGCCATAGCAAACTTGACCCTTTCACTTTTCCATGAGATTCTCGCGACGTTACCTTCGAACTCGGACATATATATTCCGAGACCCATCTCGAATTCTCTTGTGAATTATTTCAAATCTCTTTTGCATCCATCTCAATTCGAATTCATGATGAAAGGGAAAATTCCTTTCCTTTTTATTCTTTCTCGAATACGTTGATCCAAACATTCTTTCAATCACCATATTTGAATTCTTTTCGAAACTCGTTTGGAATTCCCTCAAATACTAGACTCAAAGATTCAAATTAGTATTTGAGAAATAAAATGGAGAACACCATTTCCTTTCTCCTTCCTACCCAAACTAGCCCAGCCGGCCTGCTTGTTTTGGCCCAAGGCGCACAGCAAGCAACAGCCAAGCCGGCCCAGCTCGCCTCCCACCGGCCCAAGCTCAGTCCGGCCCAACCGGTGCTCCACCCTGGAACCCTTGGACGAGACGCGCTCGCCCAGCGCTCCCGGCCGCCGCCGCCGCCCAACTCGCCTCGCGAGCGCGTGCGCGCCCACGACCGGTGTCCGCGCCGTCCGTCTGATGAGCGCCACGTGCCTCGCGCGTACGGACGCCGAGGCGACCGCCGTCCGTCACATCCGCAGCCCTAGCCGCCGCCGCTATAAAGAGGAGCAGCCGCCGCCTCCTTCCCCATTCCCGAGCCGCGCCGCCGCTTGCTCCCCTTCCCTACTCTCCTCGTTCCCAAGCCTGCGCGCAGCGCCGGAGCGCCGGAGCGCGCGTCCTCGCCGAGCGCGTCAAGCCGCGTCGCAGCGTCTGCCCGTCCTGCTTCCCTCTGCCACGACCGGGAGCTCGCCCCTGCGACGACGAGCCCCGTCTACATCGAGCCCGCGCGCGAGAGCCAGGAGCACCACCGCGTCTTCGACGGCGCGCGTGCTCGCCATCCTTGCCAGGCTGACCACCGCAACGTCCACGCCAAGCACCACGACGCCGGCGCCCTCCTCTGCGCCATGTCCGCGAGCTCCACCGCGACCCGGCACGCTCTGCCTCCGAGCTAGTCCGCCGGTGCCTCATCGTGCTCTCTCATCGTGCTCCCCCCTCGCCGCACCGAGCGCCTTGCACCGCGAGCACCTCGACCCTGCCGTCCTCGTCACGCCGCCTTCCGAGCCTACACCAAGCTGACCCCCACCAGGTGCTCGACGGCGAGCCTGAGCAGCAAGCCGAGCAGCGTCACCGCGTCGCGCCTCGCCAGCGCCTCCGCGACGCCAAGCACCGCGACCCCATCCACGCCCTTCTGCTCACGGCTGCCGACGACCTGACCGCACCGAGCGCCCTCGAACCACGACGCCGAGCACCTCATCGCTCCCGCCATTCTCTGCTCCAAGCCGAGCGCCCCGTCGCCGAAGCCAAGCAGCCATCTCTGCTTCCTCGTCGACCGCAACGCGTCCAGGCTGCTCGCCAAGCCCCGATGCGCTGGCGTCCATGATGGCCCTGCATCCATCGTCCTCGCCACGGCCGTCCCTGCAGCGGCGTCCACGTCAAGCCGACGACGGCGCACGCGCTCATCGTCCTCACCATGACCGTGGCCTCATCGACGTCCACAGCCCCACTAGCCAGCCCGGACTGCTCCTTCCGCTTGCGACGCCGCACACGCCGGACTGGCACCCTATTGGTGAGTTTCCAAAACACCAAGGCCCTGCCTTTTTCTATTTTCTTCCTGCTGTTGATCTGGTGCCTAAAGTCGACCTCTGTCCTCACTGCAGTAGGGATGATGAACGTGCCTATACCACCGAACAAGCCTTTGATCCCGCCATGTCCACACCGCCGGTGAGCCCAAGGGCCGAGCCCTTGCTTAACTCCATCGTGTTGATGTCCATACTTGACCAATTACTTCTCTGCTTTGCAAGGTTGAGCCATTCGTACAACTAGGACAGCAAGCTTCTGCCCAGTTGCCTTGTGAGCAACAGCAGCACACCATCGGTAAGCTGTCAAGACCAAAAGCCCTCTCTTTTCCCAGCCTTGCCAATGATATGCTAAGCCCGGCCTTCGTGCCGCTAATTCTACTCATCTGTAGGGAATTGGCAGCAGCAAGCTGTTGCCTTGCCACCATTGCTGAAGGACAGTAGCCATCGCCGGTAAGCCGCTGAAACCAAGCCCTGCTCTTTTACCTGCCAAACATGACCTTGTCGTCGACCTTTCTGAAACTGGCCTTCGTGCCGCTGTACTCACTGCTGCAGGGGGCAGCAGCCTTGCAGCACCTGTCACCGCCGTGCTGTGTCTGATGCCCTGCAGGACTAACCACCCAGGAACTACATCCTGTGCCAATGAACAACAGCTGCAACCCACCTTGCCGTCGATCAATCCTTGCTGTGGTGAGCATCCGTGAACTAAAACCCCCTCTTTCCTTTCTCTGGTACCATTGTACTGATGCTAGGCCTTCGTGCCTATGCCATTCACTGCTGTAGGGCAGCAGCAGCCCTGCTGGAGCCATGCTCAGCACCACCACCGCACTTGCCGTCCAACTCCTTGCCGACCTAGGTGAGCCACCATGCCCAAGTCTTGGCTTTTCTTCTTCCTCCTACATGGTTTGCCACCGTGTTGCTGAAGTTGGCCTTCGTGCCGTGTTGTATACCTTGCAGGGAGGCTTGACCATGACATCCTATTTAGTCGAAGCTAAAGCCAACCAAATGACCACTTTCGGACCGTGCCAATTGCAATCCTTTCCTCCAAGGTCGACCTTTGAATCTGTTGGCGTACGTCGGCCGACGCGTCGACGAACCCCTTTTATTTCGATTATTCATGCCATCTATACTCGATACTTGACCAATATCAATCAATATATATCTATCTTGCCATGATCAAGTTATATCCTTGTATATCTGTCATCATGGGTCTTTGTGCCTTCGTGCCCGACCTATCCTTTCTATCTCCCTTTGTCGCTATGGGAAATGTGCTACCCAATTGTCGTTTGTATGTTGTCATTTTGGTCCAAGTATCTATGTGGTGTTGTTTGTTGAGTGCCGTCCGCCGGTCGGCGGCAAGAGGTTGATACGTTCGTAATGTTGCGTCGCGAGCTTCTCTCGCCATGGCCGTAACGCCGAGCCTATCCTTCCTCGCCGTTCTTTAAGTTGTCTTCGCCGCACTACAATCGCTAGTTCCTACTCGGCCGCACAATCGTGGTTGATACGGACTCGACATCGATGTTAATATCGGTGGATCTCAACCACACATGTCGAGCCCTCCATGACCAAGATTAGTGGGATACGAATTAGGAACTAACTTTGGTAGGGTGACGGGTGCCAACTTGCTTAGGTAAAGCTCATGGCCCTTCCATGGCCATCGAGTTTCACCTTCTTTTTCGTAGTGTTTATCCTTGCCTCCTCGTATGCTTGTCTTGCATTGACTCACGGCGTTCCCTCGGACCTAGCAGTGACAACCGCACTGCTACAAACCATAGGAACAGCCTTGTGTTGTTAGATGCACAGTCGTGGTGCCCTACGAGTGGGTTTGGATCGTTGGACCGTGCCCCTTCTCTTCCAACCTTCGTGGCTCTATGGCGAGTCGGTCGAAGGATTGGCGGATCCTGTTTTCTTCTCATCTTTTGCCTTAATCCTCGCCCGATCTAGTAAGGCGTTGATTGAGCTTTTAAACTTGTTTGGCGTTTATTTGCAAACTTGATTCCACTCCTTTAATTCCCGTCGTTGCTATGACGAGTGGGTTAAAGAAGTGTAAATGCGGCGTCTCCTTTTGATTCTTTCATGCTTAAGCCCTTGTATGCTTGTACCTAATAGACCCCAACTAGTGCAATTTAAGCACCTTGGTCTTGGTACCCTACAAGTGGATTAAGCACTTGTCTGTTCTTGCGTGTCGCCTCTTCTTTTCTCTCTCCCGTTCCACCCTCTCTTACTTCTCGTCAATTATAATGGCGCCCGGATTAGGGGAGATCGGGACTGCTTTTGCCACTCCTTTCGATTCCCGTTAATTTAATAACGTTTGGATCGAAAGTTAGTGAGCAGTGGTGTTTGCTCAGGATGAGCTAGAGTCCATGCCATTTATCTTGAGCCGTACAGGTCGACTCGATCGACCCATGACTTACGAGCTAGGCTACGACTTAAGCTCGTACTTAACAAACAACCACTCTTCTTTCTTTAGTCCAAGGATCGGACATTCGCTAAGAGGGCTCAGCCGGTTCTCTTTTGTGTTCCTCCGATTAATCGTAGTCCTTTGGAGTCCATCGCACCTCTTTTGATTGATTGCTCTCTTGTCGGCGTGTAGTCTCACGAGGTAGTTGCATCGAGGTTAGCTTTGGACCGAGCTCGATGGAGGAGGAGGAGGGCAACGGGACCATGGAGAGGAGTTGACCCGGGAGGAGGTCTCGTCGCATGCGACTACCCCGCCGATGAAGCTAGTACCACTACTTCCTCGACATCGCGGTGTCATGGCAAAGACTTTACTTAGAGAATCCTATTAGACATATTGCAAATAGATATGCTAGCGCTTTATTTTATTCCTTTGCTAGTATATGATGCATACATTTGCCTAAGCCTCGATTGCACTGATTAAAACCCATCCACCACTATTACCCGACTTTGCGCCGCACTTATATATTTCTACCGCTTTGCTTGCACTTGCCACCTTGTGGCTATACCTCACTTTTACGTGTATATATATGAGAACCGGAATATAGGGCCGGGCGTTGAGTATGGTGTCGAGGCGACCGGTGCCCGGTGATTTGTGCCATCCGGGGGGGATGAGTTTATCCCTAGACTTGGGTGTGTGGTGAGGGTCGAGTCGACCGAGGCGGGGATCTACGACGAGTCGCGAGACCCGATCTTGCCGGGGATACTACGGGCGTCTCCTTCTTTGCCTTACCCGCGGCGGGTAATCGTGTGTGGATGTGGAGATCCGGTCGCGACTCCTGTGGCGGGACGAAGCCCGGGATAGGGAGTGTGAAGATGTCCTGCTTGGTCATACCTAGGAACTTGTATCTCGAGGACTAAGGATCCGGAAATTGGTGCTCACCTCACGTCTTACGTATGGGCGGGTTCGCGGATTGCCCCTTTTAGTCGGGCGGTGCCATACCTTACCGGGAGGATAGCGGATAGTTTATAGGGAGGTAGGGGTGTCGAGGACCCACACCCTCTCGAGACAAAGCAGCAGGACTTGAGTCCGAGCTCGTGCACTGTTCTTACAGGTCTCGGCGTCCGGTGGTATTAGGGGCTTCTCGTGAGTGGTGGTTGGGTGGCATCATCGGATTAGGAGGTCTCCGTATGTCGGCCTAGGCACTTGCTATGCCGATGATGGCGACCGCTTGGTCTTGAGCACACGCCCGCAGAGTTGTAAATCTATACGTATAGTCCGGCCTTCGGGCTAGGACTGTCTGAACTGGACTAGCTATGGGTAACCCTCGGCCTTATCTTTGGAACCTCCGTGGCTGCGGCCGGTCTTTTGACCAGGTTTTTCTGGGTTACTTCTCTTTTGAGTAGAGAGGGTGTTTTCTCTTCTCACCTCGAGGTGTGGGGTGGTCTTGAGTGTGTGCTTTCGGTGAGAGCACGGAGGGCTGGTGAGCCGATTAGGCGCGAGCACGGGAGCGCCGTCGGTGTCCTGTCGACCTGAGTGAGAGCTTGAGGCTAGTTGAGACTTGTGTTGAGATGAGTTGGACTTTGGGGAGGTGTGGGGAAATGAGTTAAAATGTGAATAATAATATTATTTATTACTTGCGCCCCATGCGCTAAGGATGCAAACCACGGCCAAATACTAGGATCGCCCTTGATCCCTTATTTTTTTTTTCCACCAAAGCTCATTCGGTCGCGACCATGACACGCACATACCGGCGGTGTCGCAGTTACTCGCCTCGCAAATAAATAGAAGGATTAGGTGGTCTCGTTCCTACGCTCAAGCTTGGATCGAGAAGATGAAGATTGTTTCCGCCAAACTCTACGCCGACTCTGATGAAGCCCGTGAAGGAGGGAGCCTTCACTCGCCCGACGTGCTACGTCTACCCTGAGATCCTGAGTTACGCTTCCGCTAGGTTAATCTTGTATTAGGTGAGTCCCCGGGAGTTGTATTTCTCTTGTAATGATGTAAATGTACGAAGTTTGACTATGATATTAGCGTGAATAATAATGTGATGGAGATATCTTGTGCTACTTTCACATTATTATTCGATTCTGTGTATTTTCCCTTAGTGGAAAATCGGGGATGTTACAAGTTACATATTGGGCCAATGAAGCGGTTAACTTATGGGCCTGAGGCAGCGGTTTCCTTTGTTTGGGACAGTCGTGCGCCAAAACGGTCCTGATCTTCATGTCGCTCCTCTTTTTTTTTTGTGTGTGTGTGAATTGATATTTCATTCATGGATTAATCAGGATTGTAGGTTCTAACTTCTAAGAGAATTAGTAATGAATTGCAATAATAACCTAATCATCTATTGTAATCAATTTTCATCCTTTGCAACATTGACATCTGCTGATAGTTTATGACGCTAAGAGTATTGTGTGCATCTTCTTCTTGCTGATCTAGATACCTAGAATTTTGAACTTTTCTCTAATTTTCGTGGTTCCCCCCGCCTGCTCATTTCTTCTTTGGATGGTTGACAAGATTTTTTAGGCTTTAGTCTGTTTCTTAACTATGCTAACAGTTTAATTATTCCCAAACCTCATAGCTAAAAGGCTATGTTGGTCTCCATCACGACGAAAAGGACAGCGGGACTCTACGCTGCCCTCAATTCCTGACCCCAAGCCACTTCCACGGTACAACTACAATAGGCATTGGCCCCCTACGCTACCCTTAATCCCGAACTCGAGCCACTTACTCGGGCGGTGATAGGGTTGATTGGCGGTGAGCGAAGCGGCGGCGGCGGCGCCACCGAGCGGCTTGGGGCTGGACAACCGGTTGATTATGGGTAGGAGGCGGGGGCGAACGCCAGTGAAGAAGCGGAGGGTAGGCTCGCCGGAACTGGAGAAGACGGTGGCGGTGAGGTCGCCGGGGAAGGGCAGGAGGGCGCTCGCGCCAGCGAGCGCGAGGAATAAGAAGTCGCGCGTGGGCCGACATGGGCAAGGCCCATTTGCTGTGGTCAGACGAGTGCTGTGGCCAAGGTGGACGCTAGTGCTCCCCACTTACTCGGTACATCTACAACTGGCATCGGTGACAAAAGGCATACTCACCATGTGTATGCACCATGCTTTGCAACTAGTTAAGGCGAAGTTTCTCGTGGAATGGATCATCTACAACTCATAGTGTGAAAGGGACCTAAGTGGGCTAGTCCGCGAACCCACGCATAGGCTAAATTTTCATAGGTTATTGCGACAACCCACATAATTAAGCTTATATGTGGGTTCGTGTGTTAGCAACTTGCATATGTAGTTGTGATGATGACATTGGGCATGCCATCAGTACCATGGATCCATCAAGGTACACACAAGCCCATCAGTGATCACCACCCCGTCCGGCAACGACACTTAGATCGTGCTGAAAAATAGCAAACATGGTCCATGTGTTGCAGCAGCACTATAAATTCAAGAATGTGCTACTTAGTGTCCTTACAGGTTGCTCCAAACATGGGAGGGCTCTATCAGATGACAACGCGCACGCACGGGCTTAGTAGACCAACATATGTCATTGACTTGCACCAGCTCAAAGGCCCATGCAGGGGCGGGCACAATATCGATGCATGGGTATTCAACTAAATACCCAAAATTTTTGGCAAAACAATTTATATACATAGTATACAAGATGTGTATGCATCAAAAATAGAAAATACCATCACAAAATAGGTTTCTCAATTTCATAATGCCTCTTGGCTCAAAGAGCTTACTTCCCGGTGTCATTTTGGTATTAATCGTGTGCTATAATTCTCTACAGATTTTTTTTGTTGCCCTTTGATAATTTTGATTTTGAATACCCAGACCCTAAATCCTGGGACTGCCCCTGAGCCCATGGCCATTCCCTCACTTCCATCAGACATGACAAGAAGATGTGACTACAAATATTAAGCGTAGTTTTTGCACAACGTCTTGATATGTCATATGAAACAGAAGAAAAAAAACTGCTGCACCATTATGGAGAACCATTGAATGACTGATGGTTTTCTGCGGCTTATATATCAATTGATGTTCTTTTCGTTGTGAGAGAAAAAAAAATACCATGGCGGGTATGTAGGGGTGATAAGTTGGAGCGAATGGGTCGTAAGCTAGTCTCATTATCATCATAATCATAAAACATGCATATGTGACATGAAAAACATCTAGATGTCCTCCATCTCAATGAAATAGATCAATCAACTTTTGCAATTTCACATATTGATTGGTAATTTTAAGAAATCAAGGGATCCAATCATTTTATTTTTCTTCATGGTTAGATGTGGGGTTTAACCAGATTTGGCGTCCGGGCCTAAGGCCCATAAGCTAGGTAACCGCTTATTTAATATGTAACTAGCGCCGGGCCGTGACCACCCATGGCCCATGTCTTCCACGCCGCCATTTCCCCTTCTTCGCACCACGAAACCCTCGTGCATTTCTGTCCCTCTCCTCCCTCCCAATTCCTATGGAGCGCCGCCCGGAGTGCGCACTGCCTACGACGAAGAGGGTGCCGCCCGCCGCTCCTCCTCCCCCTCCCATTTCCAATGGAGCCGCCCGCCGGAGTGCCGTTACTGCGGCGGAGGGTGCGCCCGCGCTCCTCCTCCCTGCGCAGCCGCCGGCGAGGGAGGGCTCGGGCTCAGCCGAGGCGGAGGGCGGGATCCTCCCGCTTGATCCTCGCCAGCGTCCCCTTCCGCGCCGGCGCGCCCCGCCCGCCGTGCTGTCCCGCTGGCAGCGCGTCTCGCCACGCTCCAGCGCTGCACATCAGCGCCGCCACCTTCAACCGCCGCGGCTTCCCGGCGATGGCGGCGAGGACTACTTGTGAGGACCCCGGGCGCGGATGGACGCTCGCGGCTGCGTGCTCGGCGGCCGCGCGCCCGCCCGGTCGCCGCCGCCGACATCGACTTCAAGTACATGGGCCCGCCATGCGACTTCTTCCGACGGCGTCTTCGCCCGACCTCTGCGGCAATGGCGGCCTCGGGAGCTCCGCATCGACAAACACCAGGCACGGCGAGTGCTACGATCTGCCCGCACCCATCTACGGTGCGCCACGCTCACCTCCCTCGACCTCTACAGGCGGCTCGGGTGCCGGCGGGATCACCGGCCTGCGGCGCCTGCGGCTGCTCGGCTCGCAGCGTCACAGCCACGGACGTGCGACCTCCGCCGCTTCATCTCGCGGTGCAGCAGCGTGGAGCGTCTTGAGATCTCGGCGTCCACAAAGGCGCGAACATCGTCATCGAGCACCATGCCTCGAGAAGCTGGACATCGACTTCGTACCGCCCGCTCGCGGCGTCTCGGTGAACAATGCGCTGCGGCTGGACGCTGTGAGTCTGGCCTTCGCATACAGCGACCGGGAGGAATCGTGGAGCCCGGCGACACCATGGACTCCGGCGTCAGTACTCGTTTTCTGAGATGGATGAGATGCTTGATTTCGAGAAGATGGCCAAGAGGGAGGACAAGCGGACGGATGAGATTGGGAACATGGTGACATTTCTCAGTGGGATTGGATGTGCCAAGAAGCTCCACTTGTCCCCTGAAATCCCCGAGGTCAGTTGTGTTCGTTTGCTGAATAGCCTGAATGCACGTAAATATATACTTCCTGCTCCTTGCATCATTTGTTAGGTGTGGTTATTCCAAATTGCAGCTGCATCTGCCATGATGAGATCAGCAAATAGATAGATTTTCGTCCTACTTAAGCACTTGTCATTTTTTTTCCAAAGGGCTTCGAAACTTTGACCCAAATTTTATTAGACAGCTTAAAAGAAACAAAACAGATACAAACACAACTCAACAAAATAAAAAAGCCGACTCTGCAAAGGAAACCACTAACAGAACCCAACTGAAAGCAAAAAACGGCTGAACCGAGAACAGTCTGATAGGAAAAACTTATTGAAGGAACTACTCCGCTAGACATTTGGGCTGAGCCCTGAGGCTGGCTGCATTGCCAAGATGTATTATGATATGTCATCGTTTTGTATAAGCTAGCCACTTCCTCCGGTCTTCTGGCCTTTTGTTGAAAAGTTCTCCTATTGCGTTCTTCCAAATATTCCACCAGAAATAAAAAGACAATCCCATCAAACTCCTTACGAGGCTCATCAAATGTAGCTCGGCATCACCGCCAGCAAATATAATCTCTGGTCTACATCCGGATATGGGGGATGAAGCCACTTCAGCGTTGTTACAGTCTTTGCCAAGATGATGTGGTGTCTCTGGTTCCATCCCGCATAATTTTCAGTTATAAAATTTTTTTGGTCTTCAGCACTTATTACATATTTTCAGTTTCTAGAAATGTCTATGTCATACTTACTTCTAATGTGTGCTAGTTTGACAACTAGACATCCTTTCCAGGTCATTCCACTGTCATCTCACTCAGAAACGATAGAATAACACACCAAATATGGAATAAACTTCCGAATGATTTACATCTGTTACATAGCCTTGCATTTGCATACACTTAGAACTTGTGCAATGGTGTAGAAGTGAGTTGATCACATAAGGGTTATGATGCCACCAGGTATGAGTTCTGTGCTCTGGTGCTCCATCACAATGAAAAAAAGTCTTTTCAATTGACTTTGGGATCAGAATCACACATCTTTTGATTTTTAAGGATAATACAGAATTGCCATCAATTTACTATTTGAATTTAGGGGCTGCATTAAAGCAAATATTACCCATTGAAAACTTTATTCAGATAATTACTTCAAACTTAGTTTCAGATGATTTTCATGGAACCTCAAAATAGTTTATGAAAATGGCAGAAACTTTAACCTATCCTTGTTTTGATTAGGTCTTGAGCAGGCGCAAGATCTCAATGCCGAAGGTATTGCCCAATGGAAGGTGTTTATTTGGATTGGAAAAGCTTAACCTTGCTCTGGATCACAATCATGAAGTGTTTGCCACATTAGTTTCATGCTTACTGAACAGCGCTCCCTACCTCAAGGATCTCATAATCGTTGTAAGCCACAAACAACTGATGGTTAACTATTCTCGTTTAATAATAATACTGTTCTGCCACTAAAATGTTTCTCTTGTGTGTTGCCAGGACTCCAGCTATTCAAGAACAAATCATGTCCAACCTGTGGAGTACTGGAAGGAGCAGATCGATGCAGATGGTGTGCTGAATCACCTGTCTAGTGTGACGTTCTTCATCGACTCGATCCTTGAAGGACACCCTTGCGGGGGTTTCTGTCAGTTCCTGGTGATGAACGCGAGGGTCCTCAAAAAGATAAGCATCATGTACTATCGCTGGCAAGTCAAGCCTGAGGATGCAGCCAAGCTAGAAGCAATCCGGAGGGAGATCGAGCTCTGGCCGAGGGCTTCTCCAGATTTGCAGCTGGAGCTGTGTCGCCTTGATAACTATCAAAGTTTCAGCCTGGACTCCGATTGAAGTGTGGTTTACACTTTGCTACTAGTGAAGTCTATTTATTTCCCTGTTATGGATCGGATTTCGTAGGTGCTATCATGGCTCATGGCCATCTTGTCTTACTACTAGAACCAAACTCCCAGTTTCTTAGTATCATAAATGGTAGTAACCTTTGTCAAGCATTCATATGGCTAACTGTTAGCTTGTTCTGCTTCAATGTTTGGCGAAGGTGGAGCATGAACCAGACTATTTGCTACCATCAGATCTTTCGTGCATGATTGACTGCAGTTTGACACATTATGATCTGATGACTCACCATGCTGTGCCCGGTCAGCATGATCCAACGACCATATGTATCTGAGATGTTAGTTTTGTCTTTTCTGAATTATTTGGATGAACTAGCACGAATTGGATTGAACTAATCTTGATTCTAATTTCTAAGAAAACTAGAAATGAAATGCAATAGTAACCTAAAAATCTATTGCATATCAATTTGCATCCTTATCAACATTGGCATCTACTTTGGATGATGCCGAGGGTACTGTGTGCATCTTCTTCTTGCTGATCTAGGTACCTAGATTTTGAACTTTCTTCCATTTTCGTGGTTCCCCTGCCTGCTCATTTCTCCCTTGGATGGTTGACAAGATTTTTTTTTTTTAGTCTGATTCCTTCACTATGCTAACGGTTTAATTGTCAACCCTGGTAGCTAAAATTAGAAATCTTCCGCCCTCCATCTTGTAAAACCAATTTAAAAAATATCGTTTGATGAATTAGGAGGTGTTTTTACACGTGGCAGTGTCACTCAACCATGATGTGCCATTGGCGCTAATGTGGTCCATTGATTCAGCTTCTCCAAATCATTATCTTTGTTGGCGCTAATGTGGTCATCCAAACAGCAAATTTCGATCTGGATTGAAATAATTAACAAGCCTGTACTGTAAATTACAGTGGTTCTGAGTCTAAAACCAGCTATCCAAACAAGAGGCTTAAGATGAGGGACACGCCCTCAATTGCATTTAATTATCTCTTTTTTACATCAGACGGTGCAAAATATAGATTATCCTATGGATAGGAACCCGCTGGTGCCTACCAAGCACTATAATCTCTTTTTAAATATCTCAAGGGATCTATAGAAGGGATATCATGAACATGTGTGCATCGAATGATGCAGAGGCCACCCAAAAGTTCGTCGTTTCCACTATCAACACGAAAGTCTGATCATCAGAACGATTATTTGTCGAGTATATTAATTACAGCATTAAAAAGCACAAACGAAGAGGCAAAAATGCAGCCAAAATAGCAAGGTTGAAGAGCCAGGCAAAACAGGAGCACCGAATTACACGGATCAATATATATATGCACACAGAAATTGGTGAATGCTGTCAGGACGCACAGGTAATAAACGAGGTACTGAATCAAGGCAGCACCTCCTGAATCCTGACGACGATGAAGATATAACCACTACGAGAATCTCTTGGCGTATGTTTCCTTGGAATAACCACGAACCATGCTCCTGATCTGCGCGATTTGGTCGGAAGAAAGCTTATTGCTTGCGGGCATGGCTAGAGCATCCCTCGCCATCAGAGCAACGGTCGGATACTCGGAGCTGTGAACCTTCCACCAGTGGAGAATGTCAAAATCTTGTGTCGAAGAAGTGACAAGAGGATCTTGCAGATATCGATTGAGTTCCGTCTGGGTTTCTGGGTAAGTGCAGTTAACTTGTTGACGGCGGTGCTGATTCCAAAGTTGCTCCAATGGGACAGCGCTAGTAGTGGCCATCATCGCATTATTGGCAATAATTGAATGACCAGCACCAGTGACTCTTCCATGCTGTTTAATAATGTAGTAATAATCATACAACTCATTGATTCTTTTCATCACCTCGGAAACATATTCTGCAGCTTCTTCTGAACCAGACGCTCTTTTGAAACAGAACTCAAGGAACTCGCGTTTGTACCGGGGGTCCAATACAAATGGTACTGACCAGATCAGGTAGGAATCTTTTATAGCTTCGTCTAGACTGTCGCTCACTAGTTTCAAATGAATATACTCTGTAGAACCGTCTGAAGCCTTGGCTAGCTCAGGTTGCAACACTTCCCGCACATTAAACAACTCTCGTAGACAAATATTTGAAGTGGAGGCACAAATTCTTTGAATGGCCTGGTGTATCGTCCCCCAAACTTTGCACAACAGAGACGCAATGTTCACATCCTCTGAACTGTAACGTCCTTTGTGAAGAGTAACTTTGATAGAACAATAGCGTGAATACCAACTTTTATTGTATGTCCATGGGTTATCTAGGCCACAATGCGATAAAAGTTGCTGACGAGTTTGCCTAGTCAAATCCATTATGGCATCGAGGTGGTCTGAAACGAAGTCTGAACACGGAAGAAGGCACCCAGCAATTTTGTGAAGCACATTGTCCACTAATAGATTGGTAGGACAACCTATTTTGTCTACAAAGTACTTCACGTCATTAGGGTGAAAATAGTCGTCATATGCCACCATGGACAGCCTATCCTGAATGCGATTAAACAATAGAATACCGACCATATCAAGATAATAATGTCGATGCCCCATAACCACATGAACTCCCAGTATTGGACCATGCTTGTAACCACAAACTTCATCATTGGCGAGAGCAGCTTTTAGGACCAATTTGCGTAGATTCCATTCATCGTCGATGAAGTGGCATGCTGTATAAAACACTTCCTCTGCCTCTATGGTTTTAGCTTTGCCCATTGCCACACTGAACCTTGCAGGAGCGTTCCTTAGCTTGGAGAGCAAATCCCTCCTTGCTTCATCAAAGATACCATCACACAACTCCTCAACGACGACGCGCGAGGGCACCTCAAATTCAGCGTTGAGGCTTCTGACGAAGCTCCTGAAGCAGTCGTCTTCCAGGACCGAGGCATCGTATCCACGCAACGCAATCATCCGGACGAGGTGTTTGCTGGCTTCTTCCTGCAGGCCACTTGACTCGCGATCCGAAGACCCACCGTGGCCTGGACCGGGCGGTAGCAGAGGAAGCTGCTGCATCTGCATGGCTTCATCATCTTGGGACAGGCTTGGTTGTTCTGATGTCCCTGCATCAGCGGATTCCTGCCCGCCGCATCCCTCAGCATTAGCAGCTTCCTCCATATCCTGCGTGGCTTCATCTTGCTCCAGTCTTGCCGCACGATCCACGGATGCGCCTGCAGGAGGGCAGGGCGGCGGCGGCTGCGGCTGCTCTGCTGCCCCCTCCTCCTCCTCAGCAGCAGCCACTTCCTGTGGATGTGATCTTTTCAAGTGCCGCCACAGGTTGGTCGTACCACTTTTTGTTTCATGTTCCTTTCCATCTCTGCAATAGTTGCACGTGGCTTTGTGGAGGGATTTCCCATCTTCATCCCTTGAAAGGGTGAAGTGCTGCGACCACAAATCGGACTTCTTTGGCATCTTCTCGCCTCGTGGTTGGGTTGCTGTCGCCTACTTGTCTGTCTTGAGTAAAGAGTGGCCTAATCAATGTGCAACACCTCTTAATTAGTTTGCTCTAATATGCTCCCTGGTCTCTGTATACTCCTACAGTATATGATATGAGATGAGATGAGAGATGCTCATGTAGTCATGTTCTTTTGTTTTTTATGAAAACTAGTGGCAATGCACGTGCGACACGCACGTGTCGATGAAAAGAATTCATAAACATCATGCGTGTAGTAAAGTCCATCATGTTTTTGCTCTAGGCATAAACCTTTCAAATATTTTCAAGATCAGCACAATCTAGAGTTTAACTTAATAATGTTATACTAATGGTGAATGACCAAGTGAGTTATGTTATCCTACAAAATCTAGTTCCATTTGTCAGCTAATCTGAAAAGGACAGCCACATAACTGACTCAATAAAACTCTACTGTTAACTACATAACATTGTGAGGGCATGTATATACATGTCGTCAGAGATATTATCCAGTTGAGGAGGTAGAACTGCATAGACAATTCTCTCTTTCCTATGTTCTTTTGACAATGTTGAAAAAAATAAATATCAATGTCCACGGTGGGCATTGGAATCAAGTTGCTTCTTTTCTTAGCCACAGCCCTCATTTTGTTCATTCATTTAGTAAATCAAATCACTGGTTGCTCCCAGCTTTTCCTGCAAACATCTTACCAACAATGAACTAAGAACAACAACTATTGCAAAAAAATTATTAAAAAGTCACAATCACCCTAACAATATACACAATAATTCAAGGCATCGCAACATGAACCATCAACGATATTTTGCATAGCCAACTATATCACCCTTGAGACCATTCTAAAACTTTAGCATATATAATCCACGGAATCCTACTGCCAGATCAGACAAAGAATGAACTAATCCAGCGTGCTCACTACACTAACAAATCAATTCAACTGGTGGCATCAGCTGATGACATCCACGCACGTGGTTATTGCTACATCCTTTTAGCATTGTGTCCAAGTTATTCATGACACCATTTGATGGTTTTTTTTTGAAGGGCCCAGTGGGGGTAACCCCACCCCCCCTCTTCTTTTTTTTTATATTAATAAGAAATTTGTAAAAAACAATTACAAGACTTTGCACGAGCTGTGCTAAAAAAAGCTTACAAAGCTAAAGCAAAAAGAAGCATAATGAACTTAGGCTATATTCTCCAATCAAACTTTGATTGCGCCAGCACGCCTAGGCTTGGATTTGATGACACCATTTGATGATTGCCTTAGTTGAATATAAAATAAAGTACATTATTCTGCTTCGTAAGGAAGAATTAAATAATAATAAACTTCTATGAGGAAGAATATTCAACAAAATCTATGCATGGGTACACTACTTCAAACTTATTTAAGTACATAATGTTAAGAAAACAAGCAAAGAATGAACATAACCATTTTCTATCGAAAAGAAAACAAGGCAAATCATATATAGTTGATAGCAGAATATTTGAAAGTACTCAAGTAGCATTAAAGGGGGGGCAAACATAAATAGTAAATTAGATTAGATAGCAATTACCTGAATATTGCATCCCAAAGCATAGAATTATCATTTTAAACTCAAACTAAAGCATGCCAAATGAATCTGAACAATCTAGAGCAACCAACGCTATTGTAGAATCACAAGTTACAAGTGATAAAAAAAAAGTCCCTAAAACAAAATTGGAAGGTTTAGTAAAGAATTATCTAATATGTCACCAATGATTAAAAAAAAATCCCTAAAACAAAGTTAGAAAGTTTGATGAAGTACCTGATATGTCAATAAAATTTAATTTTTAACCAATAGATTTGCATCCTCATGACCAGGACCATCCACACTTTAACAAATAAGAATCCAAGGCATTCTAGTAAGGCTCACCATCTTTGACTATGTCATCTGTGAATTATTCTTGTTTGATTTGAACAGGATGATTAATATTGAATCCTAAGCATGGAATACGTGCCAGTGAGACGCACCGTACCTTGATATATGATTTGCTAAACAGAGGCTTAAGAATTTGAATCCAATGCATTATTGATATTTTTCAGTAAAGCTTACCATGGTTGGCTAGGTTAGCTAGCTGCATCTTTCTTGTTAGCCAGTTGATATATGAACTGCTAAGGGTTCAGCTTACCTCTACATAGAGTCTAGGACCCTTGTTTTTTTTCCCCTAAAATTAGGGGCATGTTTAGATATAGCCATCTTGTAATATAAGTTATCATTTGAAAGAGAACCAATTTTGTGGTAATTCCAGTAACATTTAAAAGCTGCCAAGGAATGTTCTACTTCATCAAGAAGATCATATCACTACAGTGTACAGGCGTAGAATATGTATCACTTGCAAAACCAATGAACCTTCCTTCTCGTTTCTTTGTGGCATTTTACACAATTTCTAGATTCTACAAAAGATTGCATTACATTTTTTGTTGGACAACATTATATTACAATAAAATGAGATATGGTAAGGACAGAAAAGTTTCTCTATTTTATTTGACTCGACAGTAGCATAAGAGGCCAACCTTGCACCAACCTGGGCGCAGCATAGCGGCATTGCCACTCCTCTGCGGCACTTTGTCAGTTCTTATTTCAAGCACTCCGATCCAGAATGCTTGAGCGTTACATTTTACATTTTAATGCTTTACGTTCCTGCTATATGTCTACACAATTTTTTTTTTTTTTTTTTGCAAAGCATAAGGGAACTAAATCGCATAAATCATTATAATAATTGAAGAATTTTTTCGTCACATAAATTCATTATAATAAATGAAGAAATTTTGGTTAGAGTAACATATGAAATCATATTTTCACGGGCAGAACATAAAGTTTTGAATTTACCAAAATTAATTTCACAGCATTTAGATCTCTAATTATTTTCGTCCGATTATCACAGGTCTCTGCATGGATTAGTACAAATGTGCAAGTTCTGTTATCTTGTACTGTTCATCTTAGCTTGTACTGTTCATCTTCGGCCATGCACACAAACAAGACAAGGGCCTGCAACACACACAGATAGAATATACCAATCCGTCTGACCAAAGAACATTCAAGAGAGATTGGAAATTTTGTAAATCGTATTCATCGAAGGGGTTGAGTAGGAGAGATGCGAGACGGCGGAGACGCGTACGTACGCTTACCAATCTCTTCAGGGTTGGGTCCTTCGGTGGGCTTGGGGCCTTTTTTGCACACCCCCTGCCGTTGGCAGCGACGTCGCCATGGCCGCCGCTGGACGTCGCCCACGGGGCATGGTGGTGGTGGGCTCGGAAAGGACGAATCTGCCAACGCGCCAACTTGGGCACCTTGCGGAGGGCGGCAGCGATGGGTGCTGGTCGCCTCGTGGTGGTGGTGCCTGCTGTGGCTACGTTGCCGGAGAGAGCGACGATCCTGTGCTCACCGTAGGTTGCTGGTCGCCTGGCTGACGTCGTCGGAGAGAGCGACAAGGTTTCACTGCAAGGACTACAAATTTACGATGTGCAGCGGTGGGAGGAGGAGCGCAGGCGTGGAACCGCTGCGGAGACTTTTGTGGCGGCTCACAACTTCGGAAGGCGCCAAGCGTCGCGACTGGTCAGGACTCAGGATGCGTTGGTGGGTATGGGTACGCGCGGCCGCACGGGGTGACAAAAACGAGGGATCAAGGCCGGGAAGAGTGAAACACGCTAGTGTTTCATATGTTCCTGTCATCTTTTCCTCTTGGGTCCACCTGTCATTCTCTTCATGGGTCCACATGTCAGTCTAAGGTGGGTAGACATGGTCTGAGTAAAAATGGATTTCAATTTGTTCACTCTTTTATAGTATAGATTTCTTGCATTTACTTTTTTTTTGTTCCATCTACATGGAGGTTGGAGGGCTCAATAATTATGAAAAAAAAAAGTCCGCCCATCATGTGTGTAAGAATCGGCCATGCCCAAATCCAGATTAGATCAGTTAAGGCGCTACAAACTACAGAGAAGTTTTTTTTTTTGAACACGTTGTTGTGTGTTTTTCATTAAGAAGAATAAAGTTCAAACAAAGAAGCGCTACGGTAACCTCACGATTTACGAAGCCAAGCCTACCAACTACTGGATCCTAGACAAACGATTACATGATAACAAATTTGCTACAAACAAGAAAAAGAACGAGGGGCACTACAATCCTGCCCGAGAACTTCGGCAATCGCTGTTGCCCGGCATCACACGAGATCTAGGCCTCCGCCCTCATCGATATCGCAATTGCATCACGGGAGTGACTTTGACCTCGAAGGTCCTAGAGTTGCGCTCCTTCCAAAGGAGCCACCCCACCAGGAAGAAGAAGGGGAGTCGGCCGCGCCACAAAGACTTTGGGAACTTCTTCGCTCACACAGCCACCAGCTCATGAAGTCCTCTTCTCTGATGGAGATAAAGCTGAGGAGGTGAAGTCTGGAGATGATGATATGCCAAACTTCCTTATTGAATGGACACCCAAGCATAAGATGGATGATCGTCTCTGGAGCTTGATCGTAGAAAATACAAAGGTCCAAGTCCTGCAGGCCGTGACGGTGACGGTGTTCAGTCGTCCAGCACCTCCCATGCATCGTGAGCCAGAAGAAGAATCAGACTCTTGGGGGGCGACCACCTTCCATAGCTGCTTGGCCCCCGGGGACCGAGAGAGGAGCCAAGGAACATGGTACCGCACAATCGAGGCCACCGAGTAACTATGGTCAGCGTGAACTTCCGGGCGAAGATGTCCAGCTGGTCGAGAGTTGTACCTGGTCAAGGAGGTCACGGAGGACACCAAACTCGGCAAGCATGGTGGTAGAAAGAGCCCCCACGGTTGGCGAACCCATGAGTCATCCAACACTTGCGCCCACAAGTCCCCCATCGCCGCCGCGACACCTGTGCAAACACCGAAGGTGCAATGGATCGGATGCACGTCCCTCAATCCAGTTGTCCGTCCCGGAAGAAGGTAGAGTCATCGTTCCCCATCGTGATGAGTGGCGGCTGGAAGAGCGCGGGACCTCCCGCTCGGTGGTAATCGCCCTCCTTCCTGCCCGCCCGGTCGTGCGGGGACCCGGTGAGTGCGCGCAGGCGTGCCCGTGCGGCACGGTCGAAGATCCCGGGCCACCAAGGTGCTTGGGGCTGCACACTATCGGTTGCGAGACCTTACATCTGCCCCAAGCGATGACATCGGTCCCCCACCCTAAATGAATGCACGGCGCGGCTTGTCAATGGCTCCCAAAGCCCAAGGCGAGAGGCACAGGGCGATGGATGTATGAATTGGGATGGGCGAGAGGGTTGCCTTCACTAATGTCGTCCTTCCTGCGGCGTTATAAACTAGAAGTAAGAACATCATTTGTGTTGACCGAGGGAGATGATACCTTGATATGGAAATTTAACTCAAACGGTATATATTCTTCTCGGTCATTATACAAGATTGTGAACTTTAGAGGTATTATTCCTATTCATGTCCCTGGTGTGTGGTAGCTTATGGTACCACCCAGAGTTCATTCTTTCCTATGGATTTTGTCCAAAAAATAAGAGATAATCTAAGTGTTACTTGCATTTTATGTACTGAGCCTGAGGCATTTGTTCTTTGAGTGTGTAGTAACTAAACAAATGTGGGAGTGCATTTCGAAGTTTGTGGTAGAGTAGTTGGAGTAGATTTTATTTCTATAGGCCAAATGTAGCTAAGCAATAAGAAATTTATTGTAGACAATTGTTTTTGTGTTGCTGTCCTGTGGGGTCTCTAGAAATTGAGAAGTGCTATGTGTATGCACGGAGTGCCTTGGTTAGGTTTGAAGAAGTTGATTATGGAAATCATTGTGATGTGAGGTTCAAACTTGGGTGATCTTGTGTCCCCAAATCTCGAGACAAGAGTTTGCAAGAAAGCTGAACAAACTGGAAATCATTGCTACAAGGCCAGTAAGGATAGGCCGGGCGATGCTAGTGGAGGACAAGTGGGACATTTTCATGTTTCAAAATGCATCCAAACAAGGTGGATGAGGGTTTGCCGAAGAAGTTATGAGGAGGTCTTTCGAAGGAGGTCTTTGGAGGTTACGAGAACCAACGAAGATCTTGGGTCGATTGGCAAACCAAGAACTAGTGTGATTTGTCAAGACCGTTTGTTTTCGCTTAGTGTTTATAAAACTTTGTTTAAACTTTTTCGGCGGCTGCGTGTGGGCCGTTTATCGAGTGTCTGGTTTCTGAATGGGTGTTTCCAACCCCAGTCTTTGTAATGAACTCGTTGTTGTCTTTGGTAATGCTAAAGATAGGGCGATTTAGCCATTAAAATCTATAAAAATAGTCGGCACCGACCAAATAAATTAAGCTCAACGTTGAAATCCCTGATCTAAAAAATAAGCTTAGGGCCTTAGGGGAAAAGGAAAGGGGCATGGCTTGGTCTCCGCGACTTGCGTTGGCAAGATTTTTTTTTTTCTTTTCCTATTCCTAAGTCAATTAATTAATTAATTAACTAATTAGTAACCCAAAAGGATCCAAATCGGGATTGATTTATTAGAGGTATATTACCTCCTAGGAGCAAGTAAAGGGAGTCATCAAGAAGTGCTCTATTTGCATGGAGGAGCACTTCACCAACCAGTGTCCTCTCTAAGGGGCCCCAAACCATCGATCGCTTTATAAGACCCTCCCCTAG
The DNA here is from genome assembly GCA_015847255.1 of Hyparrhenia diplandra. Classification (NCBI taxonomy): domain Eukaryota; kingdom Viridiplantae; phylum Streptophyta; class Magnoliopsida; order Poales; family Poaceae; genus Hyparrhenia; species Hyparrhenia diplandra. Next base: position 968,068 of record JADLZK010008112.1, on the reverse strand, counting down.
GAGCAAGTAAAGGGAGTCATTAAAGGAACACTTGCCACCCCGTCGGTAGGGGCATGGCTTGGTCTCCGCTCTATTTGCATGGAGGAGCAAGTAAAGGAGCCCCCTAGACCCTCCCCCCTCCGACCGGCGGCGGGCGGCGGGGGGGTGATTGCTGACCCCTTTTCGACCATGGAGGAGGAAGGGCCGCCCGGGGCTCCCTTGCCCTCTGTGGGCCTTGGCGTGATGGTGGGCGGACCGGTGCTCGTGGAGGAGACCTTGGCGGCAAGTGGCTCTTCCCGACATCGCCACTTTGCATTGTCACCCCCACGCCAAGCTGCGACCTTTGCACGCGAGCGGTGCTCAAATCCGTGGACACTACTTCCCCGGCCGTGGGGGAGATGGCACTGCACCTACGGCTGCACCCATCAAGGTGCCGTGTCGCAGCTCGAGGTGAAACGGCAACGGGGCGACGTCCATACCCTCCTCAAGGGCGGCCGACTAGCGGCAAAGAAGAACCTCGAATTTCGGGTAACTCTTTCACTACCTTTCCGGATTCCAAAGTTTTATCAAACCTTGGTAGGGTAGGCATCAACCTAGGCACCTCAGCTATAGTTAATTTAAAAAACTTAGAGGTTGATAGGCTAGCTGTAAGTACTACTAAAAAGAAAGGTTCTGCTAATTCTAAACATCCCTCCAATCTTGAGAGTGAGGATGAGCAGGATAAAAAACTTAATGCAATTCTCCGCCACGCCTGTGGTAATCTAAATGAGAATTTGCGGGGCGAGGAGATTGATCAAATCATAGATCTCTCTCCAATCCATTGCAGGAAAAAATATAATAATGCCAAGAATACTAAAAATGGCAAAATGCCCAAGAAGCCAAAAACCCTTTCTAAAATTGTTATAAAATGAAGGGATTTTTTTCGGAATAGCGAGGTGCAGGAGACTTGGCTAAACATAGGTTCTTGACTGAATTAGTTAAGGAAGAGCAAATTAATTTTATTGCTCTATCCGAACAGTCGGGATTCCTTCCCGGATCATGTCCTCAAAAATCTTTGTGCAGGGACATGATTTTCTTTGGCACACCATGGCACCCACGGAAGGTCGGGTGGTATCCTCGCTAGGTGCGAGACTTGAATGTCTTTGACATTGGAGCCATTGATGAGGGAGAATCTTATGTAAAGTTCACCTTAAGAGTCAAATCAAATGACTTCAAATTTGTGCTATATACGGTTTATGGGCGGCCACGGCTTGAAACAAGAGTGCTTTCTTAATAGAACTCGCCAACACGTGCTCCAAAGAAACCCTTCCATATATTATAGGAGGAGATTTCAACATAATGAGAAGGCCAGAAGATAAGAGTTCTGGGGATTTGGACCCTAAATGGCCAAATCTCTTTAATGTTGTCATTGAATCTCTGATGCTTAAGGAAATCACAATGGCAGTCCGCCAATACACATGGGCGGGGCCGGTGATAATCCAACCTTTGAAAAGTTGAATAGAGTTCTAGTAAGCACGGATTGGGAAATCATGTTCCCATTAACAACGATGAGAGCCTAGGGATAGGAATATATCGGACCACACCCCCCTAGTGCTTAACACTGGCGCTTCGACCCACCTCACCCACAACCGTCCTTTCAAATTTGAGAGGGGATGGTTGATAAGAGATGGATTTTATGATATGGTTGCAAATATCCGGCAATCTCCATGCTCCGGGTCTACCCCTCTTGAAAGGTGGCGGTTCAAGATCTGTAGACTCGCACAATATCTTAGGGGCGGGCGAAACATACAAAGGGTCATATCGAAAAGAAAAAAAAAAAGACTAAGTTATCTCTTTTAGACAACATTGATAAAAAAAACGAGATCTCTCCCCTATCTGGTCAAGAGATTGATCTATCTAAAAGAACGTATAGTTAATCTTCTGAGAGAGGAGGAACTAAAATGGTATAAAAGAGCCAAAGTCAAGGCCCTCTTAGATGGGGATGCTAATACTAGGTTCTTTCATCTAGTGGCCAATGGGAAACATCGAAAGCAACATATTTATAAACTTGAAAATGATCAAGGCGTTGCCATAGGTGATGATCACCTCAAAAATCGTATTACGACTTATTACAAAGACCTCTTTGGCCACTGGAAAATTCCGATATCTCCTTAATGGAAGACCAAAACCACGACATCCCATAGGTTTCACCGAGGAAAATGATATCCTCATTAGCCAGTTCACCGAATCAAAGTGAGGGAGGCGGTTTTCCAAATGGAGCATAATAAAGCTCCTGGCTCGGATGGATTCCCTACGGAATTCTATCGGGTGTTTTGGGGAGTCATTAAGGAAGATCTTTTATCCTTATTTGCTGAGCTACATAGAGAGGCTCTTGACCTTTATAGCCGGAATTTTGGTATTATTACTTTAATTCCAAAAGTGAATGATGCAATAAAAATTCAGCAATACAGGCCTATTTGTGTTCTTAATGTGAGTTTTAAGATATTCACCAAAGTGGGCACAAATAGGCTTAATTTGGTAGCTAAAACCGTGGTGAGACCAACACGCAGATTGCCTTTATGCCCGACAGGGAATATTATGGAAGGGGTCGTATTCTTGCAATTTTAAACCATTCATGAACTTCACACCAAAAAGAGAGGCGGTGTCATTTTTCAAAATTGATTTTGAAAAGGCATACGACAAAGTAAAGTGGCATTTCCTTCAACAAACGCTACGAATGAAAGGTTTCTCCCCAAAATGGTGTCGGTGGGTTCACAATATGGTCACTTTGGTGGAAGCGTGGGGATAAAAGTCAATGATTACGTAGGACCATAATTCCAAACCAAACATGGTCTCGAGCGGGGAGACCATATGTCACCGATCTTATTCAACATCGTTCTTTATATGCTAGCTCTTCTCATTAATAGAGCAAAACCGATGGCCAAGTAAGAGATGTCGCCCCCACCTTATAGATGATGGGTTATCCATACTACAATATGCGGATGTGTAAGTGCAATCAAGCTCTAAGTGGGTTTTGGCATTGATGACCACCGAATTAGGGGACTAATGAGATTTTACGAAGATGACATGTAGGGAATAAAAAGTGGAGTTGATGTACAGGTCCAAAGGCACCAATTAAGCTAGATGATGGTGTTTCCTTTCCGGATCAAGGCGATTAAATTAATTCTCATTTTGAATCTTGAGTTTAGGAAATGCCGTACTATCAAGAGGAATGCTAGAGTTCCCGGGTACCTGTGGACCAAGTGCTCTAATCATCAAATCAGAAACAAAACTCAACTCCAAACCTGACCAGCCAGCACTTCTACATGTTTTCCATTCCTTGCTTGTCGGTTGGCGCGCGGCGATGCCGCGATTGGTCGGTCGTCCGTGCCGCTGCAAGCGATGCAGCGTGACAATCTTGGGCAAAGCCACACTTAAATCGTACCGTTGGGCGGTGGGGTATAAATACCCATTCTACCCTCCCACAACGGTCACCTGGCTCACTTCTTCTTCTTCCTCGAAAGGCATGCCAGGGAACACCTCTTGCTCTCTCTCTCTCTCCTTCATTGAAGTTGCTTGAGCTCCCAACTCAATCTCTCACTTCCCACCAGGGGATTCTTGAGGGAAAAGGCAAACAAACTTCGATTGGAGACCGGATCTACTACTTTCCCCACTCAAAAGAGCATTTGGTTCACGTTTGGCCGGAACCCTAGGGTTCTTTACTCTTGGAGCTTGCTCCTAGATGGCTAGGCGTCGCCCTTGAGCTTGCCCCCTTCATGTGGCGAGGCTTGGGAGGTTTGTAACCTCACACTACAAAGAATACATAACCCCACATCTCTAGGGTTAACTCCTAGACTTGTGAACGAGGGAAAAAGCAAGCCGGTGGGCAAGCTAAGCCTTGTGTGGCAACCTCAACAACGTGGGCGTAACCCGGCTTTGTGTGGCGCGGTGAACCATGGGTCAAATCTCTGTGTCACCTGTCCCCTTTACTATCTTTGCATATTTTGTCTTGTTAGAAAGGGCTTCGACCTGATCTACTTTATTGCTGGTTTTCTGCCATCTTTGGCTAGTTGTCTGTGGTGTGCTTGTGTGCAGGAACAAAGGTGATTCACCATTTCATAGGACACAGCTCACATCTCTTTGGGAGAGCAACTCACATCTCTCAACCACAAAGGATACTTCTACTCCCTCCACTAGTCAAGGTTGTGGTAAATGCTATAATGTTGATATGAATGCTTATGCCACTAACCTTGCCAACATGAAAGCAATAGAGAAGGAGATCACTAGGCTCACTGCTATTGTAAGAAAAGAAGGTGAAATCAGCAAAGCAATAGTGAGCAACAATGTTGAGGCTCCAAAGAAGCCCAACTACATTGATGGGAGAAATCCAAGGATCAAGGATGGATTAGGACACAAGCATGGAAAAAAAACCAATGGTCGAAAGATGGTCAATGGTGTTGAATGTGTCAAATTCTTGAGCAAAGGTACAGTAGGTACAGAGAGACCTGCACAGAGCACTGGACACAAGCCAACCCGAGCGGTTCTGTCTGCCACACGCGGTAGTGCCGCGAGGACGGGTGGCAGTGCCGTGCCCCCAAGAAAAGGGAAGGTCACCTACACTGCCTCAGCTCAGATTAGACCCAAGAAGATGGTCCAAAAGGTCGTGGAAGAAGGTCCGTGGTCGAAAAAATCTTGTCCAGGCTGTTCCAAAAGGTCATTCCTATCAATCCAAGGCAAAAGCAAGCAAGTTGGACTCCAATCCTTGCTTTGAAGTGAAGGCAAACAGCAAGGGGGAGGTGTTTAGAAAGTACATGGGCAGTGACAGAAAGATTTCTCGCAACACCTCCATATGGGTTCCCAAAGTTCTTGTGACTAATGTGAAAGGTCCCAAGAATCTTGGGGGACCTAAAATTGTGAACTAAACTTGTTTTGCAGGCATACTCCTCCGGTGGGTCAAGTTGGGTGTTTGACAGCCGCTGTACAAATCATATGACCCGGAGAAAGGAGTATGTTCTCATCATATTCCCAAACCAATGACGATAGAAACAACATAAGGTTTGGAAATGATGATGTAAGGAGTGTGATCGGTCTTGGTAACGTTGCTATCACAACCGAGCATAATATTTCGGATGTTTTGCATGTTGATTCGTTGGGATACAACTTGTTGTCGGGCCTCACAATTGTGTGAGAAAGGCTACAATTGTCTCTTTTACGGATGTTGGTGTGGAAGTCTTTCGCAGAAGGATTCCTCTCATTGTCTTTACAGGCAAACTCAAGAATAAGCTTTACTTAGTTGACTTCAACAAAAGTGAGGCTAAGCTTGAGACTTGTCTAATGGCAAAATCTAGCATGGGTTGGTTATGGCATCGCCGCCTAGCACATGTTGGCATGAGGAACTTGGGCCAAACCGAAAAAGACAACCACATTATTGGGCTAACCAATGTTGATTTTGATAAGGATAGGATATGTGGACCTTGCCAAGCCGGAAAAGCAAGTAGGTGCACCTCACCCACCAAAGAGTGTGGTGACCACTACTCAACCGTTGGAGTTGATACACATGGATCTCTTTGGACCGGGTGGCCTACCTTAGCATCGGGGTAACAAATATGGACTTGTTATTGTTGATGATTACTCCCGCTTCACTTGGGTTTTCTTTGTCTTTGATAAGTGTCGGGTAAAAGAGAAGGTGAAAACCTTCATCAAGAGGGCACAAAGAGAATTTGGTCTCCCCGTCAAGAGAGTAAGAAGTGACAATGGGACCGAGTTCAAGAACACTCAAGATGAAGAGTATCTTGATGAAGAGGGCATCAAGCATGAGTTTTCAGCTGCATATACCCCTCAACAAAATGGTGTAGTAGAGAGGAAGAACCGTACACTCATAGAGATGGCAAGGACAATGCTTGATGAGTACAAGACCTTGGACATCTTTTGGTGTGAAGCCATCAACACCGCTTGTCATGCCATCAACCGCCTCTACTTACACAAGAAACTCAAGAAGACTTCATATGAGCTCTTAACCGGTAACAAGCCGAAGGTATCATACTTTTAGGGTGTTTGGGTGCAAGTGTTTCATTCTGAACAAAAGGCCCCGAACCTCTAAATTTGCACCTAAAGTTGATGAAGGTTTTCTTCTTGGTTATGGGTCAAATGAGCATGCCTATCGTGTTTTCAACCAAACCACCGGTAGGGTTGAAATCACTATAGATGTGACATTTGATGAATCTAATGGCTCTCAAGTAGAGCAAGTTGATCAAAGTGTTGTAGGTAAGGAGGATCCACCTTGTGAGGCAATCAAGCAATTGGCTATCGGTGATATAAGGCCTCAAGAGAATCAAGCAAATGAAGAGGAGGATCCACCCGGTTGTTGCTTTGACAAGATTCCACCGACGTACTCAATGATCAAGTGCAAAGACACGCCTTTTGGAAGCATCCAAATATGGCAAAGGCTCAAGACAAACGCGCGGCGCAGCCGCCGCCCACCTACCTCGGCAAAAGAATCGATCCACCTCGCATCACTGTTCAACCACTTGATCTTGCTCCAATTCTTGAAGATCAAGAAGAACAAGCAGAAGGCGTTGATCACCCACAGCTATGACAAACGATTCAATGGGATCACCCCGTTGACAACATCCTTGGGAGTCTTCAAAAGGGAGTTACCACTGATCTCATCTAGCCGCTTTTACATCAACATTTCTCGTTTGTTTCCTCTTTGGAACCGCGAGAAAAGTGGATGATGCTCTCAAGGATCCGGATTGGGTGTTGGTCATGCAAGAAGAGCTCAACAACTTCAAGAGAAATGAAGTTTGGGAGTTGGTGGAAAGACCCAAGACGAACATCATTGGCACCAAGTGGGTCTTCCGCAATAAGCAAGATGAAGATGGGTTGGTGACAAGAAACAAGGCAAGATTGGTTGCTCAAGGCTTCACTCAAGTAGAGGGCTTGGACTTTTGGTGAAACCTATGCACCGGTGGCAAGACTAGAAGCAATTCGCATTCTTCTAGCCTTTGCTGCTCATCATGACTTCAAGTTATACCAAATGGATGTCAAGAGTGCATTCCTCAATGGTCCACTACAAGAGGAGATGTATGTTGAACAACCACCCGGTTTTGAAGGACCCAAGTTTTCCAACCACGTCTACAAGCTCCATAAGGCGCTCTATGGGCTTAAGCAAGCACCTAGAGCATGGTATGAATGCCTTAAGGAACTCTTGCTCAAACAAGGCTTTGAAATAGGCAAAGCTGATCCTACTCTCTTCACTCATAAAGTTAGCGATGATATCTTTGTATGCCAAATATATGTTGATGACATAATATTTGGTAGCACTAACAATATGTATGTTGGGCAATTTAGTAGGACAATGACCAAGAGATTTGAGATGTCCATGACGGGTGAGCTAAAGTACTTCCTCGGGTTTCAAGTCAAGCAAATGGAGGATGGGACATTCATATGCCAAACCAAGTACACCCATGACATGCTAAAGAAGTTTGATATGGCCAAGGCAAAGCCAATCAAAACTCCAATGCCAAGCAATGGACATCTTGATCTTGATGAGGAGGGTCCAGCCGTGGACATGAAGGTATATCGTTCCATGATTGGATCCTTGCTTTACGTTTGTGCTTCTAGGCCAGACATAATGCTTAGTGTGTGTATGTGTGCTCGTTTTCAAGCTAATCCAAAGGAATGTCACAATGTGGCTGTTAAGAGAATCTTAAGATACTTAGTACACACTCCTAACCTTGGCTTGTGGTATCCTAAGGGTTCCAAGTTCAATCTACTTGGCTATTCAAATTCTGACTATGCCGGTTGCAAAGTAGATAGAAAAAGCACTTCGGGGACATGTCAATTTCTTGGACGGTCCTTAGTGTCTTGGAGCTCTAAGAAGCAAAATTGTGTAGCCCTTTCCACCGAGGCCGAGTATGTTGCAGCAGGTGCATGCTGTGCTCAACTACTTCGGATGAAGTAGACCTTAAAAGATTACGGATGTCATTTCACAAAGATACCTCTTCTTTGTGACAACGAGAGTGCCATCAAACTCGCAAATAACCCAGTAGCACACTCTAGAACAAAACACATAGACATCCGTCATCACTTCTTGAGAGACCACGAACTCAAAGGAGATATCGCAATTAAGCCATGTGAGCACCGAAAAGCAACTAGCCGATATCTTCACCAAGCCTCTCGATGAGTCAAGGTTTTGTGCTTTGCGTAGTGAGCTAAACATTCTCGATTCTCGTAACTTGGTTTGAATTCCAAAGACACGCAATCTGTTTGAGACACTAGTTCGACATAGGAAAAGTTTGTGAAAGCTTTCATATTGTGTTTCAAAAGGATTTCAAATTCTAATCCGAAATTCAATGCCATGGTTCTCAGACCGATGATCTGTCTCTCGGCAATGAATTTTAGTGTCTCACGTGACCAAGTTTGAGGAGGAATAAGTCAAAAGTGGCAATATATATATGCAGGACGGCCGATGGTGCGGCAATGCCGCGTGCCCTGCTGCGGCGGTGCAGCGTAGGCACCCGCAGCTGGGCCCGGCACGGCAGCTGCCGCGCGCCTAGGGTTTTCCAACCTGTTCTGTCCGAACCGTTTTGGGCCAAAATCTTCTTCTTTCCTTTTTCTACCCCTGTCCCAAGCGGTTTTCCTTCTCTCCTCTCCACCCGACTCCTCACGCGCGCCGCACTTCTCTTCTTCCAAAGGCGCGTGGGAAGGCCGCCGCCACTGCCGGCCAAGCGCGCGCCGCCACCTGGCTGCCGCGCGAACCGGCAGATGCCGCGTCGCCGTGAAGCCCGCCCGGTCTCCTGCCGTCCCCGGCCGGCTCTGCTCCCTCTCTCCGGCAGCTTCTTCTCTCTTCCCTTCAATCAACGAGGTACTACCTAACCCTAGCCATGGAAGAACTTGCCTTGATCTATGCAATGGTTAAGATTTTCTCATGGATTCAAATTGTCTAATGATGTATGATCTCTAGGAAATTAATTTGGTTGAAAGGAATTGATAGATTTCATGTTTTAGTTACTTAGATGATTTAGGGGAGGGCACGGCACTGCCCGTCCCCAAAATAGAACTTAATAGTTCTTAACTGATTCGATCAAGAAATATCCCTCAAATCATCTATTTCACTAAGATGGGAAAGTGATTAAATCCATGTATCGAAGAAATTCTCACTATATTTCATACCCAAAGTCAATTCATGAGCAATCTGCACCTAAACTGTGAATCTGTCTCAAAAATTGTGATAGGACATATATTATTCTGCCAAATAGATGTATGTGAAAGATTTGGGAAATGAGTGTTGACATTTCGAGCAAGGGGGAGGGCGGTGCAGCGTGAATGCACGGCAAGCAGCGCAAGACTCACTCCGCGGCGAAGCCGTGCCTCCCTACGCTGCGATTGCCGCGTAGCCAGAATTTCACCACTCGACAGCTTGCTCAGTTTGTCAAAATTCATATCCCCAATCTCTCCTATACATATGTTTGGCCATTTTACGTCTTGTCATAGATGGATCCAGGAGGTGATCCCCATGGCAAGAGGAAGCAGACGGTCAAAGTGATTGACAGAAGGGGCAGAGGAAGAAAGAATTTGAGCAAAGGCCGGTGGCGATGGGTCACTGGACTCACGTAGGAGCAAAGAAGCGGCAATATGGGTACACCATTGTGCCCCCGGTGAGCAAGGCACTCCCCGAGCACACCTGTCATTTTTATGACAAACTACATGCGGCAAGTTGAGGGTGTCTTTGAGATGATAGCCCCTGTCAATGATCCTCCTATCCCAGTTGTGAGCTACCTCAAGAAGCTGAGAGAAGTAGCAGATGCTAGAGCCTACAATGTCTATGCAGATGAGCAGACAGAGGGGATTGATGAGAGGTTTTGGGCAGCATTTCACTCCAACTTCTACCTGACCAGTTCTCCTCCACTCCACCAAGAGCAAGATCACTACTATGCACTACATAGACTTTGAGAGGATGGTGACAAGGAGGAGGATGCCTTCAATGAGGCAATTGAGGTTTGTGACAGTTTGAGTCGACGGACATCATGTCCTTCAAGCATGATTGGAATGAGGAGATCTTGAGTCGTTTCATGCCACCTACCGTGGGACAGACAAAATGACACCATCCACTGGATGACTGACAGGAGGCACTACAGAGTTGACTTTGTCACTTTCTGTCAGATACTTGGCTTTGGGGAAGATCACAGGCAGTTCACAGATATACATGAGATTGACCCCATTGAGGCCAAGGTCATCAGGGATTGCTGGGCAGATACACAGTTGCTTGGAAAGAGGAAGGGGTTGAAAGACTTCTTCTATGTGATGAACAACCTCTGCAGATGCACCATTGATCCCAAAGATGGGGCAGCCTCTGATGTAAATGGCTATGCTAGGAATCTGCTTGCTCACTTCGGGAATGATGAAACTTTAAATGTTGGGAAGTTCATTTGGAGGCAGCTAGCCAATGCCATGGATGATGCTAGGAGGAACCTGCCCTATGCTCCCTATCTCATGTTCATGATTGAGAGGGTCTCTGGGAACATCGATCCCAAGGATTTGTTTCCACCACGCCTACAACATAGAGAAGACCCATGGCTTGGATGGTGGGAAGAACGAAGGGCGTAGCGAGACCCTCGCCAGGAGGCACCTCACCGGGCAGAGAGGATCCGGAGGAGCCCTCTAGCTCTAGGCCCAGGAGACATAGCAAGTCTCGATCCAAGGTGAAGAAGTGGATCAAGGCTATCTTTGGGCATTGCTCTTATGCATCTCAGCAGACCTATGAGTTGCGCAGGAGGTGAGACAGTTCAAGAGTGTTAGGGAGAAGCAAGGACTCCCGGTTCCTCCTTCTATCCCTAGACCACCACAAAGACGACCTCCCGAGCTTTTTCACCACCAGCCAGCTCGATCAGGACCTATCGAGATCTGCTAGGGTCCTTCTCTCTCAAGAGCCAGCTCGCCGCTCTACTGCGCTCGCTCTGCTTGAGGCGATAGTCTGCTATCTCGAGGAGGAGGACACCGCTTCTTTCTTCTCTTTTCTATGATCTTTTTGGTGCTTGACGTCAAAGGGGAGAAAATTAGAAGAATTTGGGGGGTCAAACTTTTCGACGCCCCAGAGTTGGTTCGAGGATGATGCAACAGCTGATCGTCGAGTTTAAATCTTTTGAGAGTAGCTTGTTAGGTGTGAGTTTCAGAGAAACTCTATTTTATGTAATAATGCCACCTATGACTTGTTATTTCTCAGATTTGGTCGTTGGATGCTTAAACTCTATTTTATATAATCTGCTGCATGTTTAGTTTATTCATCATGTCGTATATGCTATGGATGCTTTGTTGTGCCGTGCATGCAGGCCGATAGGGCGCGGCGATGCCGCACCTCTCGGCGCGGCGAAGGCCGCGCACATCGCTGACGCATGACACTCCTTTGTGCTCGATAAAATTACTATTGTCATATGCATCACGGATATTTTTGACACTATCTTGAGCACCCCACAAAATCATGGATGTAGGGGAGGCCTTGCACACTTTCTAAATGTATAACTTGACTTTTTATGTCAAGTTGAGAATTCAAATCTCACTTATATATTTAGGGGGAGGCCTCACCACACCTAAATATGTAAAATTGACCTTTCATGTCAATATTGAGAATTCAAAACTCACTCACATATTTAGGGGGAGGATCCTACATTCTTGGTCTTCGAAATCTAAGTCCGATTTTACATCTTATGTAACCTCAAATTTGGTTGTCATCAATCACCAAAAAGGGGGACATTGTAAATGCAATCAAGCTCTAAGTGGGTTTTGGCGTTGATGACCACCGAATTAGGGGACTAATGAGATTTACGAAGATGACATATAGGGAATAAAAAGTGGAGTTGATGTACAGGTCCAAAGGCACCAATTAAGCTAGATGATGGTGTTTTTCGGATCAAAGGCGATTAAATTAATTCTCATTTTGAATCTTGAGTTTAGAAAATGCCGTACTATCAAGAGGAATGCTAGAGTTCCCGGTACCGTGGACCAAGTGCTCTAATCATCAAATCGAAAACAAAACTCAACTCCAAACCCGACCGGCCAAAGACTTCTACATGTTTTCCATTCCTTCTCACATCGAGGTTGGCGCCGGCGAAGGTGCGCGCATTGGTGCGGTGCAGCCGCGCCCGCGAAGCAATGCCGCGTGGCAAAGTCGGCAAAGGTTCACACACTTAAATCGTACCGCTTGGGCGGTGGGGTATAAATACCCATTCTACCCCTCCCACAACGGTCACCGCTCACTTCTTCTTCTTCCTCGAGCGCATGCCGGGAACACCTCTTGCTCTCTCTCTCTCTCTCCCTCCATTGAAGTTGCTTGAGCTCCCAACTCAATCTCTCACTTCCCACCGGGGATTCTTGAGGGAAAAGGCAGCAAACTTCGATTGGAGACCGGATCTACTACTTTCCCCACTCAAAAAGAGCATTTGGTTCACGTTTGGCCGAACCCTAGGGTTCTTTACTCTTGAGCTTGCTCCTAGACGGCTAAGGCGTCGCCCCTTGAGCTTGCCCCCTTCGTGTGGCAGCCTTGGGAGGTTTATAACCTCACACTACAAAGAATACATAACCCCACATCTCTAGGGTTAACTCCCTAGACTTGTGAACGAGGGAAAAAGCAAGCCGGTGGGCAAGCTAAGCCTTGTGTGGCAACCTCAACAACGTGGACGTAACCCGGCTGTGTGGCGCGGCGAACCACGGGTCAAATCTCTACGTGTCACCCGTCCCCTTTACTATCTTTGCATATTTTGTCTTGTGAGAAAGGGCTTCGACCCGATCTACTTTGTTGCTGGTTTTCTGCCATCTTTGGCTAGTTGTCTGTGGTGTGCTTGTGTGCAGGAACAAAGGTGATTCACCATTTCACGGGACCGCTCCGCGAGATCCACTTCGAGATCACTTACGTGAAGTGACCAGCGGCGATGCCGCTTTGTAGAGACGCGGCGGTGCGCGCCTACCCCGCCGAGAAAGTTCATTCTCTGTCTCGGTCTCGTGCAATCGAGTTTATCGCGGCAGTCTGCCGCGCTTTACGCTAGGCGATTGCAGCGCATATCTCTAGACCGACGGTCGCGCTAAAGTTTTAACAGTCAATTTTAGGGGATAAGCCTATTCACCCCCTCTAGGCTTCCATCGATCCTACAGATGACACTATTACGTTTATTGATCACGACCCGCAACAAGCACAAAATCTGAAATTGTTGCTTTGCGCATTTGAGCAATTATCTGGGCTCAAGATCAACTTTCACAAGAGCGAAATCTATTGCTATGGTGTAGCTAAAGAGATGGAATCCTTTTATAACAATATCTTCGGATGCAATATTGGGGAGTATCCATTTAGATATTTAGGAATCCCAATGCACCATAGACAACTCCCGAACTCCGAATGGAGAAAGGTGGAAGATCGTTTCGAACGAAACTATCTTGTTGGAAAGCAAAATACATCATATGGGGGAAAACTAGTTACGCTTAATTCGGTCTTAAGCGGCCTACCTATGTTCATGATGTCCTTCTTTGAGATACCTAAAGGGGTGATTAAAAAACTTGATTATTATAGATCAAGGTTCTTACCGCAAGGCTCTTCGATAAACATAGATATAGACTTGCCGGATGGGACATCCCGTGCCGTCCTAGAGTTGTAAAATAAGTGCCTTCTAGCCAAATGGTTGGTTAACTTGATGAACACGGAAGGCATGTGGCAATCTCTTATAAGAAATAAATACCTAAAATCCAAATCCCTAACTCAAGTGACAACCAAACCTAATGACACTCATTTTTGGAGAGGCCTCATGCATATTAAAGAGGAGGTGTTGGCTAAAGGTTCTTTCAGTTATCGAGAGATAGAACCACCACTAGATTTTGAGATGATACATGGGTAGGAGATAAGCCTCTGAAAGCTAGATATCCATCTTTATATAATATTGTGCGAGATCCGCACACAACCGTAGCTAATGTGATGGCTACTAGCCCACTAAACATCTCTTTTAGAAGGGCTCTGGTGGATAATAAACTTACAGAATGGCTAACTCTAGTAGCACGGATCTCAAATGTCGAATTGGTGGATGGGTCGGGACTACTTTAGATGCAGTCTAACCAAATCGGGGTTATTCTCTGTCCGCTCAATGTACCTCGACCTAATGAATACACATACACCTTTTCGTCATAAGAAGATTTGGAAGATAAAAATTCCTCTAAAAATTAAGATCTTTGTTTGGTTTTTACAGAGGGGTACTCTTGACCAAAGACAACCTCACCAAAAAAAATGGAAAGGGAGTCTGAAGTGCATATATCTTTGTAATAGGAATGAAACTATCCAACATTTATTCCGAGACCTGCCCCTTACCAAAATGATCCGGAGGATTATCTTTTATGCTACTAGTCTAACTCAACCTCGATCAATCAGCCATATGTTCGAATTGGCTATCTAATCAAAATAAAAAAGATTAGAAACTTGATTTGGGTGGGTGTGGCTACCATGTGCTTGGGCTATCCGAGATGCCGTAATGATGTTATTTTTAATCAAATGAAATCTAACTCCATTTTGCGAGATAATTTTCAGTCTTGGGCCCTGCTGCAGCGTGGACGAGATAACCAAGGAAGCACTCTCAACGATGAGCAAAAATTAGAAATTATTGCTCTAGAGATTTCCAATAAAGGATGGAATCATTTATATTGTTTGAACTAGCTTCCCCGGTCGATTTATAAAACCATGACTTTGTCTTTTCTTTCTTTGAAAGTTTGTGTAATAATTGGTTGTGTACATCCTTGGATGTAGAGGCCGGATAGGATTATCCATTATCTAAAAAAAGTAAAGGGAGTATGTACACCATTCTTTCTTTGATCATAGGTCTGTCTCTCTAACAGCATGGAGACTAATCCTCAAGAATGATCTTAGCTTGCTGTGTACCAAGGCTAAGAAAAAGATATAGCTTATCCCCTAAATTTGTGGTGTGAGAATAGACTGTAATTATGTTACTCTCTTTTTTTCTTTTGGGTGTTGCTGACTTTGTATTTGTACCATTCTTTGTATTCTTGTTTATATTATCAATAAAAAGCCAAAAAATAGGTAGGGGGCTTCCCTACCGAATCATTCAAAAAAAACCCTTCTTCCTTTCCTTTATTTCAAGAACTGTGGTCCGTGAATATGTTCCATAATAGATGAATGAAATCAAACTAACCTTAGCCCTCACATCACAGGCTGATGAAACAGAAGTCGGAAAAACTAAGGAAGATTAGAGGAGGGATGATTTGGGGAACTTACAAGTTATTGCGTAGAACAGCGCAGCTTGCGGTTCTCGCAGCGCCGGAAGGAGGAATATTGAGCAAGCCAACCAGCCGGCTAGTGATGAATTGCACAACGCGATTGATGGTCTAATTAGAGCAAAGTCAATGGAGGAGGGAGGCCAATCTCATAGAGGCCGTGTGGGGGCGGTCTGCCATATTATATTAATTGTTATTACTTGGGAGTTGAGACGATGTCTGCCAATGAAACCCGGAACACCCACTAGTGACAGTTAAATTTTTTTAAAATAAAGGGGTTGTTGGCCATTCGAGGGATTGGTCGATCGCGAAGATGGAAAACAAACTGCAACATTACAAAAGGACCAATTTAACCTTGTGGAGGCCAGCTGTTGAATCTCTCACTACGGGAAACTAGATCTAGAGCAATGCATGATGGATATGTTAGAGCGACGCAATGGTTAGCTATTTGGCTAGCTAAATGTGGCGTAGCAAAAAAAAAAAAAAGGTCAAATAGTAGTTACTTGCTACAAACAAATAACATGTAAGAAAAGTATATGGGTTCAATAATATAAAATAATCTTTGTTTTGTCCCTCACCTCCATATGAGCCGACTATATAGTTAGCACTAGCTATTACCATTGTGGGCGCCCTTAGCGATTCTTAATTACACTACTACAGAATTGTCCATTATCTTTGCGGGCTCCAACCCTCTTCATTTGCCGAAAATGAATCGCGTAACCATAGTGGTAGTGATGTGGGGTTTGAAACACTACCGGGTCAAAACACCGGCGGTGATGCGAGGAGAGACTGCGGGTTTGATATCGAACCGGCAACAAGATCGTGTCACCGAACACTTGCCGGGTGTTCCACGACTCGGCAAAGCATTTTTGATCCAAGCAATGCGGGTTCGAAGTCACCGCGAGTTGATATTGGGAGCACCGTCGGGCTTTAACAAACCGACGAACTGTGGAGATAACGAAGATCGGGTTAGACCGGAGCCGGCGCTGTATCAAAGAGCTAACAATGGCGGCTTACTTTGAACCCGTCGGTGAACTTTACGTGAACACCGTCGGCTAATCTCAACCCGACAGGTGTTATTAGAGTGTAGACTATCGGTTGGTTAATGCGGCCCGGCGGTGATGTTTCGTAAGCCTATGACGGTTAGTAATTCAAACCGATAGTGTTTGGTGTAGTTACACTACCGGTTTTGTATGTCATTCACTGTCGGGCCCATGCCACCCGGCGTTTTTGTTTAAAAATTTTATAATTTATGAATTTTTTCCCTGAAAATCAGCTATTTTTAAACCCATAAAAGCATCATAGATACATTACATGGTTCAAAGGTTACATACAACTAACTCCACCTAATGTTCTACGAAATTGAGCCTAGGACATCAACTTCCAAATAAGGAAAAACAATGACAATAGCCATGACAAAATCAAAACATCTTTCATAGGCCAAGTCGCAATTCTCCTAATCTTCATATCTATGGAGAGAGGCTTCTCATCGATCTCGAGGGGCTGGTTGATAGTGAAAGTTTTCACCATAGTAGGTCCCGAAAGCTTCAACTTTCAGTCTTGTATTTTTGTAAGGTAGCCGAGAGACTTGAGCAGAGCAATCTTTCCGGGTTCGATAGATCCCCGGCACTTGACCAACATGCACTACATACCACGCCATGGTTTGCCTATACATGCAGCCAAAATAGGATGTTAATGCTATGTCATTCGGAAATGTTGTGCAGCAAGATTTTGAACACCACGAAACTCATGAATTTCAACATCTATCTCATTTCAATCACAATTCCATGTCTTCAATCATTCTTTGTAAATGACCACAATGTTTAAATCTAATTTGTTCACCATAGATCAATTAAAATACTTTTGGCACTATATTAGGATTCTGAACTGTTTGAAAGCAAAATCTAAATACAAAAAGGAAATAGCGGGTTGGATTTATCAACACGGGCATTTCAACGAACAACTCAAAGGCGGTGACCGACGCACTCACCGAAGCTTCCGTGCGGTCCGCGCGCTCTGTCTTGTCTCGGCGGTGCGAGACGCTTGAGACGTCCTAGAAGGAAGCGAGAGGGTGCGGACGGGGCGTTCTTCCGGCCGAATCGAGCTCGAGGTCACGGCAGTGCGGTGTGTCGGGCGTGACGGGGGGCGGCGGGAGGCCGCAGACGGCGGTGTGGTGTAGCAGCGGTCCCCGTCAACGTGGGCCAGAAGAACAAGCGGGCGAGGTGAGGCGAGAACAATGGCGAATTAGATCTCATTCTCATAGGCAAAATCTCGAGGAACTAAATGGCTAATTAGTTCTCACCGGTGGAAGGCGCCGGGGGCAGCCGCCAGCGTTAGGGGACGTCGGAGAAGAAGAGAATGGAGGGGCGTAGGGGGGCGGCGGACGACGGCTGGCGTGTGTGGGGTGGTGCTCGTCGGCGACGCCGGTGGGGAAACGATTGGGGCGCGGGGGTTGAAATGACCTCGAAAATTTTTAGCTCGCCACGCCGGCTATTATATATCGTCGGAGGCCGAAACGAATGCGCGGGGTTCAAATGACTCGTGAAATTTTCACCTCGCGCCCATTTCTATAGTTAATCACTGCCGGTTTAACAAGAGGCCGGCGGTGTTAAATTATTGGTTCACCTGCCGGGTATAAACGTCGGTGACCCGGCCGATCGAACATTCTTTTGCCACCGCCACACCGGTACCAAAGCTCACGGTGATAAGATCACACTTTGTTGCCACCTACCACCGCCACGGTGATAAGATCACACCGCGTTGCCACCTACCACCGCTCGTTCCCACCTACCACCGCCTATAAAAACAGCCCCATGCAGAGAGCCATGTATGGCGAACCGTGCGCCGTACGACCTCTTCTGTTATTTGCTAATTCTCCTATCCACATATATGGCCTCTATTTGGGAGAAAGCCCTCCACATAAACATTTTATCATGGGTAGACAAAGTGTATACAAAGGGTACTAGAAGGGTGTTTTTGAAGATTAAGCTACAACGTTGCTTACGTAAGCTTGAAGTGTGATGCTCGTGCAACGCCATTGTTGCATGGACTGATGGAAGACGGAAAGCAGGAGCAAAGTAGCATGCATTCTTGTGCTTCGTCACCGGGGAGATGAGAGCCTCGTCTCCTGTCGGGCCTTTGCCGACGACGGAGAGACATTGGTTCTTCACGAGAGGTCCCATCCGCCTTACTTAGATCATTAAGCATAACGTGTAGCATTGTAACCACCTCGGGCATAGGTGCTAGAAGGGTGTTTTTTGAGGTGGTTATTTCTTAATGTGTTTGTACACTTTGATTATTGTACCGTGTCAATTGTAATCTTAGGTCTTTCTGATCCATATTTTTATTATTAGATCTTTCTGATCTATATTTTTATAGCGTCGTTTATTTTGGGACAGAGGGGGTGTAGGGAGCACGACCTGGCGGCGTTTGACGGCGCTCTAAACATCATTTAGAGCCTGAGGACATAAATAGCAGTTATATTCTGTAGCCAGCCCAACCGACCGGGCCATCCACCGCACGCGATGCTTAGCCAGGCGCGTGGTTGTGGGATCCAGTAATCCCACCGACCGATCCTAGATTACCGGAGCTGGCTGGGTCTCGTAATTAATTAGTCTGTTGCATGCGAGCTGAGCCGACCAGATGATTGAGCCGAGCTGCAACACAGCCACGGAAAGTTCGGAAAGTAATTGATGAGTCCGATCATTGCGGTGATTTCATGTTCTAGTTGACCACGTATGCATGTAAAGCTACCGATCAGGACATTATAGTAATTGTATTACGAGAAAGTGATAAGGACAATATAGAGAGTGCGTAGATGCACATGCAAGGATTACCACTCATATAGTAATAGGAAAATAGTAATTAGGACACAAAGTTACTAGAATAGGTCGCAAAAATTAGGGTACATTGTCACCACAATTAAGATAATCAGAACAGGAATTACACGACAATTTCAGATTTGTTTAAATAAAATTTTGAAACCACCACAATATGTCTTTCTGAATACATTTGCATTGATACATTTTTCTACCATATTAGAGACAATATCCACATATTCTGAACCAGTGAACCATGATACGAATGAAGATCCTGTGCGGCAGCATAAGCATCCCTACTGAGTTGGATGCCTATTTTTGCAGCAGCATAAGCATTGGGTCAGATGTCTTTCTCACCTGAAACATCATGATAAGAATAGTAAGTATTATGGTTCTCTTTAAGAAATAGGACCTTTACATAAATAATTGATTGCAATCCTTCTGAATTTGACATTTATCAAATGTGATTCACAAAAAATTATGCCTTGCGTTGTGAATTTGACAGCTATGATTTGCGAGAATTTAGTGCATGAATTTACTATAATGCATGCCTTCCTGACTTACTAGAATCTATACCTTTGAATAAGATTTACGAGAATCGATGTTTGTATACCATTATAATTACGATAATCCACTTGGAGTTTGACTAATCGGGCAAGCAGGACACACTGATGTAATGTGAGAAACAAAAACATTATGTAAATAATTTTAAGCTTCTCACATGGCACAGCACCGAGGTATATAAAAACCTCATATCGAAAACAGAACATTGCTAGTTGCCCAGCAGACTGCAAAGAAGAAATCAAATTTCAACCAGCATCAAGTGTGTACTATAAAATCCAACTAGCAATGTTAGACCTAACATGAGTTAGACCTAACATGATGCTGGTAGTTGAAGGCTTGTATACAGGATGAATGAATGCGAGGAAATTGGTGTGTCGACAATAAAAAAAAACATGAAAATAGCAGTAATGCCCACATTTGTTTCTGGCCTGGACTAATCACTAATCAGCAATACAAACCCCAACTATTCTAATGTGCTAAGAAATGTATGATTATATCATTCAGAGCTGCTATCACCCATCACAGATATTTGCAGGTCTTAGACAAGAAAAATGATTGGAACGTGGTAAATAAGAAGCATTCAACATTCAGTATTAATAATGGCTACAATACAAACTGGAAGTCTCAATTTATCACAGCTAATCAGACAATTGACAACACAGTAAATAAGTGGATGCACATCAGCCAAATCACGAAACACTAAAAATGGATGCACATCAGACAAATTACGATAAAGAAAGCACCAATTATCGTCATTTATGCATACTGATTTACAAGGAACACAATTTACGATAACCACATAATGCAATGAATTATATTGTGGTCGACTTTACTATAACATTAGTATAAGCTGCGTCATATTTCAAGAACAAATGAATCCTAAACTTTTACGACAATTTGAAACTAAGATGGAATTTACGAGAATTTTGAACTATGAATATTTACGATAACTTGTACTACTAATACCTGCGAGAATTTTGTAGTATGAACGAGACGTTTGAACAATGATCTAATTTACTGTAATATTAGAATTAGCTACGTCATATTTCAAAACTGCCGTAAGACAGCAATACTTACCATAAGATTGATGTATATATGATTTATTAGATACATATTATAAATACTAAACAAGGTATCTGATATTCATGTATTAGGATCTGCACACATTTGAGTTGAAAACAGGAATGACAGTCACTACCTGAAAAAGAAATGTTCACGGATGCAACAGGTACAGTTAAGTGGGCATCAACAGGTAATAAAATAATAAAACGTAACTCAAAAAAAAAAAAAAAAAAAAAAAAAACGCCTGAAAAGAAGATGAATGGGAGAATAGTTACCTATGGAGGATTTGAGAGTTGTTGTTCCTGAAGGAGGATTGGAGCCTGTCTAGCAGCCATGAATAGCAGCGGACTGAGGAGTTGTTCCTGAAGGAGGATTGCAGCCTCTCCAGCAACCATGAATACTAGCGGACTGCAGTAATCAGGCGGCCTTGGATGGGGACTGCGGTTGGGGAATCTTCGATGGCAGCTTGCTCAACGGGATCCAGAAGCGCGCCCACCTCCATAGATCAGAAGGGAGCCCCATCCCTGCCGCCCTGCAAGATCCGTCGCCACCCATATGGACTGGATGTCTTGATCTACTGGCTTTTCTCAATGGCTGGATCCGGTGAATGACAGGGTCAGTCCCACACTGGCAACGACGACACCCCCATTATTGTCAAGGAAAAAAAAAAAGTAGACGATTTGCATCGGCCGACCACGGGAACTGACAGTACTCGTCATATACTCACATCGCTGGTGACGGATTGGCGTTTCTTCCAGCGGCAAGGAAGCAAATTTGGGGCTTCCTGTGTGCTACCGCAGGGGAGGGCGGCACCACTGGACACGGGCGTTGCAGCAACCACCGGGTGCCGTTACCAGGGAGCCGAGAGAGGCGCCGCTGTTGGGGGGAGAGAGGCGCCGCTGTTGGGGAGGGAGGCAGGAGGGGATGACGAGGACGTCGCCGGAGGGAGGACAGGGAAGCAACCATGTGCCACCATCCGCTGCCCCCTCGATGGATCTGCGGCGCAGGAGGGAGGCCGACGAGGTCCCTGGAGGGGATGACGAGGACGTCGCCGGAGCGTGGATGGCCGCCACCACCAAGGGAGGTCGTATCTGCGACGGGAAGAGGCGGTCGCCGCCGATCTGGACAGCTGGGGGCGGTGATGAGGTCATGGCCGCCGCCGGTGTGGTCGGGGTTGTGCAGGGCCGTCGTCGCCTTCACGGGGAGCGGCGACAGATTTCTCGCTACTGCGTTCTTCTGGGAAGGGACAATTTCGACGGAGGATTTGGAGGAGTAGGTCCAACGCTCAGCTGACTCGACAGTGTCGAAGCCGAGCCGGCAGGGGAGGCGTAGCTGATGGCTTCACGAGCCGAGCTGGGAGGCTGGTGAGTGCGCGTGGGTGGACCAGGACGCTCCGGGTAGGGTGGTGGGCTGGTTCGGTCGGGTGGGCACATTTGGACTCGGCTACAAAATGTAATATTCCGTAGCGCTACGACATAATAGTTATATATATATATATAGGGTACACTTTATATACACCCTGGGTAAACACCCATCCGAATATACTACCATCCTGGTGTCCGGTAAGTTAGGCTTTGGTTAACGGACTGATACTCCAACCCGTGCGTTTAGGCACTTGAGAGAGAGAACGGACGTGTTCACCTCCTTGTTTTGTGGCGATAGTTTGCAGATTTCTTTTCAAAGTGGATATATTAATCTATACGGATGCAGTATGTGCTCTCCGTGAATATAGTATTGATACATATTTATATTTGGGAGTAAATCCGTATACGCATGCAGCAGTTTTTAGGAGAGAAAAAAATAATTTGCTAGTATGTGGACATATTTTTTTTTGACACGAGTTTTAGTGCATACGTTAGTATGCTTGCATACTTTTTAACAGGATAGTATTAGTACGTACTTCACCAATTAGAGTATTCAAGAGAAGAAAAAAAATCCCGACAAGCTAGTGTACGAGCATACTCCAGTACTCAAATATAATGAGTATATCTGCATACATTCATAGTATATACATACATACGCCTACATACATGCCATTTAGATATATAGTACTAGTGAATACTCAATATATATATGGAGTATATGTGCATACATTCACGTGTGCAGATGTACTCGGAGTATATGTACATACATCATTTGTGAGAAGGGAGTATGTGTATATACTATTCTTCACAAAATTAGTGTAAATCTCACACAAATCAAATCATCAGAACAAAAGCGATGGCAGCACTCGCATTCGTGCATTTAAATTGGTGGCCGGCGGCGGCCATCTAGACACTAAACAAATAATTTCAGATCCGAAAAATAGGGCCAACCATATACGCGTACGGACGCCGGGAATAAACGGGCCTAATTATTTTAACCTGTTAGCTTTGCTGCTGGCCGGCTGGCCTCTCCACGTGTGTACTAGCAGGCGGGTGTAACTACTCCTACGGTGTAGTAGGAA
The DNA here is from genome assembly GCA_015847255.1 of Hyparrhenia diplandra. Taxonomy (NCBI): domain Eukaryota; kingdom Viridiplantae; phylum Streptophyta; class Magnoliopsida; order Poales; family Poaceae; genus Hyparrhenia; species Hyparrhenia diplandra. Next base: position 944,959 of record JADLZK010008112.1, on the reverse strand, counting down.
AAATTTATCTTATATATATATATATATATATATATATATATACAAGTGCTATTCTACACCCGGGTGTAGCAGAATTATTCTACACCAAGGCTATTATCTTGACGGCATTTTCAAAGTATCGTTCAAAGTTGCGTTTCGGATTAGTCAAGATATCTAGGTGTAGTACACTACTACGAAAATGATTAACCGTGGCGGGCATTTTGGATTTTCCGTGGCGGGCATTAGGTCCGCCACGAGCTAGGGGGTCACGGTTGTCGTTCGATTAACCGTGGCGGACCCCATGCCCGCCATGGAAAATCCATTAACCGCGTGGCGGGCGTTTAACAAAAACCGCCACGGTTAATAGATTACCCATGGTGGGCATCTTTACATGCCCGCCATGGTTAACCATGGCGGTTTTTGTTACAAGCCCGCCCGCGGTTAATTAATTCGTGATTAATAAAAAAATAATTCAAAATATTATAAAATTATAAATTTTGATTTAAACCACATATTAAATATTAAAATAAGAGAATATTCACATAAATCTTAAACATGCATCACAATTTAACATTCAACTAACATGGACATTCAATTAAAGCACTTAGAGTTTAAAAGTGACCACACACATCGAATTTACAAAACTCGATCGAACGATCGATTGCTCAATCACGTTTAGCTAGGTTACAAATCAATGTCATCCCACATATAGTCCTTCATGTCTAGCTTATTTCTCCAAATCCGTAGTTCCCATAAGTCGGGATTTGTAGCAAAGGTCGCTCTTAGGGTCGAAGAAATTGCCGGTAGGTAGCACAACGCGTCCTCAACGACGCCCCTACGGATGGCGCCAACCGGTTTCTTGAACGTAAGGTCGCCCAAGCCTTGCATCCAAAAATCTTCGATTGGTTTTCTTCGTCACCTCGCGCCACGTAGTGCGGTACACGCCAACTGCGGGATATCCACGTCACGGGTATAGAAACCACACGGTGTTGTTGCCCAAAGGTCGCCACCGCCTTGCATGCCGCGATATATGTACGAGAAAATGGTTAGAATATTATGAGACCATTCAATATGGACGAGCAAACGAGAGTAATATATCTTTGCATATACCTCGTAATCTCGCCTTGATCTTCATTTCGTCCTTATGTTTGTCTTTGCGTATCTTTGTGCCTCCGTCGAATGACTCGGGGTCTTTTCAGTAATCCTTGTAAGCCCCGTACGAAATCCCACGGTGTCATGACTTACAAAAGTTTGTGGTATGAAATAGTATACAAGTGTCGTGACTTCACACCGCAGGGCCTGCTCAAAATGTTTGTAGAGGCTTTTTGGCGTATTATACAACGAGTCCAAACCTAAGGGCCGCTCCATCCTGAGGGAAGATTAGCCAAGTAATCCAGTGGCCAATGTGTGCTGTTGTTTCTATACCGGCAATGCTACACCATTTTATTTGATTAGAGATAGATTCCAAGTGTTCAAAAAATTAAAAGTATTGCTTTTGACTTACTTGATATGTTGGGCCGCAATGAGACAACCGGCATCCGTTTTGATCTTCTTCATGCACTTACAGATGTAATCTTCCATCTCTCTAACTCTTGCATCGCATAAGCTTTCATAGTGTTTATATTGTTCGGCCTTGCCCAGCTTCTTGAGCTCTTTGTTCCTCTGGGTCTCCATCCAGAAATGAGAAAAATACGCCACGTCTATATACGCTGGACATAGGAACACAATTGGCTGATGCATCGTTCGGGCTACCAATGCTTGCATCCTGCAAGCACATGTGGTCACGTCATTTTAGAATCAGAGAGCTAGAATTAGTGGTGTACGAGCGCCTAATGATCGGTAAACAAACTCACGCAGCATAGAGGGTGACAACGGATTGGTCGAGGTCCTGGCGCCGTAGCAACCGCCACATTTAAATCGAACCCTATTGGCAGTGAAATGTCCTCCTCCAAGTTAAAGAGCTCCTTGGGAACCCTGAAATGGAACTCCCCGACCCCCGATCAACCGCATGCCGATACAATAGGTGGAACTGCGAGTGTCCCACTCCTCGCCCTCGATTAGCGGGCCCTTGGGCACCATGAACTTGCCAAGCTCAAAGGTATCCAGGCAGTCCGGGCTGACCCATTGTCCCCGCCGATGGGGTACATAATTCCTTGTACTGCCGGTCTTCACGGCCCCGGGTTCTCGCTTTTAGCCAATCGGAGGTCCTTTTCCTTGTCCGCTAGCTCCTTCCCCGGCCTCATCATCCAAGTATTTGTTGGTCTGGGCAAGAATTTCCTGATCTTCTTTTGATAGCTTCTTCTTCCTCGGCGCTTGGGGGAAACATTCGACCTCATCCTCCTTCTGACCGCTCTGAGGCGGTGTTGAGAATCCTATGCATGTGGAATTGAACTAAATTAACCACTAATTAATGCCTAGTACAAGTTAATTAGCCATACTTTTTTTTTCCTATACCTGTCACATTTTCGGAAACCTCCTCGATCATTGGACGCTTGAACGGCGTGGGAGGACGGTGAGCAACCTTCTTAGGAGAAGGTGTCCTCTTGCCTGAGCCGTGAGGTGGTTAATTGATTAACCGTGGCGGGCATTGCCCTGGCCGGAGGGCTGCCACGCCAACTATTTTGGCGTGGCGGTTTTCTAAATGCCCCGCCACGAAAATAAAAAATAAACGCCACGCAAGTTCAATTCTATAGTAGTGATCGACTAATATCTTGAACACGTTCGATGTCGGTCGATATTTTTCTAGCCAATTTGGCCTGCGGTGTAGGATAACTATGCTACACTTGGGTGTAGAATAGCGCTGCCGTTTGTATATATATATATATATATGAGTATCTGAGAATGCAAAGACTTCCTCTCAATACATACACACACAATGACAACACAACTCGATGCTGCAAAACATGCATGTCCAGGGAATTAGAGACCGCCCAGATGCAATGGGTCCACGGTGAGGGTGTAGATGGTGTCGAGCTCCTCAACGTCAATCCAACGCCGTGGCCCCGTGGCGCTGTGATTGTCGAACACCAGCACATGCATCTGGTCACCGCAGAATCGGTAGCCAATGCAGACGACGGCGTGTGACCCAACCTCGTCACCATAGAGTTCCTCACTATGGTCCCTGGCATCCTCGCTTCGGCCGCACCCGCGGTACACAAGAGTGTCGTCGCGGTCGGCGTCGAAGCGATGGTACCACGGGCACACCCACACCACCCCGATGCAGGGGCCATGGCCGCGCAGCAGCGCCGCTACGCGCTGTGCAGAAAGCCCGCCGTCAGCGTAGTTGTCCCACCTGTGCTGCTTGAATGAGCACAGAGGTAGGAAACGACGCACCCCTGTATTGGTGGTTGCTGGCACGCCCCCGTCTCTTGCATCTCGATCAGCACGTCGCCCGTATAGGCCCCCTTGTCGGGCGTCCAGATGCCGTCGATACGACACGCATGGATCAGATCATCAGGCTCCAAGGCCCTAAAGGGGAACGTCCCCACGCCGTGGACCTTCTCGTATTGAAACCGGTGGACGGCATACACGCAGAAGGTGCCTGCACGCCATGCCCAACACAAGAAGCAACTCAAACTCAAGTCGATGTGATCATCAATTTTGCAGGCAAGAGAGGAATTGTAAGCAGAGGAATGTAAGCAAGGGAGCAATTCTCTTACCAGGCACTCGCTGTTCCATGGGCTGGCCTACATAAGTTTCGCAGCTGTACTGGCGTGTCACTGGCCCGATGGGCTTCCCCAGCGTCGTACAATTGAGCCTGTATATATTGGGCCAGAGCATCCTGGCCAGTAATCGGATCTTGTCTCCCTCCGTTAAATTTCCCAGCGCCCTTATGGTGCGCCACATTGATTGGGCCCTTGTTCTGATCGTCCTTATGTGGCACCGTTGCGACTGGGCCCATATTTGGATCATTTGAATCTTTCCAGTCCCGAACGGGCAAAGTCCATTTACCTGAAAAAACCATTTTTTTGAGAATGACACAGTACAACGCAGACGCTCACAACACGCACGCACACTCACCCCTAAGAACACATGTACGCATAAGCCCTACCCCTATGAGCACCTCCGAAGGGAAAGACCGGCAGATCATCTGGAGATTCTCGAAGTCACCATTGGCGCCTCGTCGTCGACGGGGCACGCCGCTACCACTTAATGCATAACGCCGAAATCCCGGAAAAATCCCAAGAAAGGTCAAGGAGCACGGGGATTTGAACCCCATGGGTGGGTAGCGTCCCCACCGGACCGCCCTACCATTGGACTACAAGCCAATTCGAGGTCACGAGTAAATAAAGCCCAAGGCTTCGCTTTGTCCGAATCAGACCTAAGCTCTATTTGCTAAAAATAAATAAAATCACACCGAAGCTCTAGTTACAATGGTTTGTGAGCAACAGAGTCTCCAATCCAAGAAGAAATAAACAAACTAATCTGCACTATTGCATATACAGAACAAAAAGCAAGGAACCACTCCACTCCAATCACATAGCACGGAGCCCGCGTCGCCCCCACGCTGGCGCACGGGGAAACCCTAGCCGCCCGCGCCGCCCGCCCCACACCTCCCTCCCCCGCCGCCGTCGCCGGAGCCGGCCGCCCGCAAAGGCCGCTGATCCGCCCGGGAAGGCGGCGGCGGGCCCCCCTCTCGGGGCGGTGTGGCGGCGCCGGTCGGCTAAGGTGTCGCGGGGCGTGACCACGCACGGAGCCGCGTGGTGCCGTGCGGAGGTGGTGCGGCGAGCTTCGCCGGGCGCCGGCCGCCGATGGCCCGGACGGCAGACGGCGGCGGCAGGCGTCGGGCCTCTCGCGTCGAGCTTCTTCCCAGCGTCTTCCTCCTCGTCGGTGGCGCCGATAGGGGCGGCTCCTCTCCGGGCTGGGCGGCGGATCTGGCGCCCGGCGGCGGATCCATCGCCCCGTGGGCGGGGGCAGCTCCGGCGGCGCCGCCATGGTGGCGCGGCACTCAAGGCTCGGACCGGATCCTGGCCGCATCCGGGGCTCATGGGCTTGGAATGGCGCCACGAGCGCGACGGGCCGGTCACCTTCTCTTCGTCTTCTTCATGGCGGTGGGCGAGGCCTTGGGGCCGATCTCCCGATCCGGTGCACTGCGGGTGGCCGGGCTGCGTGTGGCGGCTGGTGGTGGTCGGTGGGCCTGCCAGGCGTTGGGGGGTGATTCCCTCTCTGTCACCCCCCCCCGCTGGTCTTGGCCGGCGAGCTCTTCCCATCGCCCGGCGCCCCCGCCGCTCTGGCGTGGTGCCGATGGGGAATGAGGTAGTCCCGCTGGGCTCCCGGTGAGAGCGACCATTCGGTTCGTGCTCCTGAGGTTGAGCCGCTGCGGAGGCCGCGCGACCATGATTGAGACGAAGACGGCGAAGAACCGCCCGTCTGGCCGTGGACACGCGCGGCAAAGGTGTGATGGCCGGTTCTTGGGCATGTTGCTTTGGCGGTGGGGTGGTCGGTGCGGCTGCGGGGCGTTGTGCGGCCGGGCGTCGAGATCCCTCCTGGCGGGAGCTTCAGCGGCGATTGGCAACGGCGACGGTGGCGTTTTCCTAAGTCCGGGATCTAAGCCGAGGTCCGAACCGGGGCCCCTTGGGCGAAAGCTCGCGACGGCGACGCCGCGGCGCCGTTCCCGTTGGGGGCGTCGCGCCCCGATTTTTCTCCACGGGTGAAAACCCGGTCCGTCTTGGGCGAGTAACGACGGCGTTATGTGGCGTTGTAACCTTGCTGAGGCGTTGCTTTGGAGTTAGAATAGGTTTGGTGTCTCCGGACTTAATTCTTATTTGGGTTGTCGTTTCACTCTTTGTTTAGCGTGGGTGCTTTGCCCTGTGGCGATCTGCTACATCGGGTGGTGTTGTTGTAAACTCTATTCTTCTTAATATAACCAAAGCCGGGAAACCGGATCTTTCAAAAAAAAAAAAAAAAAAGAACCAATTGAGGTGAGATATGTGCTTAGAAATTTAGGATTCGGCTATGGGATGCCACTAGCTTGTACAAGGAAAGGAGTATTACTGCTGCTCAGTGAGTGCAGCGAGATGCATGCGGCGACGATCGAGCAACACGCTTACAGGCACTACTGCGAAGGAAACGTACACGTTGTGGCAGTGCAACGTACCGATCGGCTAGTACACACAGCTAGACGAGTTATTTGGGTCTGGGTCACGTGCTCAAAAGGGTTTAAGGTTTGGGTTTGGGTATAGGTCTGGTTGTGATTGGGTACGTTTGGGTAAGAGATCGAACTAATTAGACCCCACGAGTTATTTCGATCCAGCGGCCGGCCGGCATCCTAGAGCTTGCTGCTACCTACAACACACACGCGCCGCTGACGTGCTCGCCCTTCTTTACCAGCTGCTAACTTGGTTTCGATCTGTATGCACCACCGCACACACGCCACCATGATCTATGCAAGTGATGGAGCCTATCTAGCGTGTCAAGATCGAGGTGCTCTATACGCACTACTACTGCATATCATATATGGTAGGCACCATCTCTGCAATGGAAGAGATGTGGGGGTGGAATGCATCGCAGAGAATTTCTTAAGTTCGATCGATAGATTGAGGAGAAATGGAAGAAGCTAACGTACCTCACTGATGCTTGAAGAAGATCTCAGCCGTGCGTCGTCGTCCAGGCCACCCAAGCTCCCGACGACCCCAACTGTAGGGCTCTTCTCCATCTCCGGCGCGCGCGTTTGTAGCAAACGCACGTCGTCCAACCCTTGGCGGCGGACCAGCAGTGGTGGCTGGTCGGCCGTACGTACGTCGACGATGCGGCGAGGTAGTTGCACGGGCGCAGAGGTTGTTCGATCGCTAGCTGCCCCGAGGACAGCAGAGGGTGGCTAGGCGCGGCGCCGGCGAGGAGGTACGGTACCCAGAGAGGGTCGGAGATGTGGAGGGAAGGAATTCACGTCAAGTGAGGAAGCAACAAGCAAGAGATGATGAGGACTGGAATGCCTATACATCGTCTCCCCGGGCCGTTTATATAGCTAGACTAGATGCTTCACCGGGTGAGTTAAGCAACCAATGCGACGACCCAAACCTGAACGACCCAAAAACCCAAACCTGAACGGCTGAACCCAGACGGCCAGACCCAAACCCTTACTGTTTAATAACTTATATAGTCGAGCTTGGCTCTAATAACAATGATAAAAATCACATGGAGGAGCGAATCTGTTTATTTTTAATTGATGCGTGAGAAGGGAGCATTTTTTTTGAACATGTAAGACAATCTCCATTACTCAATGACTGAGGCCAAATTGTTGGCCACCAGAACCTGGGTACAATTTGGAATACTATCTTCAACAGGGACAATACCCGAGCTAAGCCCTGCACCAGCAGTAGCTAAGGAATGCATGCGCTACCAAACTATAAGATTAAGGATTATATATGAACCACTGCATTTGAAACAAAATTACAGTGAATCAAATCCTTAAGTTCCCAGACTAGACCACGTATTTGCCGTGCTTCGATCAACACCATCTCTGGATAATGCCTGAAGCCCTGAATCACCACTGCAGCATCAGCTGCTAGGAGAGCCTAGGACTATTTTCTGAATTCCCATCTCCACAGCTGCTTTCTGGACTGCTAGCTTGCAGGCAAGCTACACGAGCTCAGCATGCAAAGGCTCTAGCTATTTGCGTGTCCGAAGCCGGCCGGTTTCAAATATTTTCTCTCTCCCTTCCCTCTGTGCTTTAAGGTCTCCTTGCAACCTTTCCTGGGTGGACCAAAACAAAAAGGCAACAGCTGTAACCTGAACCTAGACCCAAACCTGAAAACTAGTACACCTGAATGAACAGACGACCCAGACCCAAACCCATAAGCGCGAGGCAACGCGGAATTTCGCCTTCAACTTCATCAGATAAGCAAAAGGCCCGGCTGTACGTGCTGACCTGCTATGCCTGCCAGCCTCAGTCTGGACGCTGCCTCTCTCCACTTGCTTGTGCAAGTCACATTTACCTGATCTGTCCACTTTGCTCTACCAAGTTTCGTTCTAACTAGCATCCTGGGAATTGAGATTGAGAAGAAAAAAAAAGTGTTGAAATAAAACGTCAAAAAGAAAAAGACAACACGCATTAGAATCATCTAGGTAAAATGTTTCTTTTTTTCCTTCTGTAGCTAAGTAACTTGTATTCGCTTCTGTCAAAAAAAAATTGTATTCACAAACTGTGTAATTCTCAAAAAAAAAAAAAAAAAAGTAACATGTTTTCACAATTTTTTTCTTCAGAGTTCATATTGTAATGATAACTTGTCAAACTTTCTTATTTTTGATCAGGTTTATAGAAAATATTAACAATAATTATATTTTCAAATCAGTTTATTGAGTTAATGGTATTAATTATGCACGATAAATATTAATATCTTCTTATTATATATATATTTGGTCAAAGTTAAAAATGTTTGACTCATCGAAAAGTGAGAATAACGTCTTTTATGGAGGGAGGGATTAGTTTTCAAATCAGAATCTGTGAGCTTAAGATTGTTGTGTTAAAATAAGGATTTGGTAGAGTCTCTCTTAGTTTTTGATTCTTTGTGAGTCCCACAGCATATTCTTGCCGTGTTGTTTGTTAGGCATGAAGTAAGTGTTACTTGCCACCGTTGTACAGTAGTCTAGTCTACTTGGCTTCTTGGTGAAATTGCACTTGTAGCAAGACATTGACTCTGCATGGTTAATGCCGTTGTTGTACAGTAGTTGAATCATGCTTGCCAATTATTAGCTAGGCCGCTTCAATTGCATGCATGCATGGACATAGTTTAATCGATGGGCTGTTGGACTACTCGGCTGAACAATATTGCCATAAGACGTTTGGGCTTCAACTCTTGATTTTGGAGCTTATTGGCTTGTGGAACCCTTCGATGACGTGGCGCAATGAGATTGTAGAGAACTCCCTAAGTGGGGTTTTATCTTTATAGGTGTAGTAGATGTACAAAATTTCAGATTTGCGCGAAAAGATAGTTATGTAAAATTGCAAACAAAACGAAATCTTTGGAGAATGCTCTTCGTCGACCTACGCTTTCGGCTCAACTAGAAAACCAGGCGCGGCTTTGCCGCTACCGTCGTTTTAGCACCTACTAACCAGTAGCTCTTTGCTGAATTTTGTAGCTGCAACCCTCGTAGAGCATGTAGAGTGAAAAATTTAAGTAGACCTGGCCAGTGTAGCTCTTTACTGAATTATGCTGTTGCATGCCGTCGTAGACCATGTAGAGTGAAAAAGGAGAGCTATTTCGAATTATATGCTTTGCTAGAAATAAAGGAGAGCTAACCCAATTACAAATTTAAGGTTCATAGGGAGCAACTTGCTGGAGCGAAAGCTTTCAAGCTTAGATTTCATAGATGTAGGCATCAACATGCTGGGGCTGAAGCTCCTCATGCAGAAGACCACAACATCCTTCACCTGGAGCCTAGTAGACACTCCATTTCTGCAACAGGGATAGAGCAACATAGAGAAGATCATAATAATTTGATTTTCATTGGGATGTTACATTTCCAAATTATGCCAACCACTCTGCTAGGCATTCCCCTGCTGGTTAGAAATCTATACAAGGATTTAGTAGTAAACTGCTTATTCTTATCCAACACCCATATCACAGAATCACTGGTATGCAAGTCTAAAGAAATATGTTGCAATTCATCATATAACCTTGCAAATTCTAAAATATACAAACCAGAGATGCATGCATTTTCTGATCTTGCAAAACTAAAATTCGTTACAGGAACACATATCACCATGAGAGATATCCAAATCGAAGAACATTTTGATTCTCACCTAGTTGATGGTAAGGATCATCTGTATTTCTGAATAAGGCACTTCACTCCTTCCTTCAAACTGAATCGAGGCACCAACAGTATATAATTTTGAGCTGAAACAGCAACCAGAAAAAGAAATTGAATGGAAATGTCTATGAGTATGTTATTTCAAGGTTGACCATTGAGAAGTTGTTAATATCCAACGTAAATAATAGCTATTTTAAATGAAACTTGCATACAAAAGTAACAACAGGACTGCAATGGTTATTACTGCATATGATAAATGACCTTAGTTCATTAAGAGTAGAAAAAGGGACCATATACATCTAATGGTACAATTTATAGCCTGCTAAAAAACAGGGATAAATTCAGTAGCTAGAAAGTCTATACTTGTACATCGAGTGAAAATTAGCTAGCGCATCTCATCTTGCTTTCCAAACCTATTTGCATTTGCTAATCAAATGTGAGAATCATCTTGCTTTCCATTTCTAATGGTACAATTTTTACTCTTAACTGCCAAGAATTGCAGCCAGTATGATCATCAGAAACATAAGAAAGGAAAAAAATTACTCTTAGCTGCAAGAATTGCAGCCGAATAGCAACCGCAAGATCACATGAAGAGGAGGTGACAGTTGCAGGCTTGCAGCACGTGGGGAAGTGGAGGCGATAAGCAGTGTAGCCTTCGGGCGCGTACAGAGGCGAGGCAGGCATGGCGGGGTGGGGCACCGGCCCCGGTGAGGCGGCGCTGCCGTCGTGACCTCGGCCTCGTCGCGCTTGGGCTCGCTGCCACGCCGAGAGCCGCCGCAGCGTCTGGATTCGCCAGTGGCTTGCGCGCCTCCGCTTGCGACCCGCGGCCAGCCGTACCCACGGGCCGGGAGCCACCGCTGTTGTGCCAGTACGCCGCGATTCAAGCTCGTCGATCTGGTGGCCCAGTAAGCAAAGGGGACGGGAGGGAAAGCGGGGAGGCGGAGGGGACGAACGTCGGCCGCGAAGGTTCCTGACAGCTCGGTAAAAGATCCTTATCAAACGGTCCATATTGCGTATTGGCTAGATCTGACGGCTGATGAGTTAGCAGGTGACGTGGCCCTATCAGGTGCCCGAGAAACGGACCCGAGAAACGGACCCAGTTTTCGTTTTTAGAGATGGGCCACCATGGATCGAGAACAGAGTTGGACCTAAATATTTTGGGCATCTGAGAAGCTGGGCTTTCCTTTTTGTTTCGTATCCGAGTCCAACCTGTTTTGCCGTCACCGCCGTCCAACCACGGCGAGCCGCCGCCGCCGTCGCCGCCTCCGTGAAGTCAGCGGCGCTACGGTCCCTCCCTGGATGGTTAGGCCCTCTCAGGTGACCCGTTCCCCCCCATCGCGCCGCGGCGCATCCATAGGACTATCTGCACAGCACCATGGCGGCCGCGCGTCTGCAGTCCTGCATCGCCACTGAATTGGCATGCTGGAGCTGCCGCTCACAGGTCAAGCCCCCTAGCATCCTCCTTTTTGGATATTTTACATTTGGATGGTAATTCGTACCTAGATTGGTAATATTTCCGTTGCTGATTCTGTGTTTCCTGGTGGTGGAATTGCTACTTTGTTCGCGTGAGAATCGAAATTTGCTGCATCTTTTATCTGACATGTTCATGAATCATGAGATGGGGCGCTGCATTTCAGAAAGCATTTTTTAAAAAATGTTATATATCATATATGTAAGTAAGGATGTAGAAGTCCAGGCATCACATTGAGCTTGACTCGCAGCGCTATATATATGAAATCAGTGGATTTAGTGTATGAGCCTAATTTATTTTGTTAGCCTTTGGAGAGCATTATGTTGCTTGTCAGCAGTAAATTAGAATTTTAGACCAACCGGTGCTTAGCTATGTGCAATTGTATGTCTAATTTACTCAGAGAAACATTGACAACTGATGTTTATGTGCTAGTAGGGAATTCAAGAATGGATATGTATTATGATGCCTATTGCCATCATCTGATCGTGTTCACTCTTTTCCTTTGTATGATGCTTTTGTTTCCCTAAAGTTCTAAAGTGAGCCTTAAAACTGCAAGGCTTCAAATGTACTTTAGATAAAGCATTCGTGCACAGATATAGACTAGTTAGGCTGGACATTCTGAAGTGCTACTGCTTCATGGTTTAATGTTCCGCTATCTTTGTGTTACTCTGTGAGGATTAGGATCTGAGACTGTGTCTTAGCAAATTTTGATCAGGAAATTTAAAAACTCAACAGCAACATCACTACCAAATGAAACTCTTGGTTAAGCGTTTAAATTTGGTTCCATCATTCGATGGAGTAACACAGCTATCTTCCATATCTTAAAACTTTTGTTGATGATTATGTTGTATTGGATACCTTTGTTGCAGTTGACAAGTATGACATTGATCTTTCACATGGGATTTCTTAACTGTGGTAATACCAAATCCAGTTGTCTAAAGAACATGACATAAATTGCATTTGAAGAACAGGTGCACCTGAAAATTTGGTGGTGATCCTGTTTTCAGTTTTTGAAGGAAGGGATAGATTTTTATCTGTTTCTATCGAGTCTATGACGTCCAGAATCTAGATTCCTGTATATCTGCACTCCATATCAATGTGCTTATTATATTCTGCCCTGTTTTATGCTTAAAGTTCAGGCATTTAACCATGAGAAACTACTGGTTTTGCACATCATTTTTTTTTTCATTGTTTGCTTATATTTATATTGTCAGACGTTTGGAACTAAAATATCCTTTGCTAATTTCTGATTCCATCAAGGCCCCGTCATCTTGCACCATTTCTGATTGAGCTTTGTTCTGATTCCATCAAGGTCCCCTATCGCGCTGCTGCCATCCATAGGTCACACATATTTGATTTTTAAGGATAATCCAGAATTGCAATCAATTTACTATTTCGAATTTAGGGCAGTGCAGTAAAGCAAATAATATTACCCATTGAAAACTTTGTTCAAATAATTACTTCAAACATAGTTTCAGATGATTTTCATGGAACCTCGAAAATAGTTTATGAAAATGGCAGAAACTTTAACCTGTCCCTGTTTTGATTAGGTCTTGAGCAGGCGCAAAAGGGGCTCGATGCTGAAAGGTATTGCCCAATAGAAGGTGTTTATTTGGATTGGAAAAGCTTAATCTTGCTCTGGATCACAATCATGAAGTGTTTGCCACCTTAATTTCATGCTTGCTGAACAGCTCTCCCAGTCTCAAGGATCTTATAATCGTTGTAAGCCACAAACAACTGATGCTTAACTATTTTCGTTCAGTAATAGTACTGTTCTGCCACTAAAATGTTTCTCTTGTGTGTTGCCAGGACTCCCATTATTCAAGAACAAGGCAAGTGCCCTTACCTGTGGAGTACTGGAAGGAGCAGATCGATGCAGACGGTGTGCTGAATCACCTGTCTAGTGTGACGTTCTTCATCGACTCGATCCTTGAAGGACACCCCTTGCGGGCGTTTCTGTCAGTTCCTGGTGATGAACGTGAGGGTCCTCAAAAAGCTAAGCATGATGTACTATTGCTGGCAGGTCAAGCCTGAGGATGCAGCGAAGCTGGAAGTAATCCGAAGGAAATCCAGCTCTGGCCGAGGGCTTCTCCAAATTTGCAGCTGGAGCTGTGTCGCCTTAATCACTATCAAGGTTTCAGCCTGGACTCCGATTGAAGTGTGGCTTACACTTTGCTACTAGTGAAGTCTATTTATTTCCCTGTTATGGATCGGATTTCTTAGGTGCTATCATGGCTGATAGCCATCTTATCTTACTACTAGAACCAAACTCTCTCACTTTCTTAGTATCATAAATCGTAGTAACCTTTGTCAAGCATGCATATGGCTTCCTGTTAGCTTGTTCTGCTTCAATGTTTGGCCAAGGTGTTGCACGAACAAGACTATTTGCTATCATCAGATCTTTCGTGCCTGATTGACTGCAATTTGACACATTATGATCTGACTAACCATGCTGTGCTCGGTTAGCACAACGATCCAACGACCATACATATAATGTATCTATGGCTGCAAAATATCCTATAGATAGGAACCGCAGTCTTTTGAGGAAACATATGATTCTGGGGGAGGGGACTATACTTGTGTCTTGTGCAATGGTAATTCTGAAGAAACGTGTTTCCACCTGTTTTTTTGGATGTGCCTTCAGTCAGCAGTGTTGGGCCAGCATTCCAATCCAGTGGAATTTAAATCTACCACCTCTAGATATGATCATTGAAGCTAGAGCCACGTTTGGTCAGAAAATTTTCAGAGAAATCATGTTGACAGTATGCTGGACCATCTGGACCTTGAGGAACGCCATCATCTTCAATAATGCTCAAAGGGATTTCAGCATATGGAATAGAACCTTTAGAACTGAACTTGAACTAGTGTGTGCTAAGGCTAAGCCTAGTATCAAACCCATGTTAGTTTTATGGAGAGATAGCTATATAGCATAGCCATTTTCTTTTTTTTTTTTGGGCTTCAAGCCTTATAATATATCTATACTCTGTATTCTTTCATTCATTTGAAAATAAAAAAAAAGGAGGTAGGGGCTCTCCTGCTGACCTTTTTTTTTTTTTAAAAATGATAGGAACCGCTGGTTCCTTCCAAGCACTATAATCTGTTTTTAAATATCTCAAGGGATCTATAAAAGGGATATCATAAACATGTGTGCATCGAATGATGCAGATGCCACCCAAAAGTAATTCGTTTCCACTATCAACAATGAAAGTCTGATCATCACAACGATTATCTGTCGAGTATATCAATTACATAAATAAAAAGCACAAACGAAGAGGCAAAAATGCAGCCAAAATAGCAAGGTTGAAGAGCCAGGCAAAGAAGAGCACTGAATTACACGGATCAATCTATGCACACAGAAATTGGTGAATGCTGTCAGGACGCACAGGTAATAAACGAGGTACTGAATCAAGGCAGCACCTCCTCAGTCCTGACGACGATGAAGAAATAACCACTACAAGTACATGGCGTAGTATGTTTCCTTGGAATATCCACGAATCGTGCTCCTGACCTGCGCGATTTCATCCGAAGAAAGCTTACTGCATGTGGGCATGGCTAGAGCATCTCTCGCCATCAGAGCAACGGTCGGGTACTTGGGCTGTGAACCTTCCACCAGTCGAGGATGTCAAAATCTTGTGTCGAAAGGACAAGAGGATCTTGCAGATATCGATGGAGTTCCGTCTGGGTTTCTGGGTAAGTGCAGTTAACTTGATCCACCATGGTGACATCTTGTTGACGGCGGTGCTCATTCCAAGCTTGCTCCAATGGGTCAGCGCTAGTAGTAGCCATCATCGCATTATTTGAATGACCTGCACCAGTGACTTTTTCATACTGTTTAATGTAATAATCACATACAACCCATTGATTCTTGTCGTCACCTCGGAAACATATTTTGCAGCTTCTTCTGAACGAAATGCTCTTTCGAAACAGAACTTAAGGAGCTCGTGTTTGCACCGAGGGTCCAATACAAATGGTACTGACCAGATCAGGTAGGAATCTTGTATAGCTTTGTCTAGAGTGTTGATCGCTTTTACGAAGCAATCAGTATACTTTTCCCAACCGTCTGAAGCTTTGGGTAGCTCAGATTGCAAAACTTCCCGCACATTAAACAACTCTCGTAGACAAATATTTGAAGTGGAGGCAAAAATTCTTTCAATGGCCTGGTGTATCGTCCCCAAACTTTGCACAACGGCGACGCAATGTTCACCTCCACTGAACTGTAACCTCCTTTGTGAAGAATAACTTTGATAGAACAATAGCATGAATACCAACTTTTATTGTATGTCCATGGGTTATCTAGGCCACAATGCGATAAAAGTTGCTGACGTGTTTGCTTAGTCAAATCCTCTATGGCATCGAGATCTGAAGCCAATTCTGAACACAGAAGATCAAGGCACCCAGCAATTTTGTGAAGCACGTTGTCCACGAATAGATTGGTATGACAATTTATTTTGTTTCCAATGTTCTTCATGCGATCGTCAATGTCAAAACCGTCATCATATGCCACCATAGATAGCCTATTCTGAATGCCATACTCAAATACAATACCCAGGAAGTCATTAGGAAAAAAATCTCGAAGCCCCGTAAGCCAATGAACTCCCAGTATTGGACCATACTCGGAATCATTAACTGGGTATGCTGTATAAATCATAGCAGCTTGTAGGACCAATTTGCAAAGATTCCATTCATCGTCGACGAAGTGGCATGCTGTATAAATCACGTCCCCTGCCACTATGGTTTTAGCTTTGCCCACTGCCACACTGACCCTTGCAGGAGCGTTCCTTAGCTTGGAGAACAAATCCCTCCTTGCTTCATCAGAGATACCATCACACATCTCCTCAATGGCGACACGCGAGGGCACCTCAAATTCAGGGTTGAGGCTTCTGACGAAGCTCCTGAAGCAGTCGTCTTCAGGACCGAGGCATCGTATCCACGCAACGCAATCATCCGGACGAGGTGTTTGCAGGCTTCTTCCTGCAGGCCACTTGACTCGCGATCCGAAGACCCACCGTGGCCTGGACCGAGCGGTAGCAGAGGAAGCTGCTGCATCTGCATGGCTTCATCATCTTGGGCCAGGCTTGGTAGTGTCTGTGTCGGTTGTTCTGATGTCCCTGCTTCTACAGCCGATTCCTGCCTGCCGCATCCCTCGTTGTAGTGCTCCCACAGGTTCTTTGTGCCATGATAAGCATACACTTTACCGCAACTCTTGCACTTGGCTGTCTCATTTCCATCGTCACATGTGTGCCGGGTGAAGTGCTCCCACACCTTGGACCGCGGTTTCAACCTGCGTCCGCGTATTTGGTTGCGCTGGATTTGGGTGCTCGCCTCCTCTGCCATGAGTATCTGACGAACACACAAGTGAAGTGACCAAATGAATGGGTGGCAAGCATGAGATGCTCAGATGCACATGCAGTAGCAGTAGTACTCCTTGATCTGAAGTGAGATTTGAAAACACCTCAAGCTAATACGACCAGGAAACATGGAATACTACTTCATTAGGATCAAGTTAGTTTGCAACATGTATGTGATCAAACGAGTTCAGAGAAAGGGTCTAGTTCAATTGCAAGACAAACAGTTGGAAGAGAATAAGGGAAACAGAGAATGGATTCAACGTCTGCTTATTGTAAGAACAACAACAACTTCCTGATCCGATTCATGGTCTGTTTAACTAGATCCATTGATTCCTCTTTTTATGCCAGAAAAACATCAAATCCACGAAGTCAAACTATGCAAGCGAAGATCTACGGAAAAACAGAGGACGATTTGGGGAACTTACAAGGTGAAGTGCTCCCACACCTTGGACTGCTGCTTCAACCTACGTCCCCGTTATTTCAACCTAGAGGGAGCTAGGAGATGGAGTACCTAGCTCTCACACCTCGGACCGCTGTTTCAGCCAGGAGCTGGAGGGAGGGCCGAGCAGATCTCGACGAGGAGCGTCTGGTCTTGTCAATGGCAAAATGCGATGTCAAACTGAGTCGTAGCCTCGTAGGCAAGGCAACCCACCGGTGAAACTGAAATGAAAGCTGCTGAAAGGCAAGGCCCCGGGGCGCCGAATCGGATTCTGACTAGGCAGTGGAGGAAATTTCCGGTAGCACTAGCAGGATGGATTCCTCCTCCGCTTTCGCCCACCCCCAATCCGGCGCAAAAAGCCGCTTTTGCTGCGTACGCTAGGGGCACTCGACGAATTCCAAAAGATGGATGGTGCACCGGGGGCACAAAGAAAAACTGTGAAAGATACAGAGCAAGCGCTGCGTGGTTCGAAAAGGTTATTTTGAAAAGGAAAACCGAGCAAGGTCAAGGTGCTAGCAGATAGGCAGTGGGTGCAAGTGGGTAAACCGATCGATCCGTCGTCCGGTGAGCAATCGGCTTCGGATGTGAGGCTCCTTCCTCACTCCGTTCTGAAAAGAGTGGGAATAATTGTTGTATTCCATTGTGTGCCATGCAAGCCAACCACTCGGCGCAATTACAACCGTACAAACCATTGGCCTAATTACACCATATACTAACACTTTTCGCAGTCCCTAATCGGGAGCATCGCTAACGGTCGCTGTAACCGAAACTCCCGAAACAACAAGGTGGGTAGGCACTTGGTGAAGACGTCGGGCGTCTTGTGATGTCGTAGGAACATGAAGAACCCGAACATGACCGGCGGCGACCTTCTCTCGAACAAAATGGAGATCGATCTCAACATGCTTCGTTCGTTCGATGCTGCACCGGGTTACCGGAGAGATAGACATCACTAACATTGTCACAATAGACCAGTGGCATGGCGGGCGGGTAGCGAAGCTCAAGGAGTAATCGACGTAACCAAGTAGCTTTAGCAACACCATTTGCTATAGCACGCTATTCGCCTCGTTGGACCGGGAGACCGTGTCTTTGGCGCTTGGAGGACCACGACACAAGGTTGTCTCTCGAGGAACACCTGCGTAGCGTGAGGGTTGACCGGCGGTGTCGGGACATCCAGCCCGGTCGGCATCTGTGTAGACAACAAGCTCCGTGGGAGAAGGCCGGCGCATGGTCACCCACGGCAGGTAGCGTAAGATGCGCTTGAGAGCCGCGAGGTGGGGCTCCCAAGGATCATGCATATAGAGACAAATCTGCTGGAAGGCGAAAGCAATATCCGGACGAGTGAACATCAAATACTGTAGAGCACCGCGCCTAGCGATCTTGAGTAGCATTATCCACGGGGAGGTCCATCTACAGATAATTTGGAGTGAACATCAACAGTGTCTGCCGCGGCTTGCACGCACTCATCCCGGCACGCCCAAAATATCCCCGCGGTACCGCCGAGAGAGAGAGAAACAAAGCCGGTGGCGAGGCGTGTCCGCGAAATGCCCAAAAATGGTGAAGGCGGCCCATGTCCGTCATAGCAAACTCACGCTGGAGAGCCCCAATAACATGCTTGAGAAACTAGGTAGAGGAGGCAGTGAGAACAATGTCATCCACATATAGCAATAAGTAGGCAGTGTCTGACCCTCGGCGATATATAAATAGCGAACTATCGACTTGGTTTCAGCAAAAATCCAAGGAAAAAAAAAGATGGGAGGCGAACCTGTGATGCCGTGCACGAGGAGCCCGCTTCAAACCATATAAAGATTTGTTGAGCCGGCCCGGACATTATCCGGATGAGAGGAATCCACAAAACCGGAGGGTTGTACACAATATCTTGTCTCGATGAGGGTGTCATGTAGGAATGCATTCTTCACATCTAGGCGATGAATGGGCGATCCCCGAAAAGAACCAGAGAGAACGGCGTGAACTGTTGCGGGCTTGACCACCGTCTTGAAAAGTCTCATCATAATCCACACCCGGGCGTTGGGTAAAACCCCGAGGACCCAAATGAGCCTTGTAGCGATCAAGAGACCCATCTGCAAGCAATTTATGTCGAAAAATCCACTTGCCGGTTACCCGCGGTGACTCTAGGAGATGCGTGGTACGAGACTCCAGTGTCATTGGCGATCAAAGCATTATGTTCAAATTTTGCATAGCGAGGCGCCAATTGGGATCTAATAGGGCATCACGAGCGGGCGGGCGGCGTGGCGACATAGGCACCCGTGGAGGTTGAGGCGAACCACAAGTTGTGCAATGCCGTCTTTGCCACATAATGCGCATGGAGTGCGCGTGGTGACAGAGGCGATGGAGACTAGGCGGGTGTCGGCCGTGCGGCCGGTGGCCGTGGTGCTACTGGGCAACGGCCTGTGCGGGATGCCGAGGGCAGCAAAGCACCGGTGTTGTGGTCGGCGGCGGTAGGGCGCTTGGCGCAACAACCTGCGCGGGATGCATAGGGGCGGCGATCTTTGGGCGCAGGTGACCATGGCCCCACACCGGGAGCGACCTCGTGCATGGGTTGTGTCACCGAGGAACAGAGGTACCTGCAGCCACAGCTCTCGGCGAGCGGGCAAAGAGGAATCGTCATCATCGCTCAAAAACTGTGCATATAGAGAGCCGGGGTGGCATGCAAGCCAACTACTCGGCGTAATTACAACCGCACAAACCATTGGCCTAATTACAACATGCTAACACGTCCTCGCATGCGTCGTGGACAGTGGTGGACTGACTGCTGTTTTCAACCAGTGGCCGATACGTCCTGCAATGTCCACCCGGAAAGGACGACCCGTCTGCCATCATTACTCATAGCCGTCACCAATCCATTGACTGAACAACAGCTTTATGTGACAGCTCAATGCAAACCTGCAGTAACTTTTCAGGTGTACAGGTGACCTTGCCCACGGCTCTCCAACACGTCGACCAATGAAGCAACACGCCATGGACGGACGAGCGTGAAGAATCTATGCTGACAGGCGCCTTTTGAGGAAAAAAAAAATAATGGGAAATACAACAAACAGGATCGTCACGTGCAAACCAAACGATACGAACAACGTCAGATACTCCGTTCCATACTTCACTCATAGTCCATGAAATCAAAAAAAACATTGAACAACATATTTACAGCAAACTCCGGTGTAAAAAAACACCTAAGCATCTTCTCCACCAACTGCGAACAATTGGTTCAGAATGATACACGGAGAAGTGCTATCGACGATAGCAGCAGCATGGGCATGGTACTTATCTGCTGCTTTACCAAGTTTATATGAGGGTTTGCCGTTGCGGAAGCCGGTGGAGTACCTAGAGTAATCAGTCCCCGTCTGAGAAGACATGGATGCTAAATCTGCGATGGTACCAAAGCGAACCCCATGGATGGCGATTTCTTCAGCACACGCTGGGATGGCTTCAAGCCGCTCCAAAACATTTGACCCCTCCGCGCCGACTGAGTCATTGGCTCTCACGGCTGCCATCTCCAATCGGTCAAAACGAGTCGACAGTTCTGTAACCAGAGTCACCATCATCAGCTGCCTAGACTGAATCAAATCTAAAACAAAACTATAACTTACTGTCTATGACTGTCAGCAGACGATGTACATCCTCTTCGTGTCGGATCGTCTGCATATCAAGCTTCTTTAGAACTTCATGGTAACGCACCCACGTCTCTTGCAACTGATGCCTGAGACGACAAACTTCGTCGGCCATGTCCACATCAAAAGATGAATCCGAAAGCGGTTCACATGGACGGCTGGAAAAATCGTCGTCATTAAGGATTCAAGAAATTTGATCAAAAAATAACAGAACAAATTGTACCTGCATCTACCCATGAACTGATGATGTGGTAGCAATCTTCCAAGAGATTTTTCCTCTACCGAATAGTTACCATGGTGAGCCATAGGAACTCCCTCTGCCTTTAGAATAGTCATAACATGAAGAAGAATGGCAATCGACCGTGCCCCACGTCCTATTTATTTCCACGTTACCCCAGCTCCAAGGCCGAGAAAAAATGATAAGAATATCCAACAAAAAATGGGCCGCAGACGTTTTCCCCAGGTAGACAGGCCCATCTTATTTTCGTGCTAAACAGAATTGTACTAATGGGCCAGACAGTACCTAAAATACATGAGGAAAAAAACGATGTGGAACACAAAGCTCAGTCCACGTGAACTCAATGGGTGCCATACTAGGCCGGCCAGGTCAATACAGAACTCGACTCGAGACTGCCACACAACGGACCTTGCGTGCTCCAGCATATTTTCTATCATTTTAATGGGCTGGCCCAAAACATGGATAAATGGGCTCGGCCATGGGCGCGCAAGGGCGTGCCAGAAACACTAGTAATATATACATAAGTGTATGTATATCCATATGCACCTATTAAGTTATATCTATGCATGGCTAACCCCCTCTAACCTTGCCGTATACTCATGTGTGTGTACCCTGAACACATACCCTAGTATACATGTTCTCTACACACATAAAATATGCCCAATATGCGGGTATACATGTATGTGTGGCTAACCTAGAATAGGCCTTCCCCTCTCTAACCCTAGGCATACGCGATGTGCGTATATCGCCGCTAACCCATCCATCCCCCGATGGAGCTAACCCACATAGGAACGCTGTTGCTTTCATTGTTATACTTGTGTTTCATGTTTGCCGACAACGGAGACCATCCGATGAATCCGTAAGCATCGCTACACCAAGCCACGGAGTCGAATCACCGGGACCAAGAACCTTGGATATACTCAACAACCGGATAGAGGCAAGTCCTTACCCCTAACCTGGCTTAATTCCTATGCAACTAAATATAATTAATAAGATTTTAAGATAAGTATAAACACGACAAGTTGAGCGGGAGTACTCATGGGCTATGTGCATGGGACATCGTTGAGCTTTGTCGTTAACATAACCTTGAGATAATAATAACTTGATCCTAAAAAGGTTGAGCCTAACAATGATAGCTTTGGGAGCTAACCCCAATGCTCTGTGATCATCCACATTGTCTAAGCTCGACTTATTAACTTTATGGAACATGGTATAAGAATTGGACTTAATCAACAAAAGTGACTTTGGAGCGATTCATGTGGGATGGATCGCCTCTCAAGACGCGATTCGCCTAGAGAGGGTTTCTTGTATTGGAGAACTCACTCCCTTAAGGACCGGTTCATAGACCATCTACCTAGTGTGATTATCCGCATGACCCCACACGGGATGGGGCGGCCGGATCTCACACCCGCTTAGATTGATGTATGCTTAATACATAGGAGTCTTTGGTAGTAGGCAAAAGGACTATTGGGAGGTGACACGGATGCTAGGTGATCTTCCGTGGTCGGGTTGGCGTGGTTGCTAGGTGGTCTTCCACGTTAAGCAAATGAGAATGAGTATAGATATGATAAGTGAGAAATGATGTTAGTTGGGATGCTAGGTGATCGTCCCGTCCAACCCCCAAAAAGCATTTGGTAAAGAGTATACAGAAATCTAGGTTCGCAACCAAGTGGGTACCGGGATCTCGTTAGGTCTGTCTAAGCCAAATCATGATGGCGAGGGCAACACCTATCGTGTGGGGAAATTTGTACAACCTCTGCAGAGTTTTCTTGAATCTATTCAATAGCCACGTCCCATGGAATGGGCCGATGCTAAGCCGGATCATCTTTGATTAGATATACACACTTAAGATAATCTGGTATGTAATTTGTTAACTTGAGCTTTGGATAATTAATAAACTAACCCGGAACTAGTGAGAACAGTTTTTAGAGACTCTACTAGGACCCAACCCATAATCAAGAACCCTTTCACCCTTCGGTTGGGATTTCTTGAAAGTACGAAAGTACTCACCCCTCTTTTCTATTTTAGAATGTTATCTCGCGGTGTGTATCCAAGGAAATCAAGCTATGAAGGACGACACAAGAATGAACCACAAGGAGTACAATTGAAGAAGGAGGCAAAATATGAAGGAGTTACGCAAGGATGCTACGATTGAGTTATAAGAACGTGCCTTAGGAAGAAGTCCAGGGAGTTTGTCCTCACTCCAAGCTTGCCTCGCCGGAATGGAGCCACGATGAAGGTGCTTTGCGTAGAAACTCGATAGGTTCATGATGAACGCCTATGGCCCAAGTAGGTAACCGAACCTTGTACCAAGTTTTCCTCAATAGTTATCAAAGTATAGTTTCTAATACCATATCCATACTTAATTGGGCGTATTTGGTGCATGATCCCCGGCGGTGATTAGGGAACCTCGAAATGGGGTGTGACACTCGAGGACCCCCGAGCCGGCGGAGCCGCCACGCGCGTGCTGTCGCCGGCGTCGGAGAAGTTGGCGGGTTTGAGGTGGCGGAGGAGCCCAAGGGCAAAGATGAGGGACTCCACCTTCCCGGGGAAGGGGAGGGGCGGTCACCATGGGGAGCAGCGGGCGCCGTCGGCGCCGGACGGGCGGGCGCCCGTCGGAGGAGCAGGCGACCTCCTCTACTCGATCCGCCGGCTGTTCCGTTCCCGTCGCGGTGGAAAAAAAAAAAAGGAGAAGGCAGGGGTAATAAGGGAATAAAAGAGGTGAAATCGAGCCCGATGGTATTTTAGCGGACCGAGGCGTGTTTCATAATGCTATATCGCCGAAGCCCGGTTGCGGAGTCGTGTTTCTCCGGCCCACTTCGTAATGGTAGATTTCCCATTGGCTCCAAGGACAAGCAGTGTATGAAGAACTGGTTTATCAGCTTTTACCTTTTAGCTCTTGTAGAACCTCGTCTTGATAACGTGTTAAAAATCAGCTCTTGTATTTGGTTTCTTTAGAACAGGATGAACACTCAAGAACAGGAACACAATGTATATGAGGAGAGGAACTCTGTATTTCTTTCACTTTTAATGTCTTACAGGAGTAGATAGTGACCTCTTATTTATAGGAGGAAAATTGTAAAGATCTGAATTACAAATGGGATTTCTCCTCTCCTTGTATTTAATTGGCAACCATTTTGGGTCAGTATTCACACTGCCCTTTTTGACTCAATATTTACAACAGTAATCTCAAAATTGACTACTTTCTCAACAGAAATCACCGCCACACAGTTTCTACTAATTTACCAGCAAGCACACCATAACTACAACTCCACAAGTATCTGGTGGTATGTTCAGTTCAGTTGACTCGGAACGGTCACCCGAAATAATTTCTAGCTGGAATGATTGTCTAATTTATATAACTTTGATCAGCGGGAACAATTCCTAGGCTCAATCCACCCTAACCGAACAAGCCAAACTACTCAGGGTGTAGATCGTGTGGAACTCCTCTGGATCGATCCAGCGCCGTGGGCCGGTGGCGCTGTGATTGTCCAGCACCTGCACTTGCATCTGCTCACCGCAGAATCTGTAGGCGAAGCAGACCACTGCGTGCCACCCGACCTGACCACGGTAGAGTAGCTTGCTCATATGCCTGTCGTCGTCGTTCCGGCCGCACCCGCGATACACCAGCGTGTCGTCGGTGTCGGCGTCGAAGCGATGGTACCATGGGCAAACCCAGAGCACCCCAACGCAGGGGCCATGACGTTCCAGCAGCTCAGCCAATCGGTCATGAAGATGACCGGCGTTCAAATCCCACAAACTGTGTTCCTTCCATGAGCGCAGTGGCAGGACAGACGGTGCCGGCATTGGTGCTTTGGTGATCGCCGGCACGCCCCCATCTGCTTTATCTTGGTCAGGACTTTGCCCACATTGGCTCCCTTGCCCGGCGTCCAGATACCGTCACGAAAACACGCCCTGATTAGCTGGTAGCAGGGCACCGCCGCCGCTTCGCCGTGGATCTTCCTGTGCTCGAACCGGTGGACCGCCTCCACGCACACGGTGCATGCGACGGGAGCACAGGTGCCTACACGCCATGGCCAACATAATGTGTACTCAGAACAGATTTTGAACGGGAGAGTCAATCATATCTGATAGTCAAATGTGGGCACTCTCCCTCGAGAAATTATGAAATTTGACCCGTTATTCGCACGCCTCTAGAAATATGACCCGGAATTCGCACGTCTTATAAAAATATGACTCATGTGCTACGAACTGTTATGAAATCTAACCTTTGACAGTGAATACGAACGGCGTGCGCTCGGGGCGGCAGGGGTCCCACATGTTAGCTCTTTCTTCAACCTCCAGCCAGCGCACAAGCAGCAGCCAGGCTCGTAGGCCAACAAGAAAGGAAGGAAGCTGCGGTGGCCAGCGGCACCATGTGTCCAGTGTCCGTGCCCTCGGAGCTCCAGGACTAGGCGAAGCACGTGGCCAGCGCGCGGAGCAGCAGCACGTGTGGGCGAGGACGCGCAGGAGCACGAGCTCGCCATCGACGGGCCACGAGCAGACAACAGCAGGTCGTGCGCACGCATGGCCGCCAAAAGTTTGTTTGCTTTTGCTATGTTTAGCTAGTGCGCATGCAGCCGCTCCCCATGCGCTTCGCGGCACGTCACAGCGGATTGGGATGGCAGCAATCAAGAATAGGAAACGCTGCCGCTTTCGTAGGAACAAAAATCACCGTGTGTCCACTGTGTTGGCGTGTGTTTCTCTCTCGTTCTCGTCCGGTCGATTCTGACAGCGGCAGCCATGGGCCAGTGGAGCAGCAGCGTGCCGGTGCGCTCCAAGCTCGAGAAGGCTGCTGCTTGTACGCTGGCTGGAGGTTGAAGGAAGATCTGACATGTGGGACCCACATGTCAGTGACGGGAGAGAGATAAGTACTACCGCCCCGAGCGCACGCCGTTCGTATTCACCGTCAAAAGGTTAGATTTCATAACAGTTCGCAGCACATGGGTCAAATTTCATAAAGCGTCGCGAATTCCCGGCCATATTTCCGGAAAGGCGAATACCGGGTCAAATTTCATAATTTCTCCTCTCCCTCAAAGAAAAGAAATGGCACTCTCATACCTCGGACTGGCTGCTCCATGGGGCGGCCCAGACACTGTTCCCAGGTGAGCTGCCGCGTCACTGTCCCAATGGGCTGCCCCAACAACGTACAATCGAGTTTGAATGTGTTGGGCCAGCGCTGCTGGGCTAATGTTTGGATAGTTTGGGCCTCTGTTAAGTTCCCTACCCGGAAGGAGGAGGCGCAGGTCTTCTCATTGACCTGGATTGAATGAATGAATAAAGAAAACCATAAGATTCCGACCGCAATACCAAATTTTGAATACTGCTCTGTCCCCACCCCATAACAACAATAACAACAACCTTGTCAAAACAACAACAAAAAATTATAAGTTGCAACATGTTTGAACAAGTGGTACAGCCCACAAAAGGTTTGGGGACCAAAACTAAAAACACGGTAGAAGACTCAGTGGCCGGGGAGAGTCGTCTCCGCGTCGTCCCGTCTGGGGCGACTCGGGAGGCGATTTCAAAACTCCGTCGCCCAAGCTCCCCACCGGAGCTATTCCCCGCTTTGCCGCCGCCGCCCTCCAGCTAAGCGGTGGCGGCGGCCGATGGGGCGCCCAACAAAGCCTCCCCTCGCAGCACCCACCACCCCTCCCGTCCTCTCCTCCCCTCCTCTCACCCCTTCTCGAGCTCAAGTCTCCGGCAATGGAGGTGCAGGCGCCCCCCCACGGGCGGATCCATGTCCTCCGAGGCTGGATCCACCACCCCGCCGGATCGACCCTTTCCGGGCGCTCGTCGCCCCCTCGGCGGCCGGGGGCGGTGCACGCCGAAGGCCTTGTAGCGACGGTTCGGTGGCCTACGGCGCGCGCGCCCCTCCTCGCAGCTCCGTTCGCGCCGCCGGCCACGACGACGCCCCGGCGTCGTCCCGGCGCAGCCCGCCCGCGGGCAGCCGCCCACCATAAAGGCGCCATGGCCGCTGGTGCTACTACGTCAAGGAGAGCGCCCGGCGACCGTGAGCGCGGATCAGCTCCTAGGGCGTGAATCCGTGGCCCCCGCCGGATGTGTAGCGTCGGTTCGAGGCGGCCTTTCGTCGGCTCGGGGCGCCTCTTCGACAAGGTGCTTGAGGAAGGGCCGCGCCATGAGGCTGGCTACGTGGCGTCGCGTTCGATCCCCCGGGAAGCGGCGAGCCAAGACTGCAGGACGTTCTCTCCCACGACGACGTCTTGTAGGTCCCCCCTTCTCCCCCATCTCGAAATGTAAGATTTGCGGTGATTTAGATGCTCGGCGGCGAACCAGCTCACCGTGGCGCGCCGGCGGGAGAAATCCTGGTCGGTTCTATCCGGCGATGACGGCGGCGCGCAGATCGTCATCCACCTCCTTGGAGGCGTCGTCGAAGCCGCTCCCTCGGGACCGAGGCGCCGTGGGACTTCGTCGTTGTGTATCTTGTTGTAGCTAGTGGTGGTGGCTGGCCAACTCCGGTGTGCGGGTTGGCATTGAATCTGGGCGAAAAGCCTTATCCGTCTCTTTGCCGGTTTGACGGCGATGGCGCTCTTGCGTCATGCCCCTTCTTGGAGGCGTCGTTGAAGATTCTCGCCACTTCTTTAATACGCTCAACAGAGCTGCGTCTTTTGGGTGAAACCCCTCGTGAAGGCATCGTCCTCACGGCCTCCTATGCCTCGGACGCCACTTTGAGCTATTCCCCACCCTCTCCACGCCCCTCCTTGCTCCCTTCCTTCCTTGGTGTGCAAGGGTGAGTCTAGCCTTGCGTCGATTAAAGTTGTCGACGTTCGACGAGTGTCCTCCTCCTCGCACCTCTCGCTCCGTCGGTGCTCTCCTTGATGGTGCCAAAAATCTTATGCGGGTGGAGTTTCCCACCGCCGCTACCATTCCCCTCCATGGTTTCCTCCCCGTGGACCGCGTTGGATGGTGGCACGTGGGGCCCGGATGTTCCGGAGGATGTCCCCATCAGCTTGAAGGGAGGTCATCGTGTTCGGCGAGGGCGGGGTTCGCGTGTTCATCACCACTCTTAGTCCCCCTACCAGTGTTGGCCCTCAGGAGTGGAGGAGGGCGGGCGGTGGAGCCGGCGTAGCTACGAGGAGTGGTGCAGGGCACAAGGGCCATGGTGAACCCGGCGAGTATGTTGTTCAGCGGTGGCATGGATCGAATATCGGTCGGCGACTTTCAGCTTAGTCTTTGGTTACCCTTTTGTTGTATTGTGCTATTGTTATGTCTGTGATGTTGTAATCTCTCTCCCCCTCTTGATGTAATGAACTATGTAACAAGGCCACCAATTTCACCCACCGGCTTGCGGAATTGCGGAAATATAAGCAGGTGGGGATGAGTTCATCCCCCCCCCCGAACTGATCTCGGAAAAAAAAAAACTAAAAACACAGAATTTAGGCCCCGGATGGCATTGGCACCACCACATAAGGAAAAGTTTGGGGATCTAGAAAATCAAACCATGAAAAGTTTAGGACCAAGAAGACACCACCTCGCAAGGTTAAGGACCGCACGTGTATTTTATTGTCGTCAAATATATAGTTTTTGATGGATCAGCTGGTGTCATAAATAGTAATATTCTTTTCTATAAATTTTGTCAAAATTTAGAATAATGCGACTTCGAACAAAGATATTTGGGTCTGGGTTTGGTTCTCTCTGGAGGATCGTAGCAAGTGCATGCTGCTGGTGCACCGGCGGATGTGACAACAACGAACAAAGATATTTGGGTCTGGGTCTGGGTCTAGGTCTAGGTTCAGGTTTAGGTTGGGTTAACACAAAGCACGCGCGCGCGAGCGTCACCCGACCGCACCGACTTGCTTCACGGACGGAAGCTGCATGCCACCGGCGAGAAGAGCACGTTCGATCGGTAAGGGAGCCGCGCGCCCTGGCATCACTGAGACACTGACGCTGTGCGCGCGACGGCACACAGAGGGGGTGGGGGGGTTAATGCACTGCTGGATACCTTCCCGGCTGGCAACACCTTCGCCTACTACGATACGTACGTGGACGAACGAAGCGTACTACGACTATATCATTTCGCCATGGCGGCGCAGCCTGACGTGCCAGACTCGAGGAAAAAAATTAATAATAATCGGTTTGAGACAAACTCTATATCGTTTCGCCATGGACAGACTACTGGAGAGGAGAAATGGATGGGAGCTAACCTCACATGAAGTCACCCACTGAAACCGCAAGCCGCCCACACTCGGCACCAGCTGAAGCAAGCCGCCGTCGACTGCAGCTCCGGTAGTCATCTCCATCTCTGACACACGTCGTAATCACACGCGCGCACCTTGACGCCTTGGATGGCTGCGGTGGCTCGTCGTCGGCGCCGGTGCAGAGGTAGCCCAGATGAGGGGAGAAATGGCTTGGCAGTGCTGCCGACGAGGAGGTAACTGCTGCGACGACTAGCTATATTACAGTGTACCGCTCAGTGCGTCGCCACTAGCCACGGGAGAGGCCAACGAGAGGAGATTTGAAGGGAACGAGGGTGTTGTTGATCGAGAAGAACAAAAGAAGATGTGCTGTGGTTGTGGTAGTGTGTTGCACCCTAAACCCAAAGCCCCTTTTATAGGCCTCATTGCAACCTCAGTGCACTGGATGACCCATACCTGAACCAGACCCAAACCCAAACCCAAACCCAGACCCAGATCGACTTAGACCCAGACCTCACCTGATATATAATGTATCAGCGCGGCGCCTTGGCAATGCTTGACGTGGTAGTAGTTTGTTATAAATAAACGGGGTGAGGCTTGAGAGTGACCAAGAAGGCGATATCTCCAGAAGAGACCCCGTAACCTTACATTACATTAATTGATCACTGCAAGCTAAATACAAGCGAAAGCAGGAGCTAGATCGAGCACTGCATTGTTGTTTGAGGAAAATACACCACCAATCCCTCGAATTGCCTCAAGGTGTTACCTAGGTCCGAACTTTCAAAGTGATCGATATATATGGATCCCTAAATTTAGCAAGGAGTGTCATCAGGTTCCAAATTTCTAAGATGTTCACCACAGGTACTTGAACATGGCTTTGGGTGTCATCTAGGTCCCAACATGTCCAAATCCGCTTTGGTTGCTGGCGTGGTACATTCCTACATATGTGACTCACATGCCAGTTGGTTATATTTTTATTTACCTTTTTTTTGGGAAATTGGTGATTCAACCCTCTTTTTAAAGGCCAATGGCGTTTTACCCTCATTTTTCTAACTCTGCAATTTCACCCTCGTTTTTTTTTGAATGAAAGGTCCGTTTACCTTCCTTTTTGACACCGTTAAGCGCTGGTGCTATTAAATGGTCAAAAAATAAATAAAAAAGAAAAAGAGGGGCGGCCCAAAAGACCAAAGTACCCCTTCCTTAAAAGGTTTGGGGCCTGGATGACACTCTTTGTCAAGTTCAGGAATCCACAAATGTCACTTTGAAAGTTCAGAGATCTAGATGACACCTTGAGCCAAGTTAAGAAATAGTGGATTTTTTTTTCCCCAAAAACCCATCAAGAACAAACTAACGTAGCTAGCTCAGGTAGGCTGCCTCTCGTTTGCCATACTGCATGCAGAGTAGTTTTTTTTTTTTTTTTTTTGAAGCAAACATATGAGAGGAAAAACTACGGCAGTATATTATTGGACGTTCTAGTTTGGTTTGACCGACACTTCCCCAAAGTTGACATAAAAAAAAAAAAAAATTGACCGACAGTATCATCCACATGCAGCGCGAAGCAAAAGCCTCTCCAGTTCAGGTTCAGGTTTGGGTTTGGGTCCAGGTCTGTTTTTTTCCCTTCATTTTGACCAATACAATAACTTCGTTCATAGGTGGTGTGACGCCCCGTGCTATCTCTATATTCAGGCTTCAGTTCAGGTTCAGGTTCAGGTTTGGGTCTGGTTCTTTATTTTCACTACCGCATCCGCATGCATGCATGCGGGCAGCGTTTACTCGTCGACCGTTGACGTGGCAGCTTCGATTTTGACCTGTCCGCGAGAGCAACACACATAACGTAAGAACTAGAGTTGCAGACCCAGACCCAGACCCGAACCCAGATCTGAAGAAGCGCATTATGGCGCTGGACGATATTGCTGTAAGAGGCAAAACGCAGCGACATGGAAAAATCAGCAGAGGCAAATGTGTAAACCTTGCATTAATAAATTTTTTTTTTGGGATGACGCCTAGGCGCATATTTCAAATCTTGCATTAATAATTATGTAAGCTAATAAAAACATAGAGACAGCAGGTACTACCATCATCTAGCAGACTAGCACATTTTTTTTTATTTGCTTCTGTAGAGAGATCATCCAAATAGGCTTAAGATATATCACCACTCACCAATTCGTATTGTACTTTGCAAATACGATCGAAACTACCAAAGACGATTTTACATTTACAGTAGTTCAATATTTAATTAGTTACAATCTAAATATCTTAAAAATGTAAAAGTACTCGTGTTGACATTCTAGCCACACGTGTATTTGTGACGGTAGTAGTTAGGCAAAATTGGTCTCCTTGATGACCCAAGCCGGATGCGCTGCTTCTGCTTGACTCGAGCGCTGCATATGGGATCATTGGTCGAAGAAACAAAGGGAACCATACCCAGACCCAGACGTCCAGACCCAGACCTGAACCTGAAATTGTCGTTTCCATGTTTCCGACACGCAGAGTAAGAAAGACGAAAATAGAGGTAGGCTACCAAAGCCAAGATTGCAAGAATGAGCTTGCGTCAGTATACGTACAGCAAGCTAAACGCAGCGGGAAGCAACCAAGTGTACTACTCCCAGCTGCTCATCAAAAATATTATATATATTTTGATCCCATATATAGTATTATCGATCATTTGCTGGAAATCCATGGATCAAGCCCTTAGATCTGGAGTTATGATGAAACGAGAGTTAGTGCGACACAGTTGTTTGGCTAATTTTTTTTTATATATATAATTGGGGTCTCCCCATTCTCATTCATTGAATGGAAATGATAAAAAATTAATTGAATTTCGCAAAAAAAATTATTTGAGAGCTCATTTTTGTGAATGAACTTGAATCAGGAAGAGAAGGAATTTGGATCCCACTCCACTCTCTCCAAACACACATACGGCCCCACCCCACCCACCCCACTCAACTAGCGCATCATGGATTCAATTTCTGTTTCGCCGTAGGTGGCATGCGCCTCGTGTGGCAATTTCTGTTTCGCCGTATCGTGTTGTGCCGTGTGCGTGCACGTAAAATGACCACACGACTGGCCTTGAGGCCGAACACGAGAGGAGCCTCGGCCCATGTATTATGGCCCATCCCTCTCGACTTCGGGCCAGAGCAATCTACCATCCATGACCTGCAGAGGCCCAAACCCCGAAAAGGGCATCGGACTTCAGGGTGGCGTTGTCCACTGCTCAGACGGTCGATCAGGCGAAGAAAAGTCAGTTTCTCACTCACTGTGGTTTGTGTGCAAACATAAACAGAGACGAACCGGTACTGGTGTCCGAGGAACAGGACGATATCTGTGGCGTAGCCGCTACTCGCGTCGCCTCCACCATAATACCATATTGAACGACCATCATGCACTGGTGTGATTATTAAGCAGTAGTGTTCATTGTTTAGCAGTGCTGCAATTAACGTGTACCAGATAATGATATGCGGAGCTATCCTAGTTCAATCATGCTCAAAACAACCAGGGAAAACATGGCCACATGTGGCAACATTGGAGCTGACTATATGGGCAAATCAAACCAAACATTATTTACCATATAGGAGTAGCATACAAAAGGATGCTGACATGATTGTTTGTTACATCTCACCCTATGCAAACAGTACAAAGAAATAGACGACGACACATTCAAGGAGCAAGAGGCTGATTAACGGCCAAAGTAGGACAATAGGACAATGAGTGAGTACACATACAACAACCTGCTGAAATCATCAAATTTTCTTTCTTTTAGCCCCTGGACAATCAGATTCTGACATGTGCAAGCTCCTGACATGTGCAATTTGATCAGAAGCCACATTACTACATGTGGGCATGGCAAGAGCGTACCTGGCCATCTGTGCCACCCTAGGGTACTTAACAGAGCCGTGAACCTTCCACCAGTTAAGGACGTCAAAACCCTCTGTTTGAGGGGTACGACTATCTTCCAGGTAACAATTGAGTTCCATCATGGCTTCTGCACGACGAAAGTCAACGGCTATCCCCTCACCGGGCATAAGAGCAAATGTATAGCCATCATCCTTGATGCAGCTGGTGCACAACTCTTTGATCTCGATTGTTACATTGGTGGTGTAATTTGCAGCCTTTGAATAATCAAACACTTCTTCAAACCTTTCTTTTATGTATGAGAGTTTGTACCGAGGGTCCAATACAAGTGGTATGGACCAGACCCGGTACGAATCTTCTATTGCCTTGTCTACAGTCTCTAGTGCCTCTCTAAGAACATCTGCAACATTCTTATCCCCAAAACAGCGGTATGTTTCTGGTTGCACTGTACTAGTCTCTGACAATTGACAGTGTAAAGCATCCCTCACCTTAAATAGCTCTTCAAGACAAAGATTTGAAGTGGGAGTGTTGGAGACAGAAACTCTTGTAATGGCACGGTATATCTCCCTCCAAAGGTTGCGCAGTAGTTTTTCTGATTCGGAGTCTTCATGGATCAGAATTTGTTGCCCAAGTATTTCCAAAGAACAATAGCACCAATACCAGCGTTCATCGTACTCCCATGGCTCATTTAGGCCAAGTTGGGAGAGAAGAATCTGCTGATCCCTTGCTTCTGTCCACCCTAAACTCTTTATTTTGGAGAAGACATGTTTTGAGAAATCTGAATCTGGAAGAAGACAACGAGCAATGGAGTGAAGCACATGGTCCATATAGGTGGTACAAGTGAGCTCCCTATAAGGTGATGAAAGGGAAACATATCTTGATTCTTGCTCCAATCTATTCTTCACTTCAATGTGATGAATGTCGCCTGTTATTTCGCCTACTACCATGCATGACCCATGTAAATATGGAATAATTTTGGATGCAACACGTTGAAGTGCATCGTGTGGAGAAACCACAGGCACTCCCCAAAACGGGAGATGGTAATGAATATCAGCAAGAGGCAAAATCACATAAGCATCCTCAACCACCCTGCAAAGATTCCATTCATGATCGATAAAGTTGTCCGTCAGGTAATATAAGACTTTTCCTCCCTCGATGAATGTAGCTTTGCCCAATGCAAAACTACTCTGTCTGCCGACCATGTGGATATCATGGCACATCTCCCCAATGGCTTCTGGCGAGGGCAACATGAATGCAGGGTTAAGGTCCTCCATAACGGACGGCTCATATCCACTCACCGCGATCATCCGACCCAGATCTCGTATTGCTTCCACTTCGCCCAGGTTTGGCTCACAGCCCTTGGATGCTCCACTGGAGCCTGAAGGAGCCCAAGCCGGCGGCAGCAATGGCTGTGGTTGTGGTGATTGTTCTGCCCCCACATCAGCAGCTTCCTGCCTGTCGCATTGTTGGAGGTGTTCCAACAGGTTCTTGGTGCCATGATATGCGTACTCTTTAGCGCAACGCTTGCACTTGGCTATCTCCTTGCCACTATCACCCGTGTCACGCCTGAAGTGCGTCCACACCTTGGAGCGTGGTTTTCGCCTGCGTCCCTGTCTTTGTGTTTGGTTTCGCTGCCCTTGGGTGCTCTCCTCTGCCACGAGTGTCTGACCTGACGAACACAAGTACCAAATATATTGGGGTAAGTTTTGCTGTGCACTAGTTGTGATCAGAATGAGATGCTAAGATACAGTACTACCCTGCTGGGCACTGGATTAAATTTGTTAACACGATTCATAGTAGATTTGGCACAGGAGCAAGTTCATGATAAGTATATACGATATGCAGAGTTATCCTCTTGATCTCACGCGGAGCCTGTCCTCCTCGGTTCTCCCGCACGGGTTAGAATGAGGATTAAGTTGTGTTTGCTTTGTTTTTTCTCTAATACAATACGAAACACTATAGTCCCAATCCCTATCAATTGTGATAAACTTGTCTTTAACTAATTTTTTTGTCTTTCCCTTTGCATGTTACCTCAGTCTAACTTTAATATGCATTTAGTTGAGACCACAAAGAGCTTGTTTGAGTTGTTGGTGTGCTCGCCGTCGCCGGGGAAGCCCCGTTCGCTGCCTCCGCCGTCCACCGCGCTGCCGCGCCCGCCATGGTCGCCGGTAGGGTTGTCGCTGAGCTCGAGCCATTGAGTTGAGGTACCAGTGGATGCGCAAGGTCAAGGGGAGTAGGTTGAGGAAGTCCGCCGTCGGGAACCTCACCGTTCGGGCGAAGCTGCCGCCGGTCAACCGGTCGCCGGCGTCGGGTCAACGCGGGTTGACGCCCTGGCCCCGCAAGGCTGTAGTTTTAGGTTTTGTCGTGGGGCTAGGTGAGAAGACTATGACTCATGTAAATAGTATGTTCTCGTAGTTTTGTAATTAGAAAATAGGACGGGGTCCTTTTGCAAAACTGCCATGCCAAGCTGGATTGCCGCTACTGGGCCGGTCTGCTTCGGCTGTTGGCCGTCCCCGCTTGCGCCATGGGTTGGGTCGGGCTGCTTTAGGCCCGAAGGCGTTTTTATTAAATGTTTTATGAATTTCTTTTTATGTGAATAGTGCTGAACTTTGTGAATTTTATATAAATTCATGTGTTGCTTTAAAAATTCTAAAAATTTTTGTGTAGTCTTCCTATGATGTTGTTTATCTATGAAAAATTTGAAACTTTGATTTTGACTAGTTCTTGCATGTTTTAAAAATACCATCTTTAATTGAAAAATGCATCTTCCATGAATTTTAGAAAATAAAATATTTATTCAAAAAATCATGAAAATTTATTTGGTACTGTTTTATAGCATGATCTAGCTGTACAAAAAGTTTTTTAGATTATTTTGACAAAGTTTGTTTTGTGTGTTATTTTATGCTCTATCATTTTATGTGTTAAATTAAGTGTTTAGTGTTTAATAACTTAGATTTTTGTGTGACTTTGGATTATTTTGTGAATCTTGGATCATACCACAATCAAATGGTCCTTGAGAACTCCTTAGACAACGGTGATGATATCTTATAAAGTAGTTCAACAAGTTTGTTTTGTTGGCTTGCAAACTTTATCGTGAAGGAAAGTTGTACTCAAGTTGTTTATCATTTCATGCATTCATCAAGCATCATGTTTACCATTCCATCATGCTAAGCATACATTATTAATTTACGTGTAGTAAAACCCGTGAGTGTTGTGGTTCGCGATGATCAAACTTTGGAGAAGGTGCATCCACTAGAGGTGTTGGTGTCAAGTTTGACTTTGGTGACCTTTCTGTGGAATCGACTTTTTCCTCGCAACACGTGCAAGCCCCGCATACATTTAAACCCTTCCTTGTATTTTACAAAGTTTTTACACTTATGTTTATGCTATGCTGCATTAAGTAATTAGGATTTGAGTGATAACCTAATTGCTACATTATCATCCTTGATTATCTCAATACCATCCTTGTTAACCTCGTTTTATTTCGAAAATGCTTAGTTATGCTTAGCCATGCTTTAATAGTTAAGTTTTTCTACAAAATGATTTTAAATGGTTGTTGATGGCATAACTTGTTGGATAGAGAGGAATAATGTTTAAATCTAAGACCGGGCGGGACACGGGTTGTGTCTCGCCGGTTAAGCCGATTGTGTTTTACTCGGTCATGCTTGTCCCGTCCTCGCGTGTCGGGTTAAGGACCGTCCGCTGATTGGCCCCCCTCGGATCAAGAACTTTTATCATAATCGCCACATACTATGGTAAGACCGATCTCGGGGGTGTGCCAAATCGAAAATGTACAAATCGCGACCGGGAGTGGAGAGATGGCAGGAGTAGCGTGTACCCATCGGGCCAAGGGCTAGCGAGGTGGAGTACTGTACTCTCGGGTGGCGTGGGACGCGGTTCCATTTTGGATGATCTGAGTGAGGATTGACATATGCAAGTTTAAGTT
This sequence comes from Hyparrhenia diplandra, assembly GCA_015847255.1. Lineage (NCBI taxonomy): Eukaryota > Viridiplantae > Streptophyta > Magnoliopsida > Poales > Poaceae > Hyparrhenia > Hyparrhenia diplandra. Next base: position 908,157 of record JADLZK010008112.1, on the reverse strand, counting down.
CTACATATGTCGGTGGTGAGGTATCCCCAGCTGGGTTACAAGCGGTTCAAATCGTTGTTTGCTCCACGAGAAAAGGAGACTTGATCCTCGCACCGTCCTCCTAGTAATTGATGGAACATGGTTTTGAGGAAAGAAAGTTGGAAAGACTAAGAAGTGTTTGCTCTAGTGTAGGATCACCTAGATTCTATGAGCTACTAATCTGAGATAAAATATTGAAAGTAAGGATTCACTATTAGTAAGGCTTTTCTGCAAAAGAGTCTTTGATTCTTGCTAAAGCCTTACCTTGAATTTCTAAAGCCAAATTCCCGAGTCTTCTCCTCTTTTCTTGTCGGGTAAGTCTTGTTGAGTACTCCCGCATTTTCGTGGTTTGTTAAACCCCTGCTTGTACCTTGACTCGTGCTGTTAACCAAGGTTGTGTCGGTGGGCTCGACATGATCCGGGTTGTCTCTAGTTCTTCTCAGCTTCCGCAAATTAAGCTAAGTTTACTCAAAAGTAATTTACTCATATTTTGTAAAATTAACATTATTCTTCCGCACTCTGATTTATATTTTTGTAACAAATGTTGTAATATTGTAGCTACTCCTTTGTTGATCCCGGTATGAGTTATCAACAGGGCTTCTTAAGTTATCTGGCGTACATGCATGGTCGACAAATCGATGTGCATATGGGCCATATAATTTAGAAGGTTCTGTTACAACTGAGGTCCTCCCATTGGCTAGAATCACATCAGACCATGTTCCTTGTCAGATAGTCATCAGCACATCAATCCGACGTTGTAATATCTTTCGTTTTAAGAATTTCTGGGTAGAGCAGAGCAACTTTGTCGAAACTGTGCATGACTGCTGGGCTTCTACAAATCCAGAGCAAGATGCCGCAAAGAACATATGCAAAAATTCAAGAATTTAAGGTCAAGGCTCAAAGTGTGGAGTAAGCATTTATCCAACCTGAGACTATATATTGGTAATTGCAACACAGTAATCAGCTTCCTTGACAAGCATGAAGATGCACAAGGGCTATTCTACCCAGAGACCAACCTAAGAAATATTGTCAAGGCCCAGCTGCAAACCTGGCTCCACTACAAGAATATGTACTGGAGGAAAAGATACACTGTGAATAGGATAAAATTTGGAGATGAATGCACCAAATTTTTTCACAGTATGGCCACAATATCTTACAGAAGAAACTCGATATCACAGCTAAGAAATGATCATGGCATTTGGGTCCAGGATCATCAGAGCAAAGCTGGGCTTCTCTGGACTTCTTTCAAGAACAGGATGGGCACAACCTCTTCCCCCAATATGCTATTTGACCTGACTACTCTTATCATGCAAGTTGATGATCTTGATAGCCTCACCTCTCCCTTTAGCACTGAGGAAATTGACAAAATAGTCAGGAAAATGCCAAATGACAAGGCTCCAGGGCCAGATGGGTTTAATGGAATGTTTATGAAAAAGTGCTGGCAACATATCAAGGCTGACTTCTACAAGCTCTGCTCTGACTTCTATGATGGCTTATGCAACCTGGAATCCATCAATAATTCCTTCATTACTTTGGTGCCAAAGAAGGAGGGGCCGAAACAAAGATAGTTTATTATAGACCAATTTCCTAATGAACATCTCTCTGAAGCTCCTAACAAAAATCTTGGTAGATAGATTGCAACTCGTGATTCTGAAACTGGTGCACAAAACCAATATGGTTTTATCCGATCCAGATCAATACAAGACTGCCTAGCTTGGAGTTATGAATATATTCACCAATGTCACCAATCCGAAGAGAAATAATCATTTTGAAACTGGACTTTGAAAAGGCGTTTGATATGGTTGAGCACTCTACCATAATCCATGTCATGACTCATCTTGGACTGCCTGATAAATGGATTGAGTGGATCAATATGATACTTAGCACTGGATCATCAGCAATACTACTCAATGGTGTGCCAGGAAATATTTCAAATGCAAGCGTGGGGTTAGACAAGGAGACCCCCTAATCTCCTTTGCTATTTGTTCTTGCAGCATAACTGCTTTAGATTATCATAAACAAAGCATCGAACTCAACCTACTAATAAAGCCTATCCCCCAACCTTCTGAGGACTTTCTGATTGTCCAATATGCCGACGACACTCCGATGCTTTGCTACAAGCCGATGCCGCACAACTAGTCTTTCTCAAAGCAATGCTCAGTAGCTTTGCTGAATCAACAGGACTACATGTCAACTATAGAAAGTCCCGTGATGTATCCCATTAATGTTACCCTGGAGAAAATGTCAATCCTCGCAAGCACATTCGGATGTGACATAGGTTGCATGCCTTTCACATACCTCGGACTGCCGATGGGAACAACTAAGCCTAGAATCGATGATTTTTCAACAATGATGGACAGAGTTGAGAGGAGATTATCAGCATGTTCAGTATGGCTGTCCTATAGTGGAAGGCTAGAGATGATTAATTCCGCCATCACTCCAATCACCACTTATGCCATGTGCACCCTCAAATTTCCGATAGGGGTTATTGAGAATATTGATAGAGGTCGAAAACAATGTCTATGGTGTGGGAATTCCAATGAAAAGAAAGGTGGTAATCTTGTAGCTTGGCCAGTGGTTATGCAGCCAAAAGATAAAGGAGGTGCAGGCATTCTTAACCTCAGGCTACAAAATGATGCTCTACTCATGAAGCATCTCAGAAAATTCTACAATAAAGAGGATATTCCATGGGTGCATCTAGTATGGTACAAATATTATGAAAACCGAGTCCCACATACCTCCAGAGAAACTGGATCTTTCTGGTGGAAAGACATTTTTGCCTCAATGTATTATTTAGACAGATCACCACGTGTGAGATTGGTGTGGGCTCATCAGTAAGCTTTTGGTGGGATTTTTGGGCAGACAATATTTTGGCACATAAATACCCTAGATTGGCATCCTATGCACGAGACACAGAAGTTTCAATGAAAGAGGTCATGGAAGCAACATACCTTGACTCCCTATTCGTGTTGCCCCTATCTATTGAAGCCTGTGATGAACTTGACTCATTGCAAGAAGAACTCCAAAGCCGGTCTTACGATGATGCAATTCCAGATCGCTGGGTACCAATTTGGGGTCGGCGATATACCTCTAGAAGATATTACAAACATGTCTTCAGCTTCATTCAAGCACATCCAATTTTCAAGGAGATGTGGAAGTCTAAGTGTACCCCCCAGAATAAAGTTCTTTGTGTGGCTCGTACTTGTTGACAGATTGAACACCAAGAACATGTTGCAGCGGCGAAACCTGAACATCCAGGGGGTAGTGCATGTGTGATGTGCAATACAGATGAAGTTGAAACCCTTGAACACCTCTTTTTTGAGTGCCCATTTGCACAGGTATGCTGGAATCGTCTTGGTGTCACCTGGGACTTATCTCTGCAGCTGTATGAAAGATTGATGCACCCTGTCCTCGCCCAGGCCATTCCATGCTTTACAGAGGTCACAATGATTGCAGCATGGGAGTTCTGGAAGATTCGGAATGACAAAGTCTTCAACAGGCATGACCCAACAATAAATAGATGGTTTAGCAATTTTAAGAATCAATGTTTATTGCAATCCTGTAGATTCAAGGTTGATCTTATGACAACCTTTTGTGTCTGGTTAGATGCCTTCAGTTAAATTTTGTAAGTAAGAACTCTCTCTTTGTTTTAAAATTTAATGAAAATTGGCCGGCACTGTGGGGATCTCCCCCACAGTATTTCTTGTCAAAAAAGATATATGGTCATTGGACCGTCGTGCTATCCAAGCACAGTATGTTTTTTTTAGAAACGAGCACAGCATGGTTAGTCAGATCATAATGTGTCAAACTGCAGTCAATGAGGCACGAAAGATTTGATGGTAGCAAATAGTCTAGTTCATGGTCCACCTGTGCCAAATATTGAAGCAGAACATGTAACATGAAGCCATATGCATGCTTGGTAAAGGTTACTACGACTTATATGATACTAAAAAGGTGATATAGTTTGGTTCTCGTAGTAAGATAAGATGGTCATGACCCATTTGCCATGATAGCACCCAAGAATCTGATCCATAACAGGGAAACAAATAGATTTCACTAGTAGCGAAGTGTAAACCACACATCAAAAGGAGTCCAGGCTGAAACCTTGATAGTGATTAAGGCGACACAGCTCCAGCTGCAAATCTGGAGAAGCCCTCGGCCAGAGCTGGATTTCCTCCGAATTGCTTCCATCTTGGCTGCATCCTCAGGCTTGACTTGCCAGCGATAGTACATGATGCTATCTTTTGAGGACCCTCGCGTTCATCACCAGGAACTGACAGAAACCCCCGCAAGGGTGTCCTTCAAGGATCGAGTCGATGAAGAACGTCACACTAGACAGGTGATTCAGCACACCGTCTGCATCAATCTGCTCCTTCCAGTACTCCACAGGTAAGGGCACGTGACTTGTTCTTGAAGAACGGGAGTCCTGGCAACACACAAGAGAAACATTTTAGTAGCCACTGGAACGAAAATAGTTAAGCATCAGTTGTTTGTGGCTTACAACGATTATAAGATCCTTGAGGTTGGGAGAGCTGTTCAGCAAGCATGAAACTAAGGTGGCAAACACTCAGAGCAAGGTTAAGCTTTTCCAATCCAAATAAACACCTTCTATTGGGCAATACCTTCGGCATCAAGACTTTGCGCCTTCTCAAGACCTAATCAAAACAAGGATAGGTTAAAGTTTCTACCATTTTCATAATCTATTTCAAGGTTGCATGAAAATCATCTGAAACTAAGTTTGAAGTAATTATCTGAATAAAGTTTTCAATGGGTAATATTTGCTTTAATGCCCCCCCCTTCTAAATTCAAATAGTAAATTGATGGCAATTCTGTATTATCCTTAAAAATCAAAGATGTGTGACTGTGATCCCAGAGTCAATTGAAAAGACTTTTCATTGTGATGGAGCACAGGACTCATACCTGGTGGCATCATAACCCTTATGTGATAAACTCACTTCTACACCATTGTACAAGTTCTAAGTGTATGCAAATGCAAGGCTAAGATTTTTCAGAAAAAGCAAATGCAAGGCTAAGTAACTGATGTAAATCATTCGGAAGTTTATTCCATATTTGGTGTGTTATAGCTATATAAACTATCATTTCTGAGTGAGATGACAGTGGAATGACCCGAAAAGGATGTCTAGTTGTCAAACTAGCACACATTAGAAGGAAGTATGACATAGGCATTTCTAGAAACTGAAAATATATGATAAGTGCTGAAGATTGAAAAAATTTTATAACTGAAAATTATGCGGATGGAACCAGAGACACCACAGCATCTAGGCAAAGACTGTAACAACGCTAAAGTGGCTTCATCCCCCATATTCAGATGTAGATCAGAGATTATATGTACTGGCGGTGATACCGAGCTACATCTGATCAGCCTCGTAAGGAGTTTGATGGGATCATCTTTTATTTCTTGTGGAATATTTGGAAGAACGCAATCGGAGAACTTTTCAACAAAAGGCCAGAAGACCGGAGGAAGTGGCTAGCTTATACAAAGATTGGCCAGAAGACCGGAGGTGTTGGTGAGATGAGTGAGATGAGATGACAGTGAAACTACCCGGAGAGGATGTCTAGTTGTCAAGTCAAACTAGCACACATTAGAAGGAAGTATGACATACATGCTGACATTCCTAGAAACTGAAAATTTATGACAAGTGTTGAAGACTGAAAATTTATGATAACTGAAATCATGCAGGATGGAACCAGAGGCCACAACATCTATGCAAAGACTGTAACTATGCTACAGTGGCTTGGACAATAGTTCTCAACTAGTGTGGCGTCTCCCATATTGGGAATGTAGATCAGAGAGGATCAATTTATATGTACTGGCAGCTGCGGTTTATGTACATTGCAGTAAAGAAATCTATGCAGTTTATGTACATTGCAGTAAAAAAAAAATCTATCTATTTGCTGATCGATCCCATCATGGCAGCTGCAGTTTATGTACATTGCAGTAAAAAATGACATGGGAACTTTCCGCTTGCAATTTGCAATTAGTAACCACGCCGAATGACTCAAGGAGCAGAAAGTATTTACATGCATTCAGCAAACGAACACAACTGACCTCGGGGATTCCAGGGGACAAGTCTAGCTTCTTGGCACATCCAAGCCCACTGAGAAACGTCACCATGTTGCCAATCTCATCCGTGTGCTTGTGCTCCTTCTTCGCCATCTTCTCGTAATCAAGCATCTCATCGATCTCAGAAAATGAGTAATCGACGTCAGAGTCCATGGTGTCTTCGGGGCGCCATGAGTACTCCGGGTAGCTGTACGAGAAGGCCAGACTCACAGCGTCCATGTCCAGCTTCTCGAGGCATGGTGCGGTGATGACGATGCTCCGCGCCTTGTGGACGTCGGAGATCTCAAGACGCTCCACGCTGCTGCACCGCGAGATGAAGCGGCGGAGGCCGTCGTCCGTGGCTGTGACGCTCACTAGTAACGAAATGATTTTTATGCGAAGATCGGCATTAATCTTTTTCCGTGGCGGGCACTTTTTTTTTGCCCGCTCACGGAAAATACCCGCCACATCCTGTTTTTTTTTGCGTGGCGGGCGTGTTTTTTACCCGCCACGGAAAATTGATTTTTGCGTGGCGGGCACCTTAACACGCCCGCCACGAAAATACGCTATTTTCCGCGGACGGGCCTTTAAAGGTGCCCGCCACGCAAAAATTTTTCCATGGCGGGCATCCTAAAAAGGCCCGTCATGGGAAATAATAGCCTACCCGCAAGTCCAGGTAAAAGCTCATTCTTTTGTTGTTTACCGGGTTCATATATAAACGAGCCTTCCTAAAGAACCCTAACTCATTTCCCCCCGCCGCGGTCGCCTGCCTCCACTCTCTCCCCACCGGCCGCAGCATCCCCGCCGCCCCCACCGCCCTCCACTCTCCCACCGCCCAATCCCCACTCTCTCCCACACCGCCACTCTCTCCACCGCCGGCCGCCCCCCTCATCTCACACCCTCCCGTCCGCCCTCCCTCTCTCTACTCGGGCATGGGCGAGCACGGCTGCAGCTCGGCGCGAGGGCCGCGGGCGGCCATGGCGGAGCTCGGCGCCGAGGGCCAGGGCGTCGTGTCGGCTCGCATAGGATGGAGCTCGGCGGCCGCCCTCCAACCGACCGCAGCCGGGCGGCGCCCTCCCTCCCCCTCCTTCCACCGGCCTCTCCCCCACCCTCCGGTGCGGATAGTGCAGATCAGCGCGGCGGCGGCGAATCCCGGTGGTGGCGGGCGCTGGCGACGGCGGATCTCGCGCGGGCGCTGTCAACTCAGCCCGGATCCGGGCGGTGGCGGGCGCTACGGGCGGGCGATCTTCGCGGCGGGCGCCGCCAACCTCGGGCGGATCCGGTGGCGACGCCTTCGGCGGGCGGGATCTCGCGGCGTCGTCGTCAACCTCGGCGGATTCGCGGCGGCGGCGTCAACGCCGGGCGGATCCGGGCGTGGCGGGCGCTACGGGCGGTGGATCTCGCGCGGCGTCGTCGCCAACCTCGACGGATCCCCGCGGTGGCGTCGTCAACGCCGGTGGATCCGGCGGTGGCGGGTGCTACGGCGGCGGATCTCGCGTGGCGGCGGCGTCAACCTCGGCGGATCTCGCGAGCGGCATCGTCCACCACGGAGGATCCGGCGGTGGCGGGCTCAACGGCGTAACCGCTCGAATCAGCGGCGTCTAGATCCGCAGGCCTGGACCCGGTTGGGTGCGGGCTTTTTTTTTTTTTGGTCAGATTTGCGTGGCCGGGCACTTTTCGCCCGCCACGGAAAAAATAATTTTCCGTGACCTTCCGTTAGTGACGAACGCGTCACCCGCCACCCAAAAATCAAAAACGCCCCACGAAAATTCATTTGGTTACTAGTGGCTGCGGGCGAACGCGCGCGAAGGGCGCGCGAAAGTCGGTGATCCTTGCCGGGCACCCGGAGCCGCCCGATTGTAGAGGTCGAGGAGGAGGTGAGCGTGGCGACCGGTGGAGATGGTGCGGCAGATCGTAGCACTCGCCGTGCCCAGGCGTTGTCGATCACGGGCTCGCGGAGGCCGCGTCGCCGCAGTAGGTCGGCAAAAACGCCCGGGCGGCGCGGCGTCAGCTACAGCCCATGTACTTGAGGTTGATGTCGGCGGCCGCCGGCGGACGCGGCGCGTCGAGCCGAAAGCATCGCAGGCTGAGCGTCCATCCAGCGCCCGGGGTCTCGCGGTGATCCTCGTCGCCATCGTCGGGAAGTCGCGGCTGTTGAAGGTGGCGGCGCGGATGTGCAAAGCGCCGGGCGTGCCGAAGGCACGCGGGCCAGCGGCGGGACAGCACCTGGCCGCGTGGCGGCGGGCGTCGCGGAGCGGGACGCGGGCGAGAATCGCGTGGAGGATCCCGTCGCCCCAGCGCAGCGTTGAGCCTGCCCCTCCTCGTCGGCGGCCCGAGGGGAGGAGGAGCGGCCGGCGGCACCATCTTCGTCGCCGGCAGTCTGCGCACTCAGGCGGCGGCTCCATGGGAAGAAATGGGAGGGGAGGAGAGGGACGGGAAATGCGCGAGTGTTTCGTGGTGCGAAGAAGGGGAAGTGGCGGCGGGAAGATGTGGGCCATGGGTGGTCACGGGCCCGGCGCAGTTGCATATTGGGCCAGTGAAGCGGTTACCTCATGGGCCTCAGCCAGCAGTTTCCTCATGTGGCTGCTCTCGCAGCGAAGAATAGTACAATGCAGTGTGAACGCAGAGTGAACCTGCTCGAAAAAAAGGTTGTGGATTCTGCAGTGTGTGAAATCGTTGCGGACCAAGATGGGACTGCCAATTTGCAAAAGCCTTTTGGGCACATCTTGTGATCTTGGCTTCCAACTGCCATCGGACTCCGGTACTTAGCTGTGCTTTTTTTTTTTGGAAATGGGAATTTTTTATTAATTTCAAGAAATTACATCAAGGTGATACAATATCTTGAAACATTCCCGCCTCTGCCTTTGGGCACACAGCCTTTTGATAGTTTTAAATAACCACACACGCTAATGACCGGCCAATCCTAAGACTAGGCCGCCACCCATGCGTGCCCCAAAAAAAAGTCCTTGGCCACCCGCTCCAAGAACCGAGAGGTCCGCAACAAGCACCTCCTGGGAAGAAGGCCGTTGTAGGATAGCCCACGTCACGCGAGCCGGTGCGTGATCGAGTAGAGTACCCGCAAAAAGAAGAATGTTTGTTTTCAAAAACCACCGCATTTCTGCAGAGCCGGATGGACCAACACAAGGCCACCAGCGCCAACAAGAACAAGTGATTTAAATTCTTTTGGTATTCCATTCAGCCATCCCTCAAAAAGGTTATTTATACTAGTTGGCTTTCTTAGACCCCAAAACTGCGGGACCGTGGGCCCATACCATTCTCGTAAAAACGACAATCAAGGAACAAATGTTGTATCGACTCGTTTTCTTGACGTAAACAACATTTTAGCGATCCTTGCCGCTTAGTTTAGCCAGATTATCTTTAGTGAGGACAACGCCTCGCCTAAGATACCAAAGGAATATTTTAATTTTGAGAGGTATTTTTAATTTCCACAACCGCTTGTTGACATTAGGTATGTTTTGGTTGATCAGCCCCGATAGTGTGATTTAAATGAGAAGACACCTTTGTGGTCAAGGTCCCACTTGAACTCATCATTCTCCCGACTAAGATTGATTTGTGCAAGGCGATTGACTAGATTATTCCACATTGCTAATTTATTGCCAACTAGATCTCTACGCCAGATAGATTAGGTGTTGGTGAACCAAGCACCTCGCCTACAGATCCTCTGTTTTTTTCCTAGCGATGTTAAATAGTTGCGGGTATTGTTGTCGTAGAGGCCTATTGCCTAGCCATGTGTCTTCCCAAAATCTTATCTCGCGACCCATTTTTATGATGAACGTTCAATTTGAGGAAATCCCTTTTTAACTTTCATTAGGCTTGCCCAAAAATAAGAGTCCCCGCTTCCAATGGACTTGCACTAGAGGTTTAGTCCCTAGATACTTGTTGCGTAGGATTTGTTGCCATGTTCCGTCTGTTGTCAATGCATCGATACAACCATTTGCTTGAGCAAGGCGATATTTTTGAGTTCTAGGTTATGTATCCCTAAACCCCCTCGTTCTTTGGGTTGGCACAGGATATCCCATTTTGCTAGACGGTATTTCCTTTTTTTGTTCGCCGCTTCGCCAGGAGAAGCGTGATCGAAAAAGTAATCCAACTTTTCCTAACACCTTTTGGAATCTCAAAAAAAAAGACATCATGTACAATGGTAAGCTCTTGAGAAACGGAATTGATTAGAGTTAACCGGCCCCCGGTGGAGAGGTTTTTTACCTTTCCAGCTACTAAAGGCGTTTTTCAAACCGCTCTTGTATCTTCACCAATCCGAAGTTTGGCGGTCTCCGATAATGTATCGGAATCCCTAAGTATCGGATTGGGAAGTTACCCCGTGTTGCAACCAAACAGCTCCTGCATCGATTCTCGAAATCCTTTGCCTCTCCAAAATAGAAGATCTCACTTTTATGGAAGTTAATTTTGAGCCCCGATAGCTGTTCAAACGCCATAGAATTAGCTTCATATTATGAGCATGCTCGAGTGTTGTGTTCCAAAAAGAGAATTTTGTCATCCGCATATTGTAGGATTGAAAGGTCATCCTCGACTAGGTGTGGCACAACCCCACTTAGCTGATTCTCAGCTTTTGCTCTTTTATAAATAGTGCGAGCATGTCAGCAACTAAATTAAAAAGAATGGGTGACAATGGGTCTCCTTGTCGAAGTCCTTTTTTTGTTTGAAAATAAGGTCCGACCTCATCATTTATGTTAATAGCTACACTCCCGCCTGATATGAAGGACTGTATCCACCCGATCCACTTTGGTGAAAAGCCTTTCATCCTAAGCGTTTGCTTTAGGAAGTCCCAACGTACTTTGTCATATGCCTTTTCAAAATCTATCTTAAAAATTACTCCGCTTTGGTTTTTGCGATGCAATTCGTGAACCGTTTCATGGAGGATAACAACTCCTTTGAAGATGTTACGCCCTCTCAGAAACGTTGTTTGTGTAGGGCTGATCAATTGTTTCGCGACCGAGTTTATGCGTATGGTCGCTACCTTTGTGAAAATTTTGAAACTAACATTTAGTAAGCAGATGGGTCTATATTGTTGAATTTTGTTCGCATCTTGGGTCTTAGGTAAAAGGGTGATTACTCCGAAGTTCAAACTAAACACCGGGAGATCACCTGTGTGCAACTCATGAAACATTTGCATTATGTCCCCTTTAATGACATCCCAGAAGTGCTGATAAAATTCAGCCGGGAAACCATCTGGGCCAGTGCCTTATTATGCTCCATGTCAAAGATAGCTTCTCGAACCTCGTTTTTTTCGAAGAACGATGCCGTGAGAAGTTCATTTTCTAGATGGCTAACTTGAGAGATGTCATCGGTTCTAGACTCATCAAAGAAGAAAGCATTCTCCTCCGAGAGGCCGAAGAGTTCTTTGTAGAATTGGGTTATATAGGTTTTTAGGTTACTTTGCCCTTCTACTTTGCCTCCTTCATGTTCCAGGGAGAAGATACGTTTCTTGCGATGTTTGCCATTTGCAACCATCCGAAAGTATCGAGTGTTAGAATCCCCTAGGAGGACATCAGTAAATTTCGCGCAGATAGAATTTGAGTTCTTCTTCGCGTAAAAGTTTGCTCGAGGCCAGCACGTGCAGCTTGGAGTTGTTCCTTTCTACTTACGTGAGGAGGCCTGTTTTCTGCTGCCGTATCTAAGGCCGTCACCATCGATTGCAGATTCTCTTTTTGAATTTTATACTCCCCGTGTTGGTTACCAGCCCATCCTCTAAGATGCTTACGCAGCGCCCCAATTTTTTTGTTCCACCGTTGTACGGCGTTCTGTCCTTGAACTGGTTTGTTCCATATTTCGACCACTCGGTCCCTAAAGTTCTCGTGGGAAAACCAACTCAATTCCATCTTGAACTGCTTGGTGATTCCCCTGTAGGAAGGTTCACCTGTGTCTAGAAGTAAAGGTGTGTGTGTCGATACACCCCCGCGTCTAGTGCGTGAACCGTCACCAATGGAAACTTGAATTCCCATTCTATGGTCATTAGTACTCTATCAAGTTTTTCGTGATGTCGGATTTGGAAGAGAGTTTGCCTGTAAATTGGCGACTTGTCCAAATCAATCTCACGCAAATCAAAGCTATCGATAACAGCATTGAAAAGGAAAGGCCAGCAAGGATTAAAATTGTTTTTTTTTTTTCTTTGCTATGTCTCATTATGTTGAAGTCCCTCCTAAAAAGAGTTGGCAAAGGATTCTGTTGACACGCTCGCATGCGAGCTCGACCAAGAAAGCCGTTTGAATTCATCTTGTCTTTGGGCCATACACCGCCATCAGAATCCACTTGAAGTTATCATTTTTGTTGCGGAGATGAAATTTTATGAAAAATTCCCCTTCCACAATTAATGATAAATCTAATGCTAAGGCATTAATTCCCAATAGTATGCCGCCGGAACGTCCCCTAGGGGGAAGACAGTGCCAAATAAAGTCTGCACCACCAGATAGGCGATCTAGATTTGCTTTGGACATGTCCTTTTTTCCCGTTTCCATAACGGCCACAAAGTCAAGTTGGTGTTCTTTGATTGCTTCCGCAATATAACGATATTTAGCCAAGTCCGAAAAGACCTCTGCTATTCTAATAGATTCCTTTCATTTGGGAAACACTGTTATGTTTTTTTTCGGTCCGTCTACGGGCTTTTGCTTTTTTAACCGATGATTTAGACTTACGCACGGAAACCTTAAGATCACAAATCCTTGTGGTCAGGTCCGAGTCATCATAATCAACGTCTGTTAAATCCTTAACCAAGTGAGATAAGAACGCTTCATCACGTAAGTCGTCTTCCTCATCACAAGCATCAAAAGGGTTTGTTTCTATCACATCCCTACTAGGGCCTTTTCTATGTGGTTGTACCACTGCTCTATCTATCTCTATTCTTTTTAAAGCGTTATAAGAGACGTGAATCGCGTTGCTATTGTTCCCCAAAAAAACTCCAATAGCACTTAATTTGTTGGTACAACTTTCTTCCGTTAACTTGTTAAATAACAAAGGTGAATTATTACCTGGATGTGGTTGTGCCAGTGGACTCTTGCTTGTAGATGCAGCCAGGCCATCAAGATTCTTGGTGGCAGCACGCTTCATTGCTTTGTCCAATATTAACTCGTCTGCTATAGCAACACCCTCTGTATTAAACGAGTTATTAGCACGGGCACTTCTACGTTTGCCGTCCAAAAATTGATCCCGTCTCAGAGGAGAGCGGCGTACCAGATGAAGATACGCCAATGAATGGCATCCTTTTCTGTGTCTGTGGAGTACGTGGGGACATCGAAGCGGCATCATTGCTGGACGTTGTGATGGGTGCTGCAGCATCACATGGTGAAAGAGGAATTAGTACCTCCGCGCAACCCACATTAATATCATTAGTCATACTAGTGCTCATACCTTGGGTCTGTGTGTGGGCAGAAAATACGCGAGACTGATCACTCTCAGCAGCAGCAGTCCTAGGCGTGTTGTGCCTCCCTCCTTGGTTTTGTTCAGTCCTTGGAGTCCGTGGCGACACCGGAGTGTGTTCACTACTGAGCGTCAGGCCTGATACTTTGGCTGTGCTAAATGATGTGAACTGATGTCTCTCGTGTCCAGCGATTTTTGGCTGTGACAAATGAGTAATATGAAGTGCATCGATTTTTTTTAAAAAAAGAAAGACACCAAGCCAAATTTGTACAATAAACCAGTAACTACATCCTTCTTTTGGTAGACGTGATTTCCAGAGCCGTCTTGCACGCATGCCGCCATTGTCTGCCGAATGGTTGCATTATCTACTCTGAAAACCACTCCATTCCTACATGACGGACATCCAAAGTTGCCAGCAGTAAAGCGCAATGACGGTGCTGAAATATCTGGCTACGATTGCTGGTGGTCGTGGAAATGAGCTGACTGAGGTCATTTAGGCTTGCTATGCGGTGAAATGGTCGTGAGCCAGATCGACGCCAACTATGGCGCCGTCCATGGCTGCCGAGCCTTGTGGCGCTGCCGTCTCATACCGGCGTAGCAGTGGAAGAGCGGGGCCAGGCTGGCGTACATCAATCTACTGTATTGGGCATGTGACGACCAATCATGTGTGGAAGCTGAGATGAGATCTTCATTCATGGAACTGAACTAAACAGCAATCTCGTGGTCGTGGATGCCTTTTCATACCAAAGCATTCCGGGCCCCTAACTGTAGGTTATTCTTGCTAGTTTTGAGGTCATAGCCTTTAGTTCACAAAAAGTGAACCCAAAAGTGCTTCAATACCCGTCATATTAAATCTTTTTGTTTCATGTATGGAGCATCAAATGTAAGTAAACACGAAGTAAACTAATTGCACAGTTTGGATATACTTTACGAGACGAATCTTTTGAGTCTAGTTAGCCCATAATAGGATAACAATTAACACAAAGCTACACTATCCGAACCCAAAATATTTCACTAACTAAATACAGAGCATATTCATATACAGGACGTGTGTTGGGTTCAGAAAGGTACTCAGTCATTATGCTCATTCACCGTGACGAATCAGTACCCAAACCCAAACCTGCTGAGTGTTGTCTGCATGTTACACGCATTCAGAAGAGTTAAATAAACGGGAACCAATATTTAAGTACCGGACCCAGACCCAGACCTCTCCCCTTGTCTTCCGTGAAAGTGAAAGTGGACCAGATACCACCACTACCTGTCGTTGCATGACTTTGCAATACGCAGCGACAAGGAGAATATATATAAGCCTTCCGTGAATAATTAAGTAATAAGCTCATTGTAAATACAGATTATTAGACTCTCTAAGTTCTTCAATGATTTATAATTTAAAATGGAGGGAGTAATATATAGCTTCCTTCTAAATTAAATGTCTCACTTTGATCAAACAGATTTGGGTCGACCCTTGAGATTTGTGTGGGCACCCAAATCCTTCTCTGGCATCCATTCCTAGGGGCCTCACCTCCACGCCTTATCTTGCTGATGCATGCGTTTACTCCCCGTGCTCATCCGCGCGCCTTCCTCCGGCCATGCCTCCCTCCACTACACCTCCCTTTGCCCGCACCTCCCTTCGTCATGGCGGTGCAAGCTTGCAGTGGACACGGAAACGCCACTCCGACGGTCCGTCCCCTCTCCGATAGATCTCATGGCACTGCATGGGCCCTGTGGCCCCTTCCTTCTGTCCGATAGGGTCCGCGACAGATCCCCTTTCCACATGCTCACTCTCTGTTCACTGCGTCCCAACAGATCCCCTTTCAACATGCTCACTCTCTATTCACTACGTCCACACCTTGCTCACACAAAGGTAAAAAAGGAACAAAGAAAGGCAAACGAGCCTGATTTGTCGGTGTCCATTGGAATGAATTTGGAGGCTCAAACTTAACGGATACTGGTAGGGTATTATAATATACTCCTACATCCAAGAAAACATAGAATTTTAGCACAATGTTACGTTTTAGTGTCTTTTTAGAGAATTATAGGTAGAAAAGTATCAATATTTTTTTTATATCAAATAAATATCATTAAATTGATTACGAAATATATTTTCAATCTTATTATTACTAATTGGAGGCTCCAATGGAGGCTCCACGTTAATTCTCACCAGAAGCGTTGAGAAAAAGATAAATGCTAGAAATTCTCACGTTAATCGAAGCATCCGCCATCAAATCCAAAGTGCGTAGGTACCCATGACCATTAGATCTATTTTAACATCTAAAAATTACCCACCTCTGCCATTATATTATAGATTAAAAAATTAAAATTAAAAAATAGACCTCCAACCGAGTACGTCAATGCTATTAATTTGATAAGGTTCATTGATCACGAGAAACAATAGCCATTGTATCGGTTAATTAAAATAACTTCATAAATTAGTCCAGGTGTTATACGTGTGTTACCAGAACTCATCTAATCTAATAATCAGCTTCTTCTCACGTCCAATTACTACCTATCCCTAGCCCCGATCCTGCTAGCTACCGCCGCCTTCCTTGGTTGACGCATGCGGCCTTCCTCGCCGCCCAATCCCCAACTCACGTCGTTATCCTGCCTCAACCATCGCCAGTTGGAACGATGCCGAGAGGTTACACGAAGATGAAGGAGCTGCCCGCGAGGAGCTCGGCAAAGGGTGGTGTGCCTCCACTACAACACAAACCCCTCTTTCCCAACGCATAGGCTACAACATATGATTTATGCGTGCCAAATATACGGATTCACAGTAATTCCATTTGCCGCGCGCGGGCCACCCACACCCATCCCCACGTAATTTAGTTTTCCCACCCGCCTCGCCTTGACTTCGTATATACAGAATTACGGAGCACGCAGTAACTCCCTTCCACATTATTAAATTTCCCGATCCGATCTAAGCAGATGAGCCATTGGCCCTGGCGGCTACAGGTACGTATCCTAATCCTTCCTCCCAGCCACAATTGTTTCAGGGAAACTGATACTAGGTTTCTAGCAGCGGAGGCATGAAGCATAGGCGAGCACCAGGACTTGCGATCTGGAGGGAGTTCCCAATGGGTGCGACCATGAACTGCCACCATTGATCTGTCTCGATGGCGGCCAGTGAGTGCATCATCAAGTCCAACCTAGTTGCAACAGGCGCTGAAAGATTGTCCTACCTTGGCCATTATTGTGGCTGCGGTTTTGGAGTTATAGATCCGGGTGAGTTCATCCCCTTCCTACCCCTCTTCTGCTCAAATTAAAATTTTATCTTGCACAATTTATTTCCTGGTAGTTGTACCCATCGGAGTTGTGGTTTACTTGTCTATTTATTTTGCATGCCATAGGTTTGCTGAATTGCCTAACTGAATTAAATGTATTTGTCTGGTCGTAATTGAATCTATCTTATTCTAGCTAGGACGGACCTGAAATGACTAAAATTTCTCACTACAGATAATCAAAACACTTGTTTCATGTGCTCAGTACTGACAGACAGTTCAATTTTTATTTAACAGCACTCGTATTTACTAAATTATTTCTGATGTCCTGTCAGATGATTATAGACTCAGTCGATACCAGGCTTTCTCGTCTATTTTTTTGTATGTTTCTTGATTAAACAGTACATACATATGAATACTCTAAACGTTCTCTGTAAATCTTCTGAATTATTTTCTTGTGTGCAGGTTTGCCGAAGTCAAAATAGTTAAAAAAGAAATTGCAATATGACTCCAATGTGCTGAGGTTGATATAATCTAACTCTACAAAGCACAGTAGTATATTGTCTAGTCACATCACTTTTAGACTATTGTATGACGAGGTGACATGCAAATTCAATAAGGTAGGAGCTATTTGGATTTTTCTCTTTGTGCCATAAAAATTATTTTATTTGATGCTATATATGATTCGCCCTATTAGTGAAATTAGTTGAGACTTTTGGATTGACTACCTGTTATTATAGCCTAATATTGCTAAAGAATTGTGTTGCAGACTTGCTACTGCTACCAATCAACATCCGAGTTTGTCAACAAGGATATCAAGGATATGAACTGTCCATTTTACTTGTAGTTTAAGTGGTACAAGAGGAGGGCTGCTGCAACTCTAAGAGGGATCTCGTTATGATATATATTTTATTCCCATAAGAACTTGTATAGTCTAAATTGTGTCATGAATTTTGTGGATGATACTCATTGTAAACGACATATTCTTTTATACCGGATGGTTGTGAATTTTGTGTGTATGGTATGGTCTTGCAATTCTCATTAAAGGCAATATCTTTATATTTGACTCAAAATAAGTAATTATTATATTCATGGCTGAAAATTTTATTTCTTGCAACATATAAAGTGTTGCAACAAACTCAATATATGTTGCAACAATTGCCAAAAAGTCATTCGCTCATGGTTTGTACCAACACATATAAGTGTTGCCATGGCTAATCATTATGCGTTGCAACATTGCAACGGTTATTAGTGCGGGTTACCAACACATAAATAAGTGTTGCAGTAGATCCTTACAACGCCACTTTAGGCAACGATATTGGAAGCGTTGGTATAGACCCTGCCAACATATATATGGTCTTCTAGCAACGCCGTATATGCGTTGCAAAGGGGGTGTCATTTTGTAGTGCTCAATGCTAGACATGAGCCGAAACGACACCGGGGCTGGTGGTACTTGCCATGTCTATGTCACAGGTGAGTTGCTGTTTCCGTAGTCTACCGATGTTGGTATGATGTATATATATAGCGGCCAGTGATTTCGTGAACGAAGTTTTGGCGCTCGAATTGGGTTTTGCGTATAAGTGCATTCTATGCCATGCAGAGAACATTGCCTGTTTTGAGTACTTCTCATGGACACATAGGGAGTTTGTACTGAAGCAATCTGCCTATTCGGCTCAGATTTCATATGAGCAAAGCCGTTCTGCGTTGTTGCATATCTAGAGTTTGGAGTGTGAATGTATCCAATGGATGATGTAATTAGTATAAATCACTGCATGGGTATTTGACACATGGTTTTGTTGTAGAGACAAGTTGTTGTTCAGGTGGTTATTACCGACAAGATATATATTGTAGGTGTGGGCAAAGACTGCCGGTACATGATTTGGCTTTGTGGGTGCATCCATGTGCGTGCATTGTTGCATGATGGCATCCTAGGAGGCCGAGAGCTATTTCCATGGAATGCTTCTCGCAGTTGATTATCTTCAATCTTCATCTACGACAACTTCCTTTATTTATTTGTCAAAGTCCTTGCTTTCTACATGGAAATTTAGATGCTTGATCTCAAGGATACATCACTATGCATCGAATGGATCTGACGTCGACCTCTAAGATGAGCAACGGTGCAAATTGCAAGGTTAGTTTGTCTAAGAAAAATCATGCAGTCCATGGAAATTTTTTCTGTTGTTTTTTATATAAATAACTCTGTTACTGCCTTAAGCTTATTTTCCCTATTCCAGGCAATATTAGATGCAAACCTGATGATTGGACCTAGGATATATATTGGTTCATTTGAGTGTACGGGACCTGGTCATTAAGGTAATGCACATCCATGTATCTCTAAAAAACAATATAATGTAACTAAAGTATTCAATTTTCTACATTTTGTGGGAAAAAATGGCACAATCCATGAGTTATTCATAAGTAAATACATCCACTTAGAAGTTAAACAACCGACATATAAAGTGTTGCACTGATCGGTCGCCAAACAAATATTGCAGTACAGTCCTAGAACAAAGATTGTAGGCACAACATCTCAAATAATAATCTCCCTATCCAACCTCTTAAAGCCTTAACGTGCATATGTAATAAAAATCACCATCCAATAGTTTATGTAACAATATACTATATTTAGTGATAACCTACATCTTCCTTTCTGTCCATTCAATTTGGGGTGAATGACGTATTGTCCACCCTTTACATTATTTGAGATTGAGGAATCTAGGAGAACAAAAATATTTAAGGGGAAACTTTTGTGAGGATGCTCTTGGATGTGTGGTTTAATAATCCTAATTTATTTGTGGCTTAAATTAGAACAACATGAATTAGTTAAGCCACTTTATGAAATTTTAGAAAAACATGTGGTTGTTATTGTTTTATTTACCCTCGCATGGGATACCGGGCATTAAATTTAGATATAACAATCTTATTTTAGTATTGGCTTCGAATTTAACATGGAGTAGTTAAATCACATTATAAAATTCCATTAAAAAAAGATATGGTTATTTTTGTGTTATTTTCTGTATGAGATTATGAAGGGCATGCTATGACATCGATTACTTTGGAATTTTTTTTTAAAAAAATATAGTAACAATGTGTAGCAAAATTAATATTTTACCACAAGCACATGAACAATGTAAATATATGGTCGTAGAGGAACATTAAGAGACTCTTTATATTTTTTCTAATTTACAGGGATGAAGATTTTGGTGACAAAATTTGCCTCCAAGAACCTCTTTTTAATTGGATCTCCAAACATAGACATTCTCTATTCTACATTTCTCTAGCCAAAGATGGAGAAAAGAGGATGACTCTGTAGAGTGCTCACAAGACTAGAAAATTTGTTGCATGGGCATAGAGATAATGAATCTTCAAATAACGATCTACCGATTCAGAATGACTATTGGAGATTCTCTTAAGTCCAAGATAAAATACTTTGGATGCTCGATTTCTTGGGTGTTTTATATCCATGAAGTGTGGCATCTTTCTACTAAAAAACTGGCCAACTCAAGTGGGCTTAATGATGTTTGTGCTGTTTTTGGACGTTCAAGCTTGAGCAAATTCTTCAAAATGTAAGTCACCAATTTTGATTTCTATTAGACCTATATATGTATTTATTTGCATGGTTTGTACAATGCTAATAATTTGCATGTCTTTCTTATGATTATCATATATTTTCATTATTCGAAATATATAATAAACCTGATCACATAGTTTGTGGGCACTCTCTGGGAACAAATGTACATGTTTGTACTTATCTTTTTTCCATAATTAAAAAATGTGCTTAACCTTTACTAGAGTTAGAGAGAGAATAATGTTGTACTAATTGTGGGGCTTATTTTATATAGTTTCCTTATGTTGCCACATGAAATATTCTATAATCAAATTTTTGAAAAGCCTTATCTGTTCATAACCTATCATGGAATCAAATGCCTTTACAGAAAAAAAAAAAAGGAATTGAAATTACATATCTTCTAGATGATATTAGAACCACTACCAAATCTGCAGTACTTAAGAATGTATTTTATGAAAAGAAATCTTATTTGTAGGAATTACAAAAGGAGAGTTCATTATAGATATTATAAGCAGAAGAATTTCAAGTTTATTTCAGATAAAAAAATTATAGGAATTAATAAGATTATAACAAAAAATAAATTAAATAATTTGATTCAAGATGTCATATAAGGTATGGACTGCAACAAGAGTCATTATGGTGCATACGTTTTGAAATGAGGTAATCACGAAGGATGGTAAGTCCACTTTCGTGAATCTACCATACACTAACGACACGGGGAAAGGCCAAGAAAGCACAGGGGTACAACCTTGATCCATCGAGTTTGAGCTAGCTTGGGGAGGACTAAAACAAGGTAATGTGAAACAAGCACTCTCATCTTTATCCATTACCTTGCAAAAAAAAAATTATAATAAGCTTGTTCACCTTTCAAAGTCTTCTTTTCCATTGGATGAATCTTGCTACCGATTCAAGCTTCCACTCTCTATGCTATCAAGTTTTGGTTTGGAAGTGTTGATCATACATCTTTTGAATTAAGCATGGTGCTTAGTTTGAAGTTAGGATGTAATGCTCATGCTTCTATAGGCTTGTTAAATTTAAGCATGATGCTTAGGTTGAGTAGCCTACCTTGCTCAAATTAGACATGGTGTCTAGTTTGGTCTTTGAACCAGAGCTGCTAGTGTAGAATTGGGTCGATCATATGGACTAACCCCTGCAGGAATTTGTCACCATCACAAGGGTAAGTCCTAGAGATGACAATGGAGATCAAGAACTTGTTTGGTGAACACAAAAAAAAATATATATAAAAAATAATAATAATAAAACCTTTCAAACCCCAAGTTTGGTTGTTCCAATGATATCACAAGACAAGCTTGGGTCTCCACCTCTACCCGGGGTGTGCCCGTGGAGACGCAGCGGCCGTCCATGGGCGAGGCCCCCCCGCCGCGTCGTCCCCGCCCCGGGGCAACGCGTGCTTCCGCCTCGGCCGCTGGTGCCTCCATGTCTTCGGTGACCGCCGCCGCCGCCGCGGATGCGGCCATCCCCGCCAGCGGCCTCGAGGTGGTTCGCTTTCGAGGAGGTCCTCCTCGAGCCGTGGGGACTCCTCTCCACGACTACACCTTTGCCGTTGGCGGCGGATGAGTTGGTCTTCGCCGAGGTTGCTCTAGACGGGCGAGGTGGAGGGACGGCGAGATCTCCAGCCCCAACGTTGGCATCATCCGCCCGTCCCGCCCTCGCCTCGAGCCCGCTCGCCCACCTTGTCTCCCCGATGTCGCGGCCCTTCCACCCCGGGCGCTCGATGGCAAAGCCCGCCGGCGGGCGGATGACGATGGCGAGCAAGGGCCGCGATGAGCGGCCCTCAGACCTCGATGTCGCCCGCCGCCGCCGATGCCTACACCAGGCATCTCCCGGTGCCGGTGACCGTCGGCCGGGTCCAGCTAGGTCTCCGTGCCTTGGCGAGGCGGGCCGGCGGATGGCGTGGATCCTCGAGAAGACAAATACGAAGCTACGCCCATCCACATCCTCGCCTTGGTGGCGGCATCCCCGCCCGACCACCGATGGTCGTGTCCCTTGCGGCACCCGGCGCTTGGGACGCCGAGGGAGGATTTCGCCCCAACGCCGATGGTGGCGCGATATCCTTCCTCGTCAGAGTCACCGCCGGACGACTCGTGTTCCAGCGACCGCTACCCGATGATCCCGAGGCGCCGGACGTGTCTCAATTGCTCGTCCTACTTCCGCATCCGTGGGCAAATTTGCCGCTACCACGGCGTTACTCGCGGTTGTCACGGCCTCCACCACCTCGCCAGACCGCAGTTGTCTAGGGCTGGGCCGTCCTCGGTGAGGGGGCCGACCGGGACACCTGGAAGAATGACATGGACCGGCCCGCCACGGTTTGTTGTTGGTGGCTCGTCATCCTCCCGCCTTCTCTGGGACCACGCCGGTGCCACGGAGGGCACTTTGGTAGGCCTCAGCCGACGTCGACATCGCAGCGACGGCGGCGACGACATACGCCCACGCAAAGACGCTTCTTTGAGGCGCCGAGGGACCACGCCGACATCGCGATGACCTTGGCCGGCCGAGGGTTGCTTGCCCCCGGTGCAGACCCTCTCGAGGCTGAGTTGCGCGCTGGCCCCGTGGCCTCCCCCGTGGGTTGACCCCATGTTGAGGAGCTCCCGCTTTGCTCGTTGAGGCCCGCTTCAGGGAACTTCATCAACCGGACTTGCCGCTGAGGTCTCCTCCGAAGCCGTTGCCTTCTATGTGCCTAGCCGTGGGGCATGTTGGACCGGATGCGGTGGTGGACCCATCGCTGGTTCGAGAGGTGTTGGAGGTCCAAATGCCCGGTACATGCGTGTGACTCCTCCAACCGATGGCAACTCAGGTGCCCGACGCCTGCCGATGTTGTGGCCTATCCGCTACTGATTATAGGAGTTAGAGGCGTCGATTTGTCTACCGTTGGAGACACCTCTTCTCGAGGCCGCAGCTTTCGCCGCCCCGGGATGCCGTTACTGCCGACTCGTTGCGGGCGTAGCGAACGCATTGTTGCCACGCCTGGCGGCGGCGCCACCCCGAGCAAGCCCAAGTCGTCTTTGTTGAGGAAGCTAGGCATTGAAGTCGAGGATGAGTTGTTGGCGAGAGCCGGCTCGGGGCCGCCTTCCGGACACGCCGACTTGGTCCGAACAAAAAGAAGAAGCGTTTCCATATTCTTTTGAATGGGCGTTTCGACGTTACGGCCTTGGACCTGAACCCGGCGGGTCCGGAGGACGAGGCGTAGGTTCCGCTTGTCCGCCTTTTAGTTGTAATTGTTTATTTGTAATCACAACCGCGTGCGAGTTGTTGTCGGGTGGGCTTGGTAACCGCGTGTTGCCGTCCTCTCGTTTACTCGTATTTAAAATCTCTCTTCTTAATGAAAACGCGCCAACGCCTGTTTAGGTGGCGTGATCTCAAAAAATCCTTAAGTTCCCCGACTAGACCACTTTTTGCCGTGCTTCGATCAACACCATCTCTGACAGTGCCTGAATCACCACTGCAGCATCAGTCGCTAGGACTATTTTCTGAACTCAGCATGCAAAGGCTCTAAAACCTTCTGTAATTTTCCATATCCTGATCCAACGCTCCTTCACAATCTTGAATAACAAAACCCAAGATAGATCGTGAGCTCTGGCTAGTTGCTTGTCCGAAGCCGTCCGGTTTAAAATATTTTATCCCCTTCCCTCGTGCTGCTTTAAGGTCAAAGGCAACAGCTGTAACATGAACCTAGACCCAAACCTGAAAACTAGTACACGGCTAGTAGACCCAAACCCATAAGCGAGAGGCAACGCGGAATGTCGCCTTCAGCTTCATCAGATAAGCAGAAGGCCCGGCCGTACGTGCTGCTGTGCTCACCTGCCAGCCTCAGTCTGGCCGCTGCCTCACGCCGCCTGCTTGTGCAAGCCACATTCACCTGATCTGTCCACTTTTCTCTACAAATTGAGAAACAAAAGGTGTTGGAGGAAATAAAACGGCCAAAAAAAAAAAAGACAACACACATTATAATCATCTAGGCCAAATGTTTCTTTTTTTCTTCTGTAACTAAGTAACTTGTATTCATAAATTTTTCTTCAGAGTTCATATTGTAATGATAGTGTACAAAATTTCACCTTTGCGAAAAATTGTGCGAAAGGTAGTTATGTAAAATGGCAGACAAAAAAACACTTTGGAGAATGCTCTTCGTCGAACGCTTTCGGCCCAATCGGCCTCCATGGATCGGGAACAGAGTCGGACCTAAATATTTTGGGCCTCTGAGAAGCTGGGCTTTCCTTTTTGGTTCGTATTCCAGGCCTCCTGTTTTTGCCGTCACCGCCGTCCAACCACGGCGAGCCGCCGCCGCCGTCGCCGCCTCCGTGAAGTCAGCGGCGCTACGGTCCCTCCCTAGATGGTTAGGCCCTCTCAGGTGACCTGGTCCCCTATCGCGCCGCCGCGCATCCATAGCTCGCACTGGTTCACCTTCTCAGTCCCATCGTCTATTTTCGCAACTGATTATCTGCACAGCGCCATGGCGGCCGCGCGTCTGCGGTCCTGCATCGCCACTGAATTGGCATGCTGGAGCTGCCGCTCACAAAGGTCAACCCCCTTAGCATCCTCCTTTTTGGATATTTTTACAATTGGATGGTAATTCGTACCTAGATTGGTAATATTTCCGTTGCTGAGTCTGTGTTTCCTGGTGGTGGAATTGCTCTACTTTGTTCACGTGAGAACGAAATTTGCTGCATCTTTTATCTGACATGTTCACGAATCATGAGATGGGGCGCTACATTTCAGAAAGCATTTTTTATTAATTTTATATTTCATATATGTAAGTAAGGATGTAGAAGTCCAGCCTGGGCCTGACTCGCAGCACTATATATATGAAATCAGTGGATTTAGTGTATGAGCCTAATTTATTTTGTTAGCCTTTGGAGAGCATTATGTTGCTTGTTAGCAGTAAATTAAAATTTTACACCAACCGGTGCTTAGCTATGTGCAATTGTATGTCTAATTTACTCAGAGAAACATTGACAACTGATGTTTATCTGCTAGTAGGGAATTCAAGAATGGATATGTATTATGATGCCTACTGTCATCATCTGATTGTGTTCACTCTTTTCCTCTTTGTACGATGCTTTTGTTTCCCTAAAGTTCTGAAGTGAGCCTTAAAACTGCACTTTTGATAAAGCATTCGTGCACAGATATAGACTAGTTAGGCTGGACATTCTGAAGAGGATGGCCCATGTGCTACTGCTTCATGGTTTAATGTTCCGCTATCTTTGTGTTATTCTGTGAGGATTAGGATCTGACGCTGTGTCTTAGCAAAATTTGATCAGGAAATTTCAAAACTCAACAGCAACATCACTATTACCCCACATGACAACTATTAATCAGTGTTTAAATTTAGTTCCATCATTCGATGGAGTAACACAGCTATCTTCCATATCTTAAAATTTTTTTGATGATTGTATTGGTTACCTTTGTTGCAGTTGACAAGTATGACATTGATCTTTTACATGGGATTTCTTAACTGTCGTATCAATACCAAATCCTGTTGTCTAAAGAACATGACATAAATTGCATTTGAAGAACAGGTGCACTTGAAAATTTGGTGGTGATCCTGTTTTCAGTTTTTGAAGGAAGGGCTAGATTGTTGTCTGTTTCTATTGAATTTATGACGTCCAGAATCTAGTTTCCTGTATATCTGCAGATTCTGCACTCCATATCAATTTGCTTATTATATTCTGCCATGTTGTATGCTTAAAGTTCGGGCATTTAACCATGAGAAACCTTGTTTTGCACATCATTTTTTTTTGACTGTTTGCTTATATCCTTTGCTAGTTTTTGTTTCCAGCTAGGCCCCCTCATCTTGCAGCATTTTCTGATTGAGCATTGTTCTTTTGTTTGTGAAGAATACAATAGATTTTGCTCTACCTAGTTATGCAGGCTGGTGAACAGGTGCCTACCGGGTTAGTTAGGTGCCTCTAGTAGCACTCCTCAGGTCCTTGGTTCAACTCCCCGTGGGAGCAATCTCGCCTATTACACGTCAAAGCCAGTGTCGTAATAAATTTTTGGTTGCGAAATTACAGCACTCAGCAGCAGCATCAATGTTAATCTACCTGAAAACTAATTATTATTATTTAAATTGGGTTCCATCGTTCGATGGAGTAACAGAGCTATCTTTTTGGATCCTTTAAACTTTTTGATGATGATGTATTGCTTTCTTTGTTGTAATATGAAAAGTATGTCATTTTTTTTTTTTGGGGGTGGATTTACTCAACTGTGCTACCATTACCATATCCAGTTATCTGAGATATATGAACTGAAGCACATGAACATTTGGTGGTGATCCTGTTTCCAGTTTTTGAAGGAAGGGATATACTTAGGGACTGTCTCCTGTTGCAATTGAGCTCATGACATCTAGTATCTAGATTCCTTTATTTCTGCCCTACATATCTATTGTGCTTATACCTTAGTATTCTGTCCTGCTGTACGCTTAAAGTTTAGGCATTCAACAATAAGTAACTGCCTGTTTTGCACATCATATACATTGATTAGGTTATATTGTCAACATTTGGAACATATATCCTTTGCCTGTTCCTGATTGTAACAGTGGCTCCTCATCTTGCACCATTTCTAATTGAGATTTGTTCTTTTGTTTGCGCAAATAATACAGTAGATTTTGCTCTACCTCGGTAATGAAGGCTGAAGAAGGTGACCAGTTTGAACTGCGCCTCCAAGTTCCCATTCATAGGATCTACATATTTGTAATTTCCATGCACACTTTTAGTCCTAATGATTTATATTTTTTTGCCTCAATTACCAAAATTCACAATAAATATATCATAGGGGACATGACTTATTCCATACAACCACCTAAATGCTCATGGAATTGTTGATGATCTCGATAAAATCTGTGGAATTAGGAAATAGGGAAGCACATGAGTGGACTATGATTCTCATACAAGAGTAGTAATACACTTGTTTATAATAGACTATTTCACTGCAAATGCCCGATCATACATTTTTCACCATTCACTCCACGGGACAATCATGGTACGTCTGTTTTTCGAGTTCATTTCAACTTACAATAGCATCAATGATAATGAGTTACCACGGTTGAAGGATTACACGAAACAGGGGACTGGGGACCATTGCCACAGCACTCAACCTCATGTGAGTTGTTGAGCATCATTAGATTACATCTACTTGATGTCTATGCTTGTCCTTGGCATAGCCACCAATACGATATATATGGATTCCTATTCAAGATTACCACACATTTCTTACATTATTAATATGTTTCGTCACTTATGCTTGATCATACATTTCTTACATCCAGTCATTGCAACAATCATAACATCTTTGTTTATGAGTACAACATTTTGACATACAACATAAATGATGATGGGCTGCACAAATAAAGGTTCAAACTATCAAATATGGGAAAGTTTGCCAAGAGGCTCACCCTTTCCATGAGCTGCTGCTTTATTACATCAGACCAACTTGATGTTTATTGGAGTAGCCACGAATGATGCTCTTGATATGGGCCATCTGCTCAGAAGAAAGCTGGCTGCATGTGGGCATGGCCAAAAGCAGCCCTTTCCATCTGAGACACTATTGGGTAGTGTTTACTGTGACCCTTCCACCAGCTGAGAATATCAGAGCCTTCTGTCTCAGTGGCAAGGCCATCTTTCAGGTAACGATCAAGTTCACTCTCAGCTTCTGAATAACCGGTGGTGATTTCAGGCGTCGTACCACCCTGTGTGAGGCGGTGCTTGTACCATGCTTGTTCTAGTACACCAATGCTACCTTCAGCCATCACCGTGGAAACATCTGTACCATTGATTCCTCCATATTTAGCATAATCTGTATACAGCTTATTGATCATGCTTGTTACCTCGGAGATGTAGTATGCAGCTTTCCTTTTACCGAATACTCTTTCGAAGTTGAATTCTATGAATTTGAGTTTATATCGTGGATCCAGTACAAGTGGTAGACCATACCAGGTATGTATCTAGTAAGCTCTTGTCAAGAGTGTCCCGAGCATCTCTAAGAATGTCTGCATTGTGTCCACAATTCTGTGCTATTGCAATTTGAAGTTCTTCCCTCAGACTGAACAATTCTTTAAGAACAAGATTTGAAGTTGGACTGTTGAATGCTGAAATTCTTTTGATGGCTTGATATATCATCCCCCAGATGTTGCACAGCAGTCCTATTAATTCCGAGTCTATGCCTCCAATGCTAGAAGAACCTTGATTGCGAAGGACTTTCAGAGAACAATAACATGAGTACCAGCGCTCATTGTATGCCCGCAGGTCATCTAGGCCAAGATCTGAAAGAAGATCCTGGCGCTTTTGTCTAGTCAGTAGTAAATTCTGGACTCGAGTCGGTATCAGATGTTCTGTGGTCATGTCAGTGACCAAATCCGGATGTAGGACAAGGCGTCGGCCAACATTGTGGAATGCAATGTCCATGTATGTGTCACAGATCGGTTCTCTCTTCCGTGGGTAGGTGCTAGGGTAGTTTTGCTGTATGTAATCCTTGGGTTCAATGATATATTTGCCCCTTTTATCACGTGTCACCATGAACACTCTGTCCAAAACATCTCGATCTGGAGTGTCATTCTCATCCATGACACGGTCAATGGCCAAAGCACACAGATCATGGAAATTTGGGGAGACCTCAGGAACTCCGTATAGCGGGCCATGGTATAGAGCCCAGGGTAAATGGTCGTAGGCATCCATGACCACCCTGTGAAGCTTCCAATCATCGTCGATGAAGTGGCATGCTGTGTACAAGTACAGCTCGTCCCCCTCGATAGCGTCAGCTTTACCTGATGCTTTTCCCACTGATAAGCTGACCCGGCCAGAGGTCTGCCGTAGCCTGGAGAACACCTCCGTTCTCGCGCCATCAAAGAAACCATGCATCGCACATGTTCTCGATGACAAGGCGCGAGGGCAGCTTGAATTGAGGATTGAGGTGGTGTACGAAGCTCCTGAAATGGTCGTCATCCACGATGGACGGGTCGTATCCATGCAATGCGATCATCTGAGCCAGATCACGATTGGCCGCTTCTTCTTCATCATGTATCATCATCCTGTCCTGGATTGAGCCTAACGCAGACAAAAGGCTGTCGAAATCTATTCCCGCTTCTCCCATGCCAAGTCTAGGCTCCTCCTGCTGCTGCTGCTGTGCTACCTCCACACACATAGCAGCAGCAGCTTCCTGATCACTGCTTCTGCATATTGGTGCTGCCTCCACACACATAGCATCAGCAGCTTCCTGCTGGTGAGATTTATTGAAGTGGCGCCTCATGTTGGCTGTGCCATATCTTGTTTCAAACTCCTTTTTATCTGTGCAGTAGTTGCATGTGGCTTTGTGGACGAATTTCCCATGGCCATCCATGACACGGGTGAAGTGCTTCCACACATCAGACGTCTGTGGCATCTCGATCGCCTAGTAGTTGGTGTCGCAGGCCTTCAATTTGGTGTTTGCCTATGCCTGTGCGTCTCAGAAAGAGTGGCCAATCCAATGAGCGACCATATTTGGCTTTGCGTTTGCTAACTCTATATACAGAATATATACAATGACACTACTGGACAGCGCCTCGCTGCCAAGCGCCGAGGCCGCTGCCGAGCGCCGAAACTCGCGCGCTCGGCAACGACGACCTTCCCCGGCGGCCGGGAGAACCGCGCTCGGTGAAGAGGCGGCGTCCGGTAGTGTGAGATGCTTATGCAGTAAAAGAGGATTCAAAATCAGAACACCTTGTATATGTGATACTCTTGCTAAGCAATTTTTTTTCAAGAATATTACCGGAAAAAAAATGAAATGCGTGAAAAAAAAAAAAAAAACTATCACGAAGAAGCAGCCCATGATTCAGGGAACTTATTAAGAGCATCTCCAGCGATGCTACAACACAAAACAGACCCTATACATAGGAAGTCTGTTGAAGTTGAATTTTTTTTTTTGAATTTGGGTGGCATCGCTGGAAATCCTCTTTTACAAGGTGATACGATGAAGCACCCGAGGACAAAACAGATATCAGTGAGGCGCATGTGGTACTCTGTTGACAAAATTGGACAATACAGATCGCTTGGAAAAACTAGCACCAAGCCAAATGCATATATGGTTCCCTAAGAGCAGTATTATGATGTGATTCGATTCAGATCTTTGAATGTACATTTCGTTTATGGAAGATTTAGAAAAACTCACAGAGTCACAGTCAATATGGTTCGCTGAGAGCACCAAACCGGCGTCCGGCGAGGAGAGAGGCTGGTGGATGCAGCACGACGAACTAAGCAGCTGACCTTGGGGGACAATATGTAATTATCGTCCAGGGAGACGACTTGTTTGCGCGTTGACAATTATAAGCACGAGGGTTACAAATACTACTAATAGGGTATCGTGCCCTCCACCACACCACCTTCTCCACTATCTGACCGGATTTATATTATATACTACTTAATAATAAAGGGAAAACTATGAGCATGTTTGGATTGTTAGTCAGCTGACTAAAACATTTAATCATCTGGCTAAAACTTTAGTCACTCCTCCTTTGGATAGCTTGACCAAAAAGGACCAAAGAAAAGAGAGAGGAGAGAGATAGAGCCAGCCATGTGATGTAAGAAAGATAGAGAACACTTTATTCACTATAACTTGAGGTAAACCTCTGACTTTTATATTTTAGTCATCGCCTAACTTTTTAGTCGCCCGGTTGGAGTTTAAGTGACCAAAAGTGATTAAAATAGGGGTGACTAATTTTAGTTCCCCCCAATCCAAACAACCCCTATAGAAGTGACTCAAAGACCAGTTGAGATGTTATGCTCTATGTGTGTGACGAAAGATTGACATATGTGTTCAGAAATTCGAACCTTTCGCTGTTGCATAGCATGTTGTTGCATGTGTGCATACGTAGTTATGCATGCATTTGGTTAGCTGTAAGGTATTGGATGGACATTGCGAACACATGGTTGATTTTTAACTATTTGTGTTTAGTTTTGATGATGAGCGATTTTCAACACTTTCCTTCTATTTTCTTTTTCTTTTTACTTGGTTACCCTTACCCGGCACACGAGATGTGTCGGTCGACAATGTCTCTTTGCTTGTGTTGTGCAGGTGTTGTGCTCAAGACGGTGGCCGACAAAGGAGGTGAATGCCAAGGAGGACGTGTTGTGCTGAAGGGCAGACGTGAGGCTTTGACCAAGGGACCGGATTGCCGGGTGGCTAGCCGTGGTGGGTGACACTAGGGGCATCAACAAGTATGAGGACACATGGAGTGACAGTGTCGATCGAGCCAAGACGGCGGACGTCGAGCGAGCGGATCAGAAGACTTGGCGGCCGGGCAGTCAAAGACGGCAGTGACAAGTGTGGGAGCGCCGAGGGACATGTACGCTGCACGCTACTTCGCCCGGTTTTTGTGGTTTTGGTCTCAAAACCATGGGCGACATGTTTCGCAGGTTTGGGCCTCATAACACGGGCGGAGGTTCCGATGCCGCAATAATGGCACGTGGCGGCATCGAGGAGTTCGTGTCGGCCGGCTACCGGTGAGAGGCGTGGTGGCCATCGGATCGAACTGCTTTTGAGTCGAACCAAATTGCCCTTGGTAATGTGGTGTAGCTCATGTATCTCGCTAGGGCTAGTTTGGTCATTCGACCAAGATTATATATATATAGAGATGACAACCCTCCCTTCTTCTCTGCCTCTCCATTTTGCAGTTTATCCTTTAGGGTTTCTGTCTCTAGTTTCTTTGCTTTGTGAGAGGTCACCAAAACTTGTGTGCATCAGTGTTCGTAGGAAGAGCGGCCCTAAGTCCTCTCATGGCCTCGGGGGTTTTGGATTGAGTTGATTTTGCACTCGTGTTCTTGTTGCGGTTTAGGGCCACTTTTCTCCCCCCTCTAATCTAGGTCTGATTTCTTCATGTGTGGATCGTTTCGGTTCGTTTTTCTTGCATAGGATTTAAGCATGATGTGAATTGAGTCTATCTACTGAAGGAAATCGTTTGATTTCACTCGTTCTCAAAGATCCGAGAGTTTTTGTGTCTAGGGTTTGTATTCTTTTGTTTTTGGCACGAGATCTGAAAATCCTATTGATTCACTTAGTGAAGTGCAACAATTTCTTGGGATTTGCTTCTCCTCGCCTAAATCACCTAGTTTAGTTTTTGAGGCAAGTGATTTCGATTTGACCGAGATTTGAGTTCTTGGCGATTTTTCACAACTCGCTGAAATCGACTGCGGGATACCGGCTGCGTTGCCGGGCGGATAGTCCGGCCGTCGGGCTCGGAGTCTAGGTGATGTGTCCATACATGTCTCTTTTTGACACGTAGGGTAGCGGACAGTCCGGTCAGAAGCGCATGGACAGTCCGAGAAAGGAGTTCAGCAGTCATTCTAGAAGTTTGGTTTTGAATTTTGACCGCCGTTTGATTTGAGACTTGTCTAGTTCGGTTTCGGTCGTTTTGGTTTTTTGAGTGTTTACGCCCGAGCAGTCCAGGCTCAAGACCGCGGACAATCCTCTTCTCTGTTTGATCCTATGCTTCAACCTCTCTCCTAGGTTAATCTTGTGAGTGTCTAATACTTCACATTTAGCATCTAGGTACTAGTTAGCTTTGTGTTACTTGTTTTTGGAGAGATTGTGCTTCTTGGGGGTTATGAAGTCCGGAGTTGTCAAAAGAGCGAAAGATTTTTGAGGCTCCTATTCACCCCCCTCTAGTCGCCTTTTCGATCCTTCAAACATATCTCTTAACTCATGATGTGCACGTATAGGTGTATGATGCGATATGGGTGACCAGCGGCTAAGCGGTGAAGGGTAGGCCAGGCTCAATGCCAACGGAGACTATGCAAATCTGCAATGGTGTAGGGCAAGCTGGACGCTACAATAAATGTGTGGTGAAGGACGAGTTGAGGCTTGGTGATGAAGGGACTGTCTGTTTCAAAGAAAACTAAGGACAGGACAGATGGCATCGACAAGTCGATCCCTGAATCAAATCGAGCACAACCCCTGCTCCATCACGCCAGGCGAGTCTCCGTCGGTTTTCGTTGTCGGTCCTTGCATCAGATCTTTTGGGCACCCAACAGGTATGTCTAGCCCTTCTATGAGAATTTTCTATTCGGATATGGGGTCTGTTTGAATCATGGGTGCTAATTTGCAGCCCCTCCTTTTTAGTCTATTTTAGCCCTAAAGGAGCCAAACTAGAAGGGCTAACTGAGACTAGAGTGAATTAGCATCCCCTACGGGGACTATTAAAAAACAGCTCTCGATCTCTACCTCTCCCTCTTCTCTCTCTCCACCTTTAGCATTGAATCAGCGGATCCAAATATCTCATAGGACTAAAGTTTAGAGGGATAAATGAAGGACTAAACTTTCGTCCTAAATTAGCCCAAGGGCTAAAGATCCAAACAGACCCATGATCTAATTACATTTGGGCCTGCGGTGCTTTGTTCTCGTGAATTCTAATTAAGAATCAAATTGCATTTGTGCATTAGCATGCTTTTATGGCTTGCTGCAGCTGGTTGCAAAATCAATTGTCTATTTTAGAATGTTGTTGCTGCTGCATAGAGTGCATAAGCACAGCAATGCTTACTAAATTAAACATTAACCAAATAAATTTCATTTTTAGCTTAAAATACCTTCTCTGTTGCAGCAATGCTTAATGTATGGAGCAATGTTCAGTCATGATATGCAATTTGTTTTTTTGAAAAAAGATTACTTAGTTTCATTAAATACTCGGCTCCCTCTCAAACGATTCGTGCAAGCCACATGTGCACACACGTTAAAATTTTGTCCTGAACAGTCTAATAGCACCGGAACCATGCATTGATAATGTGTACATGACAAAGCTGGTGAAATCTGAAACTTGTGAAACTACGAGTGCAAGGCTGAGTTGTTGATTGCATCCTGAGAAATTTGGAAGCTCAAAAACTAGAAAGTGTTTGACAACGTGTCTCGAAGCTATGCAGCCTGGTTCAGCAACTTCAAAAATCAGGGGATCCAAGCATTTTCATTTTCTTCACAAAATTTGACCTCCGGGCCCAAGGCCCATAAGGTAACCGCTTCATTGGCCCAATATGGAACTGTGCCGGGGCTGTGACCACCCATGGCCCATGTCCCCCACGCCGCCACTTCCCTCCCTTCTTCGCATTTCCCATCCCAATCTCTCCTCCCAATTCCCATGGAGCCGCTGCCGGAATGCGCACTGCCTGCGACGAAGCGGGTGCGGCCCGCCGCTCCTACTCCGCTGCGAGCTCCCCGCAGGCCGCCGGCGCGGAGGACAGGCTCAGCGGGCTGGACGACGACACACTCCACGCGATCCTCGCCCGCGTTCCGCCCGCGACGCCGCCGCCACGACCGTGCTGTCCCGCCGCTGGCCCCGCGTCTTCGCCACGCTCCCGCGCCTGCTCATCCGCGCCGCCACCTTCAACCGCCGCGGCTTCCTGACGGGGGCAACGAGGACTACTGCGAGGACCCCTGGCGCTGGATGGACGCTCTCAGCCGCGTGCTCGACGGCCGGGCCGCGCCGGTCGCCGCCTTCGACATCAACTTCAAGTACATGGGCTTGTACGATGACTATTTCGATGGCGTCTTCGCCGACCTCTGCGGCAGCGGCGGCCTCCTCGAGCTTAGACTCGTCAACGCCAAGTTCAGCCAGTGCTTCCATCTGCCCGCACCAATCTACCGGTGCGCCACGCTCACCTCCCTCTTCCTCTGCAACTGGCGGCTCAAGGTGCCCGGCAGGATCACCGGCCTGCGCGCCTTGCGGCTGCTCCGACTCCACAGCGTCACAGCCACGGACGAGGACCTCCGCCGCCTCATCACGCGGTGCAGCAGCTTGGAGCGTCTTGAGATCTTCAACCTCCACAAGGAACCTCCACAAGGCGCGGAACATCGTCATCAGCGCGCCACGCCTCGAGAAGCTGTTCATCTACTCGTACCGCCCGCTACGCGTCTCGGTGAACAAGGCGCCGCGGCTGGACGCTGTGACGCTGACCTTCTCGTACAGCTACCCGGAGTTCTTGTGGCGCCCCGAAGACAGCATGGACTCCGACGTCGATTACTCGTTTTCTGAGATCGATGAGAGGTTTGATTTCGAGAAGATGGCCAAGAGGGAGCACAAGCGGACAGATGAGATTGGGAACATGGTGACGTTTCTCAGTGGGATTGGATGTGCCAAGAAGCCCACTTTTCCCCTGAAATCACCGAGGTCAGCTGTGTTCGTTTGCTGAATGCACGTAAATACTTTCTGCTCCTTGCATCATTCGTTAGGCGTTTTTTATTCCAAATTGCAACTACAGGTCTACAGCTGCCATGATAGGATCAGCAAATAGGTAGATTTTCGCCGTACTTCAGCACTTATCATTTTGTTTAAAGGGTGGCAAAACCTTTGCGGCACATTTTATTAGACAGCTTTGCCATCTTTGCCAAAGTTATACTGTGATATGCCATCTTTGCATAAGCTAGCCACTTCCTGTGGTCTTCTGGCCTTTTGTTGAAAGGTTCTCCTATTGCGTTCCTTCCAAATATTCCACCAGAAATAAAAGATGATCCCATCAAACACCTTAAGAGGTTGATCAAATGTAGCTTGGCGTCTCCGCCAGTACATATAGATTGATCCTCTGTATCTACATTCCGATTATGGAGGATGCCACATCAGTTGAGAACTATTGTCCAAGCCACTTTAGCGTAGTTACAGTCTTTGCATAGATGTTGTGGTGTCTTCGGTCCATCCCTCATAATTTTCAGAAATAAAAAAAAATCAGTCTTCAGCACTTATCATAATTTTTCAGTTTTCAGCACTTATTTTCTAGGAATATCAGCATGTATGTCATACTTCGTTCTAATGTGTGCCAGTGTGACAACTAGACATCCTTTCCGGGTCGTTCCACTGTCATCTCACTCAGAAATGATAGTTTATAGCTCTAGCACACCACATATATGGAAAAAACTTCCGAATGATTACATCAGTTAGAACCTGTACAATGGTGTACAACTAGCCTTGCATTTGCATACACTTAGAACCTGTACAATGGTGTAGAAGAGAGTAGTAGATCAAATAAGGGTTATGATGCCACCAGGTCTGAGTCCTGTACTCCAGTGCTCCATGACAATGAAAAGTCTTTTTAATTGACTGTGGATTACAATCACACATCTTTGATTTTTACGGATAATCGAGAATTGACATCAGTCTACTATTTTGAATTTGGGGAGAGAGAGGGGGTTTGCATTAAAGCAAATAATATCACCTATTGAAAACTTTATTCAAATAATTACTTCAAACATAGTTTCATGATTTTCATGGAACCTCGGCAGAAACTTTAACCTGTCCTTGTTTTGATTAATTAGGTCTTGATGCCGAAGGTATTGGCCAAGGGAAGATGTTTATTTGGATTGGAAAAACTTAACCTTGCTTTGGATCACAATCATGAAGTGTTTGCCACCTTAGTTTCATGCTTACTGAACAGCTCTCCCAACCTCGAGGATCTCATAATCATTGTAAGCCACAAACAACTGATGCTTAACTATTTTTGTTGAATAATTATACTGTTCTGCCACTAAAATGTTTCTCTTGTGTGTTGGCAGGACTCCTGTTATTCAAGAACATGTCATGTGGCCTTACCTGTGGAGTACTGGAAGGAGCAGATCGATGCAGACGGTGTGCTGAATCATCTGTCCAGTGTGACGTTCTTCATCGAGTCGATCCTTGAAGGACACCCTTGCGGCGGTTTTTGTCAGTTCCTGGTGATGAATGCAAAGGTCCTCAAAAAGATAAGCATCATGTACTATCGCAGGCATGTCAAGCCTGAGGATGCGGCCAAGCTGGAAGCAATCCAGAATGAAATCCAGCTCTGGCCGAGGGCTTCTCCAGATTTGCTGCTGGAGCTGTGTCCCATTAAGCACTATCCAAGTTTCATCCTGGACTCTGATTGAAGTGTGGTTTACACTTTGCTACTAGTGAAGTCTATTTATTTCCCTGTTATGGATCGGATTTCTTAGGTGCTATCATGGCAAATGGCCATCTTATCTTACTACTAGAATCAAACTCTCTCACTTCCTTAGTATCATAAATCGTAGTAACCTTTGTCAAGCATGCATATGGCTTCCTGTTAGCTTGTTCTGCTTCAATGTTTGGCCAAGGTGTAGCACGAACCAGACTATTTGCTATCATCAGATATTTCGTGCCTGATTGACTGCAGTTTGACACATTATTGTCTGACTAACCATGCTGTGCTCGGTTAGCACGACGATCCAATGACCATACGTATAATGTATCTATGGCTGCAAAATATCCTATAGATAGGAACCGCAGTCTTTTAAGGAGGAAAAATATGATTCTGGGGGACTATACTTGTGTCATGTGCAATGATAATTCTGAAGAAACGTCTTTCCACCTGTTTTTTTTTTTTTTTTTTTTTTGAATGTGCCTTCAGTCAGCAGTGTTGGGCCAGCATTCCAATCCAGTGGAATTTAAATCTACCACCTCTAGATATGACCATTGAAGCCAGAGCCACGTTTGATCAGAAAATTTTCAGAGAAATCATGCTGACAGTATGCTGGACCATCTGGACCTTGAGGAAAGCCATCATCTTCAATAATGCTCAAAGGGATTTCACAGCCTATGGAATAGAAGCTTTAGAGCTGAACTCTACCTAGTGTGTGCTAAGGCTAACCCTAGTATCAAACCCATGTTAGTTTTATGGAGAGATAGCTATATAGGATAGCCATTTGCTTTTTCTTTTGGGCTTCAAGCCTTGTAATATATCTATAGTACTCTGTATTCTTCCATTCAATTGAAAAAAAAAGGGCAGGGGGCTCTCCTGCTGACCCCCTTTAAATAGTACTCTGTATCCTACCAAGCACTAGAATCTGTTTTTAAATATCTCAAGGGATCTATAAAATGATATCATGAACATGTGTGCATCGATTGATGCAGAGGCCACCCAAAAGTAATTCGTTTCCACTATCAACAAGAAAGTCTGATCATCACAACGATTATTTGTCGAGTATATTAATTACAGCAATAAAAAGCACAAACGAAGAGGCAAAAATGCAGCCAAAATAGCAAGGTTGAAGAGCCAGGCAAAGAAGAGCACTGAATTACGGATCAATCTATGCACACAGAAATTGGTGAATGCTGTCAGGACGCACACAGGTAATAAACGAGGTACTGAATCAAGGCACCACCTCCTGAGCACTGAATCTCCAGGGGTATGCTCCCTTGGAATAACCACGAACCATGCTCCTGACCTGCGCGATTTCGTCGGAAGAAAGCTTACTGCTTGCGGGCATGGCTAGAGCCTCTCTTGCCATCAGAGCAACGGTCGGGTACTCGGAGCTGTGAACCTTCCACCAGTCGAGAATGTCAAAATCTTGTGTCGAAGGGACAGGAGGATATTCAAGATATCGATGGAGTTCCGTCTGGGTTTCTGGGTAAGTGCAGTTAACTTGATCCACCATGATGACATCTTGTTGACGGCCGTGCTCATTCCAAGCTTGCTCCAATGGGTCAGCGCTAGTAATGGTCATCGCATTATTGACAGTATTTGAATTTGAATGACCTGCACCAGTGACTTTTCCATACTGTTTGATGTAATAATCATACAACTCATTGATTCTTGTCGTCACCTCGGAAACATATTTTGCAGCTTCTTCTGAATCAAATGCTCTTTCGAAACGGAACTTAAGGCACCTGAGTTTGCACCGAGGGTCCAATACAAAATGGTACTGACCAGATCAGGTAAGAATCTTGTATAGCTTTGCCTAGGGTGTTGATCGCTTCTACGAAACAAGCATCCATGGCCTCGGCTGCCTTATAAGCATTGGCTCGCTCATAAGCCTTGGCTAGCTCAGAAGCCTTGTCTTGCTCAGATTGCAACACTTCCTGCACATTAAACAACTCTCGTAGACAAATATTTGAAGTGGAGGCATAAATTCTTTGAATGGCTTGGTGTATCGTCCCACAAACTTTGCACAACAGAGACAGAATATCCACTGAACTGTAATGTACTTTGCGATTGCGAAGATTAACTTTGATGGAACAATAGCGTGAACCACAATGCGATAGAAGTTGCTGACGTGTTTGCCTACTGAAATCCTTTATGGAATTGGGCGGGTCTCTATCGAAATACGAACACCGAAGAATGCAACCAGCAATTTTGTGAAGCACATTGTCCACGAAAGTGTCATTGCTACAGCTTAGCTTGGTATGACAATTTGTTTTACTTTCAATGCAACACTTAATGATAGGGTCAATACTGTCGTCATATGCCACCATGAACAGCCTATCCTGAATGTCATGCTCAAATACAATGCCCAGGGCCACATCACCAAAAGAATGATCACAAGGAATAACCACATGAACTCCCAGTATTGGACCATGCTCGTAGTCGTAACCACTAACTTCATCCTCGTTGAGAGCAGCTCGTAGGACCAATTTGCGAAGATTCCACTCATCATCGATGAAGTAGCAAGCTGTATAAATCACTTCTCCTGCCTCTATGGTTTTAACTTTGCCCACTACCACACTGAACCTTGCTGGAGCGTTTATTAGCCTGGAGAGCAAATCCCTCCTTGCTTCATCAAAGATACCATCACACATCTCCTCAATGGTGACACGCGAGGGCACCTGAAATTCAGGGTTGAGCCTTCTGACGAAGCTCCTGAAGTAGTCGTTTTCCAGGAACGAGGCATCGTATCCATCCAACGCAATCATCCGAGCAAGGTCTTTGCAGGCTTCTTCCGACGACCCACCTTGGAGTGACGGAGCACAAGCAGGCGGGGGCAGCGGAACGGGCAGTAGCGGAGGAAGCTGCTGCATGGCTTGATCATCTTGGGCCAGGCTTAGTAGTGGCTGTGGCGGTTGTTCTGATGTCCCTGCATCAGCGGATTCCTGCCCGCCGCATCCCTCAGCATTAGCAGCTTCCTCCATATCCTGCATGGCTTCATCTTGGTCCAGTCTTGCCTCACGATCCACGGATGCACCTGAGCCTGAAGGAGGGCAGGGCGGCTGCTGCTGGACTGCTGCAGCAGCAGCGGCTTCCTTTGGATGAAATCTTTCAAGGTGCCGCTTCAGATTGCTCGTACCATCTTTTGTTTCATACTCCTTTCCATCTTTTGCAATAGTTGCACGTGGCTTTGCGGAGGGATCTCCCATCTTCATCCGTTAAACGGGTGAAGTGCTGCGGAAACAAAACCGGACGTCCTTGGCATCTCCTCGCCTCCTGATTGGTTTCGTGTCGCCGCCCTGTGAGAAGTGGGCAAATCAATGATCAGGCTTGGTTTGCTTTAATTTGCTCTCTTTCATGGCAGGCAAATACTCCATTCCAAAAACACAGAGAGAGTGAGAGAGTATTCAAGGCCTCGGATTCATCACAACTTTTCGGACATTAAAAAAAGAAACTTCTCTTTTTATTTGCTGCTACCGGCCCAAATTCAGAGTTGCTTTATCTGTAGCAAGTACAATTGTGTGACTGATGATTCGTCTTGCTTAGCAGTTAGCACATGCCGAATTTTTGCAAGAATATGATGGGAGCGAAATATGAAATTCATGAGACCAAACTTTCCAGACGAAGAAAACAGGAGAAAAATAGGAGAAGCAGGGCAACATCCAGGGAACTTTGCTCGCACCTGCGCTCTGCGCACCTGGACGACGGCAGAACAGATCTCAGCTAAGAAAAAAATGAGGGAAAATACGGACAAGCAGGGGATATCAAAGTACCTAGGCGGAGGAACTACAAATAAACTAAGAACACCCAAGAACAACATACATACAAGCTAATCGATCGATCTGTAAGAAAAGTTGAACCAAGTCAAATCTGTATACCGAAAGAACCAAGTCAAGAACACTAGCGCCTGACAACAGAGGAGCCGATCGAAGAATACAATTAGGGAGAATGGGCAGATCTGAGGAACTTACAAGTTGAGCGGAGCTAGTTGGAGCCGGACGCCCAGGGAGGAGGGAGCGGACAGAGGAGGTCGGAGAAGAGCAAGTCTCGTGCCCACTCTGCTGGTAGGCTATGGTTTTTCGCTGCTTTAATGCTCTGCTGATCGATCTGTCAGAGGGTCACGTCACTGGTGTTAGGATTGAAGTCTGAACGCATCATACTCCGGTGTGCAACAGCTCCACGGTATCGGTATCACGCCGTTCCGCGTGGCTAGTTCGCTCTCACTCCCGTACTCTGCTTACTCATCACTTATCATGAATGCATCAGATGTACATGTACAGATATTCATCGGTGATCAGTGCAAATGTTCATAGATTTATGGTTTCTTCTCTTAAAAACATTCCACTACTAATGCCCGTTTGGCACCGCTCAGCTTCACTAGTAAAGTTGTTTTCTTTTTTTTAGAAAACAACTTCATGAGCAACTCTATAAATGAAACTGAGTTATATTAAAAAATTGTTCGGTAAAATAGCTTCACCGATATCTTCGTGCATATGAGAGAGAAATGAATGAGAGAGCTAAGGTTTTTTTCCACCTCTCTACTATTTCATTCCATTGTGAGAGGGGAGAAAAGCAACTTCTATTTGACAAAAGGTATTTTGAAAAAAGGTGTTTTCACATGAAGCTATTTTGAAAAAAGGTATTTGACAAAACAACAACTCACAACAGCTTGTGCCAAATAGGCTCTAAATAGTGGTGGTGTAAAACATATGGTCTCTGACGTAAAAGTAAAGAATGCGGAGCAATATTGATTAACTCTAGTCTATTTTCTATATAGCCACTTACTAAACTCTTTGTTCTATCCCGACTGTATATATGTAAGAATTCTACATTGCACTCTTTATGTCTACTTTCATCAACTCTGTTGATGGTGAGAGATGAGAGAGGAAGGTCAAAACCGCTAGCAACGTGTTTCATTACATCCACTTGCTATTGAAGCCAACAATGATAAAGCAGCAAACTTTTAAGGACCCGAGGGGGTGAGTCATTTCTAAAACTTAATCGCTTGGAGTAGCCAATAAAAACTACGGAAGGAAACAAATCGTCTGGCCATGACTACACCCTTTTATCAATTATCACAAGCACCCCTAAAATGATCCTACACAAGATATCACTAAGGTGGTGTGCTATTGCGAGAGCTCACCTACACAAATCCAATTTGCAAGGTCATATAAACCTAAGCAATTAGAACTCAAGCAAGCACAAAGACGGTCCTACACATACTAGTGAGCAAAGATAAACGCACAACCTACACTAGTTAATACTACTTGAGAAGCTACTCAACTAGTCGCGCTATATAAGCACAACGACACTATGAGTATGCCTATTGTTATTTTTGCATGCCTCCTGTTTTGATCACGTAGCTGATCTTCGTCATGTCTGTATTTGGGCGCATTTGGTTCACAGCTGGTGCAAGCTGCAACTAATCTGAAGCCGCGCCAAAACTTCGGCGCTAAATTCGTTCCACTACTACATAAAATCTTTTACAAGGCACTTAGGTTTTATTAACCGTGGCGGTTTTTTTGTGAAAATGCCATGGCCGAGCCAGCTGCAAGGGTAAAAACCGCCACGATTAATAGGCATTAACCGTGGTGGTTATAAAAACTAATCGCCACGGTAAATCAATTAAAAACCGCCATGGTAAATACTGGCCCAATCTAAAAGCCCAAACGGCCCAACTCAGCTCGATTTCTCACACGGAGTATATAAGTGAGTCTTAGGGTTTCACTCACTGGTCACCACTCTCCTCCTCACCTCGGCCGCCTCCCTCCTCCCAGCACTTAGGGTTTCCCAGCCGTGCTCTCCTCACCTCACTCCTCCCTTTCCTATCACCTCCCTCCCTCCTCCTTCCAACACGGTGGCAAGAACGCAGCAGCAATAGCGGCACGCCGGCGCGGGGCCAGGGGCGTGGGTCGGCGGCCGCCTCTCGGGTCGAGCAGATCTCGGCGGCGCCGGGCCGCGGGCTGGGCGGCATGAGGTCGGGTACCGCCTCCTCCTCGAGCCGGATCCACGACGCGTGGCGAGGAGCAGCGCTTGGGAGGCCGGATCTCGCCTTCTCCAGCCTAGAGAAGGAGCACGCGGTGGTCGCGGTGGCCAGCTCAACCCTCACTGCGTGGAGCCTGCGGCGATGGCCCAGATCGGGGCCCGTTAGGGTTTCGTCTGGGCTTTTTTTTTTTTTTGATTAACCGTGGCGGTTTTTGGTGTTTTTGAAAAACAGAACCGTGGGCCATTGCTTCATGGCGGTTTCAAAAACCACCAAGGTAAATGAAAAAAACCACCACGAAAAGAATTTATGTAGTAGTGTTCGCCACACTTTGCGGCGCATTTTGGCATGAAAAATGAAGTGGCCAGCAATGGCGAGGCCGCAACACTTGTAGCAAATGAAATGCAAACCAAAAATAGGCCGTGGAAGGTGCGGCGCGAGGTGGAAAGGTGTGGATGCGAACCAAATGCGCCCTTTATGTTGTCCAATCTAACTTACATGTTAGAGCTTCACATGTTAGTATCTAAGACCGTCATGATATATGTTCGAGTATTAATGTCAAAAATGTCTATTTTCCCAACAGCTGAACACATCATCTACTAATACCAGCGATCACAACATACACCATAGACGACATGGCACGACAACTCCACAAGTATCCGGTGGTACTACTAGAAGGGAAATAAATTGAAGTAAATCTGGCGGGTGGGTCGGTGATGTAGCGAGATCACCCATATGTATCCATATCCAAGCGCTACACACTACTCAGGGTGTAGAGCGCGTGGAACTCCTCTGCATCGATCCAGCGCCGTGGCCCGGTGGCGCTGTG
Organism: Hyparrhenia diplandra; assembly: GCA_015847255.1. NCBI lineage: Eukaryota > Viridiplantae > Streptophyta > Magnoliopsida > Poales > Poaceae > Hyparrhenia > Hyparrhenia diplandra. The sequence continues at coordinate 864,211 of JADLZK010008112.1, read as the reverse complement.
ATTGTCCAGGACCTGAGATGAAAACTGTCAGAAACGATAGGTAGGAAGCCAAATCACTTTCATTTTCACATTTTTTTTTTGAAAACGAAATCGATAGGATATTGTCGAAAAACGAATACGACACCGGCATTCCGATAATTTCAAAAATGATATAGTCGATTGAAAAATACAGCAAAAATGATCGAAATCGGTAAGAACGATATCCTTAAATAAAAGCAATAAACACGCCAAACTGTAGAACATGAGAAGAGCCATATAACTCGCCCGGTATGTGATTGGCTGATTGGCTTCTTATTCATCCTATACGTGTGCAATACTTGCCATAAAGTTCGTCCCCAAAAAACATTTGCCTTATGTGCTTGCTGCTTGCGTGTGTACGGGCATGTTTAGATGTGTGCCAACTGGATCTAAAGAATGCATTGTATAGTCTATAAATAGATTAGGATTCAAGGCCTTTGATTTGGTAATTACAGACTGTAAATAACCGGTTAAATACAGGAATCTTAGAAAACGATCGGGAGAGGGCAAAATTGTTTTCGCTTTTGTTTCTATTTATTTTTACCATTATCGTTTTTGTTTTTCTGGTTATCGCTACTGTTTCCATTTAAGCCTGAAAATCGGAGAAAACTTGAAAACAATTTTTGAAAATCGAAAATTATCATTTTCGTTTTCATCCCTACCTGCGCATGCATCTGCTGACCGCAGACTCTGTAGGCGAAACAGACCAGCGCATGCCACCCGACCTCACCACGGTAGAGTTGCTCGCTCATAAGCCTGTCGCCGCTCTGGCCACACCCGTGGGTACACCAGCGTGTCGCCGGGCGCCGGCGTTGAAGAAATGGTACCACGGGCAAACCCAGAATACCCCGACGCAGGGGCCATGACGTTCCAGCAGCTCAGTCAACCGGTCATGAAGATGTCCGGCGTTCGAATCCCACAAACTGTGTTCCTTCCATGAGCGCAGTGGCAGGACACACGGTGCCGGTGTTGGCGCGATGGTGATCACCGGCACGCCCCCATCTGCTTTATCTTGGTCAGGACTTTGCCCACATTGGCTCCCTTGCCCGGCGTCCAGATACCGTCACGAAAACACGCCCTGATGAGCTGGTAGCAGGGCACCGCTGCTTCGCCGTGGAGCTTCCTGTGCTTGAATCGGTGGACCGCCTCCACGCATACCGTGCAGGCGACGGGAGCACAGGTGCCTGCACGCCATTGCCAACATTACTACATGTACTCACAACAAATTCTGAACGGGGAGTGTCAATCTGAATTCTGATCGTCAAATGTGGGCACGCCATTGCCAACATTGCTACATGTACTCATAACGTATACCTCGTACTGGCTGCTCCATGGGGCGCCCCAGATACTGTTCCCAGGTGAGCTGCCGCGTCACTCTCCTGATGGGCTGCCCCAACACCGTACAATCGAGTCTGAATGTGTTGGGCCAGCGCTGCTCGGCTAATGTTTTGATGGTTTGGGCTGGCGTCAAGTTTCCTGCCCGGAAGGAGGAGGAAGTCTTCTCATTTGCCTTGTGATGAATAAAGAAAACCATAAGATTTCAGACCAAAAAATAGCAAATGTAACCAGTTTGAAAAAAAAATCTATGAAAAATAGCAATATCTCTATATATTACTAACACCACCCTTAGGTAACTCTCGTATGGGCTATGTAGCAATTTTGGGGAGGACCTAAATATGAAATTTTAGAAGTTCATTTGTGACCTACGAGTTTAGATACTAGACCCAACATGCCACATCCATGTCAGTGATGTTCAGCTTGACACGTCAACAACTGTAGCGGGGTCGAAACGTGTTTGTTCCAATGCTAGAGCTGAGCCAAAGTTTAGTGAGATCCAAAAATAAAAACAAGAAATTTAGAACCAGGATGGAACCAGCTCGCATGGAAAAGTCACCACCTCGCAAGGTTAAGGACCGCGCACTTATTTTACTCTCATGAGTATATAGTTTGTATGATGGATTTATTTGGTGTCGTAAATTTTGTCAAATTTAGAATAGTGTGACTTTGAACAAGATTAAACAACCCCTTTTGCTGTGTAGTTATATATATGCTACCTTAATGCGCTGCTGTTCTGCCTCTACATCATCACTTCAGCTCTAGTCACCCAAAAAAAAAAAAAAAACACTTCAGCGTGCTCTGCCTCTCTGATTTGATCATCCTCTCCGGGGGCTGTTAGGCGCCGACCACATGGGAGTGGGCCGGCCCACCTAAAGGGCTGCCGGGCGCCTCCCGTCTCCCTTTGTCTTCCTCCTCCAGCCACGCCCCCGCACCTCCGCCCCCGCAGCCGGCGGCGGCGTCCCGCCTTCTCCCCTACCCCTCTATTCTTCTCCCCCGATGTAACCCTAGCCGCCATTGCCGCCGCCTCCGAGCTCCAACCGCCGCCGCCATGGACGACCTCCACGCCCCGCCGCCTACCCATACCCAACCGGATGAGTCCGGCCCCGGCCCCCACTCGACAGCGCCCCCGCCGCCCGAGCTCACCGCCCGCCGAACCGCCGCCACCGCCAGAATGGCGACGGCCGCGCGGCTTAGGGGCGGGGCGGCCGGCCGGATTCTACAGCCGGGGAAGCATAGAGGGGAGGGGGGAAGGTTTTGAGTTACAGCTCCTAGGGTACGCAGAGAGTAGAAAAGTAAAGAAAAAAGCACAGATTAAATACTCGAAAGGCCTTCTCATCAAGGAAAAAAGAAACAAAGAAAAAAGTGCTAGCCAGCTTTTCAATCCAGGCTTTGAATCCATGAAATAAACTGCATGGTACATTGGTACGTACTGGTGCATCGGCGACGTGACAACAACTACAACTCGTGGCGGCTGCGCACCGGGATCAGCAACTGTACATGTTTGGGTCTGGGTCTGGGTTCAGGTTTAGGTTGGGTTAACACAAAGCACGCGCGCGCGCGAGCGTCGTCACCCGACCGCACCCCCCTGTTCCTAGGGAATCTGCCGCCGCCGAGAAGAGCACGTTCGATCCGTAGGGAGTGTCGCGGGCGCCTTGGTCCAGTACCGGCAGCACTGACGACGCGCGACGGCACAGAGGCGGTTGATATGGCCACCTGATCCCTTCCCGGCCGGCCGGCGACACTTTCACCTACGCTACGTACGTACGTGAACGGACGAAGCGTACTACGACTTGGAGATGCAGCGCCCTCGGCCTGCGGCCGGGCTCAACTGCATGCATGGCTATCGGCGGCGCAGCCTGGCGTGCCAGACTCGAGGAAGCAGATTACTGACCTAGCTAGAGCATCGAGTGGAGACGAACTTATTAGCTCGTTCCACGCCATGAAGACTAGGGAGGAGAAATGTCCTTTCCAAGAAAACAGACTAGAGAAGAGAAACGAATGGGAGCTAACCTCACATGAAGAAGGCGTCACCCGCTGAAGCCGCAAGGCGCCCATACGCGGCACCAGCTGAAGCGATCCGCCGTCGACCACAGCTCCGGTACTCTTGTCCATCTCCGGCACGTCGTAATCAAACGCACCTTGACGCCTTGGATGGCTGTGGTGGCTCGCCGGCGCCGGTGCAGGTGCAGAGATAGCCTAGAGATGAGGGGAGAAAATGGATTGGCAGTGCTGCCGCTGCCGTGGTGTGGTAACTGCTGCGACTAGCTACACTGTACAGCAGGTGAGTCCGCCGCCGATAGCTACGGGAGAGGCCAAGGAGAGGAGATTTGCAGGGAAAGAGGATGTTGATGAGAAGAACAAGACGATGAGCTGCTTGTTGTAGTGTGTACGTTGCACTGCACGTACTGCGCCTCTTTTTATAGAGTAGACCCATACCTTAGACCCAGACCCAGACCCAGACCCAGACCTGATAATGTAGCAGCGCGGCGCCATGGCACTGCTTGACGTCGTAGTTTGTTACAAACGCGGTGAGACTTGAGAGTGACAAATAAGAAGGCTATATCTCCTCAAGAGACCAGGGGTAACTAACGATCGATCTATACATTGCATTAATTATAACTCCATCAACAAGCTATAAGCAGGAGCTAGCACTGCATTGTTGTTTTGCAAAAACGAAGCAAGAACAAACTAACGTAGCTAGATTACCAATCCTGCAAGCGGAGTAGTTTTTTGAAACTAGTTTATGTGGGTCAAAACTACACAGCAGTTTATTGGATGTTCTAGTTTAATTTGACCGACAGCATCATGCACATGCAGCGCCAAACAAAAGGGGGCTTCCTCTCCTACAGTTGAGGTCAAGGTTGAGGTTTGGGTTTTGGGTCCAGGTCTCCTACCCCTTCATTTTGGCCAATGCAATAACTTCGTGCGTAGGCGTGACGTACGACGTGCTATCTCCACCTTCAGCTTCAGTTCAGGTTCAGGTTCAGGTTTGGGTCTGCTTCTTTAATTTATTCGGCATGCATGCATGCGGGCAGTGTTTACTTGTACGTGGATCGTGGACGTAGCAGCTTCGATTTTGACCAGAAGGAGCTAAAATAGAATAATCGGTAAGAATCAGAGTGCCAGACCCAAACTACCCAGACCCAGACCCAGACCTATATATAGAGAGAGAGAGAGAATCTTGTCTCTATATATAGCGATAGAGAAGTGTGTAAAGAGGAGGCAAAACGCAGCGACATGAAAAAAATCAACAGAGACAAGTGTGTAAACCTTGCATTAATAATTATATAAGCTAATAAAAACATTGCGACAGCAGGTATACTCTATCATCTAGCATCTTTTGTTTTTTTGTGTGCTCCTGTAGTGATGTGTCGTCCAAATTGCCTTAAGATGTATCATCATCCACCAATTCCTATTGTATTGTGTTTATAAATACGCTATGAAACTACCAAAGACAATTTTACATTTACAGTAGTTGTGTATTTAATTACAATCTGAATATCTTAAAAATGTACGTAAAAGTACTTGTACACGTGTTGACATGAATTCTAGCCATGCGTATATTTGTGACGGTAGTAGTTAGGCAAAATTGGTCTCCTTGATTAAACAAGCCAGATGCTGCCAGATGCACTGCTTCTGCTTGCCTCCGAGCTGCATATATGGGATCGTTGGTCGAAGAAAGAAAGGAATCATACCTAGACCCAGACCAGACCCAGACCCAAACCCAAACCCAAACCCAAACCTGAAATTGTCGCTTTCAATTGCGCAGAATAAAAACGACAGAAAATAGAGATAGGCTACCAAAGACAAGATTGCAAGAATAAACTTTGCGTCAGTATACGTTCAACAAGCTAAATACAGCGGAAGCAATCAAAAGCATTACTATACTTCCAGCTCCTCATCAATAATATTATATTTTTGGTCCCATATATATTTAGAGATCGATCGAAGAGTAAAACAATGGAAAGCTTGCATGTCACACGTGGACGCTATGCCTTCATATAAGTAATATAGTCCGTGAAGTAGCAATTATAGTTCGTTATAGTATTATATATCCCACAATTTTGATCAAGTTTATAGTTTTGTTCAATGTCAATTCTGTCTAGCTAGTGGGGAGAGGGTGAATGGGAGGCAGTTAAAATTCTCCACAGGAACCCTTTACCTGTATCCCAAATGAGACCCGGCGAGCCTCACTTATAACTGTCAAGATCACACAGACACCAACTTGTCGCATATTGATCCTAGAAACAATTAGGACTAGCTCAAAAGAATTCAGAAGAGATCCAAGCAAATCTAGTACTGATGCTTGATAAAACCTTGCAAAAATGCCTCAAAAAAAAAAAAAAAAACTACACAGCTGTTAAAACAGCTTGGCAATTTAAAGCACCTGAGATATGAACATTTATCCTGCTACTGCTTACTGACAAACAACTGAGAAAAGAAAAATGATGCTGAAAAAAAGGAAGATAAACAGAATGTTGTTTAAGTGCAAGGAAATTAATCAAAGCTACAGAGAATCGATCACTATTCAGGCAGTAATGATTGTTTTACTATAGCAAGAAAGTGACATCTCAGAAAGGCTTAATTTCCATTCACGTGCAAACCTGAAAGATCGATCGTCTGATTGTTTTTGAAGCTCTGTACCGAATCCCTGCAGTTCGTTGCAACCCTGTTGTTGTTGTTCTGATTTCTGAAACCAAAAACAACTAACCTAAGACCAGGCACGAAGAACACACCAGCATTGCCTGTAGCAGCTATCACTGAATTAAAACTGTAGTTGCTGGACAACAAAATTTTTGCTTCGTTGTTGCTGCCACTGGGTTTCAGAAACACTACAGAAAGCTTACTGCAACCTGACTTTGCTCCAAATCTCATCGAACCAAATAAAAAGAGTTGAAACTAAGGGCATAACCTTACGATAATATCACCGTAATCTATCCCAACCAAAAATGCCACTAAATGTTGAGTTTTTAAGAGGAATTTCAGAATAAAACGAAAACCATAAGACAAGGGAGAAATTCGGTGGAAACCGAAATCGGAGGTGATCGTGGGGAATGGTTCAGTTGATGGCCAAGAAGTCTTCTCACATATCCGCCTAAGTCACCGCGGAATGGGAACGAGGCAGCGTGCCTCGTCCGGAACTTCGTTCCCATTCGAGGAACAGGGGCGCGCCGGGTCGATTCCTGGGATGACGGCGAACTTCGACCCCGAGGCGGCCGGGTCAGGAAGGCTAATTTGCCCATGCAGTCAATAAGGAAGAACGAAAATTCCTCGAAATTCCAGGAAAAAAAGGAAAAACTAAGATATAAGAGGAAAGTAAAATGAATTCAACACTAACAAGACTTATATTAGATCAAAAAATTTATCTACACAAGCAAGAACTTGCCACCACGTGCATCCACCCACTACAGATGGAAAAACTAGAGCAAGATGTGGTTAATTCTCTCTACCTAATCACCCTAGCAATGAGCACTTTGGCTAACTAAGCCTATTCAAACAAAATTAGTGTTGCAAGGATACTCCCTCCAACCAGCCACATCTAAAATATATAGGTTCATAATGAAAGACTATAATACCCCTAGAAGCTTGAACTAGATACATTGCTCCTGAGGGGCAAAATCGTGTAGATCTTATCTCAAGTATCCGCCCGTACCAGGGCTTTCACAACTTTTCCTGCACCTCCACAAAAGCTTCAAATGCCGCAAATTGATCCGCCACTCCTTGGTTTTGAGGCCCATATTGGTAACATTGTCGCTTGTGGTTTTGAGGCTGAAGTTGCCAAACCAACTGGAGTCACATAGCCACTACTCAACATGTGTCCCACTTGTCCTCTACCATCCAATCACTAGTCACTAAGTGCTCGTGCGTCCACCTTGACTTAGTTTGATCATCGTCTTGACTTTGCTCAACATCATCTTCACCTAGCATGCAAACTTGTTTATTGACATGCCAAGTGCTAGCCATCCAAACGGTCCATCCTCCAGCCCTCGATCTTGGTCCAAACCTTTGTGTCCACCCTTCACCGCTCCCAGTCCATCCCACACGGACTCCCTTGCTTGGTCTTCTCCATTATTGTTGGTTGTCTTACGCTCAATACCTGCACAACATAGTCCAAGAGGCATGTTATACACACTCACGCCTTGGTTAGTCTGACACATACTTAACCAAAGCTCCAATCACCTCCTTAACAATCACTCATCACACATACATGGGCACATTCCAACCATGTTGCACATAGAAAATCCTTAATAGTATTGAGTAGTGTACAAATCAGCAATTACTAAACTAGTAATTAATCAGACCTAAACCCGTTTGATTAAAACAGCATGGCATATTATTTGGCCACGTATACTGCTCTTCACAAGGCCACGTAGTCACCTCTTCACAAGGCAAAACAAGGCCGCGTAGTCAGCTCTTCACAAAGCAAAACAAGGCCGCACGCATACAGCTCTTCAGGCCATGTTTCTACAGAGTACGAGAGCTAGCTTTACGTATTTTCCCCTGGAAAACATGACTGAGGCACTAATTATAACCACTTGACCAGTGCAGGCTGTTATACTTTAGTACATTTCTTTTGTTGTAGATCTATGATTCTTTATAATTCAATGGAATAATTCATAACTGCAGTTTCGGTCCAATTGTGGTGAATTTTTTTATGGTGACTTTAATTATTGTATGATTGAACTGTATTAAAAGTTTCATACTCGTGCGGGCGACGCGTGCGGCGAGGTGGCCGCGTGGTGCGGTGGCCTGGCTGCAGCGGTGCCAGTGGTGGTGCCATGGTGGCGGCGGGCAAGGCAGCAAGGCGGCATCCGGCCAGCGATGGTGCCATGGTGGCGCGGTCAGGCGCGTCTCGTCGACGGTGAGGTGCTGCCGGAGTGAAGCTGCGCGCAGTGGGAAGAGGCACGGCAGCGGCGGCGCCCCTGAGTGGACTTCCATGGTCGTTGTTGGTGGAAGGCCGGGCTGGGCGTACTTGCTTGGGATGGATGCTTCTGGCGAAAGCCTTTGCCGGTATTCTTGCTGGCGCTGATGGCGGCGGCGTCCTTGGGCGTCGCCCTCCCTGCAGGGGGGTCATCTTTGGAGCTTCATCCCGGCGATACATGGTTCTCTGGGTGAAAACCCTGTCCATTTCTAGGACGATCGACGGCGGCGCCCGAGCCGCCGCCCTCCTTGAGGCGTCGTTTTTGAGACCCAACTCGGCTGGTGGTTCTTCCGGCGGTGATGATTCACGGGGATCTGCTTTGGTGGCGGTGTTGGTGTGGTGCAGGTTGAGAGCTTCAGGGGGTTGCTAAGCTCGTGGAAACTTTCGCAGCCTCTGCGGCGAACAAGGGTTATCGATGTGTGTCGGGGTGATCGCTTGCAGCGGATCAAGCGGCGGGCGTTGCCGGCAACCGCCGGGGGCGTGGGACTCGCGTCGGAAGACGGCGCTTTGCGGCAACGACATATTGAGATGACTTGGCTTGCAGCGATCAAGGGCGGTAGCACAGCCTACTGGCTATGCCGGTGCGGGTACATCGCCGGAAGATGGCGCAGTTTACTTCCTTTGTCTTGCTGACTCCTGTGGCGGAGGTTTGTGCGTTGGTGGAGCGACGAGACGATGTCGATCCTCGGTGGTGATTTGGCCGATGGTGTCCCTAGGGAGGCGGGCGCCCCCGCGTACCTCTCTCGATGGCGATCTTAGGCACAGATCCGTGACATGTGGAGTGCTGGGCGGACGTGGACGAGGCCCCCGCTTGCAGTGTTCTTCGACGGCGAGAGCGAGGTGGAGTCCAATGGCGGAGAGGCAAGGCCCCGTGCGTTGAGGTCTGGATCTGGTGGTTCCACCCTGTCGAGGTGTGTGGTGTTGCAGCGGTTTCACGGCGAAAGGTCCCGCATAGCGGCGGCCTTCTTGGTGTGGTGCGGTCTGCTTCTCTTGGGTCCTTCATAGGGTTACGACTTGTGGCTCTCGACGATTGCTTGAGAGTGGTTGTATTGGTGGGCGCCGCGAGCAGTTTCTCGATTTCGGTTTCATGTTTTGTTGCCTTGTCGAGGTTGTTGTATAGTGACTTGGCCGTGTTGAGGTCCTAATCTGACCGCCTTTGAGTTCTAACCCGTGTTGATGTCCCAATTCAACCGGGTGAGTTTAGTTGCTTTTTCTTTTTTCTTCTTTTCTTTTGGTTTGGTTTTAGATTGTACTTCCCAGATCCGGGACTCTCCTTTTTAATATAATCGGCAGTTCGCTTTTTCGTTCGTTCAAAAAAAAAAAAAAAAAAGTTTCATACTCATTTTACCATGTATAACTTAGCTAAATCTAAATAAATTTATTACTAAGTTGGACGATAAATAAATCTTGAGCCATGGCGTTTCATACTTATTGGATTATGCTCATTGCATGAGTGTATCACTTGGCCAGCACCGCCCGCGCCTGTCTTTCAAGTCCTCTACTGATTTAGTAATTAGTACCATATAAAAGGTGACATACCATCAGGCCCATCGATGGGCATGTGAGAGTTGGATGACCGAACAAGGGCCCCAAAAAGCATGGGCCGCCACCTCACATCTTCAGCCCAGTAGGCAATACCCCAACGATTGACTCCCGTCCTCTCATCTTCACGTCATTGGCCGTTCCCATCAACGCCAATTTGGCAATAGCCGCACCGTCGCAGGCCTGGCCACAACCATAACCGGAAGGCAGGATTGGAGGGACGCATGTAGGAAGGCAGGAACCTCAGCTGATTCCTATTTGATTATTGAATTGAATTTCATTGTCTAAAAATTATGTATTGGCAGAGAAAATCCAAACGCTAATGTTGACGATGGTCATGCTGATGATGCAGTAAAGTACAAGCGATTCAGATGTACCTCGCCTCCGATTACCACTTACCAAGATGTTGTGTGGGTGCATCTATAAAGAGTAAATGATGCAGAGTGTTGAAGACAGCCATGTACTGGGAACAGAGTGTATATCCGATAATAATAATACGCAAAGCTCTGTGCATTGTACACCACCACGATGTTTTTTTGAGGCAATCACCGGGGGTGGGGGGGTTGGGGTTGGGGTTGAGAGACCCCACCTGAATGGTTTTCCATTGATTCCGCAAGCCGATGATGGACGGTGTCGTGCACCGAAAAGTTTGGTACAAGGCCAGTGGCAGAAAGGGTTTAACAAAATTACAGCAGGGGAGAGCTAATGCATCGTAAACAAGGTACACCAACTATTCGTTACATGAGCATGGCGAGACGGGAAGCGATGGCACCTGACCCTGCAGTCTTCTTTGCAGGCAACGAAGAGGCGCCCCAGGTTGGGTGTGTCACCTCTGAATACAACACCATTGCGGTGTTTCCAGAGATGCCAGCAACACAACAAGATGAAGGAGTGGAGCGGGGACTGCATCTGGCCTGCCGACCTCCCACAGACGGTTCATGCTCGGCAAGGCTGAGGCGTCGAAGCCAATTTTCTGCCAGAAGGAGGTTGCGAATGGGCAGTCCCTGAACAAATGGTTCTCATCTTCTGGAGCTAGCTGGCATATAGGGCAGATGTCAGTGTCCACAATCCTTTTCTTGATGAGATTCACACGACACTGCAGCCTATTAAGGAGAAGTAGCCATCCAAAAAAATTCACTTTGGGGGGAGCACGGTTGCGCCAAACAAATTGATATCCAGGCGTCTTGACCCCGGAGCTGGTGGAAGCTCTGTAGATGCGGCCAGTCTTCTTCTCGAAGAAGCTTGAGCGGATGTCCTGGGTTGCTGTGAGTTGGACAGAGCAGAGCATGGCTGCGAGAATGTCATGTTCTAGCACGGCCGCTGGGCTGAGTCTTGGAACCAGGAAAGCTGAGAGGCCTTGTTCGACTACTTGCTTGACCACCACTGTCTTGTTGGAGCTGTGGCTGTACAGGGATGGAAAACTGGCACACAAAGGTTGGTTTTCAAGCCACGAGTCGTCCCAGAAGGACGTGGTCTCACCATTTCCAATCACAACAGCGGTGATGCACCTGTATGCAGGAAGGATGGAGCTGAGCGTGCCCCAATGCGACCCCTCCAGCCCTGTCATAGTGGCGAGGTTGATCCTCAGTCACGCCCAGGCAGCCCACGAGGAGTCACCGGGATGGTGCAAACGGTGGAGTAGCTTGAGCAGGAGGCATGAGTTCACGGCTGCAAGGTTTTTGACACCCAACACTCCTTCATCCCGCGGCCGTTGAGCAGTCTCCCACGCAACTAGGCAGCTGGCACCATTAGTCTTTGACTTGCCGGACCAGAGGAACGCTCGGCTTTTGCTTTCCAGGACATCCAACACTCCAGGGGGAGCGCAATGGCCGCCATGATGTGAGTGGCCATGCCATCCAGAACTGCGTTGATCAAGATCGATCTCCCAACCTTCGACAAAAGAGTGGACTGCCATCCAGACAGCCTCCGGTCGACCTTTGCGATCAATGGAGCGAAGGCTTGGAGGTTCAGCTTGACATTTGACAACGGGAGCCCAAGGTACACCTGAGGGAACGCTGCCTGTTGGCACTGCAGAGTTTGTAGGAGCTGCGGGAGCAGGTGTTCATCAACATGCATGGGAACTGCGGTGCTCTTGTGGAAGTTGATATGCAGTCCAGTGGCCGCAGCGAAGTTGTCTAGGATCGACTTCAACGCTGTGACATCTTGCAGCTCGGCTCTGACCAAAATCAGCGTGTCATCCGCGCACTGGAGGATCGGGCAGGCGTCCTCGGACAACGGGTGACGAACGGTGCCTGAGATCTTGATATACCTCTGAAGGACATCGGCGACCAGCAGGAACAGGTATGGCGAGAGAGCATCACCTTGCCTTAGGCCACGTTTGCATGTGAACCAAGGACCAGGACAGCCATTTACAAGAACTGCTGATCTCAAGGAACTGAGAAGAAGACTCATCCATGTGCACCATTTCTGCGGGAAGCCACGGGCATCCAGAATAGACAAGAGGCTGCTCCAGGAAACCGAGTCAAAAGCTTTAGAGAAGTCAAGTTTCAGGACCAAGGTGGGCTTCTTCCTTTTATGACAGCATTGCACAACCTCAGTGGCATAGATAAAATTTTCTGATATGGACCTGCCTTTCAGAAAACCAGTCTGATCCATGTCAATCAGCCGTTGTATTTGCTGCTGGAGTCTTGTTGTCAAGATCTTGGAAATGATCTTCACCGAACAGTTTTGAAGCGAGATCGGCCTGAAGTCACCCGGGGCCGGGGCATCCTCCTTCTTGGGCAGCAGCACAATGTGGGCGTGGTTGATGCAACTGAGGTCCACGCTGCAGGAGTGGAAGGCTGCAAGCAGTTTCATCACATCGGGGCAGACGGTCTCCCCAGGCAGCAGCGTACCAGGCAGGACCCAGTCCGTCGTGGCCGAGGGCGCTGTTGTTATTCATGGCACGCACAGCTTGTAGGGCTTCCAGCGTGGTGAACGGCGCCAACATGCTCGCGGCATCGGCCACGGGCATGGAGCTGTAGGCGTCGCGCGTCGCCGAACCGCCACGCCACGGGGCAGTCCCTGCCCAGCAGCGTGGTGTAGTAGGTCGTCAGGGCGGCCACCTTGTCGCCGTGGGCGGTGAACGCTAGGTCGTCCCACCGTGATGTGCTGTATTTGGCACTGGCGACGACGAACGGTAGCACGTGCGTGGAAATACCGGGTGTTGGCATCCCCTTCCCTGATGGCTTGGCATTTTCCTCGCTGCTTCCAGCCGCCGCGCGCTGGTTGATGAACAGCACAGCAGCGGCCTGGCAACGGTCGCGGAGGCACCTCTCACCTGCAGTAAACAACCTGAACTCCTCGAATAGGTCAAGCAGCAGTGCCACAAAATTACAGTTTTGGAGGAAGTGAGGGGGGAGCGAGTCTTACGCGACCAAACCTTTGACGCGGCCCTTGCAGCTTTGGCTCGAAAGGAGAGGGCGGCGGCGGCATCATCACGAACCGGGCGGCGTTCCAGGCAGGCAGAACGGTGGGGAGGAAGTTGGGGTGGAGCAGCCAAGCGCGCTCAAAGCGGAAGAGGCGAGATTTGGGAATGGAGGCGTCGATGTTGACGACGAGGGGGACATGATCGGAGGTGGAGCGGTGGACAGAAAGTAGGGAGGAGTTGGGGAAGGAGTCGTTGAAAGGGATGTTGATGAAGGCGCGATCAATGCGGATGAGGGTGGGGGTCTCCCTGCCATTGCTCCAAGTAAAGGCACGGTCGAGTAGGGGGAGCTCAATGAGCAGCGCTTGATGGATGGCATCATTGAAGAGGTCAGACAGGGAGTGGTCGAAGTTTGTGGAGTTCTTGTCATCAGGGCTACGGGTGAGGTTAAAGTCACCAAAGGCGAGCCAAAGGGATGTGGAAAGTCGGCGCGAGGGTGGTGAGCTCTGTGAGGAAAGAACGCGAGAGCCTATGGTCGAGGGGCCATAGATGTTGCTCACGGCAAAAAGTGTGTTCAGAGGTGGTGGAGGTGAAGTGAGGGTGAGTGAGTGTTGTTTGGCAATGGGAGAGGATGCCGTGAGCAGCCTGCTGTTCCAGGCGATGAGAAGGCCGCCTCGGCTCTCATCCGAGGGGAGGTCTTTGAAAGAGTCCAGGAATGGGGGAAGGAAACAGGGCCGAGTGTTTGTATTCAGCTCGGCGAAGTTTAGTTTCTTGGAAACAAACAATGGAGGGGGAGGCAGAGGAGACGTAGTTGCACACAATGGTACATTTATCAGCGCGGTCGAGGCCACAGACATTCCAGGAAAGGACACTGAAGCTGGGGCGATTTTGATTCATGGTAACCAGATTACAACGACAGACGACATGGCACTGTGCTCGCTCGCCGCGTACAAACCAGGGGAGGAGGTGCATGCTAGGACTCAAGGAGTAAATTGGAAAGCAAACAAGCCTAAACATTAAGGTAAAGAAGAAGCGAGTACGTAGGAATCGGGCGGGCGGCACCCCCGCACTAAGCGTGCACGGCATATCGCCACCAATGCCGACCACGCACAACTACCATCGGCAACATCACACAACTTGCCGCATGGCGGCAAAGAACAAAGAACGACACGCTTGTCAGCGCAAGAGCCAGGCCAATCGCATTGGCAAGGCGACCTAGATCCAGAGCTCCGTAGGATTCTTACGCTTGGGGAGCTTATGGGAGGAGACCTAGCGCTTGAGGGCGCTCGGAGCAGCTCGCCAGGTTGTCCCGGAGGGCGCCGCTAAACCGCCCGAGCCGTCATGTCGATGTAGCCGGACAGCCCGATGGCCGCCGCTCGGGCGCCGGTCCGGAGGGGACGCCACTAGCACGCTTGCGCCCCGTGAGGGCGGCATGCGGCAGCGGCGAGCGCGAACGCCGGGTTGAGACGGTGGGGGTGGTTGTGGCGCCACGCTGCGCGGACTCGCACCAGGTGATGGCGAGGCGGAGGGGTGACAGCGTTGACGGCGGACGGAGCGGTGCGGATGACGATGGGGAACCGGGAGACGGCGAAGGGTAGGCGCGGACGGCTACGCCTGAACACCGGAAGCTAAGCAAGCCGCCAAAGCAGCCGCGCTGGTGCCCACCTGGTCCACCCGGGTCCAGGCCGTGGGCCGGGCCCAACGGGTGCCCCCAAACCGAGGCGCCGGAGGGGCGGAGGCCCGTAGAACTGGGAGGCCCAGAGGGAAACCGGTTCCCGCCCAAACCAGGGATGCCGTGCCCTCCTCCCCATTGCCGGGAAAGAAAGGCCGAGCCTACCGAAGCGCCCGGCCTGCTCCGCACGCAGCCAAAAAGCGGTACGACGATGCCGAACTTGCCGCAGAGCCCGCCAGCGTTGCCGACCCGTAAGACTGTCGGGAATTCCCGTGGCGACCGTCCCATTCGACCACCACCCGCATGGAGGAGTAGTCCCCCGAGGCGGCAGGCACGGTCGATCTCCACAACCTCCCCGAGCTCGCTGAAGCCCGCGGGGATGCCCACGGGTTCCAGTGCTCAGCGGGGAAGCCAATCGTGGAGATAGCCACCAGCCACCGCGAACGGCCCGTAAGTGATCATCCATCTCCTCGACCGCCGGACGGTGAGCAGCCCACCGTCGTGGGCGATGGGGCTGTCGTCGACCATGGCCTCGCGCTCGACATTGGAGTCGAAGATGAGCATCATGGCGCCAATGGAGGACGGGCTCATGCGGTAGTACACGTTGTTCGCGATGGAGAAGATCACGGCGCGGATGAACGGCGCGGGGTTGGTGGTCGGCGGGCCCTCACCGAGGAACGTGTAGGCGACCCTCAAGCCGGTCGATGTCGGCCTCCGCATCCAAGTGATGCGGCCGCATCCGCACCGGAGTCATCGGTGGGGTAGCTGCCGAGGTTGAACGTCGAGCCATCGGAAAGTCGACCCTCGACCTCCTCCTCCTCGAGCCAAGGCTGCCCGTGGGCGGCGTCAACCATGGCGGGATAGTGGGTGGCCGGTTGTGGGCGGGAGGGAGGAGGGCGGTGGGAGCAGCCGGGAGGTGAACGGTGGCCGATGGCGTAAAGGTTGACGTCGGGGGTGTGAGAGCGTGTGGGCGAGGAGGTGGTGTGGATCTCTTGGAGCGACGGGAGATCGGCGTGGTATGGGGGAGCGGTGAAGGGGTGGCGGGGCCGGAGCGGGGGGAGGCTGCGGGTAGTGGTGGTGGGGAGGTGCGGGGGACGGTACCTCGAAGTCCGGGCGGGGTGGTGCTGGGAGCCGGCTACAAGGTGAGGCGGGTGGGACGAGAGCCATGAGCGGGGTGGATGGTGGAGGTGGAGTGGTGTGGGGTGGGGAGCCGGCGAGGACACGGTCGGAGTCAAAGGGGACAGGGTGGACGGGCATGCGGGTGGCAGGCACGAGGACGGTGGGGCGAGGGTAAGGAGCAGCGCGGCGCGGAGCCCAAGTGGGGGACTTGCACCGCTCTCTATATGGCCGAAGCACCACACCGCCGGGCAAATAACCGATCTCTACAGGCGCGAGCTTGGTGGTCGGAGGCGAGGCAACGAAAGCAGCCGTTGGGAGGAGGGCTAAAGGGCTTGGGTTGTGGCCGGGGCGGAGGGGCGTTGGCATTACTTAAAGCCACGGGCGAGGTAAGTGCGGAGTTAAGGCGGCATTGGGCTCAACGACGGGCGTAACTCGCCGTCGCATCGGAGCGACCTATCACTAGGGCAGAGGGGGGTAGGGAGGCGACAACGACACTGAACACGTTTGCCTGGGGTGGCCGGACACGAAGAAGAACGGGGGGAGCGGTGAGGTGATAGTTGAGAAGATTAGAGACGTGGAAGTGGTTTGGCATGGTGCCGGAGGTGGGTGTGAGCCACAATGTACCTGGGTTGGGGAGAGGGAGATCGAGGAAGATCGGCGAGGCGGTGCAGTGGAAGTCTCGAGGAGGAGATCCTGGAACGCAGCACCCGGTCTTGATGGTGATCCGTGCTGGCCGCGGACCTGCACAGGCCAAGGCTGCGGCGGCGTCGCAGGTTGGAGCGGCAAGCTCAGGGGTGGCTGGCTGCCGGCTGCAGCGCCGGGCACCAGGGCGGGAGGGGGAGCAGCGGGCACTGCTGCAGCTGATGGGTGTGCATGGGGCGTGGGCAACGGTGGTGGTGGCGGCGGTGGGGGCGGCGGCGATGGCGAGGCGGAGGCAGGGGGCAGAGCACGGGACATGCTCTCCTCGTCCCGAGATTATCTTCGGCTGAGACCTGACTTTAGTGTGCGGTTGTTGAACATTCCGCCACCACCACGATGTTCATGCTTAATTCGTCCAGGGAACAGAGTGTAATTAACTAGAGCTGAATACACGAGGTGAGAAAATAAACATTTTCCATATTATAGGAGTAGTTTACACTTTACAAAGATGGTGACATTATTATTTGTAGACTAGTAGTATACATCTCACCATATACAAATATCACAATGGAATAGATACAGATCGACACGGTCAAAGATCCATAGGATGCTTAGCTGCTGAAGATGGATACTTGACACACAACACACAAGTAGCTCTTGAATCATAACATTTTTACTCGCAACTTGAGAAACATACATATACCATCGTGTTCCACCGAATTATAATCTATCTATCTTAAGTAATAACCACGAATAAAGCTCCTGACCTGTGCAATCTGATCACAAGTTAGCTTACTGCATGTGGGCATGGCCAGAGCATCCATCGCCATCTCAGCCACCGTTGGATACTGAACCGAGCCATGAACTTTCCACCAATTAAGAATGTCAAAGTCAACAACTTTTGATGTACGAGCAGGACTGTCTTCTAGGTAATGATCCAGTTCTGTCCTCGTTCTTGCACGATTATCATCTTGTGAGTTGCATTGCTCATCCCATGCTTCATCTTGTGGACTTGTGCTGTCAACGCTCATCATCTCCTCATCTGAATCGTCATCAATATAAATGGTGTATAGCTCTTTGATCTTTCTGGTTACCTTGGAGACATAATCTGCGGCCTTTGCATCATCAAACACTTTTTTAAACTTTTCTTCTATGTGCCTCAATTTGTACCGGGGGTCTAGCACAAGTGGTATAGACCAAACCAGGTACGAATCTTCTATTGCCTTGTCTACGGTCTCTAGTGCCTTTCTAATAAGAGGACCATGGGCTGCAATAGTAGCTCCTGACTGTTGAGGCCATAAAACTAAAGCATCCCTCACCTTAAACAGCTCTTCGAGACAAAGATTTGAAGTTGCAGTACTACAAGCAGAAACTCTTTTAATGGCACTGTATATGTCCCCAAAGGTGAAACAATAGTATTACCGATTCTGACAGTATTCTTTGGAGTTTATGTATAAGAATCTTCAAAGAGACAGTTGGGGCGCCCCTGGCGACCCCTTCCCCTCCTCCTCCCGCCGCCGGCCACCCCGGCGCCGGCGGCCCGGGGCCCCCCCCCCACCGCCCCATCTCCTCCTCCCTCTCCCCCCCGCCTGCCGCCCGAGCCCCATCTCTCCTCGTTTTTTTCCCCGCCCCCTCCTCTCGGCGTCGCTGGCGGGCTGGGTCGCCCGCCGCCGCTTCCGCTGCGAATGCTGCTGCCAGTGGTACGGGCGGACTGTCGCGCCACCGCCACCGCGCCTCTCGGCGCCCGGTCCCGTGTGCCCGACCGCCTCGGGCGGTTCCCAGCGGTCCACGGGCGACGGATCCGGCGCCGACGGGCGACCTCGCCGAAGGCTCCTCTGGCAGTCGACGCCGCCTTCCTCGTTGGTGCCGGCTACACGGGATTCTGCGCTGCCGGGCGCGCCGTCGACCTCGCCATCGCCACCGCGGCAGCGCCGTGGATTGGGGCCGCGACGCCGCAGCGAGTGCGCCCCACCTCTTCGCCCACCGCCGGGATTTGGTTACACCGACCGCCACGACGGGGCTCTTCCCGCGGTCGACGCCCAGGCCGCTTCCCCAGTGGATGCCGGCCCACCGCCATTCGCGGGTACCGGGCCCCTCTTTCGCCGGTGGTGGTTGCCGGGGCTCAGACGCACTTGAGGATGGGGAGGTCGCCGAACGCCGCCATTCATCCTGGCGCCGCTGAGCAGCGGTGGGCGCTGCTCGGCTGCTCGAGGGCGCCGCCGCCGCCCACGCAGCGATCGCTAACGCCGGCGCGCCCGTCGCCCGCATCTGTCCTCCGCTGCCATGGGGTCGCCGGCTCACCTGTGCAGCGGGTGGCGATGCTCGGCCGCTCCGGATGGGGGGGTTCGGCCGGGTCGGGTCCCGTGGCCGTGCCGATATGGCCTTCCGCACCGACGCCGTCGCCCGTTTAATCACCGTCTCGCTGCCTCGGTGACTACGGCTCCGTCTTTGTCGCAAACAACCTCGCCGGGCGTCTACCACCTTCCCCCCGCCACCTCCGTTGGAAGACCCAAGGGCATGCGCGTGGGTTGGCGGCTCCTCCTCCGACCGCCGGACAACGACGACGACTACATCGAGCCGGAGGCCCCCACGCGCCGCGCCGCGGCGCGCCTCTCCATCCCCTCATCGCCGGGCCGTACTGATTCCGTCGTGGACCACGCAGGATCCGTGAAGCCTTCTCGCCGCCATCTCGCCGCTGCCCCGGTGTCGGCCACCGACCACGGCGCAAGCGGCGTCGTTATCGCCAACTCCTGTCGACCGAGGTGCGAGGCCCCCCACACGCTTGGCCGTAAGCACGCCATGCGTGTCCCTCGCGCACCTACGCTCGGCCACCGCCGCCCGCCTCCGCGCCTGGTGACCGTCCCTCGTCATCGCCGCCAGCCACAACCTTCTTTGGGGACCTCCTCCAAAAGTCTGCACCCACCATCGACGACGAAGGCTTCACTCGCCCGGGCGGCCGGAGGGGGCGACAGCATGCCTCGCCCAACCATTGTCCTCGACGCCCGTGCCGCCATCTCTCGTCGGGCTGTGCTTCAACCGCACGGCGGGGATCACGCCGCCGCACGCCGCCCGCCCCGCCCCGCTGCCTCATCCGCCTCGACGAGGCACGGCGAGGAACCGCCGACATCGACGCCTCCTCACCACCGCCTTCCTCCGCGAAAGCGGGCGCGGGGGCCACAAGCCATGTCCAAGAACAAAGACGCCGTGTTCGACCGGCGCGTGTCGTCGCTGACCATGCCCGGGGCATGCCATCCCCAGGGGCTGCCGGGCCGCCACCTCCCTTCTTCGCCGGGCGGATCCTGCATGCGATCCCCTCTTCTTTGGCCCTCGCACCAACGGGAGGTTCACGGCAACCAAAGCGGCCGGTGGTGGTCGATCTTCGGAACTCCCAGCGGACCCGCCGTGCTCGACCTCTTTGTGGGCGTCGTTCCCCCCGCCGCATCGACCCAATGATGGATGAGCTCGCGGCCTCCACCGTGGTTCCGGCCATTCCCGAGCCACCTCCGCTACAGCCCGTGCCACCACCACCCCGGTGATTGGTGGGCGGACCGGTGCACGTGGATCTTCGGCCGCCCGGCCGACCGACATTTGTCGCGGCGGATGCCTCTCCGAGGAGCGTTCTGTGGAGGACACGGCAGCGAGATCCCGCCGGACTCCCCCCGCTCGGGTGCCGTCCACACCCCGACACGGGGCGGCGGGCTCCGGGGGGCGGCGGGTTCACTATACGGCCCTCCGCGCCCAGTCGTCTCGGGGCGGCCTGCGGTCCTAGTGGGGGTGCCGGTCCGCTGGCCGACTCCCTTGCGTTGTCAGGGATACGACAGTCCCCGCCGCCCACGAAGCTTCAGTTGCCGCCTTCACGGGCTCCATCATCGTCCCCATCAAAGGAGCCTCTGTTGAGCTTGCCCCGCGTCGGCGCGCCTCCCCGCCTCGTCCCACGGCAACCACTCCATCCGCCCAGCGGCGCTCGGCTCGCGAAGAAGGCCGTGTACCGGGACCCACGTCCCGAACGCCGAGCACGGTGGTACTCCTCAACAAGTGGGACGGGGAAGAGGGCGGGCGATTCATCCAACACCCGGATCCGACCACGGCAAAGCACGCTTCCACGACCGCCAAGGTCCGAGGTGTCCTCCCCACAGGAGCTCACAGTCCGGGAACTCTTCCCGATGATGAAGGCTGGGGCATTTGTCGAGCAGGACGACGAGCCGTGAAGCGCCGCCGCACGCTTTCTCCTTAGTCGCACAACTAGTTAAGGCTTAGTACATCCTAGATTGCTGCGCCCGTTCAAGCCGGCGACTCGTGTCGTGTGTGACCGTCTTACTTGATGGCATCTCGCCTAAAAGTAAGTCGGATGTAATCAATAACTCTGATTTCCCTTAATGCAGCACGTGCACAATGCACGCTTTCGAAAAAAAAAAAAATCTTCAAAGAACAATAGCACAAATACCAGCGTTCATTGTACTCCAATGGGTCATCTAGGTCAAGATCCGAAAGAAGTTTCTGACGATATTGCCGTGTCCATTCTGAATCATTTATTTTAGAGAAAATATCTTCTATGATATCTGAATCTAGAAGAAGGCATCTGGCAATGGAGTGAAGCACATGGTCCATGTAGGCGGTATAAGTTACCTCCATGTCATCTGATCTGAATTGTTGCTTAATGCAGCGCTTCAGTTCAAGGTGACCATTGCTGCCTGTTATTTCTCCTGTTACCATGACCAGATCAACAGAATGAGCTGTCTCATGACTAATATAAGACGCAACACGTTCAGATGATACTTCACGAGAAACCATAGGCACTCCCAATAAATTGACCTTGTTATTGTAATTACCGGGAGGTAAAACAACGTAAGCTTGATCGACCACCCTGTGAAGGTTCCATTCATCATCAATGAAATGGCGCGTTATGTACAAGGCTTCCATTGTCTCTATAGATTTAGTTATACCCACCGCGTAACTTTGTCTTCCCATGGCGCTTTCTGGCCAGACTGTATTGTTCCAGGACTGTGTAAAGACATCATCACACATCTCGTCAATGTTATCGCGCGAGGGCAGCTTGAATTCAGGGTTGAGGCGGCGCACAAAGTTCCTGAAGTGGTCGTCCTCCACGACAGACGGGTCGTATCCATTCAACGCAATCATCCGAGCAAGTTCTCTGATTGCATCCTTCTCGTCCACTTCCGGCTCGTGGTGGGCTTGTCCTTCAAGGCTGGGTTCTTGTGACAGAGCACAAGGCAGGGGCGGCAGCGGTGTCTGCTGCTGCTGTAGCGGTGGTGCTGCCCCCATGTCCTGCACCTTCTCTGTGTTGGATTGAAACTGTCGTTGAAACATCACCTGCAAGGATTCATCTTCGTTCAGCATTGGCTCATGATCCGTGGATGCACCATTGGAGCCTGAAGGAGCACTAGGCAGTGGTGGCCGATGAAATTTTCTGAAGTGCTTCCACAAGTTGGCCGTACCATCTTTTGTTTGAAACTCCTTTCTATCTGTGCAATAGTTGCACCTGGCTTTGTTGATGACGTTCCCATGTCCATCCGTTAAACGGGTGAAGTGCTGCCACACATCGGACTTCTTTGGCATCTCGCCTTGTCTCGTCTGTGCTCTTTGATGTCGTTGCCCTTGCCTGGATGCCCTGAGAAAGAGGAATTGCCAAATTATTATGGAAGATTGGTTTGCGTGCTCTCTGTATATGAATAACCAACCAGATGCTGATGCAGCAGTAGCATTGGCACTCTAACAGAGAATGGATTATTCCAGGTCTCAGATACAAAATCACCCTTTCGATTTAGGCCAACTAGGAACACCTTGCTAGTCCAATTCATAAAATAGGTTGATTTGTAAGTTCGATTACCCTCTGTATGATCCACTGATTCCTCTTTGCAAGCATATACGGATTCTTTTTCTTTTTACTGAAAAAACGGCTGGACGGCAAAAATACGAAAAATCCCCCACAGTTTTGCCTTAAAAAATACGAAAAAAATCAATGAAATCGAACTAAGCAGGCCAAGAAAATAACAAGGGAAATTAAATACGGAGACGCAGTACTGATTTTGGACTAGCTAGAAAGGATTTACAAGCTGCCTCACACACTCAGGTGGATGAAAGCAAAGAGGAGCAGTTAGGTGCAGGGGATGGATGGTTTCGGGGAACGACTTACACAACTTGAGCAGCGCAAGGTCTGAGAGCTCAAAGACTCCTCCTGGAGAGAGCGTCTGGGAACTGCAGGCAGTGCACAGCTCTATACGGCAATGGCGGAGGGACATCCCACCTCATACGTTCCCCCAAGTCTTGGCTCACCAGTCAAAGTCTTGCCTGCTTCTTACAACTTGAGCTGTACTGTGTGGCTCGCTTTGTAGCACGCCTACTGCAGTCTCTATAGCATACGGAATACGTACACACATGTAGTACGTCTACTGCACGTGTTTGACTTGCCGCTCATTTTTACCTAAGGTAGCCACATGATTAATTTTAGAGTATGCTTGGATTGGATTGCATTTAAGGTTGCCACATATAGTTAATTTTATTTTTATATAACCACATTTTTTTTGTTTAGGCTATCTCCAACAGCACATGTATAATTTTGAGACCTATTAGATGGTTTGAGTGATGCACAAAGTGAAATAGATCACATCCAAAATCTCCGTCCTCCAACAGATAACCCAATAGCGAACTCAGCTATTTCTAAACAACCTTGTATCTAGATCCCTGACGTTTTCAGAAATTATCTAAGCCCATATCTAATAAAACCTTCTCTCTCGGCGGCTTTTCCATCAGGAACCCTGAGAGTGAAACAAAATTAATTTTCAGTCCTTCATCTTCCTCTCGATCTATCTCTCGATGCAGACCGTCGAGCGCTGCCCGCCTCCTCGGCCGGCGCCGCCGCCCACCCGCTTGCCTACGGCGGACTACCACCACCACAAGGCGAGGCGCCCCTTATTTCTCTAAGCGTCAAGACGCGGCGGGCATCGCGTGGCGGCGGCGGCGGCGGCAGGCGGGCTCCGGTAGCGGCTACCGATCGCTCGCGGCGGCGCATGCGAGCGACCACCGGGAGCTCTCAGCGCCCGGTTCTTGGGCGCCGCCCCGGCGCCCGCCTCGCGCCACCACAAGAGCCCTCGCGGGCCCACCACAACGTTTGCCTCGCGGCGAGGGAGGCGGCGCAAGTATGCCACTCCTCTCTCTCCTCGAATGCAAATCGCGGCTTCCGTATGCATGAGCTGTTGGAGAAACTGTTTTTTAAGCTATGCAAAGTGCGGTTGAGATGCATATCTGCGTTTTGCCTCATTCGTTGGAGACAGCCTTAGCGCTTGCTTAGACTAACTCCAACAGCGGTGACACAAAATAGAGGCCCATTTCATTCAATAGCTCATGGTACAGTGAAAAGATTCCACACCTAAATCCTACGTTCTCCAATAACGAGAGACCCAACTCTTCGCCCCTAAATCCAAACTTCGGCACACCGCCTCCTCCGCCCGGTGCTGCGCCTCCTCCACCGGCGTCTGCGGCGTGCTGCTCGCGCCTTCACCGTGTCGGGCGAGCCCCTCCGATCCGAGTGCCGCGAAACCCTCTGCGCGGTGCCCCGTGCTACCTCCGTCATGCCTCGACCGGCCACCATCATGCGCCGCCCGAGCCTCCTCCGGCGGCGCCCCGAGCTTCCTACACCGGTGCCTCGAGCCCCCTGTGCGCCGCCCGGGCCTCCTGCAGGGCGCCCCAAGCTGCCTCTGAGCCCCCCCTCCGCGTGCCGCCCCATGCCTCCTCACCGGCGCCTCAAGACGCATCCACCGCCGGTGCATCGAGCCACCTCCGTGCGCGCCTCCGGGCCTCCTCCGTCAGCCCCCGAGCTGCCTACACGGCTACACCGGCCCCGCCCTACCTCTGTTGGCGCCAAGCCTCATCCCGGTGCTTCGTTCTCCAACTCCACGGCAAGCTCGTCCTCCAGCCCCACCGGCGTGGCGTCTACCCTACCACCATCATCCAAGTAGAGGCGGAAGAGAGGAGCACGGACGAGGGAAAAAGTACTTGCATATTATTTGCGTAGGTGGAGAGAAACTATGCATATTCGCGTGGTGGTTTGGCCAGCAGGCAAAATGTCTACTCGGATCATCATCTCATTGGAGCATGATTTTACTACCTAAAATCACTATGCACTACCTATTTTGTATTTTGCCTATGTTGTTGGAGATAGTGTTACCAACTCCCTTCGTCCTAAAATATAACAGAACTAAATGATTTTAATACAAAATAAGGAACTTTGCGAAAAGACCACCTCGCCCCTAACTACTCCATCCATCCTAAAATATGATTGATTTTTTTAGACAAGATAACAATCTTTGTAAAAGACCACCTCACCCCACAATACTCCCTCCATCCTAAGGGCATGTACAACCCACAGACAGCGTGCTGTCTTCAAGTTTTTGAAACCTGCGTATAGACAGCTGAAAAGACAGCTCATACAGTGGGCTGTCTATTTAACTGTCTACAAAATGTTTAGTGTTTGCATATGTCTATGATTAAATACAAAGTATGATCCTGTATACAAGCGTGTTGCTAGTGGATACAAAATAGATTTTAAGTTAATTAATTTATGTATTCTTTGGAAGAAGAATACAAGCTAGCAAAAAAAAAGTTAAAAAAAAACTAACGATAACACTTGTGCAACTCACGTACTACTCAGTAGTCAGTATTGCGCGTACTGCGCCGTTCACGTGCACTCGCCCACATAAGATCCTCCCGTGCGTAGCTGAGCCCTTGGAGCACGAGCCGAAGCCGGCGTTTCGTGAGATGACGGCACCACCCCGTCTGCCGCTGGTGAAGGATGTTTTTGCAAAATACCCAGGCATGAGACGACGGCCAGCGCACCGCTGTACATGCCCTAAGATACTCCCTCCGGGCTGGTATTAGAAGTCGTTTAGGACATGATTGTGCATACCAAGGAGTTATTAATTAGGGGTAAGTTTTCCCGTTCTACCCTTATTAAATATGATCTTGGATGCGCTATAAACAAGAAACTTGGTTGGCTTAGTTGGCTAGCTCAGCTAGGCAATGCGCACTGATGAAATTTGGCGGCGACCGAGACGGCAGGGGCAAGGCCGTCCCAAAACGCGGACCCACGCCCAGGGGCGACTTCCTTTCTGCTACACGCGTACTCGCCCAAAACGACCTCTAATACCGGTATGGAGGGAGTATGAGTGATGTTTACAAAAAAAAAATGTAAAAGACCACCTTGACCCCACTTGCTTGGCCCTGAAATATAAGCAACTTTTAGATAAAATAAGAAGCTTGGCAAAAGATAATCTTGCCTCTCACTAAATAGGATAGACAAAGTAATTATGTTGTTACTTTCCTTGGTTACCGGCTGGTATGTCAGTTGCAACGGGACGGCACTGTTACATATTTATTTATATTTTATTATAATACAGTGTTTATTATTTATTTTGATCAAAAGTGAGTTATATGAAAAAAAGACAAAAACAAATCATGAAACATAGGAGCATGGGATGATCGGCGCAGCAGGGCAGCGAGGCATAGTCCATATGACCAAAAAAAAAAGAAAAGAAAAAGAAAAAGAAAAAAAGTTGATTTTTTTGACAAAAACATAATTTATATATTAAGCAGCTATATTACAAAACGAACCTTCAAAGAAGATCGATTACAAGAAGGTCCATGGACTGAGCAACGAGGGGATCCACCTAGAAACGGCCGGTGAAGAGCACGCCGGCGATGAGTT
This sequence comes from Hyparrhenia diplandra, assembly GCA_015847255.1. Taxonomy (NCBI): domain Eukaryota; kingdom Viridiplantae; phylum Streptophyta; class Magnoliopsida; order Poales; family Poaceae; genus Hyparrhenia; species Hyparrhenia diplandra. Next base: position 837,873 of record JADLZK010008112.1, on the reverse strand, counting down.
GAGTATCGCCGATGGCGAAACAGCGGGGTGGAGAGACTGCGCGCAATGCACACTATGCCACAACACCACAATTACCACCAGATGATCCGATCTTTGAAAGCCATATATAGCATCGGGCGATCGGCGTTAAGAACATATAGCATCGGACTCTTGCTGACGCCAGAAGTCCCGAAGCTAAAACTCTTTAGCATCGGACCGGACTTATAGCATCGAGGCCGTCTAATGTTCTGAATATCTTTGGCGTCGGATCATCTATCGGGTAGTTTTCAGCGTCGGATCCTCCATTACAATACATATAACATCGGACAATCCAATAGTCTAGGAATTTATAGCATCGATTGTTTCACAGGACTATATTATGCAAAAAAAAAAATACAATTAGAAAATACCATACGTATTCAAGTTAATGCTCCTCACATAAAGATACACACATACATCACATGAAGTTCAATACATATATATATATCATACAATCTTGTCCTTGCATACTGTTTGAATCATCCAACAAGTCAAGCAACAAAAGATTACATCAAATGCACATCCCAATAAGCAATACTAGTATTTTGGGTTTAACATACTAAGAATTGTGCACACAATTGTTTCTAGGAACTCGAGAAAACCAAAAGCAATGGCACATCCACTAGGTTACGCCCTTTCCGAACTTCAAGCCAAGGGCTGCCTAGAACTTCCCGAAAAACAATTGTTTCTAGGAACTCGAAAAACCAAAAGCAATGGCACATCCACTAGGTTCTGCCCTTTCGAAACTTCAAGCCAAGGGCTGCCTAGAACTTCCTGAAAAATATAACAATCATGTACTTAGACAAGTGAATAAAATATATGAAGCTGTTGTATAAATGGAACTTCTCATGAAAAAAGGGAAAAATAATAAGGAACAGGGGAGGTATCTCGGACCGACCGATTAACAAACAAACAAACAAAGAAAGAGTCAGCCACGGGGCATGAACATGTGCCTCTGCTTCATATGACATGTGAGTGGTGAGTCAAATGGACAACTCCCTAGTCAGTACATGTACTAAGTCGATCAGTTCGAATGTAATAAACTGATAAGAGTGCAGCAACCTGGGATTCCTGTGGCTTCATGACAAAGGTTTCAGGTGAAGATTTATGCAAATTAAAAAGATTAATGAGCTGAACCTACTACAAAAGCTGAACCTACTACAGGTTGCTAGTTAATAATCCACAAGGAGTAGGAGGAGCTGAGTGTGTGCCTCACAGGATGGCAACCAAAATTATTGCAAATTAAAAAGAGGTTATTGCCATCTCATTTGGGCGTGTATAGAGGTTAAAGTTTTGCTGCATTTTGTACAGAGGTTGAAGTTATTGCCATCTCATTAGGGCGTGTACAGAGGTTAAAGTTTTGCCATCTCATTCCATGGTGCACAGATGGCAACCAACGCTACACAGGAGGTTAATGAGTGTGTACAGGACCATCTCATTTGGCAACCAAAGTTTTGCTGCAGCTGTACAACTTGTGTGTGTGGTGCCAGTACTAGCTCATTTCCCAGCACAAGAGGTTATTGCCATCTTTCACAGCTAAGTACAGGAAAGTGGAAGAAGCATTTGTGTGTGCGTGTACAGGACCATCTCATGGTATTTGTGTGTGTGTGTACAGGACACGAGATGATCTCATGAAGCACTACACTACTGGAAAATGGATTAGGTCTGAGCGTGCAAAAACACACAGAAAAATGCATATCCCGCCCAGAAAAATATTTTTGTGTGCGTGTCCCGTCGAAAAAAACACACAGAAAAACGATGACGAGAAAAATTGCATTTTTGTGACGGTGCACACACATAAAAATGTATTTCGACAAAGGACACATGCACACAGATTAAATAAGTTGTCCAGATTAAATATAATTTTTGTGTGCGTGCATCCACACAGGAAAATTTGAAAAACCGACACAATAATTACTTTTCTTGTTAATGCTAGCCCATCGTAAAAATAGGTACTCACAAAAAAATACATTTACTCTCATAGACCACTGACATAATATTCATCACCAAATGTTCAGCACATTCACTCATAGCATCCAAACAACATGTATATAGATGATGTCCAAATGTTCAGGCATCAATACATCCATCTCATCTCAACTGTTCAAGTTTCCAAAAGCATTGCCATCTCATCTCAGCTGTTCCAGTTTCAAGTTTCAGCTAACATGAATAAAGTACCAGCATGCATGAGTCATTAAAGCTACACCTAAGGCACCTACTAGTTAATGTGCAAAAGCACAATTCTACAAAAGATACTATCACTACATCCATGTTTCGCAACTAAACCATCAGTTTATCGACACATCATCTCCATTGTTGTCGGAACCGTGATTGCTGCCAATGATTCCATCATGAACCTCATTGGTGTCACCAACAAAGATGAGACGAACCGGTTGCTGTATGAACAAAGTTCCAACAATAAGTGATAGAAGCTAAGTGCATGCAACGAGAGTATCTATAGGAGTATTGCAAGCACAAATATTTCAGATTCAAGTCATTACATAATTCACACATGTTGATAGTGGAAGGAAGATATACTCACAAATGCTTGAACAACCTGTCGTAAGGCTTCTTCCGGCACAACCCTTCCGTCTCCCGATAAATGTTCTACAAGTGTATTGCAAGCACAAATATTTTAGATTCAAGTCATTACATAATTCACACATATATTGGTTTAAGTATTTACAGGAGTATTACACATACCAATACCAAAGCCTACAAGAACTTTGCTTTGCTGAAGTGCATTGTCCTTATCACGGTTCTCTCGTTCTAGCCTTCCATTTGCTCGGCGTAGCTCTTCCAATTCACGGGACAAGTTTTGCATAGTCGCTTTGTATTTGATGGGCCTTTTTTTGTTTCCCTTCCGCTGCCCCGACATGTGAAGACTTAACCGCACCATTTGCTATGGCAAGACGCCCATGCTTTCTCGGGGCACCACTAGACACATCATATAGTGCTTTCTCATTCAAATATTGTTGTTGCTCAACTTCATGGCCATCCACTTCCATGTTTTCACCCTCTCCATCCTCTTCGTTTGCATATTGCCTCTTAACAAAGCAAAGAACGTACTCCTCCTACAAAGACCGAACAAGGAAACATGTTCTACGGATGTACACATACCAAAATTAACCAATCAAAGAAATTTGGACCAGATTGTATACCACGCTATTTTTCCAACCATTTAACCTTAAATCACGACGTTCTTGGTCTGTGGGAGCTATATAAGCCCTTCCACCGCTCATTATCAAAGTGGTTGCATGAACAAAATTCTTGTTATGCCTACCATAATAAAAAAATCAGTAAATGTAACAGCAATGACGTGTTTGGCGTAACATACGTGAAGAAAGAATTCATCTCCGACATGTTTGTCAATATGTATAGAAAAGCAACCTTGTATTCCTTGTTTGAGAGCACACGAACACCTCTAGGACTCATGCAAATGACCGGGCACTTAAAAATATCAAGGTCACATGTACCTTGAAATGAAGATGCACAATCATCATAGCGAGCCACCTTATTTCTAACGAGATGGAGCATGGGGTCTAAAATATAGACTAAGTGTATTTGCAATCTCTTCAACAAGAAACACCTCAACAATGCTAGCCTCAACATGAGCCTTATTTCTCATTTTTTTCCTAAGTTGTTGGATACACCTACGAAGTGAGAGCAACATATTACAGATAGAACTTACGGTCACTGACATAAATACACTAGCTGTTTGAACATTTCAGGATTTACCTCTCATACGGATAGCACCAACGTGCTAGGACAGGACCACCTAATCGTGCTTCATAAGGCAGATGTACGATAAGATGTTGCATAACATTGAAGAAACCAGGAGGAAATATCTTCTCCATTTTGCAAAGAAGCACCGCAACATTCTCTTCCATAGAGCGGACAACATCTTTTCTAAGCTCTTTGGCACACAATTGCCGATAGAAGAAACTATGCTCAGCCAAACAAATACCACCACATTTATCCGGCAAAAACCCACGAAACACTACAGGAGCAACCTTTCCATAAATATGTGATAATCATGACTTTTTAGTCCAAAAATTTTCTTTTGCAGCAAATTCACCCCACGCTTCAGATTAGATGCATATGAGTCTGGGAACTTCAATTCTTTGAACCATTGCAGGATGGTTGGCTTAACATCTTTGGGAACGCTGAATGGACCTCTAGGCCTATCCCACTGTCCATTGCTCTTTTGCACCAAATGCATGGAAGGACGATTACATATTAGAGCCAAATCTAGCCTAGCTTTCACATTATCTTTGCTCTTTTCAGCTATGTCAAAACATGTGTTCCATACAGCTTCACCCATATTCTTTTCATTATGCATCACATCAATATTGTGTGGAAGTAGCAATTTAGGGAAATATATCACCGCCTAAAACAAAGTACGTGTGTCCAATTGTGCAATATACCATAGGTGTTCGTATCACCAACAAACTGATTCACATGGGCTTGCACTTCCTCCCCTGTTAAGTACCTAGGTGCCTCATCAAACACCTCGGTGTTCTTGCGAAAAGCATTAGCTTCATTTCTAAATGGATGATCTTGAGGCAACAATCGCCTATGGGTATCAAACCAGCAAGCCTTATGACCATTAGGGAGTAGGAATCCTCGACAACCACACCCATATGGACATGACAACCTACCATGGGTGCTCCAGCCCGAAAAGTCCCCATAAGCCATAAAGTCATGTACTGACCAAAAGTAGATTGCTCTCATTGTAAACTCCTCCTTCAACGAAGCATCCCATGTTGTAACCCCATTCCATAAATCTTGAATTTCGTCAACTAAGGGTTGCATTAAAACATTCATTTTTCTACCAGGATGCTCCGGACCAGGAATAACAAGAGCGAGGAAAATATATTCAGACCTTAAGAGTGTGCCGGGAGGTAGGTTCAGTGGGGTTACAAAGACTGGCCAACATGAGTAAGGCGCAGCAGTCACATCAAATGGAGCAAAACCATCTGTTGCTACTGCCAGGCGCACATTTCTTTTTTCTTGTGCAAAATCTGGATAATCCTTATCAAATTGTTGCCAAGCCTCTCCGTCACAAGGGTGCACCATCGTATCATTTGTTGTGGGACTATATGATCTCATTAACTTGGCTGTCTCCCCATGTAGATATAGCCTTTGCAGTCTATTTGTGATTGGAAGGTAGCGCAAAACTTTGCGTGCAACCTTTTTTCGCCCTTGCTCATACCGATCAGCCTTACAAAAATCACATTTTTCTTTGTCCTTGTTATCTTTGTAGTACAACATACAATTGTTATAGCAAACATCAATTTTGATATATGGCATACCCAACCCCTCTAATAATTTCCTAGATTGGTAGAAGTCATTAGGTAACTTGGAGTCAGGAGGAAGGAGTTCATGTATTATGCCAAGTATATCATCATATTCTGCGATGGACATGTTGTACCGTGACTTCACAGCAAACAAGCGACCTATAGCAGACAAAGGTGAGTGTGTGGTTCTATCATGCACCAACTCATCTGCACTAGCAACCATTCTATAAAATGCTTTGGCATATGCTGTTGGTTCAACATCTAATATAGGTGGATGGCTCCCAGCAAGGTCAACTAACATTTGATCCATATGATCAACTTCATCACTGCCCTCCCTATTTCCTCCACCACATCTGAATTCAGCCCCTCACCATGCTCAGTCCAAGTTTCATATCCTTCCTTGAAACCATGCCTACACAAATGCATCTCTATAGTATATCTTTTATGCCTAAAGTAGTTACGACATTGTGCACAAGGACACTTAACAGTACCATTTTCAGCTACACCAAGAGTTGAAAATGCAGTATTCAAAAATGCATTGGTTCCATCAATCCATTCATTTGAGGGAGCTTTGCCACACTGCCAACCATTATACATCCATGTTTGATTTGTCATGTCAATTAGTTCTGTTTCAAATATTATATATTATTAGCTATCATAACAAAGGAAGCTGCACTATTTTGGAGCAAGAACAAACAATCCAAACATTCAACAAATAGATCCAGTGAAGAAAGAAACATTTCAAACATGCAACAAATAGATCCAAAGTGAAGAAAGAAGTATACCTTGAGTCTCAACCACGGATGCTCAACAATCCTTCACCGACTTGGAGTCGGGCAGGAGGGCCACACCCTGAATCCGCCGGCGAAGTTGGTGGAGGACAGGGAGATGTCGAACTGGTGGCGAAGCTCCTTGGTGCGGCAGCGTCGGTGGACTGGGGCGCCGCCGCCACCGTGTCGTCGTGAGTAGGGGAAGGAGGCCGCCGCCTCGTGCAGATCGATGGCGTGCGTGGCCGACCTCCCGCCAAGGCGTCCTGGCCACCACCGCCGCCCGTGCTGCTCCTTGCCACGGCGCGCGGGCCCGGCGGGAAGGTGCCCACGCCGCCCCCCTTCCCCGGTTCGGCGGTACAGAGAGGGCCGCTCCAGCAGGGATGTGGTGGCGGCGGCGACTGGATGGGGCGGCGGCCCCGGAGGGAGATGGGGGGGGCGGCGGCCCCGGAAGGAGATGGGGGCGGCGGTGGCCTAGAGGAAGATGGGGCGGCGGCCGGCCTCGATGCAGGAGATGGGGCGGCGCGTAGGTGGATGGGAGTCGGGAGAAGCGCGAGATGCAGGGAGGGATTGGGAGAGTGCGACCGATTGGGGAGATGGGAGCCACGGGGTGGGCCCACTTGGATGTGGAGATTTTTCTCTTTTTTTTTTGCGAGCGCTGAACGCCAAAACGCCGAGCGCTTGACGCCAAAACGCTGAGCGAATGCCAACCGCAGGTGTCGCCTCAATTTTTCTGTGTGTGTGCAACCAGTTTTTGTGTGCGTTTTTCAAACAAATGACGTAATAATGAATATTGTTCTCAGCGTTTTGAATTTTTCCGTGTGTAAATGGTAACGCACAGAAAAATAATATAATTTTTCTGTGTGTTTTTCAATTTTTTTCTGTGCGGTTTTTCTTATTACACTCGGAAAAATTATACTTTTTCTGTGTGTTTTTGAAAAAACGCACGGAAAAATCAAACACCCTCAGAACAAGTCGATTTTCCAAAGTGCTAGCCAAAGTTGATGAAATTGAAAATAATAACTTGGAAGTGGAAGAAGCATTTGTGTGTGCATGCCATAGATGGTCACTAGATTTTTACAGCTGGTCACTAGGTTTGTACAGGAAAGATTAGCATTTTGACATGTAAATTTTGGGACATACCTGCAGTGCCATTTTGAGGTGTATTAGATGGTTTCTTGCCTTCCTTCTTCTTGCATTCCCTTACCTATCACAAATATTTTTATTAGAAACATTGGTCATGCATCACAGATCAACCCAAAATGAAAATTATGTCAAGTCTTGGCCATTACTTTATTGAGTGGCCATGCAAAATTACATAACATAGACCAATTAGAAACTAGATAAACAATTCACAGCAAGCAACACAAGTTCAAAGGCAGCAGCAACACATGAATTATTTTTGGACATAGAACTCATAAGTGTTAAATACATACCTACGGTACTTCAATTTGTAGGCCGCAAACAATGTGAGCACAACGTCGGTGGAGCAGGTTTGTAACTTGTTGGGGACTGCGGGGAGCACCACGGGCAGCCTTGTCTTGTGTTGTTGAAGAAGGTCTTGTGTCGGCCTCGTTGTGGTTGGGTGCAGCACAGTCCTTGCTGGGTTTTTGGTGCAGCCGTCACAACGTTCACAAGCCCCTGCTGAGTTTGAAGCACCAAGGACACAGCTTAACGATGCATGTATGAAACAGTACAAAGCTTAATGGTGTAAAACATAACGATTGCTAACTGCCAAACAGTACAGCGCCATCAAACGAAATTAAAAAATCTTATTTTTCAACACTTAGGGACACCGTGTATGATTGCTAACTGCAGATTGCTGACCATAACAATTTCATGAAAGCATTACTCTTCTGTAGTGCAAAGTGACACAACTACACAACCCCTATAGGGAACCAAACAAAAAATTCATGTCGCAAGTACTCAAACCAGGCCATGTCAATCTATCAAGTCAAGAACATACTTGGTCAACACATACAATCCATAAGCTCTACAAATTTTTAAAGAAATTTACAAAAAAAATAGAGCACTCCAAGAACAAACAGATAATGCTCTCCAAGAACTATACTATTTCCTTATGCAAACATATGACAGATCCATAGCGTGCAGCACAGTCAACCCCAAATATTATTACTAGTAGAGCAGTAGCACATTGCCTCAAATCAACAGACAGAAGGGCAAAGGGAAGCACGGTTACTGATAACCCATTGCTACAGACAACTCCCCAGCGTGAATCAGACTGAATCCCCTGGATTTACCTCTGATGTTGAACCAGGTGTCGATGCAGCTCCCGGCGGCGCTCCAGGCGTGGCTACAGGCAGGTCTCTCAGGCAGCGGAATACCAGACGTGCGCTCCCTCGCGGCAGCAGAGTAGCAGACGGAGGGTGGGGACGGCGCTCCAGCCGACGCTCCCTCGGGGCTGCAGGCGGACAAGGAAGATCACGGAGCGGAGTAGGGGGCGGGCATGCTGCGTAGCGGATTGAGTGCGGCGTGGGTTGGGAGGTAGTTGGGGCGCCAGATTGGCAAATGGCGTGCGGGGTGGGAGGGATGGCGGCGGCGTGGTGAGCCGGGTGCGGCGCGGCGTGGGAGAGACCTGGGCGGGCGTCGGGTCGAAAGAGATGGGGGGCGGTGGGCGGCGGTGGGAGGAGAGACCTGGTGCGGGCGTGGGGTCGAAAGCAGATGGGGTGGCGTCGGGCGGCGGCGGCTTTAGCGCGGTGGCGGCGCGCGGTGCGCGGGGAGACGGGGGTGAGCGCATTTTGGGGGAATGGATGGGAGAGGGAGACAAGGCAGGGATTTAGGGTTAGATTTTGGGATGGGCCAAAAATTTCGCGCTAAGTAAAATTTAGGCGGGCGAAGCCAAAACTAAGAGGGAGCCCAAATATCCGGGCGCTGAATATTACGCGCGCTGGCTGACGTGGGGCCCATATATATATAGCATCAGACTGCACGACTCTAATTTTCCATTTAGCGTCGATCGATCGAAGCTACGTTTAGCATCGAGCAAATGCGATCGCTAAAGAAAGATTTGGCATCGATCGTCTCCTAGTAATATTTAGCATCGATCATCCATCGATAAAGAAAAATTTTAGCATCGATGTTGTGATGGTGATTCGGTGTTGTGGCATAGTGGCAACGGTTTGTAGCGAGGGCGACCGAAGTCGGTGAAGAAGCTCACACCTAGCGACCGACGGATTCTCTATAACATAAAAAAGAACAAAGAGGAGACATTTTTGGTGCGACATTCGCTTTTGAGTCCGCCCCAACCGCCACCCCATGCGAACCTAAAGGGAGAAAAAGGAAATGAATCGTCCATGCGACCTAATAAAGGAAGGAATTAACCACGTAATAAAGGAAAGAATTAACCATACAATAAAGGAAGGAAAAGGAAACGAATAGTCCATGCTACCTCATAAAGGAATGAATTAACCACTCAAGAAAGGAAACAATTAACCACATAATAAAGGAAAGAATTAACCACACACGTTGGTTGTTGCGATAAATAGAAGGAGAAAATCTAGGAAGAAAAAGAAAAAAAAAAATCCACGGTGCCCATTCTCCTCTCGATCAAAGGGAAAAAATCTCGGAGGAAAATCACCGACCCTACCTATCATGTTTTTTTTTTTTTTGGAGCTTCCGTGAGAAAAATTAGGAAACTAAAATAAAAAAGATCCGCATGCTTGCCCAAGCGAATTTAGAAGGTGAGATCAATCACGCCCTCTCCACCCGCCGCGCAATTTGGGCAAAGGCGATCCTCTCCACCCATGCGAATTTGGAAGGTGCGATCAATCACGCCCTCACCACACCCATGCGAATTTGGAAGGTGCGATCAATCACGCCCTCCCAACCCGCACGTAAATTTGGAAGGTGTGATCCTCTCCTCCCATGCGAATTTAGAAGGCGCAATAAATCACGCCCTCCCCACGCCCATGCGAGTTTAGAAGGTGCGATCAATCACACCTCCCCACCCGCAAGCAAATTTAGATGGTGCGATCCTCTCCACCCATGTAAACTTGGAAAGGTGCGATCAATCACGCCCTCGCTATGCCCATGCAAATTTGGAAGGTGCGATCAATCACGCCCTCCCCACCTGTACGCAAATTTGGAAGATGCAGTCTCTCTGGCCTCTCCACCCGCACGCAAATTTGAAAGGTGCGGTCCCTCTGGCCTCCCCACACATGTATTGTTATCTTATCATGTGATCCATATGTTTTTATATAAAATTTAGTTATCCCAGTAGCAACGCACGCGGGCGTTTAACTAGTAAAGGAAAAAAGATACTGAACAAGAACGGAGAGAACATGATTTGTTGGGCCTTTTGGCCTGCCTAACTCTCCCATGGGCTTCAACTACTCTCCCACGGGCTTCAACTTTTTATTGTCAGCTGCCCCCGCTTGCAATAATCTCTTACGCTAAATTTTCTTACCTAACATTGTCCCAGGTTTAGCGGTTAATTTTGTTGCCAGAAGACTAGCAAAAGAAATCAAATCAAATCTATAGCACCTGTCCACCGTGGTTTGGCTACGCAGCACCAAAAAAATAAAAAAATGCGCCCTAGATCTGAATGAAGTTGTCAAGGTCGCTGCCCATTTTTCCTTGTGGTTCTGGAATGCAGAAAGAAAAGGATGCCGGCGCCGCTGCTACCGGTGAGCGCGCCTTTTCATTTAGCTCTGTGCAGCAGCGACGTGAAGGCACATGATCGCTACGCCGGTCTGCCGAGTGATCCCATTCGTGAACGCAGGCCTTTACACCGGCCCATATTATCCCCGCTCCTCGAAACTATCCCCCTGGACCCAGCAGCCCAAGTTCAGTCTGCACTGCATTGCCCTCGGATCTTCACGCCGCCGAGGCACGAACGCCCACGGCCCACGGCATCGCTCGCACAACACCAGACAATTTAACAAGGGGGGCAAATACAAGGCAATACCAGACGAAGAACAGCCAAATCCCATGTACTAGTACTGTCATTTAAGTACTAAATTGAGTCTAGTTTTTTTTTCTCAGAAACAAAATCGAAAGCGTTACTGCCCGCTAAATAAATAAATACTATCATATCAAAAACACAAGGGCGTCAGTCGGTAATCGAGAATTCAAAGTGCAGAAAATGGTTACACGGCCCGCTGGTGATCTTTTTCTAGCAGCAGCTATCCATTATCCAATCACTGTAACTCTGTAAGTGGATGCTACATCTCTGGATTAAGATGGATGTGATACCGATCAATAACACGGCCGACACTACAAAGGCGTACGGATTAATTGCAAACACACATCACACTCACAGATAACAGCAGTTTTCAGCTATCAAATAGTAGTCTCAGCAACACAGATCAGCAGCAGCTGAAAATAGATAGATGTCCAATTACATAGCATAATAATGAATATGTAGCCGAAAAACGAAAAGCCGAAACAAAAGAAAAACACACACAACCCATAGTTTCATAATGGACAATGGCGCAATAAAATTACTCTTCTTCTTCACTGTCATCTTGTAGCCAAGTATTTATCTCGGTACCGTTCCTTGGAATAACCACGAATCATGCTCCTGACCTGCGAGATTTGGTCGGAAGAAAGCTTATTGCATCTGGGCCAGGCTAGAGCGTCCCTCGCCATCAGAGCAACGGTCGGGTACTCGGAGCTGTGAACCTTCCACCAGTCGAGAATGTCAAAATCTTGTGTCGAAGTGACAAGAGGATCTTGCAGATATCGATGGAGTTCTGTCTGGTATTCTGGGTAAGTGCAGTTAACTTGATCTGCCATGGTGACATCTTGTTGACGGCAGTGCTCATTCCATGCTTGCTCGAATGAGTCAGCGCTAGTAGTGGCCGTCATCGCATTATTGGCACTATTTGAATGACGACCTGCACCAGTGATTCCTCCATACTGTTTAATGTTGTAACAATCATACAATTTTTTGGTTCTTGCCATCACCTCGGAAACATATTTTGGAGCTTCTTCTGAACCAAACAATCTTTCGAAACAGAACTTAAGCCGTTTGCGATTGTACCGGGGGTCCAATACAAATGGTACTGACCAGATCAGGTAGGAATCTTGTATAGCTTCGTCTAGAGTGTTGATCGCCTTTATGAAATAATTAGCATACTTTTTGATAGTAACGCTTGGCTAGCTCAGAAGCCTTGGGTAACTCAGAATGCAAAACTTCCCGCACATTAAACAACTCTCGAAGACAAATATTTGAAGTGGAGGCAAAAATTCTTTGAATGGCCTGGTGTATCGTCCCCACACTTTGCACAACATCGACGCAATGTTCACTTCCACTGAACTATAACCTCCTTTGTGAAGAGTAACTTTGATAGAACAATAGCTTGAATACCAACTTTCATTGTATGTCCATGGGTCATCTAGGCCATAATGCGATAGAAGTTGCTGACGTGTTTGCCTAGTCAAATCCTCTATGGCATCGAGCTGGTCTGAAGCGAAATTTGAACACGGAAGAAGGCACCCAGCAATTTTGTGAAGCACATTGTCCACGAATAGATTGGTATTGCAATTTGGTCTGTCTACAATGCCCTTCACGTCAGCAGGGTTCAAATAGTCGTCATATGCCACCATGGACAGCCTATCCTGAATGCCATGCTGCACAAATACAGATTGCAAGGCATGATAAGGGTCAGCAACCATACAAACTCCCAGTATTGGACCTTCCTCGTAACCACGAACTGCATCATCGACGAGAGCAGCTTGTAGGACCAATTTGCGAAGATTCCATTCATCGTCGATGAAGTGGCATGCTGTATAAATCACTTCCCCTGCCTCTATGGTTTTAGCTTTGCCCACTGCCACACTGCACCTTGCAGGAGCTTTCATTAGCCTGGAGAGCAAATCCCTCCTTGCTTCATCAAAGATAGCATCACACATCTCCTCAATGGCGACACGCGAGGGCACCTGAAAATCAGGGCTGAGGCTTCTGACGAAGCTCCTGAAGTAGTCGTCCTCAACAAAGGACGACTCATAACCGTGCAGCGTGATCATCCGAGCAAGGTCTTCCCACCGCCGTTGTTTTAGCAAGGACGACTCGTAACCTGCGGGAACAGGCCGAGGTAGCGGAGGAAGCTGCTGCACGGCTTCATCATCTTTGGCCAGGCTTGGTTGTTCTGATGTCCCTGCATCAGCGGATTCCTGCCCGCCGCATCCCTCGTTGTAGTGTTCCCATAGGTTCTTTGTGCCATGATATGCATACACTTTACCGCAACGCTTGCACTTCGCTGTCTCATAGGCATCGTCACCTGTGTGACGGGTGAAGTGCTCCCACACCTTGGACCGCGGTTTCAACCTGCGTCCGCGTATTTGGTTGCGCTGGATTTGGGTGCTCGCTTCCTCTGCCATGAGTATCTGACGAACACACAAGTGAAGTGACCAAATGAATGGGTGGCAAGCATGAGATGCTCAGATGCAGTAGCAGGTCTGAAGTGCGATTTGAAAACACCTGAAGCTAATACGAGCAGGAAACATGGAATATTACTTCATTTCGATCAAGTTATTAGTTTGCAACATGTATGTGATCAAACGAGTTGAGAGAAAGGGTCTAGTTCAATTGGAAGACAAATAGTTGAAAGAGAATAAGGGAAACAGAGAATGGATTCAACGTCTGCTTATTGTAAGAATAACAACAACTTGCTGATCCGATTCATGGTCTGTTTAACTAGATCCATTGATTCCTCTTTTTATGCCAGAAAAACATCAAATCCACGACCTCAAACTATGCAAGCGAAGATCTACGGAAAAACAGAGGACGATTTGGGGAACTTACAAGGTGAAGTGCTCCCACACCTTGGACTGCTGCTTCAACCTGCGTCCCCGTTATTTCAACCTGGAGGGAGCTAGGAGATGGAGTACCTAGCTCTCACACCTCGGATCGCTGTTTCAGCTAGGAGCAGATCTCGACGAGGAGCGTCTGGTCTTGTCTATGGCAAAATGCGATGTCAAACTGAGTCGTAGCCTCGTACGCAAGGCAACCCAACGGTGAAACTGAAATGAAAGCTGCTGAAAGGCAAGGCCCCGGGGCGCCGAATCGGATTCTGACTAGGCAGAGGAGGAAAGTTCCGGTAGCACTAGCAGGATGGATTCCTCCTCCGCTTTCGCCCACCCCCAATCCGGCGCAAAAAGCCGCTTTTGCTGCGTACGCTAGGGGCACTCGACGAATTCCAAAAGATGGATGGTGCACCGGGGGGCACAAAGAAAAACTGTGAAAGATACAGAGCAAGCGCTGCGTGGTTCGAAAAGGTTATTTTGAATAGGAAAACCGAGCAAGGTCAAGGTGCTAGCAGATAGGCAGTGGGTGCAAGTGGGTAAACCGATCGATCCGTCGTCCGGTGAGCAATCGGCTTCGGATGTGAGGCTCCTTCCTCACTCCGTTCTGAAAGAGTGGGAATAATTGTTGTATTCCATTGTTACAAGAGTAAGTACATAGAGCCGGAGTGCCATGCAAGCCAACCACTCAGGCGCAATTATAACCGTACAAACCATTGGCCTAATTACACCATGCTAACACTCTCTGCAGTCTAATTGGGAGCATCGCTAACGGTCAGGCTAGACCGAAACTCCTGAAACAACGAGGTGGGTAGGCCCTTGGTGAAGACGTCGGCGTACTGTGATGTCGTAGGAACATGAAGAACCCGAACATGACCGAGGGCGACCTTCTCTCGAACAAAATGGAGATCGATCTCAACATGCTTCATTCGGCCGATGCTGCACCGGTTACGGAGAGATAGACATCACTAACATTGTCACAATAGACCGAGTGGCATGACGAGGCGGGTAGCGAAGCTCAAGGAGTAACTGACGTAACCAAGTAGCTTTAGCAACACCATTTGCTATAGCACGCTATTCGGCCTCAGCGCTGGACCGGGAGACCGTGTGCTGGCGCTTGGAGGACCACGACACAAGGTTGTCTCTGAGGAACACTGCGTAGCCGAGGTTGACCGGCGGTATCGGGACATCCGGCCCGGTCGGCATCTGTGTAGACAACAAGCTCCGTAGGAGAAGGCCGGGCGATGGTCAGTCAAGGCGTGTAGCGCCAAGATGCGCTTGAGAGTCAGCGAGGTGGGGCTCCCAAGGATCATGCATATAGAGACAAATGCTGGACGGCGAAAGCAATATCCGGACGAGTGAACATCAAATACGTAGAGCACCCGCCCGATCAGCGGTGCTTGAGTAGCATCATCCACAGGGAGGTCCATCGCGCAGATAATTTGGAGTGAACATCAACGGGTGTGTCTTTGCACGGCTTGCACGCGCACTCATCCCGCACGCTCCAAAATGTCCCGCGTGTATCTTTGCGGTTGAGAGAAAAAATGTGCGGTGTGGCGGCGCGTCACGTAAATGCCCAAAAAAATGGTGAAGCCGGCCCATGTCCGTCATAGCAAACTCACGCCGGAGAGCCCCAATAACATGCTTGAGAAACTAGGTAGAGGAGGCAAAGGAGAACAATGTCATCCACATATAGCAATAAGTAGGCGGTGTCCGACCCTCGGCGATATATAAAATAGCGAACTATCCGACTTGGTTTCAGCAAATCCAAGGGAAAAAGATGGGAGGCTTAACCCGTGATGCCGTGCACGAGGAGCCCGCTTCAAACCATATAAAGATTTGTTGAGCCGGCCCGGACATTATCCGGATGAGAGAAATCCACAAAACCGAGGGGTTGTACACAATATACTTGTCTCAGTGAGGGTGTCATGTAGGAATGCATTCTTCACATCTAGCTGATGAATAGGCCAGTCCCGAGAAAGAGCCAGAGAGAGAATGATGTGAACTGTTGCGGGCTTGACCACCGTACTGAAAGTCTCATCATAATCCACACCCGGGCGTTGGGTAAAACCCCGGAGGACCCAGCGAGCCTTGTAGCGATCAAGAGACTCATCTGCAAGCAATTTATGTCAGAAAATCCACTTGCTAGTTACCACATTGACTCCAGGAGATCGTGGTACGAGACTCAGTGTCATTGGCGATCAAAGCATTATGTTCAGCTTGCATAGCAGAGGCGCCAATTGGGATCCGACAGGCATCATGAACGGAGCGAGGCGGTGGCGACATAGGCACAAATAAGGAGGTTGAGGCGAACCACGGGTTGTGCAATGCCGTCTTTGCCACATGTGCGCATGGAGTGCGCATTGGTGACAGGGGCGATGGAGACCGGGCGGGTGTCGGCCGTGCGACCGGTGGCCGTGGTGCTACTGGCAACGGCCTGTGCGGGATGCACAGGGGCAGCAGCACCCGGTGTCGTGGTCGGCGAGGCGGTAGGGGCGCTATCGGGCAGCAACCCGTGCGGGATGCACGGCAGGGCGCGATCTTTGGGCGCAGTGACCATGGCCCCGCACCGGGAGCGACCTCGTGCATGGGTTGTGTCACCGAGGGAACAGAGATACCGCAGCCACAGCTCTCGGCCGAACGGGCAAAGAGGAATCGTCATCATCGCTCAAAAAACTGTGCATATAGAGAGCCGGGGTGGCATGCAAGCCAACCACTCAAGCGCAATTACAACCGCATACAAACTATTGGCCTAATTACAACATGCTAACACGTCCTCGCATGCGTCATGGACAGTGCTGGACTGACTGCTGTTTTCAACCAGTGGCCGATACGTCCTGCAACGTCCACCCAGAAAGGACGACCCGTCTGCCATCATTACTCATAGCCGTCACCAATCCATTGGCTGAACAACAGCTTTATGTGACAGCTCAATGCAAACCTGCAGTAACTTTTCAGGTGTACAGGTGACCTTGCCCACGGCTCTCCAACACGTCGACCAATGAAGCAACACGCCATGGACGGACGAGCGTGAAGAATCTATGCTGACAGGCGCCTTTTGAGGAAAAAAATAATGGGAAATACAACAAACAGGATCGTCACATGCAAACCAAACGATACGAACAACGTCAGATACTCTGTTCCATACATCACTCATAGTCCATGAAATCAAAAAAAACATTGAACAACATATTTACAGCAAACTCCGGTGTAAAAAAAACACCTAAGCATCTTCTCCACCAACTGCGAACAATTGGTTCAGAATGATACACGGAGAAGTGCTATCGACGATAGCAGCAGCATGGGCATGGTACTTATCTGCTGCTTTACCAAGTTTATATGAGGGTTTGCCGTTGCGGAAGCCCGTGGAGTACCTAGAGTAATCAGTCCCCGTCTGAGAAGACATGGATGCTAAATCTGCGATGGTACCAAAGCGAACCACATGGATGGCGATTTCTTCAGCACACGCCGGGATGGCTTCAAGCCGCTCCAAAACATTTGACCCCTCCGCGCCGACTGAGTCAGTGGCTCTCACGGCTGCCATCTCCAATCGGTCAAAACGAGTCGACAGTTCTGTAACCAGAGTCACCATCATCAGCTGCCTAGACTGAATCAAATCTAAAATAAAACTATAACTTACTGTCTACGACTGTCAGCAGATGATGTACATCCTCTTCGTGTCGAATCGTCTGCATATCAAGCTTCTTTAGAACTTCATGGTAATGCACCCACGTCTCTTGCAACTGATGCCTGAGACGACAAACTTCGTCGGCCATGTCCACATCATAAGATGAATCCGAAAAGCGGTTCACATGGACGGCTGGAAAAATCGTCGTCATTAAGGATTCAAGAAATTTGATCAAAAATAACAGAACAAATTGTACCCGCATCTACCCATGAACTGATGATGTGGTAGCAATCTTCCAAGAGATTTTTCCTCTACCGAATAGTTACCATGGTGAGCCATGGGAACTCCCTCTGCCTTTAGAATAGTCGTAACATGAAGAAGAATGGCAATCGACCGCGTGCCCCACGTCCTATTTATTTCCACGTTACCCCAGCTCCAAGGCCGAGAAAAAAAAATGATAAGAATATCCAACAAAAAATGGGCCGCAGACGTTTTCCCCCAGGTAGACAGGCCCATCTTATTTTCGTGCTAAACAGAATTATACTAATGGGCCAGACAGTACCTAAAATACATGAGGAAAAACGATGTGGAACACAAAGCTCAGTCCACGTGAACTCAATGGGTGCCATACTAGGCCGGCCAGGTCAATACAGAACTCGACTCCGAGACTGCCACACAACGGACCTTGCGCGCTCCAGCATATTTTCTATCATTTTAATGGGCTGGCCCAAAACATGGAGAAATGGGCTCGGCCATGGGCGCACAAGGGCGTGCCAGAAACACTAGTAATATATACATAAGTGTATGTATATCCATATGCACCTATTAAGTTATATGTTATATCTATGCATGGCTAACCCCCTCTAACCTCGCCGTATACTCATGTGTGTGTACCCTGAACACATACCCTAGTATACATGTTCTCTACACACATAAAATATGCCCAATATGCGGGTATACATGTATGTGCGGCTAACCCTAGAATAGGCCTTCCCCCTCGCTAACCCTAGGCATACGCATGTGCGTATACGCCGCTAACCCATCCATCCCCTGATGGAGCTAACCCACATAGGAACGCCGTTGCTTTGATTGTTATACTTGTGTTTCATGTTTGCCGACAACGGAGACCATCCGATGAATCCAGAAGCATCGCTACACCAAGCCACAGGAGTCAGAATCACCAGGACCAAGAACCTTGGATATACTCAACAGCGGATAGAGGCAAGTCCTTACCCCCTAACCTGGCTTAATTCCTATGCAACTAAATATAATTAATAAGATTTTAAGATAAGTATAAACACAGCAAGTTGAGCGGGAGTACTCATGGGCTATGTGCATGGGACTTCGTTGAGCTTTGTCGTTAACATAACCTTGAGATAATAATAACTTGATCCTAAAAGGTTGAGCCTGACAATGATAGCTTTGGGAGCTAACCCTAAATGCTCTGTGATCATCCACATTGTCTAAGCTCGACTTATTAACTTTATGGAACATGGTATAAGAATTGGACTTAATCAACAAAAAGTGACTTTGGAGCGATTCATGTGGGATGGATCGTCTCGGCACGATTCGCCTAGAGAGGGTTTCTTGTATTGGAGAACTCACTCCCTTAAGGACCGGTTCATAGACCATCTACCTAGTGTGATTATTCGTACAGCCACACGCCGGGATGGGGCGGCTGGATCTCACACCCCGTTAGATTGATGTATGCTTAATACCTAGGAGTGCTGGTAGTAGGCAAAAGGACTATTGGGAGATGACACAGATGCTAGGTGATCTTCCGTGGTCGGGTTGGCGTGGTTGCTAGGTGGTCTTCCACGTTAAGCAAATGAGAATGAGTATAGATATGATAAGTGAGAAATGATGTTAGTTGGGATGCTAGGTGATCGTCCCGTCCAACCCCCAAAAAGCATTTGGTAAAGAGTATACAGAAATCTAGGTTCGCAACCAAGCGGGTACTGGGATCTCGTTAGGCCTGTCTAAGCCAAATCATGATGGCAAGGGCAACACCTATCGTGTGGGGAAATTTGTACATCCTCTGCAGAGTTTTCTTGAATCTATTCGAATAGCCACGTCCATGGAATGGGCCGATGCTAGGCCGGATCATCTTTGATTAGATATACACACTTAAGATAATCTGGTATGTAATTTGTTAACTTGAGCTTTGGATAATTAATAAACTAACCCGGGAACTAGTGAGAACAGTTTTAGAGACTCTACTAGGACCCAACCCATAATCAGTAACCCTTTCACCCTTCGGTTGGGATTTGCTGAGTACGAAAGTACTCACCCCTCTTTTCTATTTTTAGAATGTTATCTGCAGGTGTGTATCCAAGGAAATCAAGCTATGAAGGACGACACAAGAATGAACCACAAGGAGTACAATTGAAGAAGGAGGCAGTCACGAAGGAGTTACGCAAGGATGCTACGATTGAGTTATAAGAACGTGCCTTAGGAAGAAGTCCAGGGGTTTGTCCGCACTCCAAGCTTGCCTGTCGGAATGGAGCCCTGATGAAGGTGCTGCGTAGAAACTCTGATAGGTTCATGATGAACGGCCTATGGCCCAAGTAGGTAACCCGAACTTTGTACCAAGTTTTCCTCAATAGTTATCAAAGTATAGTTTCTAATACCATATCCGTACTTAATTGGGCGTATTTGTGCATGATCCTGGCGCAAATACGTGTGATTAGGGAACCTCAGAAATGGGGTGTGACACTCGAGGACCCCGAGCTGGGCGGAGCCACGCCACGCATTGCTTCGCCCGGCGTCCGGAGAATTTGGCGGGTTTGAGGTGGCGGAGGAGCTCCAAGGGGAGCATGAGGGACTCCACCTTCCCCGGGAAGGGGAGGGGCGGTCACCGTGGGGGGAGTAGGCGGCGCCGCCGGCGTTAGACGGCGGGCGCCGTCGGAGGAGCAGCGCGACCTCCTGCGCCGGGATCCGCCCGGCTGTTCCGTTCCCGTCGCGGTGGGGAAAAAAAAGAGAAGGCAGGGGTAATAAGGGAATAAAAGAGGTGAAATCGAGCCCGATGGTATTTTAGCGGACGAGACGTGTTTCATAATGCTATATCGCCGAAGCCCAGTTGTGGAGTGGTGTTTCTCCGAAGCCCACTTCTCGTAATGGTAGATTTCCCATTGGCTCCAAGAACAAGCAGTGTATGAAGAACTGGTTTATCAACTTTTACCTTTTAGCTCTTGTAGAACCTCGTGCTGATAACATGTTAAAAATCAGCTCTTGTATTTGGTTTCTTTAGAACAAGATGAACACTCAAGAACAGGAACACAATGTATATGAGGAGAGGAACTCTATATTTCTTTCACTTTTAATGTCTTACAGGAGTAGATAGTGACCTCCTATTTATAGGAGGAAAACTATAAAGATCTGAATTACAAATGGGATTTCTCCTCTCCTTGTATTTAATTGGCAACCATTTTGGGTCAGTATTCACACTGCCCTTTTTGACTCAATATTTACACCAGTAATCTCAAAATTGACTACTTTCTCAACAGAAATCACCGCCACACAGTTTCTACTAATTTACCAGCAAGCACACCATAACTACAACTCCACAAGTATCTGGTGGTATGTTCAGTTCAGTTGACTCGGAATGGTCACCCGAAATAATTTCTAGCTGGAATGATTGTCTAATTTATATAACTTTGATCAGCGGGAACAATTCCTAGGCTCAATCCACCCTAACCGAACAAGCCAAACTACTCAGGGTGTAGATCGTGTGGAACTCCTCTGGATCGATCCAGCGCCGTGGGCCGGTGGCGCTGTGATTGTCCAGCACCTGCACATGCATCTGCTCACCGCAGAATCTGTAGGCGAAGCAGACCACTGCGTGCCACCCGACCTGACCACGGTAGAGTAGCTTGCTCATACGCCTGTCGTCGTCGTTCCAGCCGCACCCGCGATACACCAGCGTGTCGTCGGTGTCGGCGTCGAAGCGATGGTACCATGGGCAAACCCAGAGCACCCCAACGCAGGGGCCATGACGTTCGAGCAGCTCAGCCAACCGGTCATGAAGATGTCCAGCGTTCGAATCCCACAAACTGTGTTCCTTCCATGAGCGCAGTGGCAGGACACACGGTGCCGGCGTTGGCGCGTTGGTGATCGCCGGCACTCCCCCATCTCCTGTATCTTGGTCAGGACTTTGCTCACATTGGCTCCCTTGCCCGGCGTCCAGATACCGTCATGAAAACACGCCCTGATGAGCTGGTAGCAGGGCACCGCCGCTTCGCCGTGGTGCTTCTTGTGCTCGAACCGGTGGACCGCCTCCACGCACACGGTGCAGGCGACGGGAGCACAGGTGTCTGTACGAAATGCCAACACATAACATAATAACACGTTATAAAAATAACATATTAACATGTAAGAAAACAAATTCTGAATGGAGAGAGTCAATCTGATCGTCAAATGTGGGCAGAACACGCTCAAATTACCTCGTACCGGCTGCTCCATGGGGCGGCCCAGATATTGTTCCCAGCTGCGCTGCCGCGTGACTGCCCCGATGGGCTGCCCCAACACTGCACAATTGAGTCTGAATGTGTTGGGCCAGCGCTGCTGGGCTAATGTTTGATAGTTTGGGCCTCCGTCAAGTTTCCTGCCCGGAAGGAGAAAGTCTTCTCATTTACCTTGTGATGAGTCAAGGGGCTTCGCGGTCTGGCAAAAAGGCCATTGGTTGGGGCTCCCACCCGGTTAAATCCCGGGTGCGACACTTTATCCTGGGATTTATTTCAGGATTTTCCGCGCTGTGCATTAAGTGGTAGGCGACGCCCGCCGATAGCGAGGCCAAATGTGACTTTCGAACTTCAAGATTCTGCCGCTCAGTCCTTCGAAGGTGCTCATAGGGGTAGGGTTTGCGTGCGTGTGTTCATAGGGGTGAGTGTGCGTGCGTGTTGAGCGCCTGCGTTGTACTGTGTAATCTCAAAAAAAAAAAAAAAAAAAAAAAAAAAATTTACCTTGTGATGAATAAAGAAAACCATAAGACTTCAGACAAAAAAAAATAGCAAGACAAAAAAAGTTTCAAAAAATCTATGAAAAATAGAAATATCCTTATATTACTAACCCCACCCCTTAGGTAACTCTCGTATGGGCTTTAGAAGTTCAGCTTGACACATTTTGGGGAGGACCTAAATATGCAATTTTAGAAGTTCATTTGTGACCTACGAGTTTAGATACTAGACCCAACATGCCACATCCATGTCAGTGATGTTCATCTTGACACGTCAACAAATGTAGCGGGGTCGAGACGTGTTTGTTCCAATGCTAGAGCTGAGCAAAAGTTTAGTGAGATCCAAAAATAAAAACAAGAAATTTAGAACCAGGATGGAACCAGCTCGCATGGAAAAGTCACCACCTCGCAAGGTTAAGGACCGCGCACTTATTTTACTCATTTACTCTCATGAGTATATAGTTTGTATGATGGATTTATTTGGTGTCATAAATTTTGTCAAATTTAGAATAGTGTGACTTTGAACAAGATTAAACAACCCCTTTTGCTGTGTAGTTATATACATGCTAGCTTAATGCGCTGCTGTTCTGCCTCTACATCATCACTTCAGCTCTAGTCACCCCCCCCCCAAAAAAACACTTCAGCGTGCTCTGCCTCTTTATTTGATCATCATCTCCGGGGGCTGTTAGGCGCGACCACGTGGGAGTGGGTCGGCCCACCTAAAGGCCTGCCCGGGCGCCTCCCGTCTCCCCGTCTTCCTCCTCCAGCCACGCCCCAAGCACCTCCGCCCCGCCCGGGCGCCCTAGGCCTCGCCGGGCAAGCCCCTAGAAGGGCGGCGGCGGCGCCCGCCTTCCCCCCACCCCTCTATTCTTCTCCCCTCGACGTAACCCTAGCCGCCATTGCCGCGCCCGAGCAGAGCTCCAACCGCCCGCCGCCATGGATCTGACCTCCACGCCCCGCCGCCTACCTATACCCAACCGGATGAGTCGCCCCTGGCCCCTCCAGCGACGCCCCTTCGCTAAAGCTCACGGCCGCCGAACCGCCCGACCACCGCCAGCCGATGGCCGGCGACGAAAGCCGGGCCGACCGGATTCTACATCCGGGAAGCATAGAGGGGAGGGGGGAAGGACGGACACTAACTCGCGGAACGCCGCCGGCGTCATCGTCATCGCCCTCCTCTTCCGCGTCGCCAGCGTCCGTCCGTCGAGCGCCGTGGGCTTGGGCCGTGGTTTGGGCCGTGGGCGCTGCCTTTAGGGGTGGTCGGCGCGACCATTGGCGCCCGACCAGGTCGGCGCCGGCATTGCCGATCCTCTCCTCGTTGGCCAAACTCGCACCAATATGATTTTATTAGTATCTATTATTTGCGGGCGTCTGAGTTAACTTGGTCATCACAAACGGTTTGGGTTTGGGTTTGGGTCTCTCTAGTTGTGCTTGTGCAGAGGATTGGAGCAACTGCATGCTGCTGGATGGTGGTGCACGTGCCGGCGGCCACGTGACAACCCCAACACGTACAATAGAGAAAACCATAATATTCTGACAAAGATGTCGAATATTGAATCCTTTGCGCCCCGCCCTCCACCACCAAAAAAGTCAAACAGATTTGACCAAATCTAAATATATAAATAGAGTAAATTTTTTTGGCGATCCTTAAACTTAAGATAGTGTCATTTTAGGTTCCAAACATCTATTTTTCTATTCCTAAATGGATAAATCCTTAAACTTGTCTCATGCTCCCGCACTGGTAGGGCACATTTAGCTATTTTATGCCTACTGGACCTGAGCTTAATTGGGTCATGCTTAAATGGGCTCGTATCGAGTTGGGATGTGCTGCCCATGCATTTGTCCATCTACAGTGACACGTTGGGATTGCGTGAGATAAGATAGAGGGATGACATGTGGGTCCCATATACTACATGTGGATTTGTCGTAAACACCACGATTAACAAGTTTCAGGACATAATCGCTTCAGCTTCATGTTGGCCAGCTCTCCTCGTTGGGCAACTCGTACCTATTTGGTTTTAGTATTTACTACTTGGGGACGTACGATTAACTTGGTCGTCACAAAATAAATGGATATGCATGGTTAATCTTATTTGGGTTTGGGTTTGGATTTGGGTTTGGGTCTCTCGTTTGCCCAGAGGATCGGACAAACAGACATTTTTTTTTGACGAATTTGGAGGGATTGAAATCTCTAAAGTGATTTTACTGAAAGAAACAAATAGGAGTTACAGCTCCTAGGGTACGCAGAGAGTAGAAAAAGTAAAGAAAAAAACACAGATTAAATACTCGAAAGGCCTTCTCATCAAGAAAAAAGCAACAAAGAAAATAAGTGCTAGCCAGGTTTTCAATCCAGGCTTTGAATCCATGAAATAAACTGCATGGTGCTGGTGCATCGGCGACGTGTACGTGACAACAGTTACAACTCGTCGCGGCTGCGCACCGGGATCAGCAACTGGGTTTGGGTCTGGGTCTGGGTCTGGGTCTGGGTCTGGGTTCAGGTTTAGGTTGGGTTAACACAAAAGCACGCGCGCGCGAACGCGTCACCCCCGCACCGACTTGCTTCACGGGCTGTTCCTACGGAATCTGCCGCCGCCGAGAAGAGCACGTTCGATCCGTTGGGAGCCGCGGGCGCCTTCGTCCAGTACCGGCGGCACTGACGACGTCGACGGCCAGATCCCTTCCCGGCCGGCCGGCGACACCTTCACGTACGCTACGTACGTGAACGGACAAAGCGTACTACGACTTGAGATGCAGCGTTCGGCCGGCGGCCGCGCTCAACTGCATGCATGGCTATCGGCGGCGCAGCCTGGCGTGCCAGACTCGAGGAAGAAGATTAATTATGTAGCTAGAGCATCGAGTGGAGAGTGAAGACGAACCTTAGCTCATTCCACGCCATGAAGACTAGGGAAGGAGAAATGAATAATGGGATCGATGGGAGCTAACCTCACATGAAGAAGGCGTCACCCGCTGAAGCCGCAAGCCGCCCATACGCGGCACCAGCTGCCCAAAGCCGCCGTCGACCACAGCTCCGGTACTCTTGTCCATCCCCGGCACGTCGTACAATAACACGCACCTTGAAGTCTTGGCTGACTGCAGAGGTAGCTAGCCTAGATGAGAGGAGAAATGGCTTGGCAGGGAACAACGATGTTGTTGAGAAGAACAAGACGATCGATCGATGTGCTGCTTGTGGTAGTGTGTTGCACTGCATGTACTGCGCCTTTTATAGAGGCCATCAACCCGCTGGCCGGATGACCCATACCTTAGACCCAGACCCAGACCTGATAATGTAGCAGCGCGGCGCCATGGCACTGCTTGACGTCGTAGTTCGTTACAAACGGGGTGAGACTTGAGATTGACAAATAAGAAGGCTACATCTCCAGAAGAGATCAGGGGTAATTAACGACCTTACATTGCATTAATTGTAACTCATCAACAAGCTAAATATTAAATACAAAGCGAAATATAAGCAGGAGCTAGCACTGCATTGTTGTTTTGCAAAAACACAGCAAGAACAAACTAACGTAACTAGATTAGCTAGGCCGCCTCTCGTTTGCCATCCTGCAAGCAGAGTAGTTTTTTTAAACTAGTTTATGTGGGGAACAACTACTGCAGTATGTACTATATTGGACGCTGTAGTTTATTTTGACCGACAGTGCGTATCATGCACATGCAGCGCCAAACAAAAGGGGGCTTCCTCTTTCAGTTCAGGTTCAGGTTCGGGTTTGGGTTTGGGTTTGGGTCCAGGTCTGCTTCCCCTTCGTTTTGACGCTTCATGTGTAGGCGTGACGTACGACGTGCTCTCTCCACTTTCAGCTTCAGTTCAGGTTCAGGTTCAGGTTTTGGGTCTGGTTTTTTATTTATTCCGCATGCATGCATGCGGGCAGTGTTTACTTGTCGTTGTCGATCGTGGACGTAGCAGCTTCGATTTTGACCAGAAGGAGCTAAAATAGAATAATCGGTAAAAATCAGAGTGCCAGACCCAAACGACCCAGACCCGGACCTATATTTATAGCGATAGAGAAGTGTGTAAAGAGGAGGCAAAACGCAGCGACATGAAAAAATCAACAGAGACAAGTGTGTAAACCTTGCATTAATAATTATATAAGCTACGCGTGGAAGCCGAGGTCAATGCGCTTGGAACAACGCGAGGCCCGCGTCGCCTCCTGGCGGCGGCTCGGGTCTCTAACCCCAGCGCCGCCGCCCCCTCCCCACCCCTCCGCGGCGCCGCCGCCAGAGGGGGCTGCCGGGCATGGCCCGCGGCCAGCCGGGATGGCGGCGGCGTGGCCTCTCCTCCCTCGGGCGCGCACGAACCAGCAAGACCGGGCGGCCTCCTTCCGCGAGCTGCGTGGAGCTCCGTGGGGAAGGTCACGGCGGCCGTCTTGCGGCGCCGGCCGGTGTCCGTGATGGCGCAAGGGATGGCGGCGGGCTCCACTCCTCTCCTCTGTTCTCCCCTCGCCCACGGTCTTGACGACGGGTACAGCGTGGACGGCTCTACAGTGGCCGACGGCCAGATCCGTGGCCGGCGGCGGATCCCTTCGCCCGACCGGCCCGCGCGGGCGTCCGGTTGTGGTCACGGGCGGCGCCCAGCCAGCGGCGTGCGTGGGCGCGGTGGAGGCAGGGCCTCTCTCCTCCTACTCCGCCACCCCCTTTACGATCGCGCGCCGTGGCTTGGGTCGGTCATGACGGAAGCGGCGGCGGGCGCTCAAGGGTCGCCGGGTTCAGAGCCCGCCTCCCGGGCCGGGCGGCCCTAGGACATGGGGCTACACCCGCGTTATCCCGTTTTCTTTGGCCCGATCCGGCGCCGGGTGGCCGGATCCCCGAGTCCGACAGCCCGTTCTCGACCGGCCGGGCGGCCGGTTGTGGGTGTGGTGGCGGCCGGGCGACGTAGCGGTGGTGGCTCGCTCGAGCAGTGCGTTGAGGTGCGGCTCTTCTTCGCCGGCCCTCCCCGATGGCCTTAGGCGCGCAGCAGCAATGGCTGCCGCGACGGATGCTCGCCGTGACCGCGGGCAAGACAAAGACATCGGCGTTGGTGTGCGGCCAGTGGACACGTGAGCCGTGGGGCGAATGCTGGTTTTTTGGCATGCCGCCTTGCCCGGTGGGTTGGCCGACGCCTTGCGGCTGCGGTGTGCAGCCCCGGCGCTACACGCCTTTGGCGAGGTTCTGCCGCAGACAACCGGCAACGACGACGGTGGCGACAAAGCGAGTTTCGAATCTGGGCCGATGTCCGAGCTGGGGTATCTTCGGGCGAAAGCCTAGCGACGGCGACCCTGCGGCGCCGTTCTCCCTGTTGGGGGCGTCCGCCCCTAGTTTCTTCCATCGGTGAGAACTTCGGTCCGTTGGACTGACGACGGCGGCACATTGAGCACCGTAACCTTCCCCCGGCGTCGCTGTGGATTCGGACTAGGCTAGGATTTGTGCGGGGGAGGCCATGGTCGAAGTCGGAGCTGCGCTTGCGTTTGGCTTGTGCTTGGCAACGATGACCTCCTTGACCTTCGGGACCTCGGACTCATATCTCTCTAGGTCGCCGTTCTCTCTGTTGTCTTTGGCGTGGGTCGTTTACCCTTTTAGTGGTCTCGCTACATGTGGGTGGTGTTATTGTAAACTCTATTCCTCTTAATATAACCAAAGCCGGAAACCCGGATCTTTCAAAAAATAATTATATAAGCTAATAAAAACATAGCGACAGCAGGTACTACTCTATCATCTAGCATCGTTTTTTTTTTTTTTCCTGTGTAGTGATGTGTCGTCCAAATAGCCTTAAGATGTACTCCCTCCATCCCAAATTATAAGTCGTTTGACTTTTTTACAACAAGTTTGACCACTGCCTTATTCAAAAAATTTGTGCAAAATATCACTTTTTTTGCCATGAATTTCTTTATTATTAAAAGTTCTTAAAGAATGACTTAAATTTAACTATATTTATGCAAATTTTTTAAATAAGATGAATGGTCAAACTTGGAGCTAAAAAGTCAAACGACTTACAATTTGGGATGGAGGGAGTATCATCATCCACCAATTCCTATTGTATTGTGTTTATAAATACGCTATGAAACTACCAAAGTCAATTTTACATTTACAGTAGTTGTGTATTTAATTACAATCTGAATATCTTAAAAATGTACGTAAAAGTACTCATACACGTGTTGACATGAATTCTAGCCACGCGTATATTTGTGACGGTAGTAGTTTTAGGCAAAATTGGTCTCCTTGATTAAACAAGCCAGATGCTGCCAGATGCACTGCTTCTGTTTGCCTCCGAGCTGCATATATGGGATCGTTGGTCGAAGAAAGAAAGGAATCATACCTAGACCCAGACCCAGACCCAGACCCAAACCCAAACCTGAAATTGTCGCTTTCAATTGCGCAGAATAAAAACGACAGAAAATAGAGATAGGCTACCAAAGACAAGATTGCAAGAATAAACTTTTGCGTCAGTATACGTTC
The DNA here is from genome assembly GCA_015847255.1 of Hyparrhenia diplandra. Classification (NCBI taxonomy): domain Eukaryota; kingdom Viridiplantae; phylum Streptophyta; class Magnoliopsida; order Poales; family Poaceae; genus Hyparrhenia; species Hyparrhenia diplandra. The sequence goes on along the minus strand of JADLZK010008112.1, from coordinate 808,995 downwards.
AACAAGCTAAATACAGCGGAAGCAATCAAGAGCATTACTATACTTCCAGCTGCTCATCAATAATATTATATTTTGGTCCCATATATATTTAGAGATCGAAGAGTAAAACAATGGAAAGCTTGCATGTCACACGTGGACGCTATGCCTTCATATAAATATAGTCCGTGAAGTAGCAATTATAGTAATTCGTTATAGTATTATATATCCCAATTTTGACCAAGTTTTTAGTTTTGTTCAAAGTCAATTCTGTCTAGCTAGTGGGGAGAGGGTGAATGGGAGGCAGTTAAAATTCTCCACAGGAACCCTTGACCTGTATCCCAAATGAAACCCGGCGAGCCTCACTTATAACGGTCAAGATCACATAGACACCAACTTGTCGCGTATTGATCCTAGAAACAATTAGGACTAGCTCAAAAGAATTCAGAAGAGATCCAAGCAAATGTAGTACTGATGCTTGATAAAAAATTGCAAAAATGCCTCAAAGTTTTTTTTTAAAAAAACTACACAGCTGTTAAAACAGCTTGGCAATTTAAAGCACCTGAGATATGAACATTTATCCTGCTACTGTTCACTGACAAACAACTGAGAAAAGAAAAATGATGCTGAAAAAAAAGGAAGATAAACAGAATGTTGCTTAAGCGCAAGGAAATTAATCAAAGCTACAGAGATTCGATCACTATTCAGGCAGTAATGATTGTTTTTTTTTATGATGAAACTGGAGGGGCTTGGGGCCCCTACAGGACTTTATTAAACGTCAATAAAAGGGAGCAGGTCCAATACAAAAATTTCAAGAAATGAAGGAGGAAAAGAAAAAAAAAAAAAAGGAAAAAGGAAAGACAAATTACAACAGACGTTGGATCCATAAATTAAAAGGAATAGCAAACTTTGCCTTAACCCTCATGGTCAGTAGCTGATGCTCTTGCTGAATAATTAATCTTTAGCTCTGGTTGTGCTAGTAGGGATGCCATTGAATATTAAATCATTTCTTGAGGTCCAAATTGCCCAGCACATCAGGATGATCAAAACCATGAAGAAATTCTGATTTGATTGTGATCTGATGGAATCAATCGCCTGGAGAATATCTGAGTGACCTTGTATGCTAATACCAATAGTGCTCCAGCAATCAACTGCAAACTGGCAGGAGATGAAGAGGTGTTGCACTGTCTCTTCAACATTACAATCACACAAGACACAATTGTAGGAAGGCAGGTGCATTGTTTTCCTTCTCGAACATTTCTGGTGCTGAGCCTATCTTTGAGAAGGAGCCAGAAGAAAACCTTGTGTTTAGGCCGACAGCAGTTTTTCCAAAGCCATTTGAAGGCCCGGGAACCTAATTATGACCCATAAGCAGTCCGTAAGCTTTGGCAGCTGAAAATCTCCCCCCTGTTGAAAGCCCATTGGTCATTATCCGGTGATAAAACTGTGGTGCTTCTAATCTCTTCCGAGTTAGGAACTGTTGATGAGCTTCCTCAGACAAAGGAAGGCTGAAGGAACTTCGAGGGATTGTTCATTTTGGGCCCAGAGATTGATTGTCAAGCTTTTCTTCGAGGGGAGAAGGAATAGAGCTCGGGAATTCCAACATTATAGGTTGCTTGTCTCCATTTATCACTCCAAAAGTAGCATGAGGAGCCATTCTGAATTTGAACAGTGGTGAACTCTTTGTAATGGTCAAGGAGATTCAGAATGTCCCTCCACCAGAAGGGCCCTTTTTTGATATGGTTTGGCAGCTTTCCATTGGAGTAATGTTTCTCCCATACTAGATTAACCCATGGTATGTCTTTCTTATTGAAAGAACTTGTCAAGGTTTTTGAGGAGGAGGGCCTCATTGTGCTTTTTAAGATCAATCACCCCAAGGCCTCCTTCATTTTTGTCTGCACGCACCAAATTCCATGCGGCTTTGGGAGGTTTCTTTGAATTTATATCTGATCCTCTCCAAAGACAATGCTTTCTAGGCTTATCAACCTGCTTGATGACACCTTTTGGCAGAGAAAGTGCACATGTATGAAAGGTAGGTAGAGCTATCAAGACTGCATTGGTTAATTCCAACTTTCCTGCTTGAGAAAGTAAAGAGGAGGTGCTGAGCAGTCTTCTTTCACATTTGCTGATCAGAGGTAAATAATCAGTCACCATTGGTCTAGTGATGCCCAAGGGGAGGCCCAGGTAAGTGAAAGGCAAGGATCCCACTGCACAGCCAAAAGTGTTGGCCAGATGACTTGTTCTTTGGGGTGAGATATTTATGGGAACCATGCATGGTTTGCTGTAATTCACATGAAGTCCAGTTGAGTCAGAGAAAGACTGGAGGAGACCTTTAATAAGAAATAACTGATTAGCCTCCCCTACATGATAATCGAGTATCATCTGCATACTGAATAATGGGAAAATCAGTGGAGGAGCTTAGAGGGATGGGCAGTTTCAGAATACCACTGTCCTTAGCCATATTGATGATGGATTGCCGGAGATCAGCAGCCAAAACAAACAAAAGGGGAGATAGGGGATCCCCATGCCTGACCCCTCTCTCACAGTGGATTGTCTTGCCAGGATTACCATTAAAAAGTACTTTAGAAGTTCCAGAGGCTAGGATGTCAGAGATCCACTGAACCCATAATAGACCAAAGCCTCTAGCCCGGCGCTTTAATAATGGCCTTGTGCTCAATCTTGTTAAAAGCTTTTTAAAGTCAAGTTTCAGAATGATGATCTCTTTTTTAGAGGTGTGATAGAGGTGTAAGTATTCAAAAGCCCAAGCCAAGCAATCCTGTATTGTTCTCGCTTTTAATGAAACCATACTGATTTTTGTGGATCAAATGGATGATGACCTATTGCAATCTGTTTGCAAGCAACTTGGTAATGATTTTCATTGAGCTGTTAAGCAGTGAGATGGGCCTGAAATCTGAGATGGTAGCTAGGGTCTGCACCTTAGGGATCGAGTAATGTAAGAGGAGTTGATACTCTAGAGACACGTGCTTGAGTTCTGAGAATCTCTACAAAGGTTGTAGAAATCTTGTTTGATGTGGCACCAACACTTCTTGATGAACTCATTATTAAAACCATCAGTCCCTCGTGATTTGTTATTGGGCAGTTTTTTAACAACATCATTAATTTCTTCCTCAGAAAAGGCCTCTTCCAAGTGAGAGAGATTATCATGGAACTGAATGAGACTTGGCATATCAAAGACAATGCCGCTGAAAGAGGATTGCCCAATTCTATCTTTGAACGACTCCCAAATTGTCCGCTGATCCGCCACTCCTCGGTTTTGAGGCCCAAAATGGTAAAATTGTCGCTTGTGGTTTTGAGGCTGAAATTGCCAAACCAACTGGAGTTGCATAGCCGCTACTCAACATGTGTCCCACTTGTTCTCGACCATCCAATCACTATTCACTAAGTGCTCATGCGTCCGCCTTGACTTAGTTTGATCATCTTCTTGACTTCGCTCAACATCGTCTTCACCTAGCATGCAAACTTGCTAATTGACATGCCAAATGCTAGCCATCCAAACAGTCCATCCTGCAGCCCTCGATCTTGGTACAAACCTTCGTGTCCGTCCTTCACTACTCCCAGTCCATCGCACACAGACTCCCTTGCTTGATCTTCTCCATTGTTGTTGGTTGTCTTACGCTCAATACTTGCACAACACAGTCCAAGAGGCATGTTATACACACTCACGCCTTGGTTAAGCTCCAATGACCTCCTTAACAATCACTCATCACACATACATGGGCATATTCCATCCATGTTGCACATAGAAAATCCTTAGTAGTATTGAGTGGCGTACAAATCAGCAATTACTAAACTAGTAATTAATGAGACCTAAATCCGTTTGATTAAAACATGGCATATTATTTGGCCACGTATACTGCTATTCACAAGGCCACGTAGTCACCGTTTGACAAGGCAAAACAAGGCCGCGTAGTCAGCTCTTCACAGGCAGATTTTTGCCACACGCATACAGCTCTTCGGGCCATGTTTCTACAGGGTACGAGAGCTAGCTTTACGTATTTTCCCCTGGAAAACTTGACTGAGGCACTAATTAGTAATTATAACCACATGATCAGTGCAGGCTCTTATACTTTAGTACATCTTTTTTTTTTGTAGATCTATGGTTTTTTTATAGTTCAATGGAATAATTCATAACTGCAATTGATCTATGGTCCAATTGTGCTAAAATTTTTATGTTGACTTAATTATTGTATGCTTGACTATATTAAAAGTTTCATACTCATTTCACCATGTATAACTTAGTTAAATCTAAATAAATTTATTACTAAGTTGGACGATAAATAAAGCTTGGGCTATGGCAGGATTTTATGTATATAAGTTTGTAAAAGTTTCACTCATTGGATGAGTGTATAACTTTAGCCCGTGGCCCACATACATCTTCGAGCCCTACTGATTTAGTACCATATAAGGGTGATACATACCATCAAGCCCATCAATGGACAGATGCGAGTTGGACGACCGAACAAGGGCCCCCAAAAGTATGGGCCGCTGTTGACACCTGTTATAGCATAATATTACTAGTCAACTAAACATGGAATAAGGGCTTAAAATGAATATCAACATAAGTCTAGGGGGTCTAACTAACATAATTCCACGAGTTTTGGTATTCTATGACTTTGCAGGGACTGAACAGATAAAAGCAGATAAGAACGGTGAGAAACCTAAGAGTTTACATCCCATATGATGACAAGACTTGACCGTGAGGCAACTCAACCCAAAAAGTGGACTAAAACATTCTAGAAGACACCAGGAGGAAGGAGATACGGTTGTGCAATATGGCGACCGCCAGGTGGGACCCACCTGTCAGCCTCTCCTTTCTATGGCGGTTTACCACCGACATTGAGGTTGTATCTATACCGTTGTTCAAGGTCGGTTTGATCCAAGGGTCCCTGTTCATCGTTAAGGGCTATATAAGCAGACCCCCTGACCCCAGGGTGAAACCCTAATTCATTATCATTCAGTATCAATAGGCTGAGATCCTGAGTCTCCCTCTAGGTCTAGGCAACTAGAACTAGAAGAGTTAGCATGCAAGAAGGGATTAGATCTAGATAGATCTAGTCTTTAGAACAAGAGAGATAGAGAGAGGGAAGGGACCGGAGGAGGTACCGGCCTGTCGGTGCTGCCTCCACAACTTGTACCTCGGTGGAAGTTAACCTACACTTGGAATTACTCTGGTAATCTACTTCTTCTTTTAGTAAGTATATTGTTTATAATTATTCTTATTGGTCTGCGAGTCTCTTTTGAGTACTTTAATCTGGCGCCTAGATTAGAGTAATAGTCATAGTGCAAACGTGGTGTTTGGACTCGGGTATCTCGTTAGATGCACCCTACCTTCCGGAGCGTGGTAGTTCGTGGTAGTGACAGTACCATTGATTCCTTTGGAGTCCACATCCCGTAGGATAGGCCAAGTAGGACCTTGTTGCTGGAGGATTGCACGTTTCGTCCCTGCTTTCTTTTGAGTACGTCCCCATAAGGATAATATCAACATGACTTACCAAGATAAGAATTAGATATCTTAGTAATCCTCTCTGCTATCTCAACCTTCTTAAGTCTTATGCTACTCTGGGTTAAGATTAGATCGTAGTCTCCCTCACCCGTTTCCCTGTGGATTCGATATTAAACCCTCTCCCGGGTGAAGTGCTCACCGGTATCCGTTAAACTGCGGATTATACAAATTATAAATATTTACGTAGGCTTATCAAATACCAACAAGCATTTCGACGCCGTTGTTGGGAAACGGTTCTTGAGTTGACTTCGAATCTACCTTATCCTTGTATCATATTCTTTTATTCTTTTATCTTCTTATCTCTTCTATTCTTTTCTTTTCCTTTTCATTATGGATTCCACGCCTATCTATAAATATCATATACCCACAAGCGAAAAAGCTTTAGGCAACCGTAATCTTCTTGAGCCTATCCTAGCAAAGTCCTATGAGCTACGCTTGGGTTATATAAGAATGGTTCAGAAACTGGCCTTCTCGGGAGAAGGCGAGGCCAACCCACACTCACACCTACAAAAGTTTGAGGAGATCATGGGTTGCCTTCGTTTGGAAGGCATATCCGATAATACCTTGCGTTGGAAGTTCTTTCCGTTCTCTTTGACGGGAAAAGCTAAACAGTGGTATTACTTGAACGTAGAGAGAGTGAAAGGAGATTGGGGAACATTAATGTCCAAATTTTGTACATATTTCTTTCTCACCTCCAGAGTGGCCCGTCTTCGTATAGAACTTCTAACTTTTAAGCAAAATAAAGAAGAGTCTCTTACTGCATCATGGGATCGTTTTAATGACCTCATCAACACCGCCCAAACCTTGGTATTCCGGACCCAATCCTTCTTCAACACTTTTATCTAGGTCTTAATAAGGAAGATGCAGGGGACCTTAGTGCAGCTTCGGGAGGTGCATTCCTTTCTATATCTGATAGAGAAGCAAGAGATGTCCTTAACAGATGTTGTGGATACGCCACCTCCACTAGAATTTTTCCCGAGAAAAAGGAAGAATCACCCTCCGATCAAGGAAAGGAAACTACGATAACTAATTCGCAACAATTCCAATCCCAAGACTTAGCTATCCATCCTGAACCATCAACATTCCAAAATCCCCCAAAGGAAGAAGAAATTCCACCTTTGGAAGACCCTTATGATTTCAGCCTTAGTGATTTTGGGAGAATAATAAATTCTCATCCATACAAGAGACCTCTAAGTGACCACAATTCAGATTCTTTTGAGATGTCCCTTATTGAATGTGCTTATAAGAGATCTCCAAGTGATTATAATTCAGATTCCTTTAAGAAGAAGTCTCTTATTGAATATGTTTATCCTTTCAAAAGACATTGGGAAGAACCCAAGGATGGCATGTCTAATCATGCCATAGAAGGAGAGCAAAGCTATCTAGAAGACAATCTTATCTTTTCCCCTTCTATGCCTAGACAAGATGATTTATTCGAACCCATCTCTAAACCTATCCTTGTCCCCGATGAATCCACATATGCTTCCTTCCTTGAAACTCATGATGATCCTAGGAATTCACCAAAACAACCCAAGTTGGGGAACCATCAAGAATATCAGGAAAACCAAGAAGGACAACAACAATGGCTTGAGAATGTTAAAAACCTATGTACCACAGCCCATTCATTGTATGGATGACATCTTAGACATTATCGCCCCAAGAGACACAAACCCCAAGAGATCCCTTAGACAGCCATGATGAATTAACCTTGGAGTTTGAGAAGGAGGACAACATCGGTGAGTATGAGAGCTGCTTCATAGACACCTCATCTAGTCCATATTCACATGATCACCTTCCTGAATCACCTAGTTTCTCTATCACTATCCCACACGAGATCTTCAACCCCCTCATTCTCTCTCCTCCTATAGATTTTGAAAGGGTGGTTGTAGATGCATACATCTATAATAAATATTCTAGATCTCGTTGGCATAAAATCTTGAGGTAGATTGATGTTGGAAGGGAAACCACTTCATCATCATGAATCATAATTCAATAGGTTTCCTAAGGACGAGCTTGCTGTCCTTAAACAAGCACTTCTTGAGAAATAACATGAGTGTTTATCTTATTGCTATAATACCCTTGTGAAATGAGCATAGAGATATGAATGAAGAAATATTCCTTCGGGTACTTTTGTCGCTAACCATTTCAGGTCTAGAGAAAGAAGAGCGAGGGATGACAATGTAAGGTATGTCCAACCAATCATTGCGCAACATGAAATCACATGCATAGAAATATTCCTTGCCACGTTGCTACACTATCTTGGTTGCCTCTACCTTTTGAGACATGCTCAATCTGCTAAACAACTATTGTCATGCTTTTCATCTCCCCTGTTTGAGTCAATCCCTATTATGCTTCCATGCTACTTTTGTCTACCATAGTATGCTTTGGTTTGGGAATGCTTATAGTACAAATAGCGTGTTTTCAAAGGCTTTTAAATTAAGCATGGTGCTTAGGTTAGAACGCCTTCCTTAATTGAATTAGACATGGAGTCTAGTTTGGTTATTGAACTAAAAATTGCCTGTGTAGACATTGGTATACTTTGTTGGACTAATCCCTGCAGAGACAAAAAGAGAAACTCTCGAATAAACTTGGGGGGTTCCTGAGATGAACTCACACTGAGAAGAAGCAAGATACAACAAACCTTTCACAAGGAGGACACGCCCATACATAGAAGAACCTTATGGAATAAAGAGAAAAAAAGACAAGTTAGGAAAAGCTACACAAGAGGCCAAATCAAGAAAGCTTCAAGCAAAAGAAAAGCACCACCACAAGTTGTTACATTGCCATCATGCTCCAATAATAAGGTAACATCTTGAGGTGAGTTGTCAATAAATAAGCTTTCTCTTAATTATGGCATGTTCATGAATAACGAACCAAACATGTTAGAGTAACACCACGGCTTGATCTAACTTTATTAGCTCAACATGTTTTCGTATCTTTTGTTGTTCCTAACACCACCTTCTTGATCTCATAGTCCTAATCATTTTAGCAATTGTATTGCAACATTCATGTTCCATCTTCTGATCTTATCACCCTTGTTATAGAAAACGAAACATGTAAATATTAACTTTATCTTATTTAATGTGCCCGAAGTTTTAGAGAAGAATGAACTTTTTGTTCTCAGTTGGTGTTTTCCCACCAACAGGGCCCATGCACTTGATCTCTACCTTGTCTTTACACGCAGGACATACTTTGAGCAAAAAGCGGAGAAGATTTCACTCCCCGAAATTCTACAAGTGAATGTCCCGAACCCACAAAGCATGCACACAAAACAAGAAGTCGCTAACCCCCACTATCAAACTTTCACTTCTAAATGTTGGACCAGCAAAAGGACATAGGTAACACCATTACCAAGATCAGATGATACACTCAAGGAGTAACCAAGGTAAGTAGTCTTGTTCAAAGGACTTAAAACATTGAACCCTCGCCGAAAGGTAACTTCGGTAGTTATCCATATTTAATTCCTAGCATTGCATATCATATTTATCTTTCTCGCAACTTGCATTAGCATATTTACTTCTTTGCATAATCATTTTTCCTTTAGTATATTTAATTTCTGCATTAACATTGCATTGAAAAATTCTAAAACCCCATGTGAATAATCTTGTGGTGTGTAATAACTCATAAGGATATTCACCGTGGTGGCATAAAAAAATAATTATTTATTCATCTAGTTGCATTTGTATCATAGTCCTTTGCATACATATAAATTTATAAAAACTCCAAAAATATTTTCCTGCTGAAGTTTTACTTAGAATAATCATGATCCATCTCTAGGCACATGAAGCTAATGTGGCTAACCCTTAATGCTTAATCAAGTTCCACTAGCTTTGTTGTCCTGCTTTGAGTTCAGCAGATTTGAAGGGAGAGAGACATGATAGGTCGACATCATCGTCGCCATCTACCTCAACTTCCTCATCATCAATGACCCTACACTTCAATCCAGCTTGGGGAGAGCACCCCCAGTTATCCCGATAAGTATCTCTACTATTGTATTATTATTAGCTAAATATTTAGTTTGCTTGGTTTGCTAGAGAGTTTGCTAGGAGTCCGGTTTTATAAAAAAGTCTAGTCGTTTAAAGAGTCTTTGCTAGAGTTTGGGAATAAATAAATAGGAGTGTACCGAGAGGTTCTCTTTTTTCACCAACATAAAATGATCTCTCGAAGCTAAATCTCATGCATGGAAGTGATGAATAGTTGCTCCGTCGTAATTTCTTTTTCATTACCTAGCTTTCAAGCTTAATTTCTCTTGATCCTTGAATGCAAAACTGCTTTGACTTGAGATTTACTCTGAACCTGAAACCTGTGGGTTGCAAATTGCTTGCTCTAAAGTCTAGGTAATTGACGGATATGATATATGAGAGTTTGAGCTACTATTGATTGTACTCCTAGTGATACTAGATTTACGGAGATTTATTTTGAAACTTTAGAAGTGCACATGATAAGTTCTGTGTGACAGTGTTGAACCTCCTACCACTGCCATATATATACATGTTTACTAGATTAGGAAAACCCTTTTGACATATATATAGGCTGCTTGCTTTGCATTGAGTTTGTTCAATCTTTGTTGACCCTTAGAAACTTGTCATGCTGATCATGTACACTCCATCTTATTCCACTCTATTACATTTCATTCCACTCCACTCGACTCCATTCATGCATATGCTATTTCCACCCTGAAAGTACACAACCACCATATATATCCATTCACTATATCCACCAAAAATGTTCTACTCCTATCCTGGGATAGAACAACCAAAAATATTCCCTACACCCTTCCACCCATCCATATCTAGCCAATGTCTTACAAAGCTCCATAACATTTGTCTATCTCTCAAAAGTTATTGCAAAAGAGATTTGGGTTGTAATTAAAAAAAAAAGAATAAAGGAGAGTTAAAAAAATGGACAAGTGTCCACTGAAAAACAATGGGTACTTAGATACTCGCCTCTCCATAAAAGAAAAATAAAGAAAGAGAAAGAGATACAACCCAAGTTCTCCCAAAGTTTTCAAATTCCAAAGAGAGATGATTCTTCAAGGAGCAAAAGTAGAATTAGGCTTCCCCCTCATTCATTCCATACACCTTACTATATTCCCTACCATCACTTACCACCATATTCATTCACCCATACACATGCATCACTTGATCGGTCGACTCGTGACTTTGGATCCATTGCTTGAACTTACAATATATGCTTAGTAAGTAGATGTAGTTTTCTCCCACCTATAAGCTCCAGATATAAGCCTTAGATATAGGGTGAGAGAGAAGAAGGCATAGTGTCCTACTTTGCCTTAGCCAAAAATACCACATATCATGATAGAAAGGCAAAACAACCTTGCTTTGCCTTAGTGAGGATCCACAAATACCACAAATGAGAGACTTGAGAGAGTCATACCAGAAACTTTGAGTTTTATTTCGAAAACTTGCAAAAACTCAGGAGGACAGTTGAACAAAGAGTTTGAGATATGGTGCTTGACTTGATTGTTCTATCTTTCAATTACCCAAGATCCCAAGAAAAAGCTATAAGCTCCATGGTTAAAGGTAATATGGGTAAGTTGAAAGTTGAAAAAGTTTATTCTTATCTGGAGAGAAATTTTGTTTGAAAGCATATGTACTTTGGAGGTGTGAACGCGTTGCGGCAACTCCCGATCCATTGCTAAGTTTGGCTTTGCTAGGGACTAGCAAAGGGTAAGCTTGGGGGGAGTTTGTTGACACCTGTTATAGCATAATATTACTAGTCAACTAAACATGGAATAAGGGCTTAAAATGAATATCAACATAAGTCCAGGGGCCTAACTAACATCATTCCACGAGTTTTGGTATTCCATGACTTTGCGAGGGACTGAATAGATAAAAGCGAGATAAGAACGATGAGAAACCTAAGAGTTTACATCCCATATGATGACAAGACTTGACCGTGAGGCAACTCAACCCAAAAAGTGGACTAAAACATTCTAGAAGACACCGAGAAGACACCGGGAGGAAGGAGATACGGTTGTGCAGCGGGATCCCAGCGTCGCCCGGGAAGATCCATGGCGACCACAGGTGGGACCCACCTGTCGACCTCTCCTTTCTATGGCGGTTTACCACCGACATTGAGGTTGTATCTATACTGTTGTTCAAGGTCGGTTTAATCCAAGGGTCCCTGTTCATTGCCAAGGGCTATATAAAGCGAACCCCACGACCCCGTGGTGAAACCCTAATTCATTATCATTCAAGATCAATAGGTCGAGACCCCGAGTCTCCCTTTTTAGGTCTAGACAACTAGAACTAGAAGAGTTAGCATGCAAGAAGGGATTAGATCTAGATAGATCTAGTCTTTAGAACAAGAGAGATAGAGAGAGGGAAGGGACCCAGGAGGAGGTACCGCCTGTCGGTGCTACCTCCATGTTGGTATTTCTTAGCGTAAGCGGCAAAGTCCGTAAGCGCCGCGGAAAGTACCGTTGTAGCACTTCACCTAGAAGTATTCCGGTGCATCGAATTTCCACGAGGGAACGGGTGCTAAGTCCGTTCTTCTAGATATCAAGGGTCAAGCATAGGGCGTGATCTTAGGAGTGATGTGTTCCTTCAGCACTTAGGCTACGTCAGGCTACTCTTTCTATTAATCGAGTATTACTTTGGGCACCGGAATGCACTTGGTCTGCCAAACGATGCCGGCCTCTAGCTCTACTACACGCAACCGGATGTGGAGGAGTACGATGGGCGAATAATAGGGCTGTCACCACCTATCCCCCTACCTCACTACCGTGGATTGTGGAGCAAACGAGAGTGATTCATAACTTAGACACCACGTCAACGTTACTTGTCACTACTCTAGCGTCGATCAGGGTATCCCGTCTTCATCAAGGGCCCTCTACTAGAGCATTTACCGGAAGGTAAACAACGATCCCGTAATTCTCGATAAAATAAATGATAGCGTGGAACTTAAGAATGATACTAAAAGTAAGACACGAATAACTTTCACCAAGCCATAAAGTTACCCGTAGAGGTACAAGGTAGGGAGGCGGGAGCCGACAGATCCGGCACTCGACAAATGAAAAGACCGCGGGGTCGCTACTCCTCTCTTCCTCTCTACCTTGCACTCTCTCACTCCCTCTGAGTGTCTTGGCACTCTCTAAACCACCCTATATGTGAGACGTGGAGTGAAATTCCCGAAGGAATGTGGAGAGTGATGGATCACATGGTGATGGAATGTGTGATACTTTATTGAATGTGAAATGGTGTGTGAATGAGTGTCTTACAAAGAGAGGCAAGGGCCTCTTTATATAGGGAAAGGAGGAGAGAAATGGAGGGTTCTCCTTGTTCTAGGGGACTTTCGGGCGTTCGACAGGAAATTCTTGGCGCCAACGCAAAAAGCACCCCATGCAACCGCCTCTTCTCCTTCGGACGCGGGTCAAGGCAAAAGCGCGGCGGGATCGGGCTCTGTCCTGCAGTGGGCGCCACGGGTGCGGCGGCCGCCGTGAGTTTGGCCCGCCTCATGCCCGGTTTCGGTAGGTGGGCTTGTGGCCCACTCCAGGTCGTGTCCTCGGGGGTGCTTTGGCCTGGTTCGCGTTGGTTTTGGCCTGGTGGCATCCCCCTTGTCCAAAGTGCAGTTTTGATGTGCGCTTCTCTCTTCCTTTTAGGCGTACTTTTTACTTGTTTCCACGTTTATGCCCGCAAAACATATTTTCTTCGAATACAAGTGGAACTAGATTAATAGCAAAGGTTCATGTGGCAAAAGTACGTTATTCACCATGTTATATAACTAAGTTGGCGGTATAAAGTGTATGATAAGGACCGCCAACAACTCCCCACACTTAGTCTTTACTCGTCCTCGAGTAAAGTGCAAGACTAGGTGGGTCTACCTCCATGAAATAAAATCTGCATACAAGTTATTCCAAGCTTCACCAGCACTTGTGAAATTTTGACGTGTCTACCATATTAATCTTGGGTAATTAAATTATGGAACAATATGGATTCAAATCCCCTTGCTTGAGATAAGTGCGGGAACTTGGGTTTTCATATGATTTTGAAAATGTAAATATAGCCTTGCTCCTTGAATGATTCACTCGGATCACTCAAATATTTGTGTCTGGTTCCTCACCGAGGCATATGAGAGTTTTGCCTTCTTTCTTTCCTACTTCTCAAAAGCTTATATGGATCTTTGGGTAGGGAAAAGATATGAAGGCATACTTACTCTGCATATTTTGCTAGGTCAAAGCTTGGATCCAAGGAGAAGGATGGCATACCCTAGATCAAGAAGTGCATGTATGTGGATATGATATAGTGGAACCTATACTATACTCCTTGATATGAGTGATCTCTCTCTTATGAAAACTTTATTCTTGAGAACATGGCTATCTTTTTACATGAGCCTTCATGTGCTCATCTTTTTTTTTTTCGTTGAACTCTTGGACCTTCATGTGTCCAACTTTTTTTTTTTTTTATGGGACCTTCATGTGTCCCTATATATATATATATTTTTTTTCATAGCCATGTCTCTTTGAACCACAAATAGATCACTATCTTGTAGAACATGGAGTATTTATTTCTAAGGTATCTTTTTTATGTCTACTCCCAGTGTAGGAGTAGAGCTTTTGGTATGGTGGACGGAAGCATGTTTCTAGCGTATTCCCAGTGTAGGAATAGCTGATATATGTGGCGTGTAATGTGATCTTGATCTTGGGGGCATGACAACTATCTCAACAAGAGTCAACGAGACTTGACACAAGCTCAATGCAAAGATAAGTAGCATATGTATATGGTAGGTTTTTTTTGCCTTTGATAAACTCAATATGGCTCGGTAGGAATTTGCATATCATTGAGGAGCATGCTAATTGAATTTTGAATTTTTGAAAACAAATCCCAAGTTCATATAAAAGAGCAAGGTTCAAATTATCCAGCTATATCACATATTCCAATTACTTAGATAACATGGGATCCCTATGATAGATAATTCACAAGGCATAGGAATATTAGCAAGGAATAAAGAGTATGCAAATTTTTATCAAAGGATAGCATGGAGATGGAGCATCCACATTTTTTTTTTTTTTTTTTTAGTGAGAAATAAAATATATGTTGACTGAAAGATATTGAGAGATTTAATGAGGTGGAGCTCAAGGATGATTAAATCATTTTAACGATCATACATTTTAATCTTGTTCAAAAGGGGAAGGTAAAAGGATTTCAATTTTTTACCTTGTGTAGTCTCCTCCCCACACTTGTTCTTTTGGCAAATTATATAGATGGAAAAGACAAAAGGGGCAAGTGTGCATCCAACAGGTTTTGTCTTGTCGATATGTTCAAAATTTAAACTTCAACACTTTTGGGGAGATGTGAGAGCGAGAGTTTTGCACAAACCGTCATTTGAAGAGGAAGGAGTTAATGGTAGTCGTTCGTCTTCTCCATCGTGAATTGCTCGATGATTGTGCATTGTGTTGGGGAGATCTTAGAAGTCTGTTCATTGTGTTGGGAGATCTCCCCCACACTTGGTCTTGTACACGGTTTTTATTCAAAAAACAGGAAAACAAAACAAAAGAAGGAAAACAAATGGCTCTATCGGCATGAACACCGTGGAGCCTTTATTGAGAACTTTATTATTTTATATATATATATATATATATATTATATATTTTTATCATTATTTTTTTATTTGTTCATAACAGCATCACTCAAGCAAGGCTAATCATAAAGAAGAAGTGTAAGCATGGCCTTGATTCATCTCCAACATAAAGATAATCTCATAGATCATGACAACAACGCCCTAAGTTCATTTACCAAACTCTAACGCCATGTCAAAGTTTGATTAAAGAATATCAATTTACCCTAAGCACCATGCTTAATGTAAAAGACCTATAGATGCATCACACGGGCCCGTGTAAATGTACCCAAACTCAAAGCATATGTCAAAAAACCGAGGGAGTAGGAATTTGTGTGACCGTATAGAGATAATAATGAGTAAGAGTGTTAGTGAACTTTTTATTTCCTTTGCGTACACTGGATATACGTCATGCACGACATTTGTGGATGAAGCATCAAAATTGTTGATGCGGTTTGCGTGATGGCCCTACCCAGTGCACCTCAAGGCTAGGCCACACACACATGTATATGGGCCATGGGTCTTGATGGTAGCATCAAAGGATGAGAGATGAACCCTTCTTGCTTGCGAAAAGCAATGATGGGTGGAGTCGTAGCACTTTGGTATGTATCTTGACCATGCGGGGCCAATCTGTTCCTCTCTTCTCTTATTGATTTTTTTCTATTCTATTATATATATATATTTTTCTTTTCAACAACACATTTTTTTCTTTCTCTTCTTTTCTCTCTTTTTTTTTTTCTCTTTTCTTTCTTCTCCTTTTTTCAGCAAGAAGAGGGGTGACACCCTCTTTTATTCATCATCATTTTTTTTTTTTGTATGACGCCTTGGTGGATGGAACTTGAGAGTGGCACCATCTTCCCCTCACACTTGGACTTTTGTATAAAGTCGAGTGTGCAAGGTTCAGTCTCCTTGTGAGTGTGTTCCATCATCCATGAGCATCAAAGTTTCTTGTTGATGTGGCCCCTATGTTCTCAAGCATTGCGTGCTTACGTTGATCTTCTTAATCGATCTCCACCTGAAATGGTTAGCGACAAGAATACTCGAAGGTGCATACTAACTTGACAACATGCTCTTGCTTTTATTAATAAGAGAAAGAGAAAAACCTTTTTGTGCTTTTTTTTTTTTACGGTCCGGGTTATCTCCCCGACGATTGCTTTATTTATGGTCGCAAGCTTGTCCGGTAGGAATTCTTCTTGCGGCTATCAAGTGTGGTGAAGTTCCCAACTTCTCCACTAAGCATTGATCGTGTAAGATCAAGCTGCAAGGTTAGTGCCAACGTGCTACCACGAGATCAACAAAACTTGTGATACATGAGGACACACACAACCATCCTCTTAGAGAGTTTGTGAACGAGGATCAAGAGGAGGTTGGGTTCCTCGTAGGGGCATGTGGTCGAAAGCGGGACAACTCTAGAGATCCAAAAGGTGAGCATGAAATTTGAGGGATCTCAAAGGATGATTGTTCATGCTCATTAGTGGTTTCTATCTTGGTCTCTAGAGTTGGTGCCTCGTGCATGTCCATGGCATATGAGTTTTTATCCTCCCAAGATGTGTCTTGAAGAATGAACATTGAATCTTGACCTTTGTCAAGAACAACGTTTTCTTGGCCAGAGGGACATGTCTTGTGTTCGAGTGAGGGCGATGGGTGGTTCGTTTCACTAAGATGCAAGAGCAACTTAGGTGAATCGAATGGAGTTATGAACTCTGCCTCCTCGAACAGGTTTTGGTTTGGAAAGATGCTTCGCCCTTGGGATTTCTATGTGGGAGGCACAAGCATTCTTTCCCAACTTCTCATCATGGCTCTCCTCTATAGGTTTTTCGTGAAAAAGCTTTTCGAGAGGGTAGCCTATGAGAAGATCAAAGTCGAGGATGGGATAGATATAGAAGTCTAAATGAACCTCGGTTTCAAGGTTCTGTCATCAACCTTCAATAGGGAATTCCGAGGGATGAAACATTCATTCCTTCGGTGTTCGTGATTCGGAAGAAGGGCTCAGCAGTCGATCCTAAGGATGGTAAAGGTATGGATTCGACTGATGAGGGCTTCTCAAAGCTTGACATGCCTTGGTTTTGGTGGGGTTTGTGTTTTACGATGGGAGAAGTGTGCTTCTCTAAGATGTGATTAAGGATCTTCCTTTGTTCCATTGTAATTTTATCGATAAATGACCCTCCAGTGGTCATGTCAAGGCATAGGGCAGTGTCTATGTCAAGACCCGAACGAAAGATGTGTGAAAACATACTCTCGGGTAATGACAGGTCTAGGCTAGCGTGTATTAACATAGTGAACTTGGCCTCGGCTGCACATAGGACTCTTTCTCATCCTATTTGAAATCAAGGATTGTCCTTGGTAGGGAGTTTGATGGGGAAGAATGGTAGACAAAAATTGTCTTTGAGTTCTTCTAAATCCCGTTCAACTTCCTATGACATTAGTGTACTATTGTTTTGCTTTCCCTGTGAGGGAGAGCGAAAACAAATTCCACATGAGAATTTCTTGTGTCATGTCAAGAATGTTACGGCATGAACACGTCTCCTTGAAATCTTGTAAGAGGCTAATAAGGTTGTCATAGAGCTTAACCTCTTCGGGCATGTCATACTCATGGGGAGAGTCTGTCACTGAGTTTTCATCTCATGTGACTGTAATGGAAAATGTTTTCCTCCCCAGCTTGACATCTACATCCCTGGATGTTGATAAATTAAGAAATATTTTTTTTTAGGGATGCCCGTTTTGAATTTCAAATTTTTTGGATATCAAAAATGTAAAAATTTTTTTTTTACATTCTTGTGCGTAAGAATTCGGTCATGTATGGTCTCTTGGCAAAAAGCCCATGTTGTTTGGGTTCTAAAGGATTCCTTGTCACATTTTAGTGCAAGGGATTTAAATGTTTGCACCCATAGCAGGATTATACATGACCTCCACCAATCCTCAATAGTCATGGAAAAAAAGTTCATTGAGGGTGTTTCCGGATCAATCGGGATTTGTGGTTTCTTCTATTGTTCGTATTTCAAGGTGTTACTGAATCCCTCAGCAAGGTCAGCCTCGAAAAACAGGAGATCCTACCATGCGGTCCCCTTGGGTTTTGGTTCAGGCAAGGGTCTCTCTATAGGTGTATCGGGTTCGAACAACAAATTAAAAGACTTCCCTTTGATCGGCTTGGGTTCTACTCGGATGGGTTCTAGTGGGAGAGTATTCTCAAAAATATGGTTTAGGAAAGCTCCTCCTTCCGCTGGGTTTTTATGTGAAAACGACCCTCCGGTAGTTATGTCACAAGCTGTAAGATGGATGCTCTATCAAAGGGTTTTCCAATTTCAAGCCTGAAAAGGTTTGGACCTGAACCATGGCTATAAAGCCAGGGCGGAGCTCAAATCTTAAAGCTGTGATTGGCTTCGAAGATTGACATGGTTCTAAGAGCTCACCCCTAGGAGCAAAAAGGTTTTGAAAGGGTTGCTCCATAATTAAAAGAAAATAAAAAATAAAAAGAATGGCGAGGGGGTAGGGCTCACACTGATATACTAGGTTTCACAAACTATAACGACAACCGTTCCCCGGCAACGGCGCCAGAAATGCTTGTTGGTATTTCTTAGCGTAGGCAGCAAAGTCCGCAAAGCGCCGGGAAAGTACCGTTGTAGCACTTCACCTAGAAGTATTCCAGGTATCGAATTTTCACAGGGAACGGGTGCTAAGTCTGTTCTTCTAGATATCAAGGGTCAAGCATAGGAGGTGATCTTAGGAGTGATGTGTTCCTTCAGCACTTAGGCTAAGTCAGGCTACTCTTTCTACTAATCGAGTATTACTTCGGGCACCGGAGTGCACTTGGTCTGCCAAGCGATGCCGGCCTCTAGCTCTACTACACGCAACCGGACGTGGAGGAGTACGATGGGCGAATAGGGCTGTCACCACCTATCCCCTACCTCACTACCGTGGATTGCGGAACAAACGAGGGTGATTCATAACTTAGACACCACGTCTACGTTACTTGTCACTACTCTAGCGTTGATCAGGGTATCCCGTCTTCATCAGGGGCCCTCTACTAGAGCATTTACCGGAAAGTAAACAACGATCCCGTAATTCTCGATAAAATAAATGATAGCGTGGAACTTAAGAATGATACTGAAAGTAAGACACGAATAATTTTCACCAAGCCGTAAAGTTACCCATAGAGGTACAAGGTAGGGAGGCGGGAGCCGACAGATCCGGCACTCCGACAGCCGAAAGACCGCGGGGTCGCTACTCCTCTCTTCCTCTCTACCTTGCACTCTCTCACTCCCTCTGAGTGTCTTGGCACTCTCTAAACCACCCTATATGTGAGACGTGGAGTGAAATTCCCGAAGGAATGTGGAGAGTGATGGATCACATGGTGATGGAATGTGTGATCCTTTATTGAATGTGAAATGGTGTGTGAATGAGTGTCTTACAAAGGGAGGCAAGGGCCTCTTTATATAGGGAAAGGAGGAGAGAAATGGAGGGTTCTCCTTGTTCTAGGGGACTTTCGGGCGTTTGGCGGGAAATTCATGGCGCCAACGCGAAAAGCACCCCATGCAACCGCCTCTTCTCCTTCGGACGCGGGTCAAGGCAAAAAGCGCGGCGGGATCGGGCTCGTCTGCTGCGGCGGGCGCGCCGTGGAGTGCGGCGGCCGCCGTGAGTTTGGCCCGCCTCGTGCCCGGTTTCGGCGGTGGGCTTGTGGCCCACTCCGGTCGCGTCCCGGGGGTGCTTTGGCCTGGTTAGCGTTGGTTTTGGCTTGGTGGCATCCCCCTTGTCCAAAGTGCGCTTTCGATGTGCGCTTCTCTCTTCTTTTTTGCGTACTTCTTCTTTTTTAGTAAGTATATGCACGCAAAACATATTTTTATTGCGTACTTTTACTTGTTTCCACGTTTATGCACGCAAAACATATTTTCTTCGAATACAAGTGGAACTAGATTAATAGCAAAGGTTCATGTGGCAAAAGTAATGCGTTATTCACCATGTTATATAACTAAGTTGGCGGTATAAAGTGTATGATAAGGACCGCCAACACTCCACAACTTGTACCTCGGTGGAAGTTAACCTACACTTGGAATTACTCTGGTAATCTACTTCTTCTTTTAGTAAGTATATTGTTTATAATTATTCTTATTGGTCTGCGAGTCTCTTTTGAGTACTTTAATCCGCGCCTAGATTAGAGTAATAGTCGTAGTGCAAACGTGGTGTTTGGACTCGGGTATCTCGTTAGATGCACCCTACCATCCGGAGCGTGGTAGTTCGTGGTAGTGACAGTACCATTGATTCCTTTGGAGTCCACATCCCGTAGGATAGGCCAAGTAGGACCTTGTTCTTTGGAGGATTGCACGTTTTAGTCCTCGCTTTCCTTTGAGTACGTCCCCATAAGGATAATATCAACATGACTTACCAAGATAAGAATTAGATATCTTAGTAATCCCCTCTGCTATCTCAACCTTCTTAAGTCTTATGCTACTCTGGGTTAAGATTAGATCGTAGTCTCCCTCACCCGTTTCCCTATGGATTCGATATTAAACCCTCTCCCGGGTGAAGTGCTCACCGGTATCCGTTCGCTTGCGGATTATACAAATTATAAATATTTCTGTAGGCTTATCAAATACCAACAGCCGCCACCTCACATCTTCAGCCCAGTAGACAATACCCCAACGATTACTTCCGTCCTCTTAAGAAACGCCAATGGCGAGCTGCTATATCGAGAACTCTCGCCCGATCTCTCCCCTCTCTATAGTGCTCGGAGGAGAACAGCGGGCGATTCCTCGATCCCGGCCTGTTCCTCGCCGGATCTCTTGCCTTGGTCGGCGTCCCCGCGCCGGCAGGTGAGAGATTTGGTTGAGGGCGGTGCGGTTTGTTTTATACTACTTATTATTTGTAGTTTGAGTACTTTAGGGCTACTCCATGGCGGTCTTGATGTTTAGCTGCGATGGCTCCCTCATCGCTTCAGCACGGAGGTTAATAAAGGAAGAGCCCGGCGGATCCGGATCTCTGGTGAGTGCTCCAAATCGTGTCGGTTTCTTCTATCCGTTCCTCCTCTTCGCCGACGTTGGCACCGGGCGTCGACCTTTGGAGGTTAGTATCCTTGTGTGGCTGCTCTAGTGGGCGATTTGCTTCTATTGGTGGTGGCCACATTGGTTTAGTCTACCAACCTTGTAATGAATCGGGTTGGGTCTTCAATCCCACCTTTTCGGTGGTTTGCTTCCCCTCCGGGTGTGCTTCGTCCGGTGAGATGGGGATCTCGGCGAATCTTGAGGCGCCAGTCTCTGTTCTTCCGGGCGGGCGATGGTCAACGACCATCCTCGCCGGCCCGGGCGTTCAGCGGTGTTAAGGTATGCCGATGGATTCGACATACTACTCTTGTTGCCACCAAAAATCTCTCGTTGTTGTTCGTCGGAAAGGGGATCGGCTTCAAGCGGCCAGAAGATTGCTCGATTGCTTGCGGCGATGGGCACGACCAGGGCAATTCTTGCAAGGACATGGATGTAATTTTATTTTCTTTAAAGGTCGTCGTTGTAAGATTTGGGATGTAAACTATCATATTTATATATGAAATTCAACCCGGTTTCCAAAAAAAAAAAAAAAAAAAAAAAAAAAAAAAAAACGCCCATGGCTAGGTAGACAGCCAGAGCCGCAATGTCGCAGGCCTGGCCCGCCTGGCCACAAACCATAACCGGAAGCACAGGATTGGAGGGACGCATGTAGGAAGGCAGAACCTCAGCTGATTCCCATTTGATTATTGAATTGAATTTGATTGTCTAAAATTATGTATTGGCAGAGAAAATCCAAATGCTAATCTACCTTACCTACAATTTTCGTAGACGACCGCATTCTACTGTAATTGTAACAGTACACACTCCCCACCGTCCGATCCGACTCAACGCAATTGCAGCCATCCACGCCCCCATCCTAATCTCCCTCCACGAAGCCCTCCGTAACTTCCAGAAGCGCCGCCGCCACCTCTTCCCCAGCTCCTCTTCCCTCCTCCCGCGCAGGACCGCCCCGCCGCCTCTCCACCTCGCTAGCCTCCATCTTTCCCTCCTGACGCCTCGCCCTCCAGCAGTCCATCCACAGTGCCCGACCTATCCACATACGCAACTCTCTCGCTCCTCGCCTATCGCGTGCCGTTTCCCCACTCCAGGTCGCCCTCGCCGCGCCACCGCCATGGAACTGGCGGGGGCTACCTCGGCCTATTTGCTTCGTCGGCCGGCGCACGAACTGCCCCCTCCTCTCTGCATCCTCTGCACCTCGCCGCCGCCTCCATCATAGCGAGCGATGCTGGATCGCACGTCTTCGATGTGCCCCAGTCGCAGCCATCCACTTCCGTCTCCTGACCTGCCCCATCCGTACGATCCGTCGTACAGCTTCATCTTCTATTCACGCATGGCCAAGCATAATATGATGTTTGCATAAATGCCGAACTGCATACATATGAGTGCAAAACAGATGAACATCGATCTGTGGTCTCTTAGCTGCCTTCTGCCTTTCTATTGTTCGATGAAATGGTAATATGCATTTCATGGCGGGTATCAAAAACAGGGTGCTTTGCTCCAAGCCATCCACTCAGTATACCTCCATTCTCCATTCAGACTTCAAAGAAGTCTGAACTGGAAAAAATTTTCTGTCATATAATTTTACAGTTTACTTTACCTACTGATGTGCATACTACTGGAATCAACAAAATTTAAGATGACAGCATTTTAAGTCGTTGCATGATTTTCTTTATACACTGGTGCCAGAAGCACATTGGTTGATTCAGTTGTAGCTAATCTTCTCTCTGTTGACTATTATGATCGGTTCTGTAACTCTGTTTCTCAGGTTACACTATTATGGACACACGACGCAAGCGACAACGGCCTCATCACGCTATCTTTTATGATCTCACAAATCAACGCACCACTCATAAACGGAGGAGGTGTACATGGACTGCTGCTTCCGAAAACGACAAAATAGGCCTTTCGCAAACTGCACAACGTTCAGAACCTTGGCTTCGAACTCAATGTTATCAAGATCCATTGCTTGGTGCTCCACTCTTCACTCATCGTCCACTGAACCAACACACACATCCACGTAAGCTAATTTGGGGGGCCTACTTGCAGATGCCAACACTTCGGTGCACTCTTCTGGCTACAGGACCGCGTTCGTAGCGAATGTTGTCCATCTGCTCCAAAAATGTTGCATACATTGCATATATTTTCAAAATTCCATCTTACTGTTCAGAGCTACGTGAAATATATATCAACCATGTTCCGAGGAAGCAATTGCAGGCTTACACATTCTCTCAAAGCTCCATGCCATGATTATTTAAGTTTATAGTTTTCCATAACATAGGAATTGTATTACAAGATTATCCTGATTAGTAATTAGACATAGGGTTTATTTATATACTGCTTCCATCCTCGCTTTCACATGTATTTACTAAATTCATTGATAGGCTTTAGCCTCTTGACAGTCCTAATTATTTCAGCCGCTGATTTCACTCCCGTACTCATTGATGATTCTTCTACTCCAAACTTACCTACTATTTTTTGCTACTTTACTGTATTGACAAATTGCATAGCTTGCTGGTGGCAACTGATCAGTGCACATCGACGCTTTATCCAACTTAATGCAATGAACCCTGCATTATTTCTACTGGAACTCTAGAATGACAACGCTAATGATGTCTACTGGATCTTCCACCTGCTCAAATTGTTTCCCACCTCATACTATCGACAGGAGATTACACAAAATATGGCATGTTGCCTATGTGTCTGCCACCAAGAAAACAAAAGGTGCCATGTTATATCTCTGTTTTCTAATATTAACAAAGGTGCCATGTTATATCTCTGTTTTCTAATATTAGGTTAGTACAGATGGTTTCACCTATTTACTCTAAATAGGATTACATTTGCATGTCCCAGATTGTTTGTTAAGATATTTTATTTATCTGACACTAGGATCTCAAAAGTTACCCAAATCAATGCCTTTAAACTAATACGATTTCATTTTGCATGGTATAGAATATACTTATTTTCTCATTTAGAGTTGTCATACCAAGTTTTTTTTAACAGGGTAAGGGGAGGAAATTTTTCTCACTGTTTGATCTATGTGGTCTCTTCAGAAATCAAATTACTTGGGTGATCCATAATTCCATATAGAGCAATAGCCTTTCATCACATTAGTCAGATGTATCATGTACAAATTGAACACTTTCCTACAGCTAATTGAACACAATCTGCAGGTATCAGAATTTGTTCTTGCTCTGTTGTAGATGCTGCTTTATTGAAACATGTGCTAAAGCTAGATATGTAATTTCAGGCCGATAACTTGAGCCAGCAGACTCTTCATCGGATGCACAAGATTCTGACAATTCATCAGCTGCCAGCTCGATGTTTCTTGACCATAGTCAACATGCTCACCGAATTCTAGCAGTTCATCAGGCAGCTCGATGTTTCTTGGTCATTCTTAACATGTGATCTTTACTACCTGTCCTGGATATTGTAATCTAGCTGTTTCTTGACCATTCTTAACATATTGTGATTTTAACCTACCTGTCCTGGATATTGTAATCTAGCTGCCCGGCGTGCCCACGCGTCGCGCGGGCTCACCTGCTAGTGTTGACCAATGGTCATGATGACGATGCAGTGAAGTACAAGCGATTCAGATGTACCTCGCCTGCGATTACCACTTACCAAGATGTTGTGTGCGTGTATCTATAATGAGTAAATGATGCAGAGTGTTGATGACAGCCATGTACTGGCTAGTTTGCAGCGGTACGACAATTTCTGTATATCCGATAATAATAATACGCAATGTACACCACCACGATGTTCATGCTTAATTCGTCCAGGGGACAGAGTGTAATAAACTAGATTTGAATACACGGGGCAACAAAATAAACATTTTCCATATTATAGGAGTAGTTTACACTTTACATAGATGGTGACATGATTATTTGTAGACTAGTAGTATACATCTCATCATATACAGATATCACAATGGAATAGATACGGACACGGTCAAAGATCTAGAGGATGATTAGCTGCTGAAGATGGATACTGGACATACAACGCACAAGTAGCTCTTGAATCATAACATTTTTACTCGCAACTAGAGAAATACAATCGTGTTCCACCGAATTATAATCTATCTATCTTAAGTGATAACCACGAATAAAGCTCCAGAGCTCTGCAATCTGATCACTAGTTAGCTTACTGCATGTGGGCATGGCCAGAGCATCCTGCGCCATCTTAGCCACCATCGGATACTGAACCGAGCCATGAACTTTCCACCAATTAAGAATGTCAAAGTCAACATCTTTTCTTGTACGAGCAGGACTGTCTTCTAGGTAATTATCCAGTTCTGTCTTCGTTCTTCCAATATTATCATCTTGAGAGTTGCATTGCTCATCCCATGCTTCATCTTGTGGACTTGTGCTGTCAACGGTCATCATCTCCTCATCTGAATCGTCTTCAATATAACTGGTGTATAGCTCTTTGATCTTTCTGGTTACCTTGGAGATATAATCTGTGGCCTTTGCATCAACAAACACTTTTTTAAACTTTTCTTCTATGTGCCTCAATTTGTACCGGGGGTCTAGCACAAGTGGTATAGACCAAACCAGGTACGAATCTTCTATTGCCTTGTCGACGGTCTCTAGTGCCTTTCTAATAAGGGGAACATGGGCAGCAATAGTAGCTCCAGACTGTTGAGGCCATAAAACTAAAGCATCCCTCACCTTAAACAGCTCTTCTAGACAAAGATTTGAAGTTGGAGTACTACAAGCAGAAACTCTTTTAATGGCACTGTATATGTCCCCCCAAAGGTGAAACAATCGTATTACTGATTGTGGTAGTATTCTTTGGCGTTTATGTCTAACCTTCAAAGAACAATAGCACCAATACCAGCATTCATTGTACTCCAATGGGTCATCTAGGTCAAGATCCGAAAGAAGTTTCTGACGATATTGTCGTGACCATATTGATTCGGCTGCATTAAAGATGATATCTTCTATGATATCTGAATCTAGAAGAAGGCATCTGGCAATGGAGTGAAGCACATGGTCCATGTAGGCGGTACAAGTTACCTCTATGTCATCTGATCCGAATTGTTGCTTAATGTGGCGCTTCAGTTCAAGGTGACCAATGCTGCCAGTTATTTCTCCTGTTACCATGACCTCTTCATAACAAACGTGACCACAAATATAAGACGCAACATATTCAGATGATACTTCACGAGAAACCATAGGCACTCCCAAGACCTCGTTATAGTAATTACCGGGAGGTGAAACAACGTAAGCTTGATCGACCACCCTGTGAAGGTTCCATTCATCATCAATGAAATGGCGCGTTATGTATAAGGCTTCCATTGTCTCCATAGATTTAGTTATACCCACCGCGTAACTTTGTCTTCCCGTGGCGCTTTCTAGCCAGACTGTATTGTTCCAGGACTCTGTAAAGACATCATCACACATCTCCTCAATGTTCTCGCGCGAGGGCAGCTTGAATTCAGGGTTGAGGCGGCGCACAAAGTTCCTGAAGTGGTCGTCCTCCACGACAGACGGGTCGTATCCATTCAACGCGATCATCCGAGCAAGTTCTCTGATTGCATCCTCTTCGTCCACTTCCGGCTCGTGGTGGGCTTGTCCTTCAAGGCTGGGTTCTTGTGACAGAGCACAAGGCAGGGGCGGCAGCGGTGTCTGCTGCTGCTGTAGCGGTGGTGCTGCCGCCATGTCCTGCACCTTCTCTGTGCTGGATTGAAACTGTCGTTGAAACATCGTCACCTGCAAGGATTCATCTTTGTTCAGCATTGGCTCATGATCCGTGGATGCACCGTTGGAGCCTGAAGGAGCGCTAGGCAGATGAAATTTTCTGAAGTGCTTCCACAAGTTGGCCGTACCATCTTTTGTTTGAAACTCCTTTCTATCTGTGCAATAGTTGCACCTGGCTTTGTTGATGACGTTCCCATGTCCATCCGTTAAACGGGTGAAGTGCTGCCACACATCGGACTTCTTTGGCATCTCGCCTCGTCTCGTCTGTGCTCTTTGCTGTCGTTGCCCTTTGCCTGTATGTCCTGAGGAAGGGGAATTGCCAAATCATTAGGGAAGATTGGATTGCTTTGCTCTCTGTATATGAATAACCAACGAGATGTTGATGCAGCAGTAGCATTAGCGCTCTAACAGAGAATAGATTATTCAAGGTCTCAGATACAAAATCAGCTGTTCGATTTAGGCCAACTAATAAGAACACCTTGCTAGTCCAATTCATAAAATAGGTTGATCTGTAAGTTCGATTACCCTCTGTATGATCCTCTGACTCCTCTTTGCAAGCATATACGAATTCTTTTTCTTTTTTTGACTGAAAAAACGGCTGGACGGCAAAAATACGAAAAATCCCCCACAGTTTTGCCTTAAAAAATACGGCAAATCCATGAAATCAAATTATATCTAGCAGCAGGCCAAGAAAATAACAAGGGAAATTAAATACAGAGATGCAGTGCTGATTTTGGACTAGATAGAAAGGGTTTACAAGCTACCTCACGCAGTCAGGTGGATGAAAGTAAAGAAGAGCAGTTGAGTTACGATACGGTACAGGGGATGGATGGTTTGGGGAACGACTTACACAAGTTGAGCAGCGCAAGGTCTGAGCTCAAAGACTCATCCTGGAGAGAGCGTCTGGGAACTGCAGAGCACAGCTCGATGGACGACGCACGGCAATGGTGGAGGGACATCCCAATCTGATAGTCATACGTCCCAAGTCTTGGCTCACTAGTCAAAGTCATTGCCTGCTTGGCTGCTTCTTGCAACTTGAGTTGTACTGTGTGGCTCGCTTTGTAGCACGTCTACTGCAGTCTCAATACCATAAGGAATGCGTACACAAATGTAGGACGTCTACTGCACGTGTTTGACTCGCCGCTCCTTTTTACCTAAGATAGCCATGATTAATTTTAGAGTCTGCTTCGATTGCATTGCATTTAAGGTTGCCATATATAGTTAATTTTATATAACCACAATTTTTTATTTAGCGCGTGCTTACTAGTAACTAAATTCATGCCAAATTATAAGACATTTTGGTATATCTACGTGCATAGTAAATACAACATATCTAGAAAAATTAAAATGATTTATAATTTAGAACGGAGGTAGTAGTCCATTCAGGTCCTAAAAATATGATTTTAAAACAAAACAAAAAAATCGCAAAACCACCTCACCCCTCACTACTTACTCCATCCTAAAATACTCCCTCGGGGTGGTATTAGAAGTCGTTTAGTACAGCTACACGGTCTCCGAACACAACTTTAACCTCTTATTATAAAAATATTTATATAGATGTGATATATGTATACTTTTATCACAGTATCTTTTAAGACAAATCTACTCATATAATTTTTACATTTACAAACTCAATAACTTAAAAGTTATTGATAATTTATATTCCCGATGTTTGACCCAAACCTTGTCCAAAAACGACTTCTAATACCAACCCCGGAGGGAGTATGAATGAGTTTTAGACAAAAATAAGAAGAATTGTAAAGGACCACCTTGCTCCTCACTACTTCCTTCGTCTTGAAATTTAAGCAACTTTTAGATAAAATAAGAAGCTTGGCAAAAGTGATCATGGCTGTCACTAATTAGGATGGGGAGAGAGTAATTAAGTTGCTACTTCCCTTGGTTACCATCTGGCGTTTTAGATGACATATCATATTTAAAAAGGAATCCCGGTATTTTCTACAAAAAAGAATAGAGGAAGAAAGTTGAGGTCTAGAATGTACCATGTATTTTGGTATGAGTTTTGAACCTAGAATTCCTTATATTTCAGGACAAACAAAAAATTCCATCACGTAAGTCAAATCTGTAACACCTGTCTGTCTATGAGTTGTGGGTTCGGAATGCAGAAAGAAAAGGACGCCGCCGCTACCAGAGAGCACGCCTTCTCTACCGAGTGATCCATCGTCAACGCAGTCCTTTATACCGGCCCATATTACCACGGAAAAGGTCCGAATCCACCCCCAACTATCACAAAAGTTCACTTTTCCTCCCTCAACGTCAAAACCGGATAAATCACCTCCCTTAACTTTTCAAACCATGCAAATTACCTCTCGGCGGTTTTGAGGGCAGTTGCTTCTGATAGCAGTTTGCCTTTTTTTTTTTTTTTTAAAAAATTCTGGTTGAATCTTTAAAAAATCATAGGAAATCACGAGAAAAATCATAAAATAGAAAATCCAAGTTTGTTAGACTCCACATGAGTAGATCTACACAATGAATATATAATATGATATGCTTTAGTCCAAAAAAATAATTATAGATGTTACAGCTACGAATTATTTCAATAAATTACACAAAAGTATAGATCTAAAGCTGCAATAAAAATTTTGTACTTGAAGTATACCATATTATATATTCACTGTGTACATTTAATCATGTGGAGTCTAAAAAATTAGATTTTCATTTTATGATTTTTACGTGATTTACTATGATTTTTCAAAAGTTCAACCAGAATTTTTTAAAAAAGGAAAAGGCAAACCGCTGTTACTGTAATAATACCATCCTCAAAACCCGCCGAGAGGGAGGTAATTTGCATGGTTTGAAAAAGTTGAAGGAGATGATTTGTCGGTTTTGACGTTGAAAGGAAAAGTGAACTTTCGTGATAGTTGGAGGAAGAGAATTCTTTTTTCCTATTACCACCGTTCATCGGAACTATCTTCCTCGATCCAGTGGCCCATGTTCACACCGCCGAGGCCCATGCACTCGCACAACACCCTGCATCCTGCAGTTTTTTTTTTCTGTTTGTCGGTCGATTTAACGAGGGGGCAATAGACGAAGAACAGCCAAATCCTATGTACTAGTACTGTCAGATAAGTCCTAAATTGATTCCGTTATTTTTTCACAAAATCAAAATCCAAAACGTTACCGCCCTCCAAGTACATACTATCATATCAAAAGCACAAGGGCATCAGTCGGTAGTGAGAATTCAATGTACGGAAAATATGGTTGCTGGTGACCTTTTCTAGCAGCAGTTATCCATTATCCAATCTGTGACTGTAAGTGCATGCTACATCTCTGGATCAAGCCGGATGTGGCGATATGGATCAGTTACACCGCCAACACTACAATTGCGTGCGGGTTGCAAACACATCACAGATAAATAACTTGTCAGCAGCAGCAGCAGCAGCAGCTCTCAGCCATCCAATAGTACTCTAATTTCAGCAACACAGATCAGCATCAGCTGAAATACATAGATAGGTAATGTCCAATTACATAGTAATGAATATGTTACATAGTAATGAATGTGTAACCGAAACACAAAAAGCCAAAACAAAGAAATACACATACAAAGCACAGTTTCCATCCTACAGTACTCTAGTCTCAGTGACACAGATCAGCAGCAGCTGAAATAGATAGGTAATGTCGAATTACATAGTAATGAATATGTTACATAGTACTAATGAATATGTAACCGAAACACAAAAAACCAAAACAAAGAAAAACACATACAAAGCACAGTTTCCATCCAACAGTACTCTAGTCTCAGTGACACAGATGCAGCAGCTGAAATACATAGATGTCCAATTACATAGTAATGAATACATGTAACCGAAACACAAAAGGCCAAAACAAAAGGAAAACACAAACAGCCCACAGTTTCATAAATGGACAACGGCGCAAAATAAAAGTATCCTTCTTCAGCGCCAACTTCTAGCATAAAAGCATAAACGTTCGAACGGTTCCTTGGAATAACCACGAAGGATACTCCTGACTTGGGCCATTTGGTTGGAGGAAAGCTTGCTGCAAGTGGGCATGGCCAGAGCATCCCTCGCCATCCGAGCAACCATCGGGTACTTCGAGCTGTGAGCCTTCCACCAGTTGAGAATGTCAAAACCTTCTGCTTGAGGGACAACAGCGTCTTTCAGATAACGGTCCAGCTCAGTCTCAGCTTGTGGGTGGTAACAGCTGCTAACCTGAGTCTCCATGCCTTGCAGTGAACGGCAGTGCTCATTCCATGTTTGCTCCAACGGATCGTCTGCACTTGTGGTGGTGTCCATGGCACTGGTACCATCTGAATGATGTGTACCATACTCTTTAACATAATCAGCGTACAGCTCCGTGATCACTGTCATGACCTTGGATATGTATTCTTCTGCGGCTTCTATACCATACGGTCTTTGGAAGATGAACGCTAGATACTTGAGTTTATAGCGCGGGTCCAGAGCAAGTGGCAGTGACCAGGCCAGACAAGAATCTTCCATATCCTCGTCTAGAGTGTTACATGCCTCTCTAAGACCACGCCTGAAATGTTTAAATAGGTAATCATCTCCATGGCCTTCACTACTATATCGTGCTAGTTCAGACTGCAAAGCATACCTCAGCTCAAACAACTCTGCGAGACATAGATTTGCAGTGGGACCGGTGGAGGAAGAAATTTTTTGAATGGCAAGGTATATTTGCTTCCAGAGCTTGCACAATGGCTTTGCTATAATTGAGCTTTCATATGGAAGTTTATCAAGACAGCCTTTCTTGCATAGAATTTCCAAAGAACAGTAGCAAGCGTACCAGTGTTCGTCGTATGCCCATGCGTCTAGATCCAGCTCCGCAAGAAGTTCCAGGCGCCCTTTTCTTGTCAAGAGTAATAAATGCAGTTGCGTGGACACATCTAGAGTGAAGCATTTATCATTCAGAAGGCATCGAGCAATGCAGTGGAACACATTGTCCACGTAGGGGATAGAAACTATTTCTCTCCTACGTGGCTCAAAGGAATAGCGAATATCTGCCATCATGAACAGCCTGCCGCCAATATCATGGTCTGAAATAACTTGGCTGACATCCTCATTGATTGTATGTGCATAAGGAGAATCTAGTCCCAATATTGGGCCACTTTCGTGACGATGAAGATCTGTAGTTACAAAGGCATGTAACAGCAGCTTGTGAAGATTCCATCCGTCATCTATGAAGTGGCACGCTACATATAAGACTTGCTCCTCCATGGTTTTGGCTCTGCCCACTGCTACACTGACTTTCCCATGAGCGCTCTTCAGCCTGTCCAAGAGATCCCTCCTTGCTTCGTCAAAGATACCATCACACATCTCCTCAATGGCAACGCGCGATGGCACCTCAAATTCAGGGTTGATGCTTCTGACGAAGCTCTTGAAGCAGTCGTCTTCCAGGACCGAGGCATCATGTCCACGCAACGCAATCATCCGTGCGAGGTGTTTGCAGGCTTCTTCCTGCAGGTTTGGTGACGGAGCACAAGACTGTTGCATGGCTTCATCATCTTGGGCCTGGCTTGCTTAGTGGCTGTGCCAGTTGTTCTGATGTCCCTACATCAGTGGGTTCCTGCCCGCCACATCCCTCAGCATTAGCAGCTTCCTCCATATCCTGCATGGCTTCATCTTGGTCCAGTCTGGGATGACGATCCACGGATGCACCTGAGCCTGAAGGAGGGCAGGGCGTCGGCTGCTGCTGGACTGCAGCAGCGGCGGCTTCCTTTAGATGAAATCTGGGTGCTTGTTCCAGTGGCATGACTTGATGAGGCTCACAACCCGACGATTCACCAGGGCCTGATAGCTGCTGCTGCATGGCTTCATCATCTTGGGCCTGACTTGGTAGTCCCTGTGGCGGTTGTTCTGATGTCCCTGCATCAGCGGATTGCTGCCCGCCGCATCCCTCGTTGACGTGTTCCCACAGGTTCTTTGTGCCATGATATGCATACACTTTACCGCACCGATTGCATTTCGCTGTCTCCTTCCCGTCGTCACCTTTGTCACGGGTGAAGTGCTCCCACACCTTGGATCGCGGTGTCAGCTTGCGTCTCTGCCCTTGTGTTTGGTTCTTCTGCCCTTGCGTGCTCCTCACCTCCTCAGCCATGAGTTTCTGACTCTGACCTGACGAACACAAGTGACCAAATCAATAGGGATAAGAAGTTTGATTTCCACTATACAGTACTAGTACCGCTCACCAAAATTTTAGTTTGATTTGGCACAAGAGGAAGTTCAGTTATTATGTATTTGGTCCATTGTCGATTTCTTTTGATAATGTTTGATTTTATTTTCTTTTCAATAAAAAGTAACACTATCGGAACAGAATATCAAAGTACCAAACTATCTCGGCGAAGAAAATAAGGGAAAATACGGACAAGCAGGGGCTATCAAAGTACCTAGGCCAAGGAACTACAGGAATACAAATAAAATAAGAACCAAGTCGAATCTGCAAGCTAATCGATCTGCAAGAAAAGTTGAACCAAGTCGAAACTGTACCACATTCATATGAACCCATTCGCACAGCAGCGGAGAAGAGATGTCGATGGGGGGGATTAGGGAGAAGCCAAGAAATGATGGTTTAGGATCTGTAACATATATATATAAGGATGGTTTAGGGAACTTACAAGTAGAAGACCTCAGCTATCGCTCACGGGCCGGAACGGCGGAGCTAGCGTGTCTGGCTGCAGTATCAAGCAATTGCACAGATCGATGGCCCGACGAGCTAATTGATTTGAGCACTTCCCCAGCTGTTGGATGGACGCGGGACGTCCACCACCGCTCTACATAATGTGAATGAAATTGGTCAAGATTTGCTAGGCACTGCGAGTAAATACTTTGACGGGCGAAATATAGTCCATCCAAGGCCACCAATCACACAAAACAATCAAGAGACACTAGCGCGTGACAGCGAAGCAACCAATCGGAAAGAAACGGAAGAATACAATTAGGAAGAATGGGCAGATCTGAGGAACTTACAAGCTGAGCGGAGCAAGTTGGAGCCGGAAGCCCAGGCAGGGAGAAGGGAGCGCACAGAGCACTGAGAGCAGTGAGCAGTCTCTTGCCCAGCAAGGTTGCGTGCAAAGAGACAGTTTCCCCGCGTAGAGCCCGCACCTGCCCTGCTTTAGTGCTTTTCCTGCTCGATCAGTCAGAGGTCACGGGTGTGTTCTGTTCCAAGTTTGAACGCGGAGACTCCGGTGTGCAACGGCTTCCGCTCCCGTACTCTGCTGTAATCACTCATCAGGAACGCATCAGATGTACGTGTACAAATATTCATCGGTGATTAGTGCAACAGCAGTGTTGGATCCGTATGTCACCCAAAAAAAAAAAAACAAACTGCTCCGTGATGCATGCCGGTCCGCATTTCCGGAATTCTGGTCTCGATTGATATTGATAGAGATTTTGATAGAGATTCAGGTTGTTCTTTATATGTTTGATATCTATGGTTTCTTCTTAAAACATTTTGCCACTAAATAGTACTTTCTCTAATCTAAATTAAAAGTCCATTTGATTTTTTTTATCCATCTTATGCACCTAGGTATAAATTATGTTTAGTGCATACCAAAATGACTGAATAAAAAAGTCAAAATGACTCGTATTTTTGGAAAACATACCATCTCTGACATGAAAACAGAGAATGAGGAGAATATTAATTAATTTTATGTCGATTCGGCTAGATTGGGCCGAATTGACACGTTGTTCGTCGACCGCTGGAGCTCCCGAGATGACGTAGGGGTCGCAGCTTTCGCCGGGCGTCGAGCGGCAAAAGACGAAAGAGCAACCGGGGATGGAGAGGGAGGGAGCCGTGGGGAGGGGGCAGCAGCGGCGGCGGCGACGCTGGCGCGCGGCGCTGGCGAAGGGCGGCGAGGCGGCCTTGGCCTTGGGGAGGCTAGGCGGCGGCGGCGGATGCGGAGAACTCAAAGCGATAGATATATTTTTTTTTATTGCTTGCTTATCCCCTAGAGATTACATGCCTCTTGCTTATATAGCGGCTAGTGGGACTTGTAATCTAAGCAATCTCTATAAGGTTTCCTTATATGATCGAATACCTTTTACAAGCATACCTATTTATTTATTTTCTAATAAGGGTCTCCCTTATAGATGAGATATCCCCTTGCACACCAAAATTCCTAAGATAATCATAACTTGAAGACGGAAAAACTCGGACTCGTGGAGGGGAGAGGACGGCGGGCGGCAAAAGGCGCCCGCCCCCTTAGCGCCCCACGGCCCCTCGTGGGTCGGGGCGACGGCCGTGTCAGCCCATCTAGCCACTCTCAGCTGGCCCAGTGCAGTTCATGACATTTCCCCACCGCTCGACGAGGCGGAGTTCCACGCAGCCGCCCAACTCACCACGAGTGGCGAAGGGCGCATCGATCGGGAAGTGACCACTCCGCCCGGTGAATACGAGAGGACCGCACTTGTCGCTGTCGCCGCTGCGCATTAATCGGGCGCCCTTGTCGGGCGAAGGAGAAGTCGGGTGGAGGTCGCCGGCGTAGATGTCGAACTTGAAGCTCGCCGAGGGGTGCATGAAAGGACGCTCCGCCCATGCACGACGCATGACGGAGGCGCCGAGGGTCCCGGACAAATCGATCATCCGGCGGGTCGGGGAGGAGACGTGTAGGTGTAGGTCGTCGACCGCCACCTTAGCATGGAGCCGCCTCGCAGAGGACGGACGGAGTGACGTAGGCGGCGAGGAGGTGAAGTCGGGAGGCGGCCGTAGAGGAGGTCGGCTGGGCGTCTTGACCCGGCGGCCCCAGTACCGATCTCCCCGCGTCCATGTCGCTACCGACGGTGACGCTGTCAATGCGAAGAAGACGCCGCCGTTGTTGTCGAAGAGGAGGACGGTGGCGCCCTCGATCCGGCCGTCGGGCGCGCCCGAGAAGAAGGACGCTCGGCCCCGCCCGATCCTCCCGAGGACGGTTGGGGAGGTGGAAGCCCACCGCTACGCCATGCGCCGGGACGTTCTCCCCAAGCGGGGGAAGTCCCGGAGAAGCTCGAGGCAGCGGGGGATGTAGCCGAGTAGCGGTGGAAGTACCTCACAATGCCATAGTGGAGACTCCACACTCGCGCCGTAGCGTCGCAGACTTCGATGGCGTTGAGATGATCCCGAGCCCTTGTTGGTCGTCGTGCCCAGGCTGCAGCTCGGTGATCATGTCGCTCGACGCCAGCCCGGCCGATGTCGCCCATTACCACAGCAGGCAAGCGCCCTACGCGGTCAACCAGGGGCAGCCGCTGATGTCGTCGCCGAGGTCGCCGGGTCGGGCGTGGTAGCCGGCCTTGTCGACACCGCCGCCGACGCCGCTTGGCGTCCCGCTCGCGTCAGTCGCTGTAGCGGTGGGCAAGGTCGATGGCCTCCTCCATCGAACGGGCTCGAACCACTCGCCCGAGATCCGGCCCGAGGTGCGCAAGCCTTCGACGAAGAGGGCGACGCGGTGGCGTTGTCCTTCAAAAATCCATGCGTGTAGCATAGACCCGAGGCGTCGATAGTCGTCCCAGCCTTTGCCGCCCCGGGAGGCGGCGCGTATGCCCCGTGTAGTGTCGGCGCAGGCGGGGGGGTCCAAAGTGATGTCGCAGCGGCGTAGTGAACTCGCCCCACTCGATCGGGACTTCTTCTTGATAGGTCCATGAACCAGACTGCAGCAGAACCAACGAGGTGGAAGGCAGCGTAACTCACGTAGTAGTCCGGGTCGATGTCCAAGTTGAGCTGGAAGAAGAGCTCCAGCCTTGCGAATCTAGAGATCGGGGTCATCGGTGCCGTCGCACTCCTGTACTGCGCACGTGTGACGCGAGCGAGGGGGTTGTGATGCCGCTGGTGGCACCGCAGGCCCCAGCGCCGCGGTGGTGCGGTCGGGACGCCGCGGGTGGCGCCAGGGTAGTGGCGGGGCGCCGTGGACGCCGGTCTCGCCGGGAGTCCTCCGCGCGGTCGCAGGTATCGGTGGAGAGGAGAGGGCAGCGGTGCCGCGGTGTCGCCGAGGATGACGCCGATGACGGCCGATGGCCACCAGCAACGCATCATCCTCCTCCGGTGGAGGATAGCAGGGTCGGAGCCGTCCGACGGAGTCCGCGGCGGGGAGGGGGCGCGGCCAGGCGCGTAGGCGGCGCCTCTGCGACTGCCACGGGCGGCGGCAGCCGCTAGGCTGTCCTCCGCCGCGGGTCGCCGCACGTGTAGAAGACCTCGAGGTGATGCGGGCGACGCTCCATGCGACGTGAGCGAGTCTCCATGTCGCCCGGCGCGGCCGATCCGACACGCCATCGCCAAGGTGCGCCTTCAACGCAGCGGTGAACTCCTTCATCTCGGACCGGTGGGTGGTGGGAATCGCCTTGGTCTCCGGGATACGGTGCCGATTCGCCAGATTGGGCCGGAATTGACACGCGTGTTCGTCGACCGTTGGAGCTCCCGAGATGGCGTAGGGGCTGCGGCTTCGGCCCGGCGGCGTCGGCGGCGGCAGCACGAGCAACCGATGGAGAGGAGGAGCCATGGGGGGGGCGGCGCGGCAGCGGCAGCGCGCAGCGGCCTTGGCCAGCGGCGGCGGCGGCGTAGCAGCGCTGGCAGGAGGCGGCGGCGGCGGATGCGGAGAACTGAAAGCGATAGATATATTTTTTTATTGCTTGCTTATCCCCTAGAGATTACATGCTTCTTGCTTAGATAGCCCTACGCTAGTGGGACTTGTAATATAAGCAATCTCTATAAGGTTTCCTTATATGATCGGAATACCTTTTACAAGCATATCATATTTATTTATTTCCTAATAAGGGTCTCCCTTATAGATGAAATATTCCCTTGCACACCAAAAATTCCTAAGATAATCCTAACTTGAAGACGAAGCAAACTCGGACTCGTCTGCGGAGAGGGAAGGCGGCGGCAAGGGGCGCCGCCGCGCGCCCGCCCTCGTGGGCCGGCGGCGGCCGTGTCAGCCCATCTAGCCACTCTCGGGCTGGCCCAATTCTGGTTCATGACATTCTACTATACATTCTAAATTATAAGTCGATTTGATTTTTTGGTGGATCCATGTTATGCACCTAGATATAATATTATGTTTAGTGCATAGCAAAATGAATGAATAAAAAGTCAAAACGACTTGTATTTCGGAAAACATACCGTCTCTACCTGAAAATAGAGAATGAGGAGCAATATTAATTCACTTTTCCTACTTATCAGTCGAAAGAAATCGCGTTTGTCTCTCTCTTGCAACGCGTTGTATGCGGAGGCCACACGAGTGCTGGGTTGTCCGGGTCCGTCTGTTTGCTTATTGGGTTCGATGCGCACCCGCTAACGCCAATCGAGCCCGTCGCCTCCCTCGCTGCGCCCACGAGCTCCCACTCCCACCTATGTCCTCATTTCGCTCCCTCCCCTCCACTTCCGCCGTCCTCCTCCATCCAAGCGAAGCCTCCTCCTCCGGGCGAGCACCACACCGGGCGCTTCCTCCAAAGAAACGGCCTCGGGTGGTGGCGGGTGCCCTGCTTCCCCCAGCTCTGGCGGGCGGCGTGGCCCACGATGGCAAGCACGTCCACCCCTACCCGTGTAGCATCTGCCCCCGGTGAGCACGGCCCCCAGCCCCGACGAGCTGTCGAACGGGCTCGCAGGCGCCCCGCGCCGCTGGTCTCCATCCAAACGACCCTGGTGGCGGGCGCCCGCTCGGCATCCGATTCCTCTGCCCCTCTCTGCGCTCCTCTCCGTCCGGGAGCACCAGGTCCTCCTCCTGTTGATTTGGAGGCTCGGTCGTGGCGCCATTGGTTGAGGTCGCCCGGTACCTTCATTGGCGCCGCTCTCTCCCCCTTGATTTGGGCTCTTTTTGTTTGGGATTATCTCATGTGTTTCTTCTAGATCTAGGTTATGCGTGGTTCGATTCATGGAGTCTTGATGTATCGTGGTTCGGTTCCTTGGATTGCATGGCTTAGTTCACTAGATTGGGAGTTGTCACTCCAGATTGTATTGGGATTTGCCTTGTGTGGTGGGGGATTGATCGGAATGGCGTTCGGGTCTGTCTATTTCGCTAAGTATCTCTCGATCTGTTCAATTTTATTGTGTTGAGAAGCTCTGTTATTATGTGGAAGTGACGAGGATGGAGATGGCATTTGGAAGGTCTCTGGAGGGAAATCTGGATCTGTATGTCACTCACTTGTCACTGGCTGAACTTCATGTTGCACCTGCAGTTCTAGGAGTATTAGTATTAATGAAGTGGCAGCAGGAACCCTACCTGGATTTGCATCTTCCTGCAGGGTGAGATGCAAACTAGATTAGTGCTTAGGTTTTTTTCCTGTAAATGTTAAAGATGAAGCTGAGAATAGCATATGTGCATTCAGAATTCCGGGAAGGAGGATTAGTTAGTTAATCTGTCCTGAATGCATTCTGGTACATCTGAGCTATTATTTTCTTTTTGTGAGTGCATCAGAGTGACAAAGTATATCTAAGCTTTTCTCTGATCAGGTGACAGGTGAGATGTACTGCCTTCAAAAATATTTATTTGTTCTCACAGAGTTCAAAAAAGTCCAGCAATGATATGTAGCATCTAAGTACATGTTAACGGGCACGAGTAAATGGGGATTGCTATTCAACTATTGTTCCAAGTTGTTGTGGTCCCCTTTTATCATTTTGTTTATACTTGTATCTTGATAGGTTGGGCGATCATTTCAGAAAACGTAGTAAATTTGCCACTTGTATGCAAATAACTTATACTTATTGGAAGGGGAGTGATGAATGTGAAAATGCTATTCCTGGTTGCTCGCTCCAACTTCCAAGTGTACATTGGAGGAGCCTATGCTGCCCATCATCAATGCCATGAGACAAGCTGTGGTTGTTCCCTCTGTCCATGAAAGACATATATATATATATCTTTGTTCTTGTTGGTCGTGATTGAATTCCCTTGACACTGAATTCTTTGTCGGTTTCCTACATAATCACTGACTATCGTTGCTTATGCATTTATTGGTTTGTGTAGGTATTGAAGTATCAGCATATCAAAAGTTCATACTGGTGGCCAGGTCTGCGAAGAATCAAAACAATACATCAGTAAGTACCATTGATCACCTTTCACTTGCAACGCTTGCAGCCTTACTGCCAGTTAACTTTCTCTCCTTTCTATAGATCCTTGTGGACGAGCTCTCCTCATGCATGTTTTATTATTATGTGATCGCCTCGTTTTTAATTAGCACCTTGATTTTATTTATTTATTTATTTATTTGCATGATTTATTCAATACCCTTTTGTGATGTGGTGTCGATTTGCTCGATGAGTTGTGTTTTTTTGCTCTATTATGGCTCAACCAGTCTAGTTCATGTGAGAGAGGAAGATGACACTGATTGTACTGTTAGCAAGCTCCAAGTACATGAGCGGTTTATATTTATATATACATATCCAATATAATTTCATTAACAACAAGTACTATTTGCACTATTCAAAATGTGCAATTTATATATATGTGATTTGTAATTTTAAAGATGATATATAATGTAATTGCATCAGCAACAAGTTAACAGGTCGGGCTTTGCTTCCTTGTCATGTTTGTGAAGATTAGTTTAGTGTCATGGTGTTGTATGCTTTTATTGCCTATAATGTGTGACCCCAAGGAGCAGCTGTATGATTTTTATTATTGCCTATAGCCTATAACGTGCAAAGATTATGATCAGTTTTGTTCTGTCCGTGGAGAATAAATGGATAATTGAGTGCTCCAGCCGCAGTCTGGCAGTTTTGTGCAACCAGCAGCTATTTAACCTCTACATTCGGCTGACTGTCCCTGCGATTTCCCCCTGCCATGTCGGATCCTGCCCCCCCCCACAGCACTTCCTCGCCTCAGATTGGTCCGCTCCTTGTGTGTTGATATGATCCTTCGTCAGATCCTTATGTGCTCACTAGATTTCTGATTTCTCTCCTTCTAGAGTCTCCTGTACCTTAGTGAACTT
The DNA here is from genome assembly GCA_015847255.1 of Hyparrhenia diplandra. Lineage (NCBI taxonomy): Eukaryota > Viridiplantae > Streptophyta > Magnoliopsida > Poales > Poaceae > Hyparrhenia > Hyparrhenia diplandra. Next base: position 768,305 of record JADLZK010008112.1, on the reverse strand, counting down.
AGTTTAGTAGATTAGCATTTCTGAAACTTATCCGGTTATATTTGATTTAGTTTAGAGATTTCCATTCTCATGCAGCAGTGTCATGAGATGAAATTGATATTTTGCTACGAGATGTGATCTATTTGCTTCAGCTGGTCTATGTTTCCTAAGGTTCACCATACTGCTAAGGGATACTTTTTCTATTTTTTTTTTTTTCGATCTGGTATGTCGAGTGGGCTGTAGCCTATGATGGTTCATGGTTTCAATAATTGGTGATGCATGGGGTTGGGACAACTTTTGATTTCGATATATGGATATGCTTTTGGGTAGGGCATGATGAATTCTGTCTTTTACATTTGGATTTGATAATGATAGCTTTTGTACCCAAAACATAGTTGGTGATGCATTCTTCTTTGATCCTAGCCAAAAGTTATTGAACATAGCACCTGATTTATTTGTGTTCATAGTCTCCACTGTTAGTTTGCATACGCTGTGCTCCTTATTATGTTAGAGCCAAATTTGGAATTCTCATGCAGCATGGAGATTATCTTAAAATAGCGATGGTTTTCCATAATTATTATACAGATTCACAAAAACATAAGAAACATGGTCACTGTGATTTTGACAGTAACTCTATACTACTTGAGTCCATAGTTTTTATTTGTTTGTTATCCCATTAGGTTAACTTTACCGTCAATTCCAGTTACATGATTCCTATGAAAGAAATTGACTCCATAAGACATCATTACAATTCTACTACTTTCTCTTATATATATCTAGGAAATTTTATATTTTGTTTCCATATCAAAAGATATGCCTCCTTAAAACAATCCCTAGATTCATTCCTTCTTACTATGAACCTATGATATGCTTTTTGGTTCTTTTGTCAGAAGGATTTCACCATCACAAACTTTATTTCACACCTGACTAGGACAAGTAATAAGCTGGAATTCTACAAAACCACTAAATATTCTCTTTTTACTACATACTTCCTAGCAAATTTATTGTTACAATAACTGCATCACGATTAACATATATCGAAATTAATCATGCAGTACCTGATACTATAACCTTTCTGCAGAGGATACTAAAACTGCATCTTTGAGTTTTAAAATTTCTGGCCCATCCATTGGTGTTGTCCTGCTCTTAACCTCAGTTCCTCTAACCTCCCTACGGAATCCAAGTTGTTGGCCTGCTTATTAACAAGAAAAATCACTGAACTTTGTATACCTATTCTCATATTGAAGTTTTGTTTCAAACAAGAGATTAAATACTAATTTACTACACCCTTTGCAGGAATGGTGATTTTCTGGAACTATGGATAGTACTGAAATACATTGAAATACATTGTTGCCCAGTTCACTAATTTGTTACTTGTCATGTATGCTACCAAGTTTGGCATGCCGAACATTGGCATGCTTTAATATGCTACCAAGTTTGTAGTGGATTACATCAGCCATGTAGATTATCCGGGCTTACTAAGCCATGTAAAGTAGCACACACCAGAACTTTGTTACTTGTCATTTGTGCCGCACACCTCATTTTTTGTACTTGTGCTAACTTAATCGCTGAACTTTATTTTTTGTGTTAGTATGCTGCTACTCTATCAGCGACTATTTGAAAGAAGCAATTAGTTAGATGTGAGTATGTTGCTGCTCTATTTTACTGTATATTATTTACAGTAAAGTATGTATACAGGCCATCTAAAGAATTGCAAACTAGAAAAATGTAAATTGCAAATATAGATCACTGCAATTGTAGTTCTAAGTATATGCAATTTGTTTCTAGCGTGCGGGTTGGTTTCCCATTTTGGGCTTGTTTGCTTTGACTCACTTTTTCTTCAAATATGCTTCCTTTATTGTGTGGTTGGAAGATGACATGGACACAAAAATTTTGCAATCTTCGGTGATTATGTAATGTTAATCTAGCAATGCTTTACACTCGATTGTGTGTGTGTTCTCCACCCTCCCGGCCCCGTGGTTCTGCATCTCTCCGTGTCACTCCTCTCCTCTCCTCTCGTTGTATTGGGATCCCCGACCGACTAAATCGAGTGTCCATCCAACCAACCAACTCAACTAATCGTACTCAAATGTCACTTGAGATGGGTGGTGGTGGGTTGGTGCTAGCCATACTAGTACTAGGGAAGGTACATGTTTGTTTGTTCTTTATTGATGGTGACTTTGGCTTGAATGTGAGGGCTTTTCCTTTGATGATAGGTCATCATAGAATTAGTGGCATATATGATGGTTTAATCACGGTGACTAAAATGGATGCTAAATTGCTAATAGTAGAAATAGTTGTTCGTAATAAGCTTCATATTCTAATGTATTTTTGTTTTACGCTAAATGATCATCCAATCCACATTAGGCAATCCCCGATTTATCTTGTCCCCCTTGCCGGCTTCTTCTAACTATTGTTGAACTGCATTTGTGTGGTGGACCTTCATTCTCGGTAACGATTTACTTTGGGGTAGGCCTTCTCTTTCATAATCGTACTCTCAATTCCTCAAGCCAATGATGCTTGCCAAAGACTTTTTGAGACAACCTTGTTATCTCAAGAATAATTGTTCGTGAATTGTTTCAGCTTGGCACTTTGCTCTATCCATCTATGGTCTGCAGCAAGTTCACTCATGAGAACGTCGTCGTGGTGGCGGCGGACACGGAGCATGGCATGAACTACATGCCTCATGGATTGGCTGCTAAACCGATCTTCGATGAACACGATGGCGCTAGAGAGAGCTTGCGGGTTACGGGGTTACCCGCCTGGATCATCTATCGGGTAAAGAGGCCTCCACACCACCAAACACTTTGTATCCCATGAGGATGTTTTTTGGATTTTTCTTCTTCTAGCGAATCTATAGATCCACCATGTGCATGTTGATCTTGTCATAGTGGGAACAAGATCAGTCATCCGATGAAACTTGTAGCTATTTTTGGTGATCTATATTGATGTCGTGTTACTCGCATGTGGAGGATGTGTGGACATGTCTACTCTCGGTAGATCTAGTTCGAGTTCATGTATGATGGAGTATGCTTGTTTTTTTCCCAATTTTAGACAGAAATTTCTGTGCTCGAATGTGTTACTTGTTGTGTTTCCATGGATTCGAGTACGAGTATGTTGTTGGGTTTGGTGCGTTTGATTCGAATGGAAGCTATTTGACATGCATGGTAGCCGCATGTCGATGTTGTCTGCCGCTTGAGAATTTAGAGGAACGTGTATGCGTGAGTTGAGTTGTTAATGAATAAGTGTTATGATATAACTTCTTTTCATCTCGCTCATTCATGATGTGTCTATAAATGCAACTAATGTACTTTAGGATAGCCTCTATAAATATTTTTGCATGGGGTGTTGAAGGACTGGAGTGTGCTTGTGTGCTCGCATGTTTTCCGGCCGGCAAGGCAGATGGCCATCTTGTTCTCGGTCAGGCCCATTTTCTAATCTTCCCAATAGTTCTGTTCAAAGTTGTGTTGTTTATTAAGTGAATGCAGAAATGACTTGCTACATCTATAATTAATCCCATAATTAATGGGTTCAAAGTCATGATCTTGTGAGGTTCTATGGGGGTTCATATGTCATGTAATCACTTCTTCTCTTTTTGTCATGAAAAGAACGAATCATATATCATGTATTGGTCGAGGCCATTTTCTAATCTTCCCAATAGTTCTGTTCAAAGTTGTGTTGTTTATTAAGTGAATGCAGAGCTGACTTGCTACATCTATAATTAATCCCATAATTAATGGGTTCAAAGTCATGATCTTGTGAGGTTCTATGGGGGTTCATATGTCATGTAATCACTTCTTCTCTTTTGTCATGAAAAGAACGAATCATATATCATGTATTGGTTGTTTCCTCCCTAGAAAGGGGAAATGTAAGTTGTATCTACTTGAACTCACTTTCCAAAAAGCTTGCACCCTTGAAGTAGTGCCCGCTTTAGTGATATCAGATTGGACTCAATGCATTTGAGCTTAGAATTTTCAATTCTGATAATCACCATGCCTAGCGCATGCATGTTAACTTGCTTTGTCATTCCATACCTATTTTGTACCTGAACATGTGGTAGGTCATGCTAGGAATCAAGCCTGTGTATATTGATCTGCACCCTTGTTACTTGATGGATTGCATGGGCATCCATTCTGAAGTCAAGAGATGGTATTACTGATGCAATGTGATCATATAGTGTATATAAGTTATAGACACCATCCTACTACCTCTTAGTCATCTGTTTTATCTTGATTTGTTATGTGAGTACTAGAGTATGCGCCATGTGTGTGGAATCATTCTATGATTGAGGAGTGTTTCTCATACATTCCTAGTAGGTTTGTAGTGCCCTATTCTGTTGTGTTTTAAAAAAATACAAATATAAATACTAATTAAATTAATTGCTATTATTAGTAATGTAAATTGCACATGGAAGGCATTGCAAATTTAGTGTGTAGCATACACAATTTTGATCATAGTAGTTCCTCTTTTTTATCCTATTTTTGTCCTCTTTTTTGTCCTTCCATAGAAAAAGAATTTTCCATTGTCTTTGTACTTATAATCTGTCATTTGTTCAATCATCTTGTCCTCACTAGTTCTTGCCAACAAAGGATTCTCACTTTAGCTTGTTCTCTGTCATTTGTCCTTTTTGGTTGTGTCGTGCTCAAACTAGTTTTGCTTGTGTGCCTCTCATTGGTTCTATTAATGGGAACAAGGTGCTAGTTCCTTGGGGTGTTTTCTCAATATCATTTCATCATTTTCTCGGACTGAAGAAATGAAGAGAATAATAGGTAATGAGTGTCCATTTTTCGGTGAAGAAGGCTAGTCCAATGCTGAAAGAGATTGGCCATCGGGTTGTCCCTCGCTCTCTAGTAGTTAAATAAATGCCGCCGCCGAAGCCTCCTCCAACCGCCGACCACCGCTCGACTCCCTCCGGCTCGGAGGTTGTCCTCCTCATCACTCCCAATCCCATGCCGCTACCTAGTGTTACTCCTATTGCCACACTCGTTTGTCCATGGGGCCACTCGCCCACTCGCGCTTTTTGCATCGTAGTTCGAGCCTTTCGATGCACGTCTTCTTTGCGATGTGCTTGCCGCTCTTCTTTCGTCACTTTGTGTGTAGTCTAGGTGTTTGATGAAATGCCAATGCAAGCTAACTATTGTTTTGCAATTGACTTCTATCTGCTAGCTTATGTTGGTCAATCTCATGCTACATGCAGCAATTGGCTGGCGCTTTGTCTTGTTATCTACATGGTGTTTGCCGATTCTTCTTTCCCTTGTCGATTAGCATAGCACATGTCGTGGAGTGGATGCTAGTGATGCATGAATGAGACCACTACCTACCGGCCCGAGCTATCCACGAAAGTGGATGCTAGTTTAAACATGTCATATATGCTCATACACATGTTAATATCTTCTTGTTTAGGCTTCCTAGGATGAGCTGCTTTGGAAGAACATAGTTTACAATATGTTGTCCACTATACAAGTTATACTGTCCAGTAGGCTAAAGTTAACCAAAAAACTTGAATATTGATCTTGGGTTGCTTACTTGATCAAAGGCACTTATTGCAATCATCGATAATGTTAATTGCAAGTAACGGGCATTGCAATTTTAGTTATGAGCATGCGCAATATTTGAAATTTTAATGAATGTGAAATCTGTGCAAGTTTCATGGTTAATTTGAGATGCACCAATCCTACACCCGTCCTTTTGTTGCTGGTTACGATGACTAGCGGCTCGGACGGTTCTGAAAATAATCAGCAGTAGCTTAATGGAAATTCTTGAGAGATTTTGATGACTATTGCCGGCAACTTCGAAAATGTACTTCACATCCGAGCCAAAGCATCTTGTGCGATAGGATGCTAATGCCATTGAGCTGGTAGCATCATTAGTATGGGAGAATAACTTCTTGAATTGAATAAAAAGAGGAGAAATTACGCACAAATTGTCTTGGGAGAATCTTAGCATTGGTTGTCTCATGTGTCCAACAATCAATGTCGTGAACTAGTTGGTTGCTAATGAAGAAACAGGACAAGAGAACCGCTTTGCGATAACTGCTTGAATTTTTTTATATGAGTGAACTATACCTTTTTTTACTAGTGAGTTTTTCAATATGTTTGTTGGCTGTTAAATTTTTCACGGTAGGCAAGCATAGCGAGTTGTTAAATGAAGCCCCCACGAGAATGTCATCCACCTTCATCTACCATTGCGGTTCAGCATACATGTTTCAATCACCTTCATCTGTAACAATATTTATTCATTCACATGCTCCACACACAAGTCGATTAGATAGGAGGCACAATTGCCGTTGCAGCCTTTGGTTCGGACATTACATTAACACTTTGAGTACATTCACATTCTTTTTACACTTCACAATAGTATTAGGGGATTGAATCCCGGGGAATAGATTCATTATGCCTCACACTTGTACAATGAAATAGTATTACAAAGTGTTACTGATTCATTCATGTAGAGTAATTGCGAGTAACAATGAGGATCCTCTTTTTTCTTGATATAATCAATAGAATGGTACAAGGTTGCCCCTTGTAATAAAAACAAATTGTTTAAAAACAAGCGAGACCCTGTGATACAAGACAACAAAGTACAAAATGACATCGCTTGATTCCCTATATAAAAACCTTGCTTGTTTGAAGGCGCCTTTTTGAAAATAACACTTTTAAACCGGTCGAGTGGGCGTTAGGGCCCTCGAGGGGCGAGACGCGAAGTCATCCACAGGACCCCGCGAATTGTGTTTGGATTGTCCCTTGTCTTGTATTGTGGTTTTTGTTGTCATTTGTATTGTATTTTATTGTCCCTTGTATTGTATTGTATCGTTCCTTGTATTGTATTGTGTTTTGTATTGTCCCTTGTCCTTATCTTTATCTTTATCTTGTACTTTGTGCTACTATCAAGGCCACTCATTTGCTATCAAGGCCCCTGGTTTTGGAGAGCGCAAGAGTCAATATCTTGATGACATTGCCACTCTCACTAGAGGTGAACTTTATCTTTAGTTATGACTTGATATACTCTTTTCTTTTTTGGGTGCCGATGATCATTTTCATTGGTCATTCTCCACAGTAATTGTCATCGAGAGAAGAAGTTGGATTATCCTTAGACAAGGTTGACAATCAGGTCCTAGGAACTGCTGCCAAGGTTGTAGTAACTAAGGATTCAACAACAATAGTGGGAGATGGCACTACGGGAGGAAGTAAACAAAAGGGTGGAACAAATCAAGAACCAGATTGAGGTTTGCATTCTGAAGATTCTTAAATTCTCTATTCCTCTGTTTTTCTTTCAAAATTTTCATTTCCTCTTGTGTTTCTCCTCAGTTATAGACAAGCTATAATACTATGCAAGTGTGTTGAAAGCAACCTTTTTATTTTGCAACAAATGGTTTTTGTCATATTCCTTGATGGTGGTGAAGAGTTCTAAACCAAACACAAAGCAAAAGTAAAGTTATGTTATGCTATTGCTATTGCCAAACCTGTCATGGGCGAGACTGGGTTGTTCTTTTTTGTCCAACACATAATGGCTTTTGGGTTTGTATGCTATGCTATTGCCAAACCTCTAGATAGTGAACAATAATGTTGAACAATTTGTCATATTGAGCTTAGCTTCTTTAGGATTTGTCTCTACAGAAAATGAAGAAACGGTGAACTTATGTCTTTTTTTCGATATGGAAATACACTTTTTGACAACAATTAGGTCTTGTTTTTTAAATGTAACCGCAATTTGATCAGTCATCAAATCAACAAAGTGTTCTACAAAGTTACATTGTCTCTGCAGTATGTGACTAGAAGCATTGTCGGATGGAGTCCAGGAACAGTCACGTATGTTGACCGAATTGCAATGCTCAATTGTTAGAGTCTTGGCCCTTGTTTTTTCTAGTAGTTAACTGAATTATAATGCTCTCAATTGCAAATTGTTATAGTCAAAATTGCAAAACCGTTATAGTCAAAATTGTAAATATTGTTAAGCTGTAATTTTTTTGTTATGACTATATGAAATTTGGATTGGTAAATGATCCTACATTGCTCGGACATCTGTGTTGAGGTTGTAGAGATTCTACATAGTGTGAAGAAAGGAAGGATAGACAAATCGAATAGAATTTGTGTTCAGATCGCACAAAAAAGAAACAAATCATACAGAGGAACAGTGGAAAAGCATGGACAATCAAGAGAGGAGAAAACAAGTTCGATCATCTATGTTTAGAGAAGGAAACGTGGAGGAAGGAGGATGAACAAAGGACAAACAAGAATAGAAAAGGGGACATACCAATCCGGTTGATCTTCTTGTCGTCCTGAATTCCTTGTAGATGCGTGATCGAGCGGGGTTACAACGAACGGCGTGTTGCGTTCGTGTTTCTTTCTTGAGGGAGGGATCAATGGCAATTCTGTAATAACTGGTACATTGTCCTCCAGCTGTAATGGTTAACGGTTTCAATCTAATACCCGTTAGTATTTGTGGGCCCATTAGGAAGTAGTTGCACGCACATTTCGGTGCTAGTTAGCGGCGCTTTTCGATTACTGGCTCTTGGATGTCAATCGGACGTTCCGGCTGGTTTGCAAGATTTGGGGGTTAATTTCTTGTGAAAGAGATATAGCAAGTCCCATATTAATTAATTCTACTCTATATATAGGCTCTTATTAAAGTCTTGGTTTTGTCGGGACTATTCTCACAAGTCCCGCTATGCAACCCGCCAGAGATAATGAGCCAACAAGGGCCCAAGACACCGCACTAGTTGGGCCTCACGTCGCGCCCTAGGGTAGCGTGCCGTGGGAAGGAGGGAAAGCCATTGCTGCCCGTGAACATTACCACCCCAGTTATTGTTGCCGGTTTCATCGTCAACTACCATATCAAGTCTTTTAGGAAAGTGTCGGTTAAGATAGGAGTCAAGTTTGTTAGATAAAAAGGAGAATTTTGTTGAGAAACATAACCCTAACATAATTATGGGCTCATACCGAATATACGCCTGAAGGGTTAAGACTATATAATGGAACCTGTACCCATCTATAATGAATAAGAGAATACTAGTTCAACAATATTTGCTCTCCTTCGTGTTTATCTGGTGTGCTACCGGGGAAGGGATACGGGAGATCATCTACACCTTCTCACGTCTCATACGCTACGGGAAGGGAAGGGAATTGGATCGGGGATCCTCAACGACACCGTTATTTAACACGTCATCGGCACGCTCTACAAGAACTCATCAACGACGAACAAGAGTCGTTCTTTTCCATGGAGGCTGAAGAAGAATTTTGCCTTGTTGATAGCGCTGCCACAAATTCAATACTACGAGACAAAATATTTTCAGACACCGCAGAAAAAGACTGAAAATATTACCACGATTGCGGGTAGAAACAACCAAATCGTTGGCTCTGGTAGAGCCGTGGTCGTACTCCCAAATAATACTAGCATCTTCATCGAAGAAGCGTTTTTGTACCCGAAGCTGCATGCGTACTCTCCTCACATTCAAAGATATTCGCCGTAGTGGCTATCACGTCTGGCCGCCTTTGTGACAATGGTGCTGAATACCTCTATATCACAGCAGCGGATGAATGTGAGACTAAAGTGGTCGAAAGCGCGAGGCACCTCCTCTAGAATATATTACACAAAAATTAAGCCACCTCAAGAACATATTGCGATGTCCACTATATTTAAAAATCCTGAGTCTTTTACGATCGGCATGAAAGACTCGGGCACCCTGGATTAAGAATGATGTGGAACATCATCAAAGCATCTGCTGGTCATGGCATTAATACCACACAAATTCCTAAAGACTTTCTATGCGTGTCTTGTGCTAAAGGAAAATTAGTAACAAAGCCCTCTTACCTAAAGATAAATTTTGAGTCCCTAGGATTTTTGGAGAGAATCCAAGGTGACATTTGTGGCCCTATTCATCCCCTGTCGGGACCTTTTAGATATTTCATGGTGCTTATAGATGCTTCTACTAGGTGGAGCCACGTATGCCTGTTGTCTACGCGGAACCACGCTTTTGCAAAACTAATTGCCCAAATTATCTGATTGCGTGCCAGCTTCCCGGAGAACCGCATAAAACCAATCGGGATGGACAATCTTTGGAGAGTTCACCTCAAAAACGTTCAATGATTATTGTCTTGCTTTGGGCATAAATGTAGAACATTCATTGCCCCATGTGCACACCTGAGCAGGGCTTCTTGAATCTTTAATAAAAAAGAATAAAATTAATTGCCGGACCACTTCTCCAAGATAGCGAGACTTCCCACCGGTTGTTGGGGACACGCGATCTTTGCACGCTACCGCCTTAATCAATATAGACCATCTGCATCTCACTCTTGCTTCCCCACCCGGTTAAGCGTGGACAACAACCAATGATTTCCCATCTGCGAAAAATCGGTTGTCTTTGTATATGTGCCGATATCACCATCCAAGCGTACAACTATGGGACCTCACCGGAAGAGCTGAGGGATTTATGTTGGTTATGACTCTCCGTCCATAATCAAATATTTGGAGCCTAAAACGGGGGATCTGTTTACGGCTCGATGCACGATAGCATCTTCGATGAAGAGAATTTCCGGCATTAGGGGAGGATTGTACCTTAATAATATAGAATGCCGAGAAATAGATTGGACTTTGCAAGTAGCATTCAATCACTTGATCCACGAACTAAAGATACTGAACTTGAAGTTCAAAAAATTATAAACACGCAACAATTAGCAAATAATCTACCGGATGCATTTCTTGATATAAGAGGAGTGTCAAAATCGTATATTCCCCGCGGGTGATGCAGGAGAGAGAGTGGAAATACCCCCGGGGGGCATGAACACTATCCAAATCCCCAATCCTAGGAAAAGGGAGGGAGATCCAGATGACTCGGCACGAGCTAAACGGGGACGCCCGCAAAGGCAAGTTGCTAAAGAGAATGCATTACGCTCCCATTCAGTCGTCCCTGTAGTGACACATCCTGAAGATGAAAGTCCTAGTGCAAATGTGCGCACAAATACAAATAGTAGCACAAGGACAACGGAACAACCAGTCTCGAGTAATTTGGGAAATCATGACGAGCTGGATGATTCAATTGAAGAAATTGCCATAAATTATCTTTGAATCTGGAGAATCATATAATAGAAAGACTACGGATGTCAACATTAATTTCGTCTCTAAAATCGCGAAGCGATTAACCAGGGATCCCCGAACCAAAGTCCATGGCAGAGTGCCGGAAGCGCTCAGATTGGGTCAAATGGAAAGAAGCAATAGAGACGGAATTGCGCTCGCTTTCTAAGAGGCAAGTATTCGGGCCAGTCGCCCGCACGCCCCCCAAAGTATTCCCTGTAGGATACAAATGGGTGTTTGTTCGAAAGAGAGATGAGAACAATGTGGTGGTGAGATACAAAGCGAGGCTTGTAGCACAAGGGTTCACGCAGAGACCCGGCATTGATTATGATGAAACATATTCTCCAGTTATGAGTGGCATAACGTTCCGATATTTAATATCCATGGTAGCAAGTTTAAACTTAAAAATGCAGATGATGGACGTAGTGACCGCATACCTGTATGGGTCGCTGGATTCGGATATATATATGAAAGTCCCTGATGGATTGAAACTTCCGGATTCTAAAACAAATCGCAACATGTACCGTATCAAGTTGCAGAGGGGCCTTCGTATGGGCTTAAAAGCGATGCGGCGAATGTGGTACAATCGGCTAAGTGACTTCCTCCTGAAGAAAGGATACGTTAACGATACTGATTCTCCCTGTGTATTTATTAGAAAATCCCAGAAGGTTTTCTGTATCGTTTCAGTCTATGTTGATGACTTAAATATCATAGGCAGTGAAGATGATATTAAGGAGGCAAGCACCTACCTTAAGGCGGAGTTTGAAATGAAAGACTTGGGATTGTACACCAATCTACCTACACGAAGAAGGTTTTAGAAAGGTTTAATATGTCAAAGGCTCATCCCGTTCATACCCCGATGGTTGTCAGATCACTTGAGGTCGACAAAGACCCATTTAGACCAAGAAGTGTTGACGAGAAGCCTTTAGGACCTGAAGTTCCCTATTTGAGCGCTATTGGAGCACTAATGTACCTTGCGAATTGCACAAGGCCTGATATTGCATTCGCGGTGAATTTGCTAGCTCGTCATAGTGCAGACCCGACCAGAAGACATTGGGTAGGCGTTAAGACAATACTTAGATACCTGAACCGAACCCAAGATCTTGGCTTGTATTTCCTGAAGAATCAAAATCTAAGATTGGTTGGGTATGCGATGTCTTTGGGTATCTGTCAGATCCGCATAATGCAAAATCTCAAACTGGTTTCGTGTTTCTCTGTAGTGGTACAGCTATATCCTGAACATCTTGCAAACAAACCTTGGTTGCAACGTCTACAAACCACTCAGAGATAATTGCATTATATGAAGTTTGCACGTGAATGTGCCCGGTTACGGCGGATGACTAACCATATCCAGAAGTCATGTGGCCTTAGTACCGTTGACACCCCCACTGTTATCTATGAGGATAATGCAGCATGTGTTGCACAAATGCAAACGGGCTATATTAAGAATAATATGACCAAGCATATATCTCCTAAATATTTCTATGCTCACGAACTCCAGCAGCAGGGTGAGGTGAATATTTTGAAAGTCCGGGTCGTGTGAAAATCTAGCGATTTATTCACTAAATCTTTGCTAGCTACTACATTCGAAAAATGTATTCACAATATTGGTATGAGACGCATCGAAAGACCTACAAATTTCAGGGGAGATCGCCCCTAAATTGCCCTTAATGTTGGGTCTAGAAGATCTTGAAATTTATAATCTTGAAGATTGTAAAATGTCCTCGAAGACAATTGTTGTACTCTTTTTTCCCATAAATGAGTTTTCCGAAGTTTCTCATAATGGTTTTTAATGAGGCAACAAGTGCAATGCATCCGGCGGCACTATGTACTCTTTCTCCATATTTTTCCCATTGGGTTTTTAGGAGTTTTAATGAGGCATGAGTTGACCGTGGTATTCGCCCAAGGGGGAGTGTTGAGAAACATAACCCTAACATAATTGTGGGCTCATACCGAATATACCCCTGAAGGGTTAAGACTATATAATGGAACCTGTACCCATCTATAATGAATAAGAAAATACTAGTTCCACAATATTTGCTCTCCTTCGTGTTCATTTGGTGTGCTACCGGGAAGGGATATGGGAGATCATCTACACCTTCTCACGTCTCATCTGCTACGGGAAGGGAAGGGAATTGGATCGGGGATCCTCAACAGCACCGTTATTTAACAAATTTGAGTCCTATAAGGATCTCCTAAGATTGCTTAGTGACCAAGTCTCATAGGGTACTATAGTCTATAAATACTAGGATCATGTAATCGTTGCAATCAAGAAAAGGAATAGTAGGACTTTGACCTCCCGCTCTCAAGCTCTCAACCCGCAGCCACATCCTCTCCTCCCTCCCCGCGTGCGCCGTCCCCTACCTAACCCTAGCGCTGCCGCCCTACAAATGCGTTGCTACCCCGTGGCCATGCTGCCGGTGATCCCCTGGCTAACCCTCTGAAATCTGGTATTTGGAGACCACATGGATCCTTCGGGCAAAAATCCGATGGTCGCCACCTCCAAGCACGCCAAAATCAGGATGGAGATCGCGAAATTATCCACCATGAACAACCACTCCGACATCGTGGAAGTCACGAAAGGACACAAAAGTTCTAAGAGCTTTTCGGTAGTCGCAACAATTCCATATTCGCAAAAGGCCTAGGTAGCCAAAAAATAACATGACGCAGGTCTCCAACACTGCCACCGCAATCATCGACATCATGATGGCAACACCCCCTGGCAAACCCTCCGACAACTATATACATGATGATGAAAATTCTACATTGCAACATTTATGTTCTACTTTCATCAACTTTATTGATCTCGAGAAAAGAGATACATGATGATGAAAATTCTACATTGCAACATTTATGTTCTACTTTCATCAACTTTATTGATCTCGAGAAAAGAGAGAAAAGGTAAAAATTGCTAGCAAAATGTTTCACAACACGTTGTCATCACATCAAACTTTACGTCGACTTACCATTGAAACCAACAAAAGGTCGAGATGGCCAACTAGAGGGGTGAATAGTTGTTTGCAATACTTAATTGCTTCGATTAGCAAATAATACTGCAGAATGAAATTAACGTCTAGCCACCGAGTATACCTATTCATCTATTATCACAAGCACCCTTAAAAGATCCTACACAAATCCAGTTTACAGGGTCACACAAACCTAAGTAATTAGTAGTCAAGCAAGCAAAAGAACGTTTCTACACATATTAGTCAGCAAAGATAAACACTAAGCACAAGCTACACTAGTTAATACTACTCAAGAAGCTACTCAATTAGTCGAGCTACATAAGTAGACCTAAGCTTTTTGTGGGCTAGACTGGGCTGAAAAAAGGGCGATTATTTGGGTCAAAAAAGTCCTGTCCATTAACGTTCCCACTAGAAAAGTCGCTCCTTTATTTAGATCAGGCCCAGGCCTAGGTAGGCCGCTCACACATTTTACTGTGTGCTAAAAACTACTCCCTCCATCCGGTAAAAAATGCAATTGTAGCACTGAGTACGGAAACCAAGACAGCTAGCAAAATTACCAAAATGCTCTTGTGTACAGTTATGACCTTTTCTGCAGCCCACGCTTTACCAGCAAGGAAAAACCTGCTGTACACGGACAAAATGCTCTAGAATTGGAATGAGTGGACACCAAGGTGCTACGTCAATGCATGAAGGTAGCAGGTGTTCACAGCCGACTGGTCTACGGTATTTCTATTAGGGCCGTACGAGTTTGTTTCATGTGGTCAGATTGGAAGTGTGTTTTTTTTCGCAAAATTTCAAAAGCTACGATTGCGTTCTTTTCTGGACGGGGAAGTATAATTTAGGCCAGATTCAGATAAAAAGTTTTTAGGCACCAGCATATGGGCCAAGACTCGTTAGGCTCGGGTCATATACTTGTGCCTAGAAAATGCCTATTGTTATGTTTACTGTTTTGATGTTCGTCATGTCGGTGTTTGGTTCAGCCGTAATTAATCTGCGACAACGCGAATTGGCTTGTAGTCCAATGGTACGGCGGTCCAATTGGGGCGCTACCCACCAGGGGTTCAAATCCTCGGTGCTCGCACCTTTCTTGGGATTTTCCCGGGATTTTCGGCGTTATGCATTAAGTGGTAGCGGCGTTCCCCGTCGACGGCGAGGCGCCTCACGGTGACTTCGAGAATCTCCAGATCTGCCGGCTGCCCAGTCCTTCGGAGGTGCTCATAAGGGTAGGGTTTGCGTGCGTGTGTTCATAGGGGTGAGTGTGCGTGCGTGTTGTGAGTGTCTGCGTTGTGCGTGTCGTTCTAAAAAAATTAATCTGCGGCAACGCCATGACTTTAGCGCCAAATTGGTTTGCCACACTTTGAGGCGCGTCTTGCCGCGTGAAAAATGAACTGGCGAGCGATGGCGAGGTCATGGCATGCAGCAGCAACTCATGACGAACCAGACGCAAACCAAAAATAGGGCGCGCAAGGTGCGGCACGATGCGGCAAGGTGTTGTCCAATCTAACTTGTATGTTAAAGCTTCACGTGGTGCTAGTATCTAGCTCGCCGTGCTTGTGTGCCTCTTAAGTGAGAAAGTACTTGTTAAGGCTTTCTGTATCATCTAAATGTAACGCTTTCTGAATTTAATAAGAGTTTCCTTATTAAAAAAAATATGCTAGTATCTAAGATCGTCATGATTTATATTCTAGTTTTAATGTTAAAATTGTCTACTTTCTCAACAAAAAAAAACACCTGAACACATCATCTAATAATACAGTAATACCAGCAAGCACATACATCATACACGACAACTCCTCAAGTATCTAGTAGTACTACTAAAAGGGAAATAAATCTGGCGAGTGGGTGGGTGATCTAGCGAGATCACCCATATCTATCCATATCCGGCCAGGTACTACACACTACTGAGGGTGTAGAGCGTGCGGAACTCCTCTGCATCGATCCAGCGCCTTGGGCCAGTGACGCTGTGATTGTCCAGCACCAGCACATGCAGCTGCTGACCGCAGAATCTGTAGGCGAAGCAGACCACTGCGTGCCAGCCGACCTGACCACGGTAGAGTTGCTCGCTCATTCTCCTGTCGTCGTCGTTCTGGCCACACCCGCGATACGCCAGCGTGTCGCCGGCGTCGGCGTCGAAGCGATAGTACCACGGGCAAACCCAGAGTACCCCGACGCAGGGGCCATAAGTGTCCAGCAGCTCAGCCACACGGGCATAGAGACGTCCGGCGACGTGATAATCCCGCAAGCTGTGCCTGTTCCACGAGCTCAGTGGCAGGATACACGGTGCCAGAGTTGGCGCATTGGTGGTGGTCGCCGGAACGCCCCCCCATCTCCTGTATCTTGGTCAGGACGTCGCCCACACACGCCCCTTCATCGGTCCAGACGCCGTCATCACGACACTTGTTGAAGAGCTGGTGGCAGACCACCGCGGCAAACGACGACGCCTCGCCGTAGAGCTTCTCGTGCTCAAGCCGGTGGATCGCCTCTACACACACAGTGCAGGCGACGAGAGCACAGGTGCCTGCATGCCATGCCAACATAACTTGTAATTCCTCATAACAAACTGAACGGGAGAGAGTCAGATCATATCTTTTTTTAGCAGAGAGTCAAATGTGTGGGCAGAGTAGTCACGCTCTCATACCTCGTACTGGCTGCTTCATGGGGTGGCCCAGATATTGTTCCCAGCTGAGCTGCCGCGTGACTGTCCCGATGGGCTGGCCTAACACCGTACAATCGAGTCTGAATGTGTTGGGCCAGCGCTGCTGGGCTAATGTTTGATGGTTTGGGCCTCCGTCAAGTTTCCTGCCCGGAAGGAGGAAGTCTTCTCATTTACCTTGTGACGAAATTCTCAAAAAAAAAAAAAAATTTACCTTGTGACGAATAAAGAAAACCATAAGATTTCAGACCAAAAAAAAATAGCAAGTCAAAAAAGTTTGAAGAAATCTATGAAAAATAGCAATATCCTAATATACCTCGCCCTTAGGTAACTCTTGTATGTGCTATGTAGCAAATTTGGGGACCTAAAAATGCAATTTTAGAAGTTTGCGACCTACAGTACGAGTTTAGATACTAGACCCAACATGTCACATCAATGTCAGTGATGTTCAGGTTGCCACGCCAACAAATGGAGCGGGGTCAAAACATGTTTGTACCACTGCTAGAGCTCAGCAAAAGTTTAGGGATCCAAAAATAAAAACAAGAAATTCACAACCTGGATGGAACAGTGCAGCTCGCATGGAAAAAGTCACCACCTCGCAAGGTTAAGGACCGCACGCGTATTTTACTCTCATGAATATATAGCTTTTATATATAATGGATTTATTTGCTGTCATAAATTTTGTCAAATTTAGAATAGTGTGACTTTGAACAAAATTACAATGTTATATTCCAAGTACATCGATGAAGTTGTTGACTAGATCCAGAAATTTCGATTCGATCTCTAATACAACCCCTTTTCCTGTGTAGTTATATATATGCTAGCTTAATGTGTTGCTGTTTTTCCTCTACATCATCACTTCAGCTCTAGTCACCCGACACGAAGCCCGCTGTAGGCCGGGCCTGGCCGAACCCAAGGCACGCGGGCGGCACGGGCCGGCATGATTTTTAGAGAAAGCACGATGAGGCCCGTTAGCTAGAAAGGCCTGCTAATAATCCCCCTCCAACCCTCCCGGCCGCTCGGCCCAGCTCGACCACCAACCCAAAGCCAGCAGCCCCGCCTCCTCCTCAATCCTATCCTATCTACACGCCACGCTCCGCTCCATCCGAGTGAGCCGACGACCGCCGCGAGGGCTTCCGCACCACCGGGCGCCACCTCCTCCTCCCCGCCCGACGCCTCGCCGGGCCGCCGCGCCTCCTCCTCCTCCTGGTCAGCCTCCTCCGGGCGCCGCCGCGCCCCTCTTCCTCGCCGGCAGCCCGCGGCCCCGCATGGTCACCGCTGAAGCGGCGCGACGGCCTCCCGCCCGGCCGGCGTCGGCGCGGGCGACGGCGGCCTCCTCTGCGGGCGGCGGATGAGGCCCCCCTCGCACGGCAGGATTTGAGCGGTGTCTCCAGTGGCGTCCGGCCCGGCGAGCCAACGACGAAGCGGCGTCCCTCTCTAGGCCTTGGGCGGCCGATATGCTAATGGCCCCGTGCTCTTGGGCCGGCCCGACACGAAAATAGGCCCGTGTGCGTGCTTGGCGTCGGCTAGGCCCGGTGCACAGTGTAGCACGGCCCGGTGGCCCAGTGGGCCTCTTCGTGCCGTGCCCTAACTGGCCGTGCCTGGTACGGGTCCGGGCCGGGCCGGCCCGTTGCACATCTATATCCTCTCCTCATTGGCCAAACTCGTACCCATGTGGTTTTAGTATTTATTATTTGCGGGCGTACGGTCAACTTGGTCGTCACAAATAGTTTGGGTTTGGGTTTAGGTCTCTTGTGCTTGTGCCCGAGGATTAGAAGCAAGCGAGCAACTGCATGCAGCTGGATGGTGGTGTGCACGTGACGGGGGCCACTTCACAACAGCGACAGCTCGTCGCGGCTGCGCACCGGGACCTGCTGGAATTCTGGGAACAGCATGCGCGCGACTGGGTTTGGGTTTGGGTTTGAGTTTAGGTTTAGGTTTGGGTCTGGGTCTGGGTCTGGGTAACACAAAGTCACAAACCCCTACGGTCTGGGAGAGTGCACGCGTCGATCGGTAGGGAGCCGCGGTCTGTCTGGGTCTGGGTCTGGGTCACAAACAAAAACCCCAACCGCCGGCGGCATTGACACTGTGCGCGCGATGGCACAGAAGGGGGTGGCGTACTACTGCCAGATCCTTCCCGGCCGGCGACACCTTCACCTACAGCTTACGCCTGGCCGGGCATGTACGTGTACGAAGCGTACTACGACTACGAGATGCAGCGCTCGCCGTGCTCGACTACGAGATGCATGTCGTCATGGCGGCGCAGCCTGGCGTGCCAGACTCGAGAGGGAAGAAAGCTAGCTAGCCAATGGATCACAGTGGAAGACCCGACCCCATGCATCATCCGCACAGCAGCGGCGAGCCCGCGAGGGGCAGTGGCGGCATCACCACGGGGAACGAGTAGATGGCAGGCCGTCAGCAGCTAGCGTGGTCGATCCAGACGGTCCGCCATGGATCGACGACCATGTGGTGGAAGCTAGCTGATGAGCTCCATGGAGCTGTGGTGGAGGAATCGTGGGTCGAGAAGGCAAGGATCTAGAAAACGATCTACCAGAAAATCAGAAATGGATGAGAGCTGACCTCAGTTGAAGAACGCGTCACCGGTGTGCGGAAGCCGCCCACACGCCGCTCCACCAGCTGAACCAAGCCGCCGTCGACCAGAGCACCAGTAACCTGCTTGTCCATCGCCGCCTGCACACTCAACCTTGACGGGTCACCGGCTGCGGTACGGTGGCTCGTCGGCGCCGGCCCAGAGGTGGCCGGACGATCGAGGGGAGAAGTGGCTTGGCAGTGCTAGCACGTGTACAGCAGCTCCGGCTGAGTGCGCCGCCGATGGCCACGGGAGAGGCTAAGGAAAGGAGATTTGCAGGGAACGAAAATGTTGTTGAGAAGAAGAACTAACGATGTGTTGCACTGCACTGCCCCATTTGTAGGCTACCTCATCAAACCAGACCTGGACCAGACCCAGACCCAGACCCAGACCCAGAACTGAGCTGATGTAGCAGCGCGGCGTCTTGGCACTGCTTGACGTTGTACTTTGTTACAGACGGGGTGAGACTTGAAAGACGCGGCAACAAGCCAAGAACAGCTAACGTAGCTAGCGCCATCCTGCATGCAGAGTAGCTTTTTGAAACAAATATAGATATGATATTGGAGCAATATATTGGAGCTTCTAGTTTTAATTTGACCAACAGTACGTACGTATCATGCACATGCAGCGCCAA
The DNA here is from genome assembly GCA_015847255.1 of Hyparrhenia diplandra. NCBI lineage: Eukaryota > Viridiplantae > Streptophyta > Magnoliopsida > Poales > Poaceae > Hyparrhenia > Hyparrhenia diplandra. The sequence continues at coordinate 748,413 of JADLZK010008112.1, read as the reverse complement.
ACAAAAGGGGGCTTCCTCTCTCCTTCAGTTCAGGTTTGGGTTTGGGTCCAGGTCTCTGCGGTCTCTGCTTCGCCCATATATATGACGCTGTGTCCAGTTCAGAGGTAGTGATATGTTCATTCACCGTGACGAACCAGTGCCAAACCTGTCCGCCGGTTACACACATAAGAGAAGGAGCTAAAATATAACAATAAGGAAGACCCAGACCCAGACCCAGACCTACATAGTGATGGAGAAGCGCGCTATGGCGGTAGACAAGACAACACTGCTGTACTAAGAAGCAAAAAGCAGCGACATATGGAAAAATCAGCGGAGACAAGAATAAACATTTCATTAATAATTATTAGGCTAATAAATACATAGCCACAGCAGGAATACTACCATCATCTAGCACATTTTTTTTATTTACAGTAGTTCAGTCACTACCGGATTCCCCCTCTTTGCTGAAGGTTAAATATTTGCCTTGAGCTTCTTATCGGGCTCACGGCAAAGAGGGTCTTTGCCGAGAGTGCTGTCGGCAAAAATAGCACTCTCGACAAAACTTCTTCGCCGGGAGCGCGACTCTCGACAAAGATTTATTTGGCGAGAGCCTGGACCAGCTCTCTTGGCAAAGGGGCTGGCGTCGGCACGCCACCCTCCATCCCCTTTGCCAAGAGCACACTGTCATGTGCTTGGCAAACAAATTTTCCCGAGGCAAAGGGCCCCTCTTTTGCCGAGAGCTTTCAGCAACCCTAGGCAAAGGACCCCTCTTTGCCGAGAGTCCACCTCTCGAATCTCGGCAAAGACTTTTTGCCGACGACCTCTTTGTCATCACGTCTTTCCCGAGAGTCTCCGTCGGCAAAGCCTTTGCCGATAGGGAAAGGGTCTCTGCCGTGGCGACAAAGAAGGCTATTCTGGTAGTGAGTGTTTCATTACTATCTAAATAAATATCTTAAAACTGTATCAGTACTCATTTTAACATTCTAGTCACATGTATATTTGTGACGGTAGTAGTTAGGCAAAATTGGTCTCCTTGATGACCCAAGCCAGATGCCCACTTTATTCGCTTACTTCGATCCGAGCTGCATATGTGCGTTCGTTCGTCGAAAAAAGGGAACCATCCGACCCAGAAGGCAGTAGCTAGCACTGCATTGTTGTTTTGCAAAACGCGGCAAGAAGCCAAGAACAACTAACGTAACTTTTTGAAACAAATATGAGCCTGTTTGGCGGGGCTCCCGCCGGCTCCTCCACCGTAACGGCACCGTAGCTCGCAGGAGCCGGAGCCGGGGAGCCCTAAAATTGAGCTTCTCCACCTGTGAACAGTGGCAGTTTTCAGTGAGAGAGGGGAGAGGGAGAGAGAAAAACCGGCTCCTGTAAATAGTGCCACTACAGTGTCATCCTTGAGGAGCCGGAGCCGCAGCTCCTACTGTCAAACAGGTCCTATATGTGAGGAAAAACTACAACAATATATTGGACCTTCTAGTTTAATTTGACCAACAGTATAATATACAAACATGCCGCGCCAGACAAAAGCGGGATTCCTCTCCTTCAGTTCAAGTACAGTTTGGGTTTGGGTCCAGACCTCTGCTTCCCCCATATGACGCTGTGTCCCCCATATGTTCATTCACCGTGAGGAACCAGTGCACGAGGCGTACAGACCCAAACCCAAACCTGTTTGCCAGCTACACACACATAACAGAAGGAGCCAAAATATAATAATCCGCAAGACCCAGAGTACCAGACCCAGACCCAGACCTATATTAATATAGCGATGCAGAAGCGCGCTATGGCAGTAAAGCGACACTGCTAATAAATCAACGACATAGAAAAAACAGCGAAATAAGGGAACCAGCAAAAAGCAGCGACATGCAAAAATCAGCGGAGACAAGAACAAAGCTAATAAATAAATACATAGACAGAGCAGGAGTACTACCATCATCTAGAACATTTTTTTTATTTGCTGTTTTAGACGTCGTCCATATATGCCTTACTAAGCTCACCAATTCTTTTTTTTCCTCAATCACATAAAAGTTTTTCACGTATTTTCATTAAGGCGAAGTTTAATATTACAACTGGGATGCAATTACAGATTTACGGTAAGCACTGATCGCTCATCATTCCGAGCACTAATGGATTACTCGTTGGAGAAGACATCCAGGTGCTTGGCCCGGCATGCACCCACTGCTCCGCCTAGGCTTGGATCACAGCCGTCAAGGCACGGACCTTGGTGGCCATCCCACGGAAACATCGCTCGGTCCGCTCTTTCCACACCTCGCATACAATTAGCGCAAATAATGAGTCCGACCCTTTGGCAAGGCTTTCAGTCTATGCCTGTATTGAGCTTATAATAAATAAGCTATGAAAGTACCAAAAACATTTTTATATTTACAGTACAGTATTCAATTACAATCTAAATATCTTCAAAATGTAAAAGTACTCACGTTAACATTCTAGCCACGCGTATATGCGATTGTTTGTCAAGGAAAGAAGGGAACCATACCCAGACCCAGACCTGAAACTGAAATTGTCGTTTGCAGTACGCAGCGTAAGAACAACAGAAAAAAAAAAAAAAAAAAAAAAAGAGCTAGGCTACCAAAGACAAGATTACAAGAATTAGCCATGCGTCAGTATACGTCAGCAAGCTAAACACAGCGAGAGCAATCAAGAGCACTACTATACTTCCAGGTTCCAGCTGCTCAACAATAATATTATATTTTGGTCCCATATATTTAGAGTCGAAGAGTAAAACAATTGAAAGCTTGGATGTGACACGTGGATGCTATGTGTTCATATAAGTAATAATATAGTCCGTGAAGTAGGAATTATAGTTCGTTATAGCATTATATATATTGATTATATATTCCAATTTGATCAAGTTTTTAGTTTTGTTAAAAGTTAATCCTATCTAGTGGTGAGGGTGAGTAGAAGGCAGTTAAAATTCTCCACAGGAACCCTTGACCTGTAACATATGAAACCCGGCCGGCGAACCTCACTCATAACCGTCAAGATCACACACACTTCAATTTGTGGCGAGTTGATCCTAGAAACAATTAGAACTAGCTAGCTCAAAAGAATTCAGAAGAGATTGAAGCAAATGTAGTACTGATGCTTGATAAAAAAACTTGCAAAAGCGACGATCATGCCACAAAGCTAAAAATTACAGCTGTTAAAACAGCATGGCAATTTAAAGCACCTGAGATGAACATTTATCCTGCTACTGCTCACTGACAAACAACTACGAAAAGAAAAATTGTTCTGAAAAACAAAAGGAAGATAAACAGAATGTTGTTTAAGTGCAAGGAAACTAATCAAAGCTACAGACAATCAATCACTATTCAGGCAGTAATGATTGCTTTACTATAGCAAGAAAGTGACATCTTAGAAAGGCTTAATTTTCATTCACGTGCAAACCTGAAACATCGATTGTCTGATTGTTTTTGAAGCTCTGTACCGAACCCCTGCAGTTCGTTGCAACCCTGTTCACTAATCACCCTGCAGACGTGGTTAATTCTCTCTACCTAATCACCCTAGCAATATTCAAAGACTCGGCCCCCGTGTCGCCCCCCCTCGGGCGACTCGGGCGGCGCCTAGTCCCGCCGTCAACCAGCTCCCTACCCCACATCCCTACCTCGCCGTCGCCGAGGGACGCCGAAGCCCACTCGGCTCCCCGTGATGGCGACGGCGGGCCTCTCTTCGTGGTGGCTGCGTGCTCGAGCGGGTGGGGCACAGCAGCTCTTCCTTCCCGGCGGCGGCGCCCTTCCCCCGCACCGGCGACCGGAGTTGGGGCCTCGACGGCCGGATCCCCGGGGAGGGGGGGGGGGCGCCGAGACCGATCCGGTGGCTGCGCTGGCCGGGCCTCCGCCGGGGGTGCTCTTGGCCCTCGATGGCGGCGGGGCTGCTCCGGCGTTGGGCGCGTTCGGGCGGCGCCGGGTGGGCGGCGACTGGGGCTCCGTCTTTGTGGTGACGGCGTTGGCGGCAGGAGACGAGCCCGGCGGTTGTGGTGGCCGTGGGGTGGCACCAAGTGCCCCCCCCCCGATCCGGATCCGGGGGCTGCGGTGGTGCTTGTTGCGGGTGGAAGATGGCCGACGACTTTGGTCGGTGCGTGCTGCGTGGCCCCGTGCGTGGACGGCGGCGGTGGTGTTGGCGGCGTGGGGGGCATGGCGCGGCGTTCCTCCGCCGTGGGAGGACTCGTGTGGGGGGCGCCCATGGTCGGCAGCTCTTGGCCATGGCGGTCGATGGTGCCGGGCGGACACCGCGTGCGGGCAATGAGGATGGAGATGAGTTGGTGGTGCTCCCCTTTGTTCTCCTCGACGACTGTGCGGATTCAGTGCCACTTCGGTGGTGGGGCCGGGTGGTTTGCTCTCGGCGCTCCCGGGGCTGGTATGTCCTCCCGGTGTCGTGGTGGCATTGCTGGGATGTATCGAGCCATCTCTTCGGCGGAGGAGTTGCGGAGGCGGCGGGGAGTTGCTGCTTGTCTGAGTGCGTGCATTAGGTGCGGTATTGATCCGGGCGAAAGCCTTCACCAACATTTGGGTTGGTGGTAGTGATGGCGACGCCCTTTGGTGCGCCGTTCTTCCCTTGGGGACACCATTATGGAATACCGTGACCTTAGTGCATGGGGTCTTGGGGTGAAAACCCGGTCCATTATTGGGCGGGCGACGGCGGCGCCATTGGCGTCCACGACCTCCTTGGAGGCGTTGCTTTTCGAGGACTCGTCTCCGCCCTGTGGCGTGTTGGTGGTCCGGGGTTGGTCCGCGCGGCAGCGACATAGATGGTGTGTAGGGTCCATTTGTTGGCGGCAAGGTGCAGAGGGCCCATGGGTGCTGGAGGCCTGGAGTTGGCGCGCATGGTGGTGGTGATCTTGGTGCCGGCTGGGCGAAGGTGGTGCTCTTGGTGCGGTTTCAGATGTCTGAGTCCTGGGCAGTGGATTAGTGGAGTGTGGGGTGGTGGGTGAGGCGAGGCCCCCACGCCAGAGTAGCCGGGATCAATGGTTTTCAATGGTGCCGTGACAAGATTGTTCTGCTGATGCTTTGCTGGTGCTGGGGGATCGACGATCGTGGGTGTGCGGCTTGAGGGTGGCTGTCCCGTGGTGGAGGAGTTCTGGTAGCTGCTTGGGCTTGCAGCGGGCTGCGGCTTCGGGCGTGGCACAGCGTTGGCGACGACGGCGCAGGCTCCGACGGCCTGCTTTTGGCTCCTCTCCCAGGTGGTGGTGGTGTAGTGTTGTGTAGTGTGAGTTGTGTCGACGTCCCAATCCGACTGGGCGGTGGTGGATGGAGGCTCGTGTTGATGACCCAATCCAACCGAGTGGAGCTTCACGTTCATTTTCTCCCATCCGAGTTGTTGTTAGTTGTGTTTGACCTTTCGAGTGGTGGCTCCTGTCGACTTCCCAATCCGATTGAGCGGCGGTGTTTGGAGCCTCGTGTTGATGACCCAATCCAACCGAGAGGTTTCTTCTTTATATATCTTTGCTCCCTTCCGCGTCGTGTTAGTTGAGTTGTGGATCCCAGTAGTAGGTGGAGTGATTCACTCCCCTAAGGTTGAGTTGAGTGGGCGCTAATTGTGGCGCGAGTTGAGTTGTTTTGGTACCTAAGTGTGGTTGGGGAGTAGGGTACCCTCCTCATTTGTATGGTTTTTCTCGCCCGGTTTCCAAATAAAAACTAGGCCGGCACTTGCCTTTTCTTTTTTTTCGCCTAATAGAAATCGCGGCAAAGCTTTTGCCGCCCCTTCTAAAAAAATCACCCTAGCAATGAGCACTTTGGCTAACTAAGCCTATTCAAACAAGTGTTGTAAGAATACTCCTTCCAACCAGCCACAACTAAAATATATATAGGTTCATAATGAAAGACTATATATAATACCCCTAGAAGCTTGAACTAGGTACATTTCTCCTGAGGGGCAAAATCGTGTAGATCTTGTCTTGAGTATCCGCCGGTACAAGGGCTTTCACAACTTTTCCTGCACCTCCACAAAAACTTCAAATGCCACAAATTGTCCGCTGATCCGCCACTCGGTTTTGAGGCCCAAATTGGTAAAATTATCCCTTGTGGTTGTGGTTTTGAGGCTGAAATTGCCAAACCAACTAGAGTCGTATAGCCGCTACTCAACATGTGTCCCACTTGTTCTCGACCATCCAATCACTATTCACTAAGTGCTCGTGCGTCCGCTTGACTTAGTTTGATCATCGTCTTGACTTCACTCAACATCGTCTTCACCTAGCATGCAAATTTGCTTATTGACATGCCAAGTGCTAGCCATCCAGACGGTCCATCCTCTAGCCCTCGATCTTGGTCCAAATCTTTGTGTCCGCCCTTCACCGCTCCTAGTCCATCGCACGTGGACTCCCTTGCTTGATCTTCTCCATTGTTGTTGGTTGTCTTACGCTCAATACCAACACAGTCCAAGAAGCATGTTATACACACCCACGCCTTGGTTAGTCTGACACATACTTAACCAAAGCTCCAATCACCTCCTTAACAATCACTCATCACACATACATGGGCACATTCCAACCATGTTGCACATAGAAAATCCTTAATAGTATTGAGTGGTGTACAAATCAGTATACTAAACTAGTAATTAATCAGACCTAAACTCGTTTGATTAAAACATGGCATAGTACTTGGCCACGTATACTGCTCTTCACAAGGCCACGTAGTGACCGCTTCACAAGGCAAAACAAGGCTGCGTAGTCAGCTTTTCACAAGGCAGATTTCGCCACACGCATATATCTCTTCGGGCCATGTTTCTACAGAGTACGAGAGCTAGCTTTACGTATTTTCCCTGGAAAACTTGACTGAGACACTAATTATAGGGTTTATTGGATACAGACCACTGTAATTTTCATGATTTTGAAATACACCATTACTATTCGTCTAACTGGGCAGCCCTGGCCGTGCATGGAACAAGGTAGGCGGCAGCAAGGACGAAGCTCGGATCCGGGTCCCTTAGGCTCGGATCCGCCACCCTAGCCATGGTTGGCATGGCGGCGGCGAGCCGGCGGCGACCCTGGCCAGTCCCCGGGCACCCTCGGCCGACCAGATCCGCGACCCCGAAGCGCGCTAGCAGCGATGCGGTGGCCGATTGGCAGGATGTTCGGGGGCTGTGGAGCAGCCGCCAAGCCCGCCGTCTTTGCGGGCGGTGACCGTGGGCTAGGTCGACACGGCCCGGGGAGGGGTCACGTTGGTCGGTGGTGGGGCGGCGCCGGTGGCGGCGCCGCCCAGAGGTTATGGTGGGTGTCTTCTTGGGAGGCGGCTGTACGACGGCGGGGGCTGGCGGGTCGCCTTGGTCGCCTCCGCCCCAAAACTAGCTCATAAATACATAAGTTTAGATAGGAGTATGTCTCAATTTCATACTGATATGAAAGTGGTTAAAGAATACATACAAAACCAATGATGGTTTGGTCCGTTAATATTTAAATTGCTAGGTAGCTCTTATATTATTTCTGATTCTTCCAGAACACGTGCTTCTTCTTCTTCTACTTCGGATCGTGCTTCTGCATAAGATTGAATTTGTGACATTGATTCAGCTTATTCTTCATCACAAAACACTACTAAATCAGACGGCTTATCTATCAACGGAAAAAAGGATGTTAATGTCCTAATCCTCTTTGTTATTCTACTCTACAGAACAAAATTGACGTAATCAATGATTCATTCATGAAATTGTGGATAGGAAATAATTCACTTAGATAGAACAGCCGAGCAGGGAATTACCATGCAAGTTCCAAGCGCTGCTGCGTTGGGTAGCTGCTGATGCGGCCTGTACCAATATGGCGTACCAATATGGCTGTACAAATGAATACCTCTCAAATCTTGCGTATGCCAGGGCATACAGGGGCATACCCCTGACGCCGTCCATGCTGCGGGCCGCTTTCTCTGCCGAGTGATCCATTCGTGAACGCTGGCCTTTTACACCGGACCATACTACCACCGCTCCTCAGAACTATCTTCCTCGGTGCATCAGCCCAAGTTCAGTCTACATTGCGCTCGGGATTGGATCTTCACGCCGCCGAGGCCCAAACGCTCACGGCCCACTGCATCGGTCCCACAACACCAGACAATTTTACGATGGGGGCCAATGCAAGGCAGTACCAGACAAAGAACAGCCAAATCCCATGTACTAGTAGTAACGGGATCAAAACTGTCAGATAAGTTTCCCTCAAAAAAAAAAAAAAAAAAAAAAAACTGTCAGATAAGTCCTAAACTGATACGGATCAATAACACGGCCAACACTACAAGTGCGTGCGGATTGCAAACACATCACAGATAAATAACATGTCAGCAGCAGCAGCTTTCAGCCATCCAATAGTACTCTAGTCTCAGCAACACAGATCAGCAGCAGCTGAAATAGATAGATGTGCAATTATACATAGCATAATAATGAATATATGTAGCCGAAACACAAAAAGCCAAAACGAAAGAAAAACACACACAAATCAGTCTGTATCGAAGTGCATGACAAAATCTACATATTTAGAAAAGCGAAAATGTCTTGTAATTTGGAAAGAAAAAAAAAAGTTCCACGCAAAGCAGCCATATTGAAAGCAAATATAATGATATTGTAGTCGTGACTCGTGAGACCTAAGCTAAAATTCATCTATATTCGCCACTGGTCTCTGGGTGCAACAAAATATTGTACTTCTTCCTCGTCATCTTCTAGCAGGAAGGGTTCCGTTCCGTACGGTTGATTGGAATAACCACGAAGGATGCTCCTGAGCTGGACCATTTGGTCAGAAGAAAGCTTGCTACAAGTGGGCATGGCCAGAGCATCCCTCGCCATCCGAGCAACCATTGGGTACCCGAGCTGTGAATCTTCCACCAGTTCAGAATGTCAAAACCTTCTGCTTGAGGGTGATGAGGGGCAAGAGGGTCTTTCAGATAACGGTCGAGCTCCGTCATGCCTTCCTGTGAACGGCAGTGCTCATTCCATGCTTGCCCCAATGGATCGTCTGCACTTGTGGTGATGTCCCTCGCACTGCTGGCACCATCTGAATGATCTGCACTATGTATTGTACCATACTCTTTAACGTAATCAGCATACAGCTGTGTCATCATTGTCGTCACCCTGGAGATGTATACTTTTGCGGCTTCTATACCATACACCCTTTCGAAATTGAATGTTATAAACTTCAGTTTAGAGCGCGGGTCCAGTGCAAGTGGTAGTGACCAAGCCAGGTAAGAATCTTGTATAGCCTTGTCTAGAGTGTCACTTGCCTCTCTAAGAACAAATGTGAAATCTTTGTCATCATCAAATAGGTCATAATCACCTCCATAGTCTTCGGTATTAAACTGTGCCAGTTCATGCTGCAAAATTTCTCTCAACTTAAACAACTCAGCAAGACAGAGATTAGCAGTGGGATGGGTGGACGAGGAAGAATTTTTTTGAATGGCACGAAATATTTTCTGCCAGACATTGCACAATAGCTTTGTTATAGCTAATTCTGCATCTGTAAGTTGACCAGGAAAGCCTTTCTTGTATAGAATTTGCAAAGAACAATAGACAGCATACCACTGTTGGTTGCATGCCCATTCGTAGTGTAGGTCCAGCTTTGCAAGAAGTTCCAGGCGCTCTTGTCTAGTCAAGAGTAAATCCTTCAAGCCACGGAACACTTGTAGAGTGAAGAATTTATTTGGAAGAAGGCATCTAGCAATGGAGTGGAGCACATTGTCCATGTAGGTGTTGTCCACGTAGGTGTTAAAAAGTTTTTCTTTCCTACCTGGATCGGTACAATGCAAGCCTGCCACAAAGGAATAGTAATCCTTCATTGTAGCGTGAATTTTTTTGTTGGTCTTTTCATATGCCACCATGAACAGCCTCTTGTCATTGTAACTACCAAGGTTTGCAATAGCATCAACAACATCCTCATTGGTTGCATAAGTAGATACTTCGAGTCCCAATATTGCGCCATCATGGTTATCATGATGATCTGTAGTTACAATGGCATGTAACAGAAGCTTGTGAAGATTCCATCCGTCATCTATGAAGTGGCATGCTACATATAAAACTTGCTCCTCCATGGTTTTGGCTCTGCCCACTGCTACACTGACCTTCCCAGGAGCGCTCCTCAGCCTGTTCAAGAGATTCCTCCTTGCTTCGTCAAAGATACCATCACACATGTTCTCAACGACGATGCGCGAGGGCACCTCAAATTCAGGGTTGAGGCTTCTGACGAAGCTCCTGAAGTGGTCGCCCTCCACAATCGATGAATCGTATCCATGTAGCGCGATCATCCGAGCCAGGTGTCTGCTAGCTTCGTCTTTTTCCAGCCCCGGACCGTGGTGAGCTTCTTCAGCAACTTCAAGGCTGGGTTCCTCTGACACTGACAGAGTATATGGTCGTGGTGCGAGGTGTTCGCTGGCTTCTTCCAGGCCAGCAGGACCATGATCTGAATCTGAGTCCAAGGACCCACCACCAGCAGGGTTTGAGAGTGACGTTATCTGCTGCTGCTGTGGCATTGGTGCTGCCCCCACATTCATGGCAGCAGCTTCCTCGACACTGCATATGGCTGCAGCCCCCATATTCTGCACCTTATCTATGCTTAGGTTACACAGCTGTTCAAAATCAGACACCACCTTCTGAACTATTTCTTCGTCTTGGTCCTGCATGGATGAACCAGGTAATGAAAGAGACAATGTCCTCGTCGTCGGCGACATTGGTTGTGGCGGTCGTGCTGCCCCCACACTAGCTGTTTCCAGGCCAAATGCCCCACAGTCCGACAACCCATGAGGGTGTGACGGTTCACCAAGTGGCAGTGGCGGCGGGAGAAGGGGCGGCTGCTGCTGTGGCATTGGTGGGAGATTAGAGGGAAACGACGGCGAGGATGCTGGCATTTCATAACCAAAAGGCAGTGTTGTTTGATCATAGCGATCTTGCAGCAAGGATATAGAATTCCAGGTCCAGCTGGCATGTCCCGACGTGCTCCCAGTCAACTGATTCGACTCGTGTCTGTCTGTCTCACTCCCACCCAATCGCTTGCAGCAGATAAGGACGTGCCTTCGCAGGTGGCTTGTGCCATTTCTAGTCTCTGCAGCGAGCACCCGATTGCACTTCTTGCACTTGGCTTTGCTCTTCCCATCACCTGTTCTGAAATGGGCGAAATGCCCCCACACGTTGGACCGCCTACTGTTACTGGCCACGGTCACCTCGGCTGGATTTTGCTCTTGTCCCGTCATGTCCATGGTCGCCTCTGCCGCCGTGTTTGAGGAAAAAATATTGAAAAGGGAACGGTAAATGTTTTGCTCTGCATAAGAATCTAAGATGCAGTACTTAGGCGATAGAAAAGAAGAAACATGAAGAAGAACCAGTGAAATTCAGATGTGTCACACAAGTTTTTGCTAGAGGTTGACTAAAAGTATTAATTGAATGTAAAAATAAAATGCATGAAAGCAAAACCAGCCGATTGGAAGAAAACTGGGTTTGGGGAACTTTGCAGGGCACCTGCAACCGCAATCATATAGATAACTTGTTCTCTTTAGTAGTTGCGGTAGGACATAGTAAACACCAGATTCACTCCCGTTATAGATGCCACTCTCTCTAAATATAGTTGTTTGCATAGGGTAAATATACTTGCTACTAAGTACAATTTAGCCACTATAGTCTGATTTAGTCTGCTATTAGCTGTTTGAGGAGAGGGATGGCCATCTCTCGCTCAGCTTGCTTCCTCACCGTGATGGTGTTCTCTTCTGCCCACACAAGATTTTTCCCCCATTTTCCATTTACCCATTCCCTTCCATTCCTGCAAACAGTTCTAGCTAGTCGGAGAAGATACCATACCAGTGGACGGTGGGGGGAAATCAACTTAAGGACCTAGCTATGCCAAGGAAATAAAGAGATGGGAAGGGCAGTAAAATCATGGCTTCTTTAATTTGGGGAAACTTACAGGTTGATCGATGAGCAGCGCAGCTTTTCTTGTTTGCGGGTGGCAGAGCGCCCGGAGAAGGAGAAGGGGCAGAGCAGGTTGCTGATCGGCGTACGCGTGGTGAATGGTGATGATTTTTTTTATTGGAAGTGCCGGCAAGCTGGTGAGTGATCACTCTAAATGATGCAGGGAAGTAGAGTTGTTTAATTCGGAGGCTTGATTGACTTTGCAAACCCCCGACTACCACTCTACCTACCAAGCATGTTGCTGTTTGCTGGGGTTCGTTTGACACGCGGGAAGCCCGAAGGCCTGTCACACTGGCCACCCGTTGCAGAAACAATTGCAGGCCCGATATCCGGAGAGCAGAGACTGTCAGCATCTTATGGGTACTCGTATCTTACTGCATGAATGAAGGCAATAGAAATTTCCCTGAGGAAATGTAGTAACATAATGATAGTTTGAGGTAGCCATACAGCAACGTGAATCTGTCAAGCAAAAAAGGCACCGGCCAGATTGCATATGTATGGATTTATTTGTGACTTAAATCAAATAACCATATATGAAATAATTAGGCGCACATGAAAATAATCGTGTCTAATTACCGATACTCAACTGTTTTTCTCTTGTTTTTCATACAACACAAGGCAACATCGGTGATGACTGATGAGATACAAGTCTCTTTTATTTAACAATTCCCGAATGATGTGTGGTCCGGTCAAATGGCTCAACATCAGGTGGAACAAATATGTGCACCTACCTCTAAATATCTCTTCTATTGTTTGTGCTATTTCTATTAAAGTGGAAAAGAACACCTGAAAACACCAAAACTGATAGCCTTATTGGGTTGACCGACAAGTATCAAGAGTTTCCTACCTTGAATTGTTTGAAGCTACTGATGGATTTGCTCCCACCAATCTGGTAGGTGCAGGAAAATATGGTTCTGTATATAAAGGAAATCTGTCTCCTCCAACACTCAGAAATGCTGCTGTAGCTATCAAAGTCTTTACTCTTCAGCAATCTGGTTCTTCGAGTAGTTTCTTGGCAGAATGTGAGGCTTTGAGACAGGTGAAACATCGAAATTTGATCAATATCATTGCCTGCTGCTCTAGTGTTGACACTAGGCAATGACTTCCAGGCATTAGTGTTGAGTTCATGCCCAACTACTGCCTCGATAGATGGCTGCATCGGCAAGCGGATGAGCAGCTCCACAAGTTCAATTTAATCCAACTCTTGAATGTTGATGTTGCTGATGCAATAGATTATCTTCACAACAATAGTCGGCCATCAGTCATCCATTGTGATTTGAAGCCTAACAACATCCCTCCTTGATAGTGACTGGACTGCTTATGTTGCCGACTTTAGACTTTCAAAACTGATTGGTGAATCCATGAACATATCTGGATCATATACTGGAAGCTCCATAGGGATAAGAGGAACCATCGGATACGTTGCTCCAGGTAATTGCAATGTCCACTATACTCAATTCTTAACAACTTAGTCTGTAGCTCAGTTCACAAATCATAACTGAGAATTTAATCATCAAAATACTTGTTCTTGCAGAATATGGAGGAGGTGGGCAAGTATTCACTGCAGGTGATGCTTACAGCTTTGGGATTACACTTCTGGAGATGTTCACAGGGAAAGCACTAACTGATGATATGTTCAGAGAAGGGTTGAGCTTGCACTTGTTTGCTGAGATGGCCTTACCTGACAAATTGCCGGAAATTGTGGATACAGTACTATTAGAGGCGCAACCATATGAAAACGCTGCAAAGTACGACAAAATACTGGCTTGCTTAACTTCGGTTGTCAGAGTCGGCATCTCCTGCTCAAAGCAAACCCCATCAGAAAGAATGAGCATGAAAAATGCAGCCATTGAGCTGCATAGAATCAGAGATGTGGTAATGGAGCCCTCTGTATAGGGCCAGCCTGATTCCCTGGCATTCTCCTGTTCTTGTTCTTTTCAGACCACAAATGTACTAAGGGCCATAGAAATTCCCTTGAGGAAATGTAGTACACTCCAGCAGTTCAGCATCAAGTATTGAAGCCTCAGTGTGTAATAACCCTACATTAAAAGGAATAGAGCTACATCAAATGCATTAGTAGCATTCCTGGATTCAAGGACAGGTATATGTCTTCAAATATGCCAGATCTTATCAGTTCAATGAAACATTTGCTTGACACCACATATTTAGTCATTTCAAGGACAGATCCAAACTAAACAAAACCTTTGGGATTAAAAACAAATTTGGATGGCAACTGATGTACCACTTGCTAATGTGACGTAATTTGTAAATTCCTTTCAGTATTGCAGACTGCAGAAGCAAACATCAATTGACAGTATTCTGCTTACCTTTGTGGTATACTGTTGTCTCGAGTTATGATGGCTACTTCAAAACACTTCAATTTGATTCTAGTAAATTGCTGATTGTAACATTATTTCAGATGCCAGAATAGAAACGATGACTCCCCTGCCCCTGCTTCCCTAGCTAACAGAAATTTCACAGCACAATAAAATTAAAATGTTGAAACCTCGAATTCAGAATGGGGGTTGGGTGGGAGAACAGTAGATGCGAAATGTTACCTGATCGAGAATGAGAGGGTCGTCGTCCTCAGGCGATGGAGCGGCCAAGGCTGGCGAGGAGGTCGTGAAAGTGAGCCGGCATGGGCGGGGGACAGATCGGAAGGTGGCGGCTGGCGGGCTGCGGCCAGAGCTCCTCCGCCAGCGATTCAGCCGAGCAGTAGAAGGCGGCATGGAGGAGCGGGAGGGCGAGGGTCTCCTGATCCCGCAGCTTGTGCGCCTCCGGGGAGGGGCTGCCAGTGGGCGACGGCGCGTCCATGGCTGGTGCCGGAGGCTGCAAACCTGCAAGACGTTCTTCGTCAGTCTACCGATTTCGTCAGTTTTCTGAAAGCAGAGCGAGTCGGCGTTCAATGTTATGTTCAGAGTTTGAAAGAAAAAGTTATGTTTAGAGTTTCCCAAAAAAAAAGGTTATGTTCAGAAAAAAATCGTTGCTTCATTAAAAATTGGTCTACGATTTTAAAGAAAATCATTCCATGGTCAAAGAAAATATTCCAAAAATCCAGAGAAACGTTGCAGCGTTGCTCCTTCAAGTTGAAAATATTCTGGTTCCGAAAAGACTCCAACACAAGACCGTGTTCAAGGAACATTTGAAATAGGAGTTATGAATTGAAGAAACAAAGGAAAATAAATTTTAAAACAAAGAAAAAAAAATATTCTATGATAAAATGATCTAGTTTTATGAGAAAGGTTGTTTTAAAAATACAAGAGAAACATTATAGCATAATGAGAAAATCATTTTATTTTACTGTAGTAGGAGGATAAAGTCATGCCAACCAGCAGTCAATACCCAAAATGTTTTTCGCATTATGCTTTTTAGGCCAGTCTTCACCTCCCGATTTCCAAGATTTGAAACTTTGGTATGAAATAGACGCCTTCCTCAAAAAGACGCTTCATTTCACGCTTTCATAGCCTCACGTCCCACAAAATCTCTCATCATTCATGGTTTAATTGCATAGTTCCATGGTGAAACACTATTTCTCTCTCAATGGGGTTTCACACCGCTTCCTACGCATGTGAAACAAAATGCTCCAAGGTTTTACCATGGCGAAATTTTTTTCTTCTCTCCTAGGAGTTTCATGCAAAAAGTGAAGTTTTGCTAATGTATTGCATTTAATGCACATGAAACGCTCATGAAACCCCATTGAGACTCGACCTTAAGGAATAATATGAAACTAAGTCCGTAGAAAAAAATATTGCACCCTTTTCTAGATAAAGTTTTTTAGTAGAAGATTAAACGCCGCATAGGATTTTTTTTTTTGAAAAGGTTATTAAATACAAATATGAAAAATCACAAATCTATAAATTTGGTCAGGTATTTTAATTTATTTTATCAAAGCATAAAAAGTTGAATTATAAAGCAGTTAGAAAACTAACAAAAAAATGACTCAGAAAATAAAAAAAAAAATGCTATAACCAGCCACAAATTCTAAATAAATATTTATTTCTAAAAATATCAAATAATAACCTGTTAAAATTTATTGATTATTTTTTTGAGGGAAAATATATTGCTTCCTGATGATTTAATAAAAAAAAAGAAAAGCGAGTTTGGAAGAAAATAGCCGAAAAAAGTGAAGAGGTGGTGTCGTGGCTTTAATATAGTTGGATCGAATAGTAGTGTTGGGCCTTAGAACACCTAATGCTTTGCCCAATCTAGTCGGAGTCGCATGGCACGGCCTACTCACACTGTTCTTCAAACCATTGGCGTGTTCTGCTGCCGCTCCGCCGCCGCCGGCCACCCGCTGCTGTGAGGCCAGCGCGGCGTTGAGGTCAAGATCCTCGGTGGCGACTGGCGAGGCTGAGAACTGAGACGAGGTGGCTTCTCGCGCCACGACGCATCCGCAAGTAGCACCCAATGCCCTGACCCCTGAATCCTAAAGTGGTGCCGTTCTTGCTCTGAATTATTCTGAATGCCCAAAATAGTGCGCCTCCCATGGTCCTGCCCTCCTGCCTGTGTCTCGGCCCCGTTGTTGCGGCCGGCGGAGCTAGCGAGCGTGTGCCGCTGCACACAGCACGGTGGCGTCCCCGCAGCTGCCGGTCGTGCATTGCCGTTGATTCTGCCTGCTGGAGCCTGGAGCTGCTTCTCCAAAGGTGACATCTCTGCATCCTTCTCTACATGCAACTGTATGTCAAAAATGCTAGGTTGTTTAATTACATTGCAATTGCTGGTCCTGAACTCCTGATTGTGTTATCCCCAATGGAGTTGACATAGAGCAAGTTGTCTCGGGAGGTACTGTCAGTGTTAAGATTAATGACTTGACAGGCACCTATATCAAAAGTTATAAAGGGGTCAGACAAGGAGACCCATTATCTCCAATCTTATTTAACTTCAATGCTGATGGTTTGACTAGGATGATTCTTAAAGCCCAGAGTAATAAACTCTTTACTGGCCTGATTGATCATATTATCCCCAATGGAGTTGCTGTACTCCAATATGCCGATGATACCATAGTATGTCTTAAACATGACATTGCTGGTGCATCAAATATGAAGATGTTGCTGTATTTTTATGAGCTAATGGTCGGTCTTAAGATAAACTTCAATAAAAGTGAAGTTATTGTGATTAATGATAATGATAATCTTGCTGAGGCTTATGCAGATATATTCAATTGTCAAATTGGATATTTCCCTATCAAGTATTTGGGTGTCCCAGTCCAGTCCTAGTAAACTGCATGTAATCGATTGGCTACCCTTATATGAAAAAAGGGTGCAAAAATTAGATGTTTGGAAAGGGGGTACAATGACTATTGCTGGCAGAAAAGAGCTAATAGGCTCAAGCCTTAATAACTCTCCCATTTATCATATGTCCATGTATCTCCTACCCAAAACCTTTGTCCAAAAGTGGGATAAACTGAGAAGATCATTCTTCCGGCAAGGTGGTAAAACAAAGAGAAAGTACCATTTGATTAAATGGATAATCATTTGTAAATCTAAAAAGAAAGGAGGCTTAGGTATCAAAGATATTAGGAAGATGAATGTGAGCCTTTTATGCAAGTGGCTTTGGAAATTAGAAACAGAATCTGGGCTTTGGCAAGACATCATCAAGTATAAGTACTTGAAGAATGATTCAATTGCTACTGTCAAACTCAGACAGTCTGATTCCCCTATGTGGAAGTATCTCCTTAAAGTTAGAGAAGTATATCTACAGGGGAGGAAAATGTTGGTGGGAAATGGCCAGAAAATTAGATTCTGGACTGATAGATGGTTGGGAGATAAACCTCTCAACATGTTATATCCTGATCTGTTTAAGCTTACACAACAAAAGGACATAACTCTTGACAAGGTCAAGAATGACATTACTTCTATCTCCTTCTCAAGATTGCTTGTAGATAGATGGAAAGTGCAAAGGGATATTATTAATGATGAAGTTCGTGAAGTTAATTTGCAAGAAATTGATGATAGTGTCATCCGGAGATTTGGGAAAAACAAAAGATTCTCTGTTAAATCTACTTATGATCTTATGACATCAAATGATGGTGGCATCTACCACAAAAAGAATTTGGAAGAGCAAAATTCCTCCAAAAATCAAAATTTTTCTATGGCTAATGATTAACAACGCTGTGTTGACCAAAGACAATCTTTTAAAAAGGAAGTGGCAAGGGAATCCCCAATGCTATTTCGCCGTGAAAAATGAAACAAATGAATCATCTTTTCTTCCAATGCAATGTTGCAAAAGTGTGTGGGCCATTTTTGCTACTTGCCTAGGTGCTTTCCGATATACCAACTAATCTTGAACATTGTTGGAATTGGTGTGATAAGTGGCTTCCTTCAGACAAAAAAAATTTCATACTCTAGGAATTGCTGCTATTACCGGGCTATATGGAAAGCCGGGAACTCGTTTGTTTTGAAGGAAAAATTTTAAAAAATCCCATATCCATTATATGTCATATTGTCGCTTTGATCAAATATTGGGCAGGTTTCTACTCGCGAGAAGAGGAGGAAAGCATTGCCGCCGGTATTGACTTTGTGTTACAATTCATTTGTCAAGCTCCTCTCGCAAGAAAAGCAAGACCGAAGTGAAGCGGCTGGATCAAGGTGAAGGAACCTCCAAGAAGGACTGATGGAAGTCTTTGTGGACAAGCAATGCCGATGAGAGTGTGTCAAGCCCGATGCTTTGTGATTCTCGGCTGTTGCCCGTCGATCATAATTACTTTTGCTCTATCGGGAAGAATGTAATAATTGATACTCTGGTCGAGATCTGAACTCTCTTATGTTAGTCGGGTACTTTCTCGCGACGCTCTCATCGTCGTAGGGTTTAGATCACTAAGTGCTTGTTGCTTCTTGGTCCTAGTCTGTTTCTTAGTTTCCTGATCTATCTTGCTGTAATGTTCGGCTACAATGTATTTCCGTTCTCAAGAATGGAAATGGGGGTTCCCCTCGGTTCTAAAAAAAAAAAAAAAAAAAAAAAACTCCTGATTGTGTCGTCGATGTTGGAATTGCACTACGTACTTAGGGAGGTGGGATGTGTTAAACTCTTTGTCAAACTTTGCGCCATTACTCATGAGGTTGGTTTGGTGCTTTTCTATTTTGAAAATGCATCTTTACATCTCACATGGGTACTTAGGTATGGATAAAGAAGTGTAGGAGTTGCAAGTGATCTGAATCCTGGACGTGATATAGGATAATTGATAATATATTAGTCAATGGAATGAGTGTACCAGCCTTGGGAACTTTGTTAGCCTTTGGACAGTACTATAAATTGCTTGTTGGCGTAAAATTAGAAATTTAAAAACAGCCATGCCTCGTGCCTCCGTGTGTGTATGATTTGTATTCACTCACAAAACCAGGCTAGGCCCCGCGCCGCCTCGATAGGGCTTACTCGGGCGGCGACGAAGCTCCCCTTCAGGCCCATCCCTCCGCCCTTCCCCTCGCCGGCCGCCGGAGCTTCGCCGCCGGAGGTCCGGTGGAGGGCAAGGAAGGTGGCGGCCGGGTGTCCCTTTGCCTCCCCCTCCCGGTGGAGGCCAAGGAGCTCCGCCCCATCGACCCATGGTGGGGGTCGCCGGGCGGCTTGACGGAGACGGCGTCACCGAGCGGCGAGCCGAGGGGAGGTAGTCGGATCCAGCCTTCTCGGGGCCGGATCTGGCGCTTCTCTGCCGCCCGGCGGGCGCGACTCAAGGCCGCGGTGGCGGCGCGACGGTCTCCGTGCCGGGCCGGGCGTCGTCTCCCCTTCCGGGCGTGCGTGGCGGGGCCGGGCGGACGGAGGCCGTCCATGGACGGCGGGATCCAGCCCACCGAGCCCGGATTCGGGGCTCGCTCGGCCGGATCTGGGTTGGGGGGCAGCGGTGGTGGTGGAGGTGCGGTCTGCAATGGCAAAGGTGCGGTGGTCTTGTGATTTGGCCCCTCGCTGATCTAGCCGTGGGTGGCAACGGTGGCGATTCGCGGTCTTCGTGTCCAGCGGCGGGGAGGAGCTTGAAGACGACGCCCGGCGGCTTGGCCTACCGTGGCGTCTTTGGTGCCTCGCGCCGTTGTGGGAGGAAGATGGCCGGCGACATGGGGCTTCTCGTGCACAGCAAGTGTCCAGGCGGGGGCGGCGGCCGGCGGCGACAACGGTGGTCCGCATGGGGCAGGGCGCGGCGTCTCTCTGGGGTGGCCCGGTGTGGGGGGCGCCTCTTGGTGGTGGCGACTTTTGGCCATGGCGGTCGAATACATTACCGGGCGGACATCTGCGTGCGCACGCTGGGACAGAGGTGCGATGGTGGTGCTCCCCTTCTTTCTCCTCGACCTCTCGTGTTGTTCCCAATACGCCTCGGTGGTGGGGAAATTTGGGTGGCTTGCGCCAGCGTATGTCCTCGCGGTGCCGTGGCGGCATGGTGGGGAGGTACCGAGCCATTTCATCGCGGAGGAGGTGCGCGGAGACGGCGGGAGCTTCTCGCTTGTCCGAGAGCGTGTGATAGGTGCGAGGTGGTTCCAGGTAAAGCCTTCACCGACTTTCTTGTTGGTATTAGCGGTGGCGGCGCCTTTCGGGCGTCGTTCTTCTGTTGGGGACACCGCTATGGAACGCTTTGGCCTTATGCATGGAGTCTTGGGGGTGAAAAACCGGTCCGTTATTGGACGGCGGCGGTGGCGCCATTGGTGTCACGTCCTCCTTGTAGGCGTCACTCCGCAGGGCTTTTCTCGGCTTGTGGTAGTGGTGGTCCGGATTGGTCCGGGTGCGGGAAGAAGTAGGTGTCTGGTCCTTATCTTTGGCGGCAAGGTGAGAGGGCCCATGGGTGCTAGTGGCCCGGAGTTGGTGCGCATGGTTGTGGTGATCTCGGTGTCGGCTAGGTGGAGGTGGTGCTCTCGGTGTGGTTTTTAGATATCCGTGTCCCGGGCAAAGTGGATTAGTGGATTAGTGGAGTGTGAGGCGGTGGGTGAGGCGAGGCCCCCACGCAGAGTAGCCAGGGCAAAGTTTTTTCATTGGTGCCGCGATGGGATTGTTCTCACGACACTTCGCTGAGCTGGGGATCCACCATCGTGGGTGTGTGCGGCTTGGGGTGATAGTCCCGTGGTGTCGGAGTTTTGGTAGCCGTTTGGGCTTGCGGGGCTGCGGCTTCGGGTGTGGCACAGCGTTGGCGGCAACGGGCGCAGGTTTCGACGGCCGGCTTTTGGCTCCTCTCCCAGGTGGTGGTGGTGTGTTTTTGTGTCGATGTCCCAATCCGACTTGTAGTTGTGGATGGAGGCTCGTGTTGATGACCCAATCCAACCGAGCGGAGCATCATGTTTATTTTCTCCCATCCGAAGTTGTTGTTTAGTTGTATTTGAGTTGTTTTTAGTTGGGTCGTTTCGACCGAGTTGAGTGGTTAGTGGTGGTCGATGTTTCGACCAAGTTGAGTCGTGGAGTTGTTTCAGTTGTTTGGGTACCTAGGTGTGCACATGGAGTAGGGTACCCTCTACATCTGTATGGTTTTTCTGGCCCGGTTTCCAGTCAAAAAACTGGGCTGACACTTGCCTTTTTTATTTTTCGTCTAATAGAAATCGCGGCAAAAGCTTTTGCCGCCCCTTCTAAAAAAAAACCAGGCTAGGCATTCTCAAGAACTAGTTAGAATTTATCTACTATACTTGTAGGGAATTCATCTGCTTCTGTTACTGCTTTAATCACTCTGGCTAATAAACTTATCCAGTACTGCGTTCAGTTTTTCTGCATCATATTATCTAAGCTTTTACTGGTTCATGAATATTGAAATACTTTGCTCTCAGCATTTTATTTTTTTAATACTTGGAGAAAATTTGTATTAAACGAAATGAAAAAGGTCAAAACAAAGAGCAGTTCAAGGGACAAGAAAAAAACTTCCTAGATGTTTTGGACATCTTTTAAAAGACTACCGGAAGTATATATCCTTCCCAACTCATCATCTAATTAATTTATGCAAAGAATGAAACAAAAAAAGATATTATTCAAAATTTTTGCTATAAAAGAGCAATACCAGGTGAAGAACCCTGTGTATTCATGTTTGGTAAATCGGCTTGGGGTTCTTGTGTTGGATGAACAATTAGTATTGCTGTTTAGGTAAACTAGAGTATGGGGGTGCTAATTTGAGCTTTCTAGAGTTCAGACGAAGGAGCACTAGTGCAAGTATTCAAGTGCTTCAGCTTTTGTGTATCTACCTTAGAATGAATGATTTGTGAAGCTCTTGCCACACGCCATATATATGACGTCCAGGGTCGAATAATCGGGAACAAGAAGCCAAATACAGAGGCCACCAAAGAATAGTAGTCATTTTACAACAAGAGAGTTAAGTAAATATAGTGATTGTGCTGCATCAAATTTGTGGAGGCAATCTTGTCAAGACACTCAATACCGGCAATATTTGAATCATTGCAATTACCTGAAGTGTCTATAGCACTCTTCCGTGGAATAATTACGAACAATGCTCCTGACATGGGCAAACTGCTCAGAAGACAACATGTTGCATGTGGGCATGGCCAGAGCGTCCCTTGCCATCCACGCCACCATTGGGTACCTCTGGACGTTTTCCTTCCACCATTTTAGAATGTCAAAACCTTGGGTTGACATCACGACAGGATCTTTCAGGTAGCGATTGAGCTCTGTCTTGGCTACAAGGTTATGTTCAAGTTCTGTATTGTTGCCATCCTGCAGCCGTGAACGGCAATGCTCATCCCATGCTTGTTGTAAGAGATCAGCGCCGCCGGCATCCACTGCAATGACACCACCATCTTCTTCAGCATAATCTGTGTAGATCTCCTTGATCTTTCTTTCTACCTCGGAGATGTAGGCAGCAGCAGCCTCCAAGCCAAAGGCTCTCTTGAAACTGAATTCTATGAATTCGAGTTTGTACCGGGGGTCCAGGATAAGTGGTATGGACCAGATAAGATATGAACCTTTTATGGCCTGGTCTAGAGCATCTCTTGCCTCTCTAAGAACATCAGCCACAGCCTTGCCACCCTGGAAGCCATTCAAACCATTGTAGAACGCATGATCGCCACCATGAAAAAGCATTGCATCCATTTGTGCTGTTGTCGTCTTCTTGGTCGGCGCGGGCTAATTCAGCCTGCAAAATTTCCCTCACTCTAAACAATTCTACCAGACAAAGATTTGAAGTAGGACAGCTTGGTGAATAAATTCTTTGAATGGAACGGTCTATTTCCCCAAATCCTGCACAACAGTTGTGTGAAGTTGGAAATTCTTGAACCTTCACTGTGAAGAACCTTCAAAGAACAATAGCATGAGTACCAGTGTTGGTTGTATGCCCAAAGGTGATCTAGACCTAGACGCGAGAGAAGTTGCTGACGAGTTTTCCTAGTCAGATCTAAACCCTGCACTTCGAAGCATACACGAAGATTGAACTCCGGATCGAGAAGAAGGCAACCAGCAATGGAGTGAAACACATGGTCCATGTAAATGGTGCAGATCAGATCTCTCTTGGCTGCAAAGGTTCTTGAAAATTCTTCCTCTATGTGATCCTTTAGTTCATCACGAATATCTTCCTCCATTATGATCCATGCCATCATGAATAGGATGTCATTGATATCATGGCTTAGAACACTGAACAGGATATCCTGGACAGACTCCTTGTAGAGAATCGGCCGATTGAAATCAGCAAGCTCCATGATTCCCAACAATGGACCATGGTAGAGACGAGAAGGGACAGCCATGTAAGCCTCCATGACCACCTTCTGAAGCTTCCATTGATGATCAATGAAGTGGCTTGCCGTATACAGGACTTCACCCTCCGTGACCCTAGTTTTGCCCACTGCTAAACTGATCCGCCCAGGGGCGTGTCTTGTTATTGGTATGTACTGAACAACCCTTGCGTTACTAAAGAAAACATCGCACAACTTGTCGATGTCGATGCGCGTAGGCACCTTGAATCCCGGGTTGAGGCGGCGCAGGAAGCTCTTGAAGTACTCGTCCTCTACAATGGATGGATCATGCCCATGAAGCGCGATCATGCGAGCCAGGTCTTCGCTGGCTGCCTCTGCTTCTTCTTCTTCCATGCTAGGTTCATTGCCGCAGTCCGATGATGATTCACTGGAATCCTGAGCCTTGCAGTTCTTGGTGTGCGCCCACAGGCTGCTCGTGCCATTCTCGGTATGCCTGCACCAAGCACCACACGGCAACGCTTGCACCGTGCTTTGTCCTTGCCATTGTCAGTTGTGAAACAGGTGAACTGCTCCCACAGGCATTGATTTCAGTCGATTACCTTCTGCACTGCGATATCCTGATAGGCGATGGAGCGAGAGCGAGAGCGAGAGCCCCCTGGCGACAGCCCCATGCTGCCGGCCACCGTAGCCCCCGCCGTCGGCCTTCCGGCCCTTGCCGCCGACGAAAGCCCCACCAACACCACATCCACCCAACGAACCAACACCAGCTCCACAAACCCCAACCCATCCGCTTCGCAGCCTCTGCTGGAGACGCCTCGTCAATCTTGCTCTGAGCCGCCGGTCGTCAGTCTTGGGTCCAAGACAAGGAGGCCTGGACTCCTTGTTCAGGAATGGCTCCTCCGTGAATGCCACTCCACGGTGGCGGCGTCCTTCCTTGGCGTCCGCCTCCCTAACCCAGGTACCCTTTGGATCACCCCAGCTCCCTCTTCTTCCCCATTGCAGTTCAATGCTTTCCAAGTCTCCAATGTTCTCTCCTACTGTCTTGCTGCCCCTCCGGTTTTTGTGAAAGCTCGATCTGTTGCCCCTCTTGTTTTTCGGGCACTCGTTGCGTCTTCGAACGTAGTTCGTCACTTGCTGGTCTGTGGTCGATTCAAACTTGGTTCCATGGTGGTCGACGTTCATGGCGATGCAACGGCTGCCTTGCATGCAGCAGCGGACCTGGTCAATGCATGCATTAACTTCCCAGCGCCCTCCCAGCTGACTCCACCTGCTAACCATGTGGGGACAAAGCGAAAACCCACTAACCGGCCCTACGTCCTTTGCTTAGCCAATGCTAACTCCTCTGTGCGCCCACCTTTGCTTCCGCTGCCCGGGCACGCGATCACTGACACGACTGACACGGTTGAATTTGGGAGCGGCCACTGTGCTCCTGGTCCGGCCAATGACATCGCCTCCTCGTCTATCCCTTTTCCAGATACCTCCGGTGCTCCCCATTCAGTAAAAAATCTAGCTACCGTGAAGCCCTCCTCAAGCCTCCTTCCCAGTCACTCTCACCTCCACCGCCGCCGCCGACCTTCTCTATTCCCCTCTCCTCCTGCTTCTGGTGCTTTTCCACCGACAACCGTCAAGGACTGCCGTGACCCGATGCGGTGCCGTGGCTGCGGCGGTGTGGGGCATCGGCGGTTCCAATGCCGGCGCTCCCAGATGCTTGCAGCTGTAGATGTCCCTCGTCGCTCCTCTGCCCGATGCCCCGGCGGAATCTGGCCGACTCCTCCGTGCGTAGCGGGCCTGCGGTGGCCCCCACCCACCGTCCCTCGTCTTCCTCGTGCCAACCCTTGGTGGGGAGAGCTGCAAGTGGCGAGCGTCACCGTGTCGCTGCGGGCGCCGCTTTGCGCCGCCCTTTGCGCCGCGTCGAGCCGGCCTCGTCCGTGTCCTCTGTTGTCGCGCGCAGGACCCGCACCATCCCATTCCCCCAATCCGGGAATACTTGGTGCGGGCGGCGGTGGAGGCTTCGCTGACGCTAGCGCTGCGCGCCGTGGTTGCGCCCGGCTCCCTCCCCTCGTCCAACCTGGAGTCAACTCATGGTGGGGCCGCTGCGTCAGCGGTCTTGCGATCGTGAAGCTCCTTTCGCCCGCCGCGTGCCGCTCACTTCGGCGACTCTGTTTCCTTGGCTCCCACGGAACCGCGTGGTGCGCCCTTCGCCTTCTCCGACGACACCCACCTCCAGCCCGGCGGCTGGTGCCCACCTCCCGGGACGCCCTCTTCCTCCTCCGACTTTACTCTCCCACGGTCCCCATCTCGGGAGCAACTCATCTCCACAGGTAAGACACTGGTCGACATCCTCCCTCCTCTAGATACTTCCAACTTTGCGCAGCCGGATTCCCCAGATCTCGCTCCCCCGTCGCCCTTCACCTACATCCCGGGTGATTCCGCTGCCGCCGCACCAACCAACCCGCGCCTCCACCCTGCCTTCACCTCTCTCACTCCTGGGGCCTCCTCTTCCTGCTGCTCCGCCGTCTCAGCCTCCGTGCAACTCAAAGCTGCGCCAGCCAAAGCCTTCCAAGCCGTTCCCCCTCCACAAGTGCCCATCCTTTGCCGGCCTCACAGATCTGGGGAGGAGCAAGTTTGATTCAACCCGGGGGTTGGGCGGTTCTGGACATCCCGGTTGTTGGCTCCGAGTCCCGGCCGTCTTGGAACCCGTTCATCCTTGTTGCCTCGGGCACATGCGAAGCTCCCGCTAGGCCTCTCTCTCGCGGCCATGACCTACCGCCGCCCCCGTGCGAGCCGGACTGGCGGGAGGAGTCAATGCGGCGCCGGCGCGCCTCCCCATCGACAACATCAACGATCCCCGCGTGGAGGGCGACGGCGCTCCGGCGAACATCTTCGATAATGAGCGCATCCCTGCCACCCATCGAACACAGGGATGGGCGGGAGGGCCCAGATCTGGCTCGCCCGGCCCCCTCGGCCCCGATGAGGAGCCGGAGGGGGGCGCGAATGGTGTACATGTCCTTTGATGGGGGCTGGAACCTCGCCCTGCGGATCGCGTGCGCGTTCGTCGATGACCCGGGCGGCATAGCGGTGTCTATGAGTTTGTCAAGACTGCGGTCTTCGCCACCGTGCCGCACTTCGACTTCCACGTCCTCTCCTCCACTGTGGGGGACCAGATGCTCCTCTTCGCCTCCCTGGAGGAGCGATCCTACGTCGTCGACAGGCAGCCGCTCAACGTCAACGAGGGAGTTGTGCACATCGTCCCCCTGTGACGGGCTTTCAACCGCTACGAGTTTGCTCCGCGGTGGCACGTCGTCCCGGGCACCTCCCGGTTCCCCACGAGCACCGCAACCCACGGGGCATGGTCGAAGCCTTCCGGTGGCATCGGCACGCTCACGGAGGTCGAGTCACGACGCCCTCTTCCGGTGGCCATCTACGCGGCGTTGTCGTCGTCGTCGCGCCCGAAGCCTCGCGGTATCCCCACCATCGTCAACGTTGCCAATCCTATGCGCACAATCTCCCTCTTGGCTGCGTGAGGCGCATCCCCTCGTGGCCCCGATGGCAATATCACGCCCTTCTTCGCGAGCAACCACCGCGGCCCGCCACCTAACTGCCGGGCCCGGGTGGGGACGATCGCGCCGCATGATCTCCCCGGCGGCTGGTGGCGCGGCCGTGGTCGTGGTGCGGGCGTGGGCGTGGGCGCGGTCTTTGCTGCCGGATCGGGCCAGCCGCTGCCCGGCTACCCGGTTGGTCGCGCCCTTGCCACGGCTCTGCGGGCGCTCGCTTGGTCATACACGGACGCTCTTCGGGCACGCCGACCGTCGGCCATGGCCTGCTGCTCAACCTCACCGGCTTCCTCTCGGCGCTTCGGTTTGTGGGTCGCCAACAAATCGCCATCCCTACTATGGCACCCTCTCGCGCCCTCGCGATTTCGGTGGCACGACGAGTCGTCGATGATCAACCCGATGTGGAGCTTCTTGACTCGCCGCCCCTGCCTTGGAGGGTCCTCCGGCTGATCGCCCTGCCCGCCGGGCGGCTCGTTCCTGCATCTGGCATGGAGACCATTCCGGATGCCTCGCCGCTCTCGCCGCCTCCACCTCTGGCGTGCGCGAGGCCGGCGTCGCCCCAATCTTTGCTGCCCAACCGACTTGCTCCGGCCCTCGCCCCTGCTTTAGCTGCGGCGCCGTGCGTTCGTCAACATGACTACTACGAGGCGTCAATCGGAGGGCGCTCGGGGATGGCCCGGATGCCTGCTCCCCCCACAGCTACGCAAGCAGATCGCCGACACCAACGCCCAGGGGAAGCACAGCCAGAAGACCCCCCTCACCGCGCTTGACCTGACGCGTCTTGCCATCGCCTCTGGCCTTGACGAGGACGCTGTGTCTAGGGTTGATCAGGCGGCGTCATCGTCCTCGTGATGCTCAACGCCATCTTCATGCTACCCGGCATCGCCTCTGGGCAGGGCTGCGCATCTTTCCATTCTTGTATCACTTTGTTATGCACTATGTTGAACTAGTTTCCCTTTTGTCTATGTTTTAGCTTGTTGTCCCCTGTTGAACGGTTGTTGCTTTGGTTAAGACATGAGTTTTAATAATGCCTCCTACCCTGTTCTTTCCTGGAATGTCCAAGGATTAGGCCAGGACCATAAGCGACCCATAGTTAAGGACAACATTAACCGTTACTCCCCCTACGTTGTTTGCATCCAGGAGACAAAGCTTTGCTCGGTCTCCTCTTGGGACCCAAATCGTTCCTGCCTACCTACTTAGATTCGTTTTTCTACAAACCTTCGCTTGGCTCCTCGGGTGGTCTCCTAACAGCGTGGCGTAGCTCGGCCTTCTCCCTAACCGATTCCTTACGTTCGGAGTTTTCAATCACGGTTTCCCTACGGCTCAACGATTGTCGACCTATCTTTATCCGTCACCAACGTCTACGGGCGGCGGATCACTCTCTAACCCCAGCCTTCCTGGATGACCTACTTAGTACAGGCTCCCTCATTACTGAACCTTGGCTTCTCCTAGGCGATTTTAACCTGACCAGGTCCAGCTCTGAGAAAAGCACTGCGCCATATAACCAGACCCTTGCAAACCTCTTTAACTCGACCATCGATTCTTTGCAAGTTATTGAATTACCACTCTTAGATCGCATGTTTACCTGGACTAACAAGAGGGCTGCTCCGACACTAGCGAGACTCGATCGAGCTTTCACATCGCCTCTCTTTGCTACCTCCTTCCCGAGCTCCACTCTACTTTCTGGAGCTCGGCCAACTTCGGACCACACTCCGCTCATTGTAAACGTCAAAACCTCCATTCCGAAACCCGATTTGCTTTTCGCTGGAACGGGCTTGGCTGCTGAGTCCGTCCTACCTCCCCCTCGTCCTCCCATCTTGGCATCGAACCGGCGGCAAACATTCTCACCCCACAACTCGAATGGTGGCTCGGATCAAGGCTGTTCGACAAGCGTCAAAGGTTTGGTTGCGTAAGCATCGCTCACCCCATTTCATTTACCATAATTGCCATTACCTCATAATGCTCTTTGACTACTTCGAAGAGTTCCGAGCTCTATCTGCAGGAGAAAGGTGCCTTAGAGCCGAGTGCATTGCTCGACTTCAACTGTACATTGCACAGAAAGCGGCATACTGGAAGCAGCGGGCAAAGATGAATTGCCTCAAAGAGGGGGATGACAACACCAAGTACTTCCACGCCAAAGCCTCATGCAGGAAGCGCAGGAATCAAATTGCCGCAATAACAGTTGGAGACAATTTGGTTACAAATCATGAAGCAAAGACTGCAGCCCTGACAGAATACCACCGTAGCGTTCTCGGTTTCACACAACCAAGCTTATGGACATTCAGTGTTCAGAGTCTATACCAGAATGAAGAGCATGATTTGACTGACCTTGCCCAACCATTGACGGAAGCAGAAGCAGTAATAGCTGTCAAAGCGATGAACAGAGACAGTGCCCCAGGACCGGATGGATATGGCCCAGCATGGTATCAACGGTGCTGGGAGTCAATCAAAGGGGATATCTTAGAGTTCCTGGATTGCTTTTCCAACCTGTCTGACCCACAACTCGACAGAATTAACCATGCATACATTGTCCTCATTCCAAAGAAAGATGGTGCCACAGCTCCCAATGAATTCAGACCTATTTCCCTGCAGAACTGTCCAGTAAAGATCATATCCAAGATCCTAACCTCAAGGCTGCAGCAGCATATCACTAAGCTGGTGGATATGGATCAAACAGGATTCATCCGAGGCAGGTCAATCTCGGAGAACTTTGTATATGCAACTGAACTGGTTCAGCACTGCCATAGAAATAAACTGCCAACGGTGGTGCTCAAGCTGGACTTTGCCAAGACATTTGACTCAGTTAGCTGGGACAGCCTCCTCAAGATCCTACAAGCAAGAAGATTCCCGGCTAAATGGAACACATGGATGCAGATGCTACTCCAGACCTCTCATTCGGCTGTGCTCGTCAATGGCACACCTGGTAATTGGATTAAGTGCAAAAGGGGACTCAGGCAGGGAGATGCTTTATCCCCCTACCTGTTTATTCTGGTTGCTGACGTCCTACAGCGGTTAATCAAGCTAGATGGCTCCATCAGACACCCAGCCGCCAATGCGCCTTGTACTGTGCTCCAATATGCTGATGACACATTAATAATAGTCAGAGCACAACCTCAGGACATATCAAGCCTCAAACTACAGCTGGATGCTTTTGCTGCAGCAACCGGGCTTCAGATCAACTACAACAAGTCCACAATGGTGCCAATGCATGTTGATCAGGAAGTGCTACAGTCAATCAAAAACATCCTGGAATGCAAAGTTGAAAGTTTTCCCCAGACTTATCTTGGCCTGCCGCTATCCAATACAAATCTCAATCTATCAGCTTTTGCACCGCTCATTGCAAAAATAGACAGATGGCTTGCAACATGGCAGGCAACGTTGCTCAACCATCAGGCTCGGCTAACCTTGATCAACTCTGTGCTTGATGGAGTTCTAAATTACTTCATGCAAGCACTACCACTACCACCAGGTATCATTGGATCTGTTGATGGCAGAAGAAGGGCGTTCTTATGGTCAGGCTCAGATAAGACATCCGGAGCAAAGTGCCTTGTTAAATGGGAGCAGGCCATGCTGCATAAATCAGAGGGAGGACTTGGGATTCGGGACCTAGCAACCCAAAATGCCTGTCTACTGCTGAAGCTTATACACAGTCTCTATCACCCAGAAGAGTCGGCTTGGGCATCCTGGGTGCACCAAAATGCTGATGTAGTCTCAATGACAGGCAATGACGGTGCTCACTGGCAAGCTATAAAGGCGTTACTGCCTGCCTACAGATCATTCACAATGGTGGCCATAGGAGAGGGCTCCTCAACCTCGTTCTGGTTTGATCGATGGCTGGGAAGATCCAACCTAGCTCGGTCATATCCGTGCCTCTTCAGCCACGCCGTCACAGAAACAGCTTCAGTAAGAACGATATTACATGAGGGCCTAGAGCAGTACCTGGTGCCAAGACTCTCAGTGCAGGCTCAACAGGAGCTGGATCAGCTCACAGATCAGCTTCATAATGTGTCCCTGTCTGCCAGTCGAGATGCTCGGAGTTCAAAGTTCTTCCACAGCAATGGCACCCTGAATACTAAAGCAGTGTATCGAGCATCCACCTCATGCTCGGTGAAAAGCAGGATATATACCTACGTTTGGAAGAGCAAGGCACCATTAAGAATCAGGTTCTTCGGCTGGTTGCTTCTTCAAGATCGGGTGCAGACAAGACAAAATCTTCAACGCAAAAAACATCCTGGATACTGACACTTGTGAAGTTTGCAAGGCTGGTCCAGAGACAGCTCTGCACCTCTTCTTTCACTGCAATACAGCAGCTCAATTCTGGAATCACATCGGCCTAACTGCCTCACCTACATCGATAAGAGAACTATGGAGCCTTCAGCGGCCATCACAGGTTCCAAGCAAACACTTCAACACTTTTGTCCTGCTTTGCTGTTGGCACATCTGGAATCATAGGCATGATTTCGTTTTCCGACAACAGCCACCTGACATGCAACGACTGCTAATTGCTTGCAAGCAGTCGGCAAGATTATGGAGTGACTGCATTCCATTGCAAGATAGGTTTGTAGTTGATGCGTGGTGTGGGGTGTTCTCAATGTAAATTAACTCTGAGTAGGCACCCCCTTTTTCACCTCTTCTTCTTGTAAATGTTCAAACCTTCTGCCTACATTTGAGGCTTAAAATTCAGGTGGGGAAATCCCCTCCGGTGACCTTTCAAAAAAACTGCTCCCACACGGCGGACCGCCTCTTACGTCTGCGTCTGCGCGGCATCGCCAAATCTGTTGTGTGAAGAACCCATCATGCATACTGAATTAAAAAGCCGCCTAGTGGAGCTAGAGATTAACCTAGTTTTTTTTTTAATAAGAGAACACCAAATCTGCAGAATTTTACTCGATATACATTGTGATGGTTAAAGCCTTATATATATAATATACTCCATAGATATATATCTATACCTACTTAATAAAGAGAGAAAATTTCAGTCCACCTCCTTTTCCACCTTTTTTTTTTGCCTGCCTCCTCCACATGTCATTAACGGATCGGATTTAGTTTAGGGTGGGCCTAAATTGCCTAAAGGAACGCACGTACGTACTGCTGAGGACTGCGTGGCCGTGTACTACTGGGCCGTGACTTCGCGTCTTGGGCCGTGACCGGTAGGGACACGGATGGACAACATCTTGGATGCGTAATTTATTAAATAAAGATATTTATAAATATAAGAAAATTTAAACAACACGATCATACTAGGAAAGGAGTACTCAAGAAAATAAGATTATCTTATACTCCCTTCGTCCAAAAACATGTAATTATAGGATACGTGTGAGTCAACTTGACTAAAGAATAACCAAGTAAATATAATTTTTACAAAACGTCTTGAAAATATATAGATATCAGCGTTCAAGCGTACAAGGAAGTTAAATAAATATAATCAGGGAAAGATATTATAAATGTTACACAAATGATGCAAGAGATAATGAGAACTCTGTCATAATTCATCATATATAGTCAAGTAAACATTGTATCATGTATTTATTGTTGAACAAATTCATGTTAAACCATCAAGTCACAAAATATTTAAATAAAAACCCAAGAAAAGAGTACAATTCACCTAATCGGTTAGAAAAAAATGATAGAGGAAAATAAAAATTAAGAATAAAAATATATTGTTAACCTGTAGCAAGAGATCAATGCAAAGACAAATTTAAATATATGATGCAATCTCAAACACTATTCAAAATTTAACCTCAAAATAAATTGAAATGCATAGCTGATCAATGGATAAATGTCGACGTGTTTGATGCTCATATTTAATAGTTAGAGCACCATATGTTTGTTGGATAAATTCCAAGCTACAAATCATCTAGATAAACTAAGGTCATGTTTGGTTTAGGAACTTTTTAGTCCCTAAGACTAAAAAAAGTCTCTTTTAGTTCCTAAAGAACCAAAAAAGAGGAATTTTTTGGGACTAAAAAGTATTATTTGGGATTAAATGAAAAAGGCCCTCTTAGAGGGTCTTTTTGGCGCCTTTGGATGTTTTATTCCTAGAACCAAACAGGTAGTGACTAAAGACTTTTAGTCCCAACTTAAAAATGTCTTAGAACTAGAAAATCAAACGGGGCCTAAATCACAAGTTGCCGTTGCAACGCACGCGGGCATGTTTACTAGTAACTCTAAAAAGTACATCATGACAGGCAAATCTGATGACAGCGTTCAAGGTTGCTTGTCAGTTTTCTGTAGTGAAAGCTAATCCGCACCCAATCCAAAAGGACTGGATCGACTCTCTGATCGTATAACAGTAATCTCTGGAGATGTGAACTCACAGTCTCAGGACGGGTGGTGAGCCGAGGTTGATGTTGTAGCGCAGATCGATCAGCTGACTCCAGCAACGAGCCGGACTGCACGTACGGCGAGGCCGATCTGCCGGCCGGCAAGCCATTCGAACATACATGGCTGAGGCTGGTTGCTGTCCTGGACAAAAATTTTATTAGTACCGGACGCTCGGACGGATTTAGCGAGAGGCTGTCGTGGGCGCCAGTGTGGCCGATGCGCACGAACAAATTAAAAGAGGGCAGGCCGTAGTAACCAGCTGGCCACGCGTGTGGGTTCTGGCAGCCTGGCATCCCATTTTCATCTTCACTGCTTTGAAAGTGAAACCCCTCCATTCTTCTATTCCTCTTTACTTACCATCGCACTATTATGTTCTGACATCTTTTCCTACTCATTTGGTCATTGTTTAAGTATAGTACTGCAGCACAAGGAATGTAACATGACCTTTGGTCATTGTTTCACTAGCCTGCCACTCCAGCAGCCTTTGATATGTCGGTAGTATCACCTACTTGAGTACTTCACCCACTGCAACTGAAAATGTTTACTAAGTCAAGCAGCTCATTTGGTTATATATATAGGAACCAATGAATCCTTATTTAAATTGAAGGTGCCTGATGGTTTAACACCTGAACATCATCTCATTTCCTACCGAAAAGGAGGCACATTGAAATATGGAAGAAAATAATTCATATACCAATGCATTTACGACAAAAAGGCTGTTTATCAATTATGTCATGAAAGAGTACAATAAATAAGCAGCTCCGCAGCCAAGTTCATCAAAGAGAATGGAACAAAAGATGCGCACAATGCATCGTCTGAAAATGTTTTTTATTACAATCCAAACTGAATTAAAATAATATGGAGTAACAGACTAACAGCAACAATAATCATACAACTATCAAGCCTTATTTGAAAGTATTAAGCATCCAAGGTCCGG
The DNA here is from genome assembly GCA_015847255.1 of Hyparrhenia diplandra. NCBI lineage: Eukaryota > Viridiplantae > Streptophyta > Magnoliopsida > Poales > Poaceae > Hyparrhenia > Hyparrhenia diplandra. The sequence continues at coordinate 714,142 of JADLZK010008112.1, read as the reverse complement.
ATTGAAATAAAGGAATAATGTTGAAGAAACTTGCACAAACCCTGCCAGAATAAATCCGGAGAATTTGCTGCGTTCCAAACGGTGCCTTTAGTCGTCGGATGGTGCTTCAGGATATGTGAGACAGTAGCTGGACATCATACTCCTGATACAGGCTATGTGCTCGGGAGACAGCAGATCTGACGTGGGCATGGACAGGCATCTCTCGCCATGCTTGCCACCGTCGGGTACATGCTGCTGTTAGCTTTCCACCACATGAGAACATTGAAACTTTCCCCACCTTCTTCTCGGGGAACCAGGGCGTCTGTCAGGTACAGCTCCAGCTCATTAGCGACGATACTCTCATCCTCCTGCGCGTTGCCTTCGGTATCCAACTCAGGGGTGTTGAAGTCGTCGAACGTGGGAATGGAGAGACAATCCAAACCTTCATTATCACTTCCTTCCGGGGCGACCAGATCTCCTGTCCAGTCGTCCATCCCAGTGATGGCGTCAATATCCATTGCCGCAGACCATGCTGTTCAGTTCCAGCTGCCATGTAACTTGTGCCCTCGCCGCCATTGACAATGACATTGCCAAGCTTCTGCTTATGCTCTTTGAATCTATCTTCCAATCTCTTCTTAATTTCTAAGATTTTAGCTGGAGCTTCTGACGATCCACAAACTTCACTCAAGGCTTTTTCTACGTACTCCATCTTGAAACGTGGATCCAACACGGCCGGTATACACAGGTACATGTATTCTTCCTTCAGATGCTTGTCCAACACTTCTTGTACTTCTTGGAGAACGACATGCGTCCCTTTGCCGCCCAAGAAACCTCCAAGGTTTGCATAAGCAAGCGCTTTACCTACGTCAGTGCTGCAATCCTGTGTTTCACGTTGCAGGACGGCTCGCAGCTTCATGAGCTCATCAAGGCAGAGGTTGGCAGTGGGGATACTGGAAGAACTGATTATCTTGAAGGCACGATAGACCGCCCCCCAGATCTTGCGAAGTAGGTCTGTAAATATTCTTTGAATGTCGATGTCGATGGCCTTAGCATACTACTGACCTTGGCTTGGAGTTCTGTGGGTGTCAGCCGAGTGAATAGCTCGGCAAGCTGGGTTGGGTTGAGAGTTGGTTGCTCTGGTAAGGCTTGGTCATTGTTGTTGTCTTGACATTCCTTGTGAAGCAATTCCAAGGCACAGTAGTAGGTGTACCATCTCTTGTCATACCTTCCGACATGATTCAGGCCCAGCTCTGAGAAGTTTTGAGTGCGCTTCTCATGGCTCAGATCAGTGACGAAGGCTGAAAAATTTTTAGGTGGGGCTGAAACAAAGGTCATGTTAATTTGCATGAAGATTTAATGATAATTTTTTGTTTTTGCTACAGTAATTAACCTTGGTTACCGGATTTTAGGTGGGGCTTGAGCCCCACCGCCCTAGTGCTGCCTTCGTCACTGGCTCAGATGCAACCCTTTGACGGCCTTGAGACAATCCTCTTCGTATCTGAGGGTGAGTGTTTCAAGAAATGTCTCGCCAATCAAGTCCAACATGTCACTCGTGTAGGTGACGCAGTGCACCATAGGCACACCGAACTTCTCGAGGAAATCCGTCCGTTCTAGGCACGACTTGAGCTGCTGACCACCAAATGCCACGCTGAAAAGCCGACCTGCAAGTCCCCAGCGTCGAGCTGCCTCCTCCAGCCTGTTGGAAGGCCCCGGGACAGAAAACTGTTTCTGTATCACTTCTGGCACATTCAGACAGACATCCACTGCACCCAGCAATGCACTATGGCCGTATGGAGGGAAGCGCATCACCCTGAACACCTGCATGATCCTCTTATGGAAAACCCAGTTTTCATCGATGAAATGGCACGCCATGTACAGTGCTCTCCCTTGGCCAGTCTCTATGGTGTCTGCCACCAGGCTGATCTGCCCCGAGCAGCTCGCCAGCGTCTTCTTCAGCTGTCTCATCGCCTGTTCCGACCGGCTGTGGCAGATGCCCTCTACGGAAGCACGAGACGGCATCTGGAATTGAGGGTTGAGGCCGCGGACGAAGCTCCTGAAGCACTCGTCCTCCAGTATTGAGGAAGGGTAGCCGTGGAAGGCTATCATCCCAGCAAGCTTGTGTGCACATTCTTCCTGGTTAAACTCATCGGGACGACTTTGCGCCAACCGTCGTCGCCTTTGTTGTTTCATGCAGCTTTGAGTCTCAAGATGCCGCTTCAGATGAGGCGTCCCGGCAGTAGTGTTGGCGCTTAATGTTTTCTGGCAGTTTTTGCAGGTGGCTCTGTCGTTGCCTTTACCATCTTTTGAAACGTTGAAGTGGGGCCATACATCTGATGAACGCCTACTGTTGACCGCCTCTGGACCTTCATGACCCTCCATGTTCTCTGCCATTCACCTGTGATACAAAAACCTGAACCTTAGAAACGATACATCGACTTTGAGTGTGGTTGGCACTACTACAAAAACGATTTATAAGAGCCAGCTCCATTCCACTATAGGGGCTGGTGATTGCGCCGCCCCTACAATGGGATGGCTATTTGTAAGGAGCTCAATATAGAGCCGTTCTTACAATTGTAAGAACGGCTCTATATTGAAACCCTTACAAAAAGATGCCGAATATTAAAATGAGACACTAAAAAACTAAATTTTTAAAATGATCTTGAATGAAAAAAAAATATAAAAAATATAAATCTCAAAAAAGTTATGAATCTTTGTTGTTAATAACTTTTTCATTTGACTTTATTTGATGCCTCGAAATGTGGGGTTTCAATGTCTAAATTTTGAAATTTGAATTTTTCAAATGACCTTAAATGGAAAAACTTTCTAAATAAGAGTTGTAGATCTCAAAAAAGTTATATAACTTTATAGTTGACCACATTTTTATTTCAAATCATTATGTCATGCGTAAAACTACGTTCAAATGTCTTAAATTTGAAATTCAAATTTAAGTAAACGACCTCCGATGGAGAAAGACCCTAAATAAAAAGTATATATCGTGAAAATTTATGAAACCTTGTAGTTGACAACCTTTTTGATTTGAATTCATTTTGGACCCGAAATAGTCAATTTTCACTCGGATTTGTATAATATGTGGGGATCCGAAATTAGTTATATACACATGTGAATGTGTAGTGCAGCAGAGCGGAAGGCTCCTTGCGAGGGTGAGGTCGTTGGTTCAAGTCCAGCAAAACCATAAGTTTAGCAAAAACCTTGGAAAAAATCATGTCTAGTGGGGGTGGTTGGCTAGCTATTAAAATAAAATTTTTTGCTATTTATGTTTGAATTTTGAAAAACAAAATCTGAATCGTAAAGGCGGTTTGACCACTTTGCAAGGGCGGTTTGGCCACTATAAGGGCCCTTTGTAAGGGCGATGCACGGCCGGCCAGCCTACAACAACCTGATTTGTAAGTGTACCCTCGTAAGGGCGGTTGGGACAACTGCCACCCTTACAAATGGTGCACAACCGCCCTTACAAATCCTCTATGAGGTAGCGTGGATGAAATGGTTAATTGTCGGCTACTTAAAATTTTGTCTAACTCACACTACAGCATGACTACACACCTCGGCTTGAGCACAACCTCCACTCTACGCGTGCCTCGCTTCCCCTCCCCCTCGCTCTCCTCTCCCCATCCCGTGCCCCCTCCTCCCGAGCACGGCCTCCTCCTCCCCGCAGCGCGCGACGGCTAGATGCGGCACGACACAAGCTCCTTCTTCCCACCACGGCGTGAGGCACGGGATGACCCTCTCCCCCAATGACGGCGGTGCAGGAGCCACTTTCTTTGCGGTGGTCTGACTGGGGAGGCCAGATCCGGCATGAGGTCCCCGTCCTCACCACCACGGCGGTGCAATGGCGGCGGCCTCCGCCTGCGAGCTGCCGGCGGCCGCAACGCAGTGGGTCCGTGTCTAGGGCCCCGTCGGACGGATCTGCCTCCACTAACAAAGACCGGTGGTGGATCTCGCCTCCTCGAGCCGCGGCGGTGGGCGTGGAGGATGTGAAGATGGCAACTAGATCCGAGTATCGGCGATGGTACCCGATCTTGGGATTATCGGTGTCACACCCGATTTTAAGGAGAAAACCGAATTTACACACCATATGTGAGCCACGAAGTCAAATCTCACATATAGCTACAAATAAGAGGTAATATCAATTAAACAATGCTTCATATAACATACATAGTATAAAAAATATAACCTTAGCTAGCGGACAACGGAAGACGACTCGATCTTTAGATGTAGACTCACTCCATAGGGACAGGTGTCTAGTTGACCACAAGCCTAAACTCCTCCCGAGGTGAGGGTAATAGCAAGAGTGAGTCCATATCGAACTCATCAAATATAACTTAGGGTTCATGAGGCTCAAATGGCTAACACTGGTTCACTGCATGTAGCTTTTATGTGGTAAACATATTCTTTAGCATTAAATGCAAAAAGGTAGTAACAATTCCCATAACCCATGATCATTATAACATAAGTAATATAAAGCATAAAACGATAAACCATGAACTAGTTAGCAAATAGAAGTCATCATCGTTGATGCAAAGAGTTCCAAGGTCGCTCGTGTCCTTGAGTAAGGCTAGTATACCGGTTTAATAAACTCTACGTCGAGGTGTACACTTTCATTATGAGTCGTGATTCCTAAATGCATGGGTTCATGACTTCCCATATACCGAAACCACTATGAAGTCCCTCAAAGGTTCGTCTAACAAGTTGGGGCACTAAGTCGTCGGACATAGAACCCTCTTCCAATATGTCACATTACCGCGGCCTATACACATATCTTACGGGATGGAGGCAGTCCTATACCTAATTCGACACTTCCTCCAACCCTCTAGAAAAATGATCTTTACAGGACTAAAGTCGAGCCATATAACCCCATAGTTGTATTTTAAATCCCGAAGCCTCTAATACAAACAAAACATCACATTGCCAAATATTCATTTTTAACATTCATTGCATAAACACTACTCAAGTCACAAGATCATGGTTATATAGAGCACTAGCATTTACTATCCAATGTGAATCCCAAAGGTAGCAAGGAATCAAGATATCAATAACTAAATTATAATCTCTAAGGTCATCAAGTGGACACATGCATATGATATATTATTTAGGGTGAATAGGCAACAAGGATGGTCCCAAAGCTATACTTGCCTTGATTCTCGAACTCTTGTTGAGGCTACTGGTCTTGCTCGAAGTAGAACTCTTGATCGTCCGCAAATTGCTCACCGGCTAAACTTCGATCACCAAGCAACATCACGCGATCATCGAGCATATATACGAGGAAGAAACAAAGACATAATAAGATAATAGTACACCAACAGAACCAAAACATTATGAAAAGTGTCTAAAACTAATCTACACGTCGCTACGATCACATCGACATAAAGATCACCAAATTCGGACTTAAAACGACGAAGATATGAATTTTGCAAGTTTAGCTTTAATAAAATAATAAATTGAATATAAACTTGAATTTTTAAAAGTTGAAAACATGGCTAACAATAGAAAAAAACATGTATATTATGAAATTACGAACCTAACGCAACTTGAACGGATCTAATAGAAGCTAAAACGTAGAAGTTATGGCTTAAAGAATATAGTGTCAAAATTGTAAATAACTTGATTCGATTTTCAGAATAAAAATAAATAAAATGCAGGGGTTTTTTTTTTTTTTGAATGACACAGTATAATGCGCACACTCACAACATGCACGCACACTCACCCCTATGAACACACACACAAACCCTACCCCCTGTGAGCACCTTCAAGGGCTCAGCGTAGACAGACCTGTAGATTCTCGAAGTCAATTAGCCGAGAAACTTCGGCCATGAATATCGAGAAAGATTGGGACTCCTAAATAGAACTGCGAGCCAAGGGTATCTTATAATCTGGAGCGTCGATCAAACAACGGACAGCTCATGATGCGCTACCCAACCTTTATGGGCTTTTTGAATTCAAAAGTTGTTTTTACCGTGCGGGCACAGGTAACCACCGTGACCTTGCTACCGTTGCAGTCGCCTTTGCCCACCACGGGAAATTGAAAACCCCCGTCATGCAAAACAAATTGTAGTAGTGATTTTTCCCAAACGGTCATATGCTTAGCCTTCTATGAGTCTAGTTTTTTTTTTTTTTTTTTTCATGTCTTTTTTCTGACAGATCAACAATTACACGATGGTCACAGATGTTGGAAAAAGTGATCTCTGCATCCTATGGTCTAGATTAAAAGTTCGTATGGTTTGCAATAGGAGTTGGTTTGCACTAGATATGTTCCCTATAATATATGGCAACGTATCAGGTGCATACTAATCCCTCCGTACATGTGCGTTGAATACACTATGATCTCTTATCTTTAAGTTGAGAATGCGTCTGCAGCCGCAATTTCCTCCATTTTTTTTAAGAAAGTTTGATATATATAGTTATGATACCAAATAAATGTTTGGCGAGCTCCACGTATCTCCAGATCCTAAAATCCAGCTCTGCTCCGAGTTTTTCTAGACAAACGGTTTTAGCTCCAGCAACTCCATCACCGATCTGCTCCAAAAAATAGTGGAGCAGGCCATAAATCCATGGATTTGGTGAAGTTAGGAGAAATTACCGACCACCGCCACCGATTAGTGGAAAATGAACCGTTCTTTCTATTTCTTTCCCTTTCCTCACATATCTTCTCCCCACGCCCGACACCTCACTCCCGGCGCACCCGCCTACGTGCCGCCGCCTCGCCATCTGCGCCGCCGCCCGCCATGAGTGTCGCCCCACACCACCCCCCGCCCCAATCCGCCCCACCTACACCGCCGCCCCCCGGGACCACCATGAGCTCCGCCTCGCGGCTGATCCTGCTGTGTCAACCATCCCGTCACCGCCACCGTGTTCCGCCGGCTGCCGGGCGAGGGAGCTGGCGCCGCCGCCGTCGGGGGGGACCACCTCGAGCTCCGCTTCACGCTGGTCCTGCCCGTCAACCACCACGCCGTTGCCGATCGTTCCCGACCCCGCCCGGCGAGGAGCCTCGCGCTTCTCCCCCACGGGCTCCACACGCGGCAAGAAGAGGGCACTTACCACGTTCTACCTGCGCTCGTGCATAGGAACAAAGAGCGCGCCATCGTGTCGCTCGTTTGCCGCAGTTTTTTCCTATTATTCTGACATGTGGGCCCTAGATGTCATAAGGATGATGGGTAATCTGGAGCTATACCAAACGCTTTGCGGGATCTTAAATCCGCGGTGGAGCTGCTCCATGGTAGGGTTGCGTGGATCTGCAGCTCTGCAGCTGTTTTTCTAGAGCTAGAGCTCTGCCAAACACGCCTTAAGACCTTAGATTCGTCATGTAATATATATTTTATAGTGTGCTATTTGGTACCAGCAGTATGGATAATATTCGTACTCTTTTCTAAAAATTTGGTTATACATCTTTCGTCAGGATGGATCGGTGGTAGTTCACTTATGAATCATAAGGATCCATAAGGTTTTGAGTACTACCTAGATGTGACGAAATTATGGTATATATATATGCATCAGCACCGCGCGAGCGATAGTCGAAGTTTAAGCGATGGTATATAACGTCGCTTAAACTAAGCATGAAACACAAAAGCTTTTCTTGACCAAGAACTAGAGGAGCACCCTTTTCTAAAAAATACGGAAAACAAAATGGAATTTTCAGGTATAGGAGCTCTTTCAGACGAAACATGAGTAGAAAAATCAAACGTTAAGGACAGAAACCATATATTATATACCGAGAGGCCGAAGGACGACAAGCACCGGATGAGGATTGAGTGAAGCCGCCTCTGGTCGGCTCAGTGCCGATGGGCGGAATTTAGAGGGCGCGGAGCGTGGCAACCGTGGCGACGACTTGACAAGGTCGTCTCTCTCAGAGTCAGATTGCTAGTGCTCCACCTCTACATGCGTGCCAAATTAAGTCTCCGTCTTCGCCTCTTGTTTGTGACAACATGCCAAAGACCACCGCCGAAAAAATGTACTACTACTATAAATTTGTCAGCTACTTATTCTAGTTCAAATTGTATACCCCACACCTTATACTAACTAGTAGAAATGCACATGCGACACGCATGTGCTTGTAAAAAATATTTTCTCATATAGACAATTTATACAATGTCAACTTTGCAAACTGAACCTAATTAATTAAATACAATGAATAAAGTGACAATATTCTTTACATATATACACTTATATATGGCAATTACGACATAGGTGGTCGTAAATTCTATTTCAATGATCACGTTTAGGATATTACATTGTTGTTTCCGTTTATGATGCAATGATAAAAAGTATATGATTCAGTCGTGACACACAGCACAATGTTGTGAGATCAGTATCCATTGCTCAAATAAAATAGCAAATTTATAGAAAGGGAAATCTTAGCAGGAAACAATGCGCAAGGACAAACTGACAGTTGGTTACTATATCTTTGTTGCTCCCACTGAAGAACATTTTCAACCTCTTAAATGTGATCAATCAAACCATGTACGTTGAAGAACATATTCAACCTCTACATTCTCTGCCAAAAAAAAAAACAGAAAAAAAATGTGATGAGGTTCTCCTTTTTTTTTTTTTTTTCCCTGACCAAGGATCTTCCCCATTTGTATTGCAATAATGAAATTAAGGTTCAGAGACAGCGAGAAGAGATTTTTCCTGCTGAACAAAGCTTCTCATGATAGAGCGATACATCCAGATCAAAATTGACAAGTAAATTTCATAAAAGATTTATCTTACTGAATTACTATTGCCAATGATAAAATGGACAAATTAAATACAGAATGGTAAATTGGGCACTATCTTTCATTACCTAGTACTTATTCAGATGACAAATATGCAGAAATTTTTCATTTGTTTTAAACTAACCTGAAACATAAATAATGGCACAAACAGATACCTGCTTCAGCATCAACATGGCTGCACAAGGCCATCCTTCTTTTTATCTAGGGCGTCCACCATTTCACTTAGTTTTCTTTTCTACCCATCAATTCCATCAGCATAACCCACCTAGAATAAATGATAAACAATGGTTGTTTCACTAAAGCCACATAGATAAATAATGCTTGCAACATAATAAAAAACAAAGCACACAGGTCAAATGTTTAGACACATATTAAGATGGCAATATGCTCGTACAGTCTTAGGAACTGCAACACTTAATTTCTTTCTGGCTTATTTGCAACATGCAATCTTCGTATGTACATTGTTCACTACATTTTTTTATTGCTATTAGCTGCTAGTAGTGGCACGGTCCAGTAGCAAATACGCTGGGATACTGGCCATCAAAAAGGAAACTGACAGCAAAGTGGTAATGAAGAATTCAGACCACCCTCATCTCCGCCAGGTTAAAAGGAAGTAATCTAAAACACCAAAAAAAGATTAAGCAATGATTGTTTTTGGAACTTCACGGAGGCAAAGGTTAAAAGAAGTAAGTAGCTTGTGCCCTTCCCCTCTCTTGTGCCATCGCAGATCTCCATCTCTGGTGGACTCGGTCTCTCCTCTTGTGGCAGCAGTGATGCGAACAAACCCCCTCAAACCAAATCAAAAGAAGAAATAACCCACCCAATCCAAGCAGATCGACACAACAAAATATAAATTCATAATCGATGTCTGTGTGCAACTAAATATTACTCTGCACAAATCAGATAAGACAGAGGAGTTGGATAGGCATCTGACTGTAGGAAAAACAAAAAAAAAAAAATAGCATGACCAATCAGATCAGATGCAGTCATCACGTATACTCTGTTGATCCAGTTGCATATACGAACAGAAATCAGATTCTTCACCTGTTCACTCACAGATGACAGACAGAGGCATGCATGGATCGATGGGAATTATGGGAGATCTCTAAACTGCACACGCATGTACTACCTGGATTACATGCACCAACGAACTGGCAATGAAGGGAGCACCACATCAGGACCTTCAGAGGGCGTGGAGGAGGTACCGGCATGGGGCGTCGCCGGATCGAGTGGGAAGCGGGGGTACGGTGGACTGGTCTGCAAGTTGCCGCTGCCGTGGGGAACGAGCCAGGCACCGCTGTTGCCGTGACCCTCGAATCCGCGAGGAAAGCAACCGCTTCGATAAGAGAGTCCGCAAAAACAACGTAACGGAGGCGGCTGATGAGGGGGAGTTTCTTCAGCGGGAGGGGGAGGGGAAGGAGTTTCTTCAGCGGCGGGAGGGGACGAAGAGGAGGCGACGGGCGCCGGTGGACTATCACGGCCATTCGGGATTTTGCACGACGTTTGAGAGGTTCGATTAGATAGGCGCGCGGCTACTTCACGGGTTGAGCGAAACACCCTGTAACCTAAGGTTCGTCATGCCTAGATAATCATCGGATGCGTCGTTAGCCTAATCGGATGGATGAGATTGAGACATGTGCCACCCAAATCCTTCGCTCTTTTATAGTATAGATTCATGCCGACATCTACTACTCGGTTCCTTTTGCATAGCGGTGCAGAGCGCCCGGATTGCTGCCAGCCACAAACCCATAAAGCTAGAAAACGCCTGTTTGTATGATCTAGGCATAGTTACTAATTGGGCTAAAATTAATTTCAAATTTTAGAAAAGGTTGGTTAGTTAGTTGGCTAACAATTAGTTAAAGATTTGTCTACAAAATTAGCCCACCTATTAGCCATCCTGTTTGGATGCACCAGAGCTGATTTGGGCTTGTTTTTTTAGCTAGTTGGCGATTAGCTCTTGTATCAAACATGTTCTCACAAACCAGCGGCTAATTTATATTCTAATGCCCCTCCCTCGTAGCTCAACATTTTTAAAATTACGAAATAAAATATTTCAGGCTCCAACATTCAACGGTAAATGAGTATAGCTGTTCATTACAAACTTAAAACACTGCATTTCGCCAAAGAGCATAGCAAATGTTTTCTAACAAAATATAAGAAACAAAGGAAAATATGCACTTGGCCGGACAACTACTACTTTTATTGTGTTGTACAGTATGCACTTGGACACACTACCGGCGTGGATACTTGGATTAGAAGAGCTCTGCACGCTGTATATTTTGTCACAACACTTCTAAAAATGTGACAATATATATACTACAGTTGAGCATGCCAAGGTCGTCGGTCTCTCTCGAGTCTCTAGTGCTGAGTGCTCCACCTCTATATGGGTGCCAAAGTCTCCGTCTTCGCCTCTTGTTTGTGGGAGGAACATGCCAAAAACACCGATAAAAAAATGTTCTACAAAATTTCTCATCAGTCACTCATTCTAGTTCAAATTGTAAACCCCCATATATATCTTAAGAAGCTCTACAAGAGGTCGTCTGTCATACTGCGTGCTGCCGGCATCTACTACTTGCTTGACTTTGACGCATACGTGCAGAGGCTTGCCGCAAAACTAATACGCCGGGCACGCCCTGTGTGCTACTTAATTCTAATCATCCAGTTATTCCATTCGATTTACATTTTCATTCAACAAGGAACACGCCATGCTAACTAATAAAAAAGCATTTAAAAAAGTCATATAAGTCACATGAAAAGTCCAGTACATGATATTTTTTTTTGCGGCAAAGAAAATTTCATTGATGCTAAAAGCAAGTTACATCCTCTCGTTGTAAAAATAAACCAAACTACTTCAACTTCAATGATTAGAGACAAGAAACCTTGAAAAAGCCACGTCAAATTGCAAATGTATCAGGTCCCATGTAAATGTATGTAGTAATCTTCAATTCTTAATATATCAAGTTCAAAGCAAATGAAAAAGATTTAGCATGTCCACTAGATCATACATGCATCAATCAAATCTAGAAAAATGGCTTTTTTTCACCTACAAATTTCCTAATTTATCCTACTTTACAAAATAATAAATAAATAAATGTATATTGCACATATTATCACCTCAGAGGTAATACTAACCGTCTGATCAAAATAAATAAACGATTCACAGTCATTTGATTGTTCCATAGCAAGGCCTACCAAAGCATTCACCAAAACAAAAGGCGTGTTATGATTTATGTCATGAAAGAGTACAACAAATAAGCACCTCCGCTGCCAAGTTCATCAAAGAGAAATGACACAAAAGATGAGCACAATGCATAGTCTAAAAATCTTTTTATTACAATCCAAACTGAATTAAAATAATAATAATAAAAACAACCACACAACTATCAGGCCTTATTTGAAGGTAGAAGTAGGCATCTAAAGGTCCGGATTGAAATACAGGAACAATGTTGAAGAAACTAGCACAAACCCAGCGAGAATCAATCTGGAGAATTTGCTGCGTTCCAAAGGGTGCCTTTAGTCGTCGGATGGTGCTTCAGGATATGTGAGACAGTAGCTGGACATCATACTCCTAATACGGGCAATGTGCTCAGGTGACAGTATATCAGACGCGGGCATGGCCAGAGCATCCTTCGCCATGCTTGCCACCGTGGGGTAGCTGCTGCTGTTAGCCTTCCACCACATGAGAACATCGAAACCTTCACCTGCTTCTTCTTGGGGACCCGGGCTTCTTTTAGGTAACGCTCCCACTCACTGATGCTGTCCCTCTCATCCAAGTTGGGGTCAAGATCCATTGCCGCGGTCCTTGTTCCTGCTGCCAAGCGACTTGTGCCCTCGCCATTGATGGCATTGCGGAGCTTCCGCCTTTGCTCCTCGAAGATATCATGAATCCTGTCCTCAACCCTTGAGATGTACGACGGAGCTTCCGAGCCACAAACTTCGTTGAGCACGGCTGCCACGTATTCCAGCTTGAAACGAGGGTCCAAAACTGATGGTATAGACAGGAACATGTACGTTTCCTTGATGTGATTCTCCAGCACGTCTTGTACCTCTCGGAGAATGGCATCCACATCTTTGTCGCCCAAGAAACCCCCATGCTTGGCATAAGCAACCGCTTTAGCAACAATAGTTGTGGCGTCCTCGGCTTCAGATTGCAGGACAGCTCGCAGCTTCATGAGCTCCGCAAGGCAGAGGTTGGCGCTGGGGCCATTTGGGGAAGAGATTGTCACCAAGCCACGGTAGACTGCCCCCAGGATCGTGCGCAGCAGATCTGTAAATATGCTCTCCTTGAGCCTCCTCGATGGCCTTTGAAGCAGATTGCTGACCTCGGCCTCCAATTCTGTGGGTGTCAACCGACCCAGAAGCTCCATAACCTGGCTTTGGTTGAGCCTTGGTTGCTCCAGTACTAAGGCTGGATTCTGCTCTGAATATTCCTTGTGAAGCACTTCCAGGGCACAGTAGTAGGAGTACCATCTCTTGTCATATCTCCCGACGTGATTCAGGCCCAGCTCTGAATAGTTTTGAGTCCTCTTCTCATGGCTCAGATGCAAATCCTTGACGGTCTTGAGATAGGCCTGTTCGTACTGGACGTCGAGTGCCTCAAGAAACGTCTCACCAACCAGGTCTAGCACATCGCTGGTGTAGCTGACGCAGAGCACCTCCGGGATCTCAATCGGCCCCTCACCGACCTGGATGATGTGGCATAAATTGTCGAGGAAATCCTTGTGTTGTAGGCACGTCTTGAGCTGGTCACCCCATGCCACGCTGAAAAGCCGGCCTCGAAGACCCCAGCGTTCAACTGCTTCTTCCAGCTTGCTGGAAGGCCCCTGGACTTTAAATTGTTTCTGTACGCCTTCCGGCACATTCAGACAGATATCCTCAGCGCCCAGCAATGCAGCGTGGCCGAACGGAGGGAACCGCACCACCCTGAACACCTGCATGATCCTCTTCTGGAAAGCCCAGTCGTCGTCGATGAACTGGCACGCCATATACAGGGCTCTCCCTTGCCCTGTCTCCACTGTGTCCGTCACCAGGCTGATCTGCCCCGAGCAGACCGACAGTGTCTCCATCAGCTGGTTCATCGCGTCCATGGCGCGGGTGTTGCTCAAGCCCTCGACGGCGGCACGCGAGGGCATCTGGAACTGAGGATTAAGCCCCCGCACGAAGCTCCTGAAGCACTCGTCCTCCACGATCGAGGAAGGGTAGCCGTGGAAGGCGATCATCCGAGAAAGCAGCTCATCAGGGCCGAATTCTTCTTCCTGGTTGAACCTGCAGCTTCTCTTAGCAGGAGGAGCTAGTGATGTTTCTTCAGGGTTATGATCACTAGCTCCTCCGGCTTGCGAAACATCCGGATTATTGCACTTTTCAACGTGTCTCTTCAGATGTTTCGTCCCGTTCCTCGTATCGGCGCTCAATGATTTATGGCAGCGTCTGCAGGTGGCTCTGTCCTTGCCGTTACCATCTCTAGTAACGATAAAGTGGGGCCATACATCTGAACGCCTACTGTTGACCGTTTGTGGACCTTCACGACCCTCCATGTTCTCCGCCATTAGCTGCAACACAAAAACCTGAACGTCAGAATCTTAAAAAGAAAAAAAAACTGAGCCTTAGATACATCTTTTGATTTAATGGTGACTTCTGGGTTACGGTCCCGCCCGGTTTTTAAACCAGGACTAGACATGGGAGCTCCTGGGCCTGGACTCCTCAGGTCTGGCATCTTCGCGGGCATTCAAGACTTCGGCCCCACGCTAGGCAAACGTCCACGACATGCGAGTGCTTTGGACCTCTACGACACATCGATAAAGCGTCTTCATCCAGCTCCGGTAAGCGACACTGGAGGACCAGGACTTGCGGGCGGATCGGCCTCGACGTCACCACGGCGCCCGCGGCATCGGCGGATGGTGGAGGAAGGTCTGCTTCTCTTCGACGACCGCTTCTACCTTCCAGCTTCTTCACCATTACTGCCGGACTTGCTGGAGGCATGGCTTTAGGGAGGGATTCCGCGAACAAACTACATCGCCCGGCACCTACGACACCGCCAACGATGGCAGCACCGGCGGCTATAATGCTGGGCATCCGCCACGGCGCCCCCACGTGGGGCTGCTCGCGCCGTCTTCCTTGACGGCGTGGACATGCTCTTCCTCATCATTGACAACGTCCACATCAGCTACGACGCCGAATGAGGAACACATCAGCTCTCTCCATCCTTGTTCGACGTCGGCTCCTTCATGTGCGATGCGATCTTCGACTGGTCGCAACACCCCTACTAGCCGCGACATCACTATTTGGCGCCTCACGCCTCTTCGTCACCCCACTGGCCAACGACCGCTTCCTATTCTGGAGAGTCCGCCTCACGACATGGTGCACTAACACCTTGAGGCCGGGGTTCGAGGGAGCTCATCCTTGAGGCACGTCGACGGACAACGACACAGCGAGGGACGCCCATTCACCAATACATCTACCATGGCTACATCGGCAACCTCTACTACCTCTTAGAGTTCGCACCTCTACGCACACGGGGAAAACATGATCCCGAGAAACCCGGTACATGGGAAATCGGTTCTCTGAGGTAGACACTACGGAAACTGGATCTTCGCCGGCCCGTCTGCGTTTAATAAGCGCCCGCTTCGCGAGTTGGCGGTCGGCGAAGACGCTTCGCCCGACCCGCCGCGCTTGGCAAAGGATTTCACGCGATCGGCGAAGTGGTCTTCGCCGACCGCCGGGCGGCGTCGAAGAACAACGCTTAACCAAGCGCTCTCTTTACCGGACGCCGGCCGGGCGAAGAAAACGGCCGGCGAAGAAAACGCCACCGTAACGGAAATCGGCGCGCGCGCCGCCCGACTGCCCACCATCTGCGGCGATCGGCAATATGACATTCGCCGACCGCCCGTCCGGTGGTCGTGATTTTTTTTTAAAATATAAAACCGCCGCCCCACCGCGTGGCGCACAAAGTAACGCCCGGGGCTGGCTCTTCCCGACCACCCAGCATCCGGGCGGTCGGCGAGAAATCTTCGCCGCCAGCCGCACGCGTGGCGGTCGGCGAAGATCAGCCGAAACGACCTTTTCGGTCTTTCGGCGAAGTATAAATTCTTTTTGAATTTGCTATCACAACTTTTTGTGTGTCTTAGCTACAGATATATTTAGTACATTGTTCAAGTTTGGGATTTTTTTTAAACCTTTTTACTATATTTTATGGGTTTTCATGTTATATTTGAATTTCTTTCGAAAACTAAAATTTGAACTACAAGTGATTCAAATAATGGGTGTAAATGATTCAAAAAATGATAAACATGATTGTGAGTCCATATTGAGTCCTCATCCATGGTCAGGCACCGAAATTCAAATATCTTGTGCGCGAAACACGTCGACTCACTTGCGGATCGATTGTTTTAAAATTCTATAAAATTCAAACGGAGTTGAAAAATCATGAAACTTGACGAGTTGTCCTTATATCACATGTGTACACTACGAAAAAAAAAGTTTGAGTCGATTTCGTGGACGTTTTCATCTCGGGTGGTAGTTACGGAGACATCTCTAGTATGTGATACTTGAAACTCTAGTTGAGATGTCTAGGTTTGAGCAATCCGGGATGCAAACTTGCATGAAACCTTTTCAAATTTTTCCACAGCTTAAACATGCAATATAACGATGCCTCGTCAAATTTCATGAATTTCCGACTTTCGTTTTCTTTTTAAATTTTAAAATGATTCAGCAGCGCCACGATGTCCCGAATGTCTCGCGCATAAGATCTTTTTAATTTTCTCACGTGTCCATAGATGAGGGCTCAAAATATACTAACAAACAAGAATATTATTTTTCAATCACATAACTCCTTTTTTTACAGTACTGCGGTTCAAATTTTTGGTGGGAAAAAATATTCGAGTAAAAAAGAAGAAAACTATTAAAAAATAGTAAAACGTCTGAAAAATGTCCCAATTTTTGATATGTTCTTGTAAACACTCTATCTAAGGTACACAAAAATTTTGAAGTGAAAATTCCCAAAAAAAAAAAAATTTGCCGAGCAAAAACATTGCCCTCGAAGACCGCTTTCGCCGACCGCCGTGTCGGTGGCGGTCGGCGAAGGCGTTCCCGCGCGTTCCGCCCGTCTCTGCTGCGAAAAAACTTCGCCGACGGCCAGATCTGGGGCGGTCGGCAAAGACCCTCCCCAACTCTATCAACCCACACACTCACACACAGGTCACCCACACAGACACAGACAAAACGCACGCACGCAACACCGCCGCCGCCGCCCGCCGGCCGCGCCCGCCGCCGCCATCCCCGGCCGGCCCCGTCCTCGCCCGCCCCGACGCCGCCCGGCTCCGCCGGCCGCGCCGGCGCCATCCCCGGCCGGCCCCGTCCCCGCCCGGCCCCGACGCCGCCCGTCCCCGCCGGCCGCGCCCGTCCCCTCCCGGCCCCGACCTCGACGCCGGCCGCCCGCCCCCGACTCCCCGAGGGCCGCTCCCTTCCTGCTCGTCTCGCCAGGAGGGCGTGCAAGCGGAGCCCGAGCGGCTTCCCATCGATCGGCCACCCACGCACACACGGGCGCACGGGAGCAGATCCTGACCAGCAAGCGCTCGTGCAAGGCCACGCGCAGGAGTTCAAGCCGCGAATTGCAGCTTCAAAGCACCAGCACCAAGCTCGCCTTCTACTCCAGAAAAGGTCGATACTTTTTTCTATGTTGAGGAGTTGGCCATCGAGCCACTCATTTGCTTCTTGTGCGGGGAGCTAGATGATGTGCATGTGTGCAAAATCCTGGCTTCCGTGACTCAGCCCAGCAAGTTCTTTTTCTGCGCTCACAAGGTGTTTGAGGAAATGCATCAGTAGTTCTCTTCAGTCTTGTGCTTTGAGTTCAGCAGATATTTATGTGTGCGTGTGTTAGCTTGCCTCCCACTTAGCTTTAGGCCCTGTCACCATCAAGCAACAGATACTAAAAGAGATTAATCTTGGTCAGCTTGTCGCTTTTGTTCAGCAACAAGTTTAGGTGGTTTGGTTTCGGAGTTGTTTCAGTTGAGACAGTCGGCAAGTGATCTGCTAGTGCTGCTTGCATGAGTGTGAGCTTCTTCGTGCTTTAGCTTGCAAATCTTTGAGATGTCATTATCTTGCAACAGTACCTTGATTTGTGTATTCTAGATTGCAACTAGTGGAAGCAGCAGGTAGCAGCTTTGTTCTCGGCAAGGTAAAGCAACTCAAGTTCAATACGTAACTTCATGCTCATATATTCTTGAACTAGTATTTTTAGAAATCAATCACAAGCTGCAGCAGGCCCTCGATGCTTGAGCTTTGACTTGTTTTATTTAGCTTGCACTACTACTCGGTTTGCACAGCGGCAGGTTCTTTACTTGGGAAGCAAATTAATTCAAGTTCAGCACTACAGTCTATTATCTTGCATACGTGACTTACTGCTCCTGTTGCTAGTTTGCTGTTGCAGGGCTGGAGGTCGAGGAACCGCGTGTAGCTAGTGCCAGTGAGACAGAGATGGCAACATGTTCAGCTACAACAAGCTAACTGATCTAGTAGCCAGCAACAAAAGATGCAGCTCGATTGGCATCCCAGCACTCAACATGCCAATTATTTATAACAGGTAGTTGTTCTTGAGTATGCATTCTAAAAACTTTTTGAAGTACAATATGTAATATGTGCAGCTTCTGATATATCTCTGTTATATTTTCATATAATGTTTTCACTGCCTAAAGTTAGTCAAACTGATCTTGGTGCATGTGTGCATAAAACTCATGTCTTTTGGTATTATCATGTGAAAGAAATAGAAAATTTTCACCCCCTGCAATAGACATAATCCTAGCAGGTTTTTTTATTTATAAGATGGTTGCATTTTTTTAATTTGTCAAGGTCAAATGATGATGCCTTCGAGTTTGGCCCCATAGTGATGAACTATGTCATTTTTTTTGATCATAACTATGTCATTTTTGGCCTCACTAGCGGTGTTTCTTTTTTATTTTGTAGTGTTCAGATAACTGTTGTCATGGGGGCTGTGCTGGTTAGAACAAAATAAACCTTGATTGAAGATCCGGGCTCTTTTGGAGGTAAGAAGCATGGGAGGTTGGGCGTCGCCCGACGGCATCATCGACAGCTCCGGCTT
The DNA here is from genome assembly GCA_015847255.1 of Hyparrhenia diplandra. Taxonomy (NCBI): domain Eukaryota; kingdom Viridiplantae; phylum Streptophyta; class Magnoliopsida; order Poales; family Poaceae; genus Hyparrhenia; species Hyparrhenia diplandra. The sequence goes on along the minus strand of JADLZK010008112.1, from coordinate 695,344 downwards.
GATGTAGACTTGTGGACTTGATGTTTCTCTTGTCGACATGATGTTAGACTTGTGTGGACTTGATGTAAGACTTGTGAGACTCGATGTAGACAAACAAACACATGTTTAATATGGGTTTATGTGATATATCGTTGTGTTTCATGTGCGGGAGGTGTGCAATGCGATATATATATGTTATGTGATTGAATGGATGTGAGATATATTATATATGTGTTTGTTTGTCAAGGAGGAAAGCGAAAACAAAAAAAAAAAAAAAAATTTCGGGGCTTAGCCGACCGCTTTTGCAAAAAACGGTCGGCGGGCGAGGCTTTTCATGACCCGTTTTCTCCCAGCGGTCGTGAAGTTTTTTTAAAAAAATTTCTTTCTTCGCCGACCATTTTTCTCCCGGCCGTCGGCGAAGAAATTAAAAAAAAATGGAAATCGCCTTTGCGACGCCCATACGGGGAGGACGGTGGTCGAAGAAATTATGAAAAAAAATATAAAACCTTCGCCCGACCGCTGACACGGCGGTCGGCAAGAGGGAAAAGTGGAAAATCTTCACCGACCGCCCCGTGGTCGGCGGTCGGCGGCGGCGTGAACGTCGCCTCCGTGTCGCTCCGTTAACGGCAACTTTTTCGCCGACGGCCGCCGTTTTTGGCGGTCGGCGGTTTTCGCCCGGCCGCCCGAATTTTTGGCGGTCGGCGAGTCGCTCGCCGACCAAAAATTCGGCCGCTCTTCGCCGACCGGGTCGGGCGGTAAAACGCCGCCGACCGTTTTTGGCCGCCCGACCCGTTTGCGGCGGTCGGCGAGAATCCGCATTCTGTGTGAGCTCATCGTGCCGAATGCGTGGACCTTTCTCGGCGTCGAATGGACATTCATCCAACGCGAGGATGCACCGGTCGGAGAAGTGGGGAGGGGAGATGTCACGTGCCGGAGATAGGGCCCGGGATGGCAAAAGCCACGAGGCCCAAGGCGAGCGGCGCGCCACCGGGCGAGGGCACGCGCCGCCGCCACCACCCCTCCTCCTTTCCGTGGATTATTAGGTAATTAATGCGGAAATAAAGAAAAAAGTTTGGTTAGGATTATCTTAGAACTTTTGGTATGCAAGGGGATATTCAATTTATAAGGAAGACCCTTATTAGAAAAATAAATAGGATTGCTTGTAAAATGTATTCCAACTTTATAAGGAAACCTTTAGAGAGGTTGTTTGGTTTACAAGTACTATTAGTCGGGCTATAAAAGTAAGGGGTCTGTAATCTCTTAGGTTATAACAAGCAATAAAGAAAATCTATTTCCCTTCCTCCCTCTCTCCCACGCGCTGCCCCCCTGCCCCCACGTCGCCGGCGCCCCAGCGCCGCACTACCTACCCGGGCGCCAGCCACGCGTCACCCCGAATCAATCCAGTTTTGTGACAGGGAGTAAACCGTAAACTGAAACCTTTACTTACTTTTTGTTTAATCCAATATAAATAAATGTATCTCTAGAATCACGACAAAGGCTCGAATGTGAAAGATCGATTTTGGTCTCCGGTCATAACTGTAGTGGATAGGCTTGTCCCTGGCACGTTAGTAGTTAACTCCTTGTTGACTTTGATAGTTGCAGATATTTTGGAGTCCAAAACGAAAATCATGGAACTCATATGTAGTAACACATGGATATGGATAGTTTGCAAATTAAAGTTACCGTATATTTATGTCTAAATATTTCTGTTACTTTGCGACTAGAGAAAAAACTATCAATGTTGTATTTTAATTCGATTCATGCTTTATAGTAAACTAGGAGGACTCCAGCGTTGCCGCTGGTATTTCTATAAATTTTGATTGCAAAGAGATAAGTTTAAGTAGAATAGAAAGAGATTTACCTTGATATTGACAGATGTGCTATATATATTGGTTCAAATCATTTTGCTAGGTATAAAATACTCCATAATTGCATGAACAATACCTAAAATATTAGAAAAATACCAATTCTCATTGAAAGCAATAAGTCGTTGAGAGCCCGTGGCGGCCTCTGCCTCAGCACTGTCAGGTGGTCGCCATGATCGACATGTGCAACGGAGAGCTTAGAGAGGAGGAGATGAATGGTTCAGGGCCTCGGGTATTTGTGGATGATCGGTGACCAAATGGCAGGTGTTTGGTTCAGTGTTTGGGCGTGGCTGCCACAGCTTTTACTCTATTGTAAAATACGCCAAAAGGTTAGGCGGCCATTTTGATCGTCGAAGATTTGGCGGCGCCACGCCGCCACAAAATCTGTGGGTGTAAAGCAAACAGGCCCGAAGATACACCATGTTAGTAGATATATTGCATAAAGGTATGAGGTAAACTAATAATTAATTCTATGGTACCCAAGCGTAAAAAACAGAAGTATACGCTCAGATTAAGAAATCCATGTGTGATTTGTGTAAATAAATCCCTGAGGGAAAAAAAAGAAGATTATATATTTTTGGAGCATATAGGGCAGATACAGAGCAAAGATTTCGTCTAGAGTCTCACAACATTAAGACTTGGTACAATGAAAGGACTGGATCTTCATGAAAATCTGTGAACAAACAAATAAGGATTAGAGAAAAAAAGGTGCTGGGTAGAACCTACCATTATGTTATTTGACTCAATCGTGCTCGATCTGCTATGCTTGTGGAATGGACGTATAGAGGCGGGAGGCATTGGGTAGCGCATGGGTCTCATCAGGGATTTAAAGAATTATCTGATTACAAATTGTAGCTGGTTCGCTTGTACTGCAGGAAGCCGTAGGACCAAAGCAGGGGAGACGGTGGTGCCTATTGATTGTAGTTGTTTAAGTATTTTATCACATGCATGATAGTAGAGACTACAGGAAGGCAAAACCAAATTGATAACTGATGAGTAATAGCGGTAGGAAGTGACTTGTTCGGTGGAATTTGATGGAGACCAGTAAATAACATGACGGTATATGGCTGGCCTGCATGGCATGGAACCGAATGGATGCATGGCCTTTGTGCGGCTTGGGGATCAGTGGGCTTAGGCAAGCTTGCTACTTGTGCATGCAGGGAAGGATTGGGGGGAGGAGAAACGACAAGGCATGGAGAAACGGCATGGCATGCGGGGAATTAATACAAACGGCGGTGCATCAATTGCTTGGAGTGGATATGGATTAGTGGATGACGTGAGCTACGGGATCCGCTGATGACGTGGCTTCACGCGAGATCACAGAGAAGCATATTTATTGCCTGCATTAACTTATATTATGGATGTCTAAACATTATAAAATAAAGAGTAAAATGCGTCATGGGCTCTTAAACTTTTCCCCACCGCATATTTGGGTCCATGCACTTTTGTTTACTTATCCGGGTTCATAAACTTTTCTCCACCACTCATCTAGGTCCAAAACCGTTCAAACTACCCTCTAGGTGGTTTTGGTTGGCGGATTGCTACAGTAACCACGATTTTACTACAGTAAACAACATTTTGTCTTTTTCTCTTTTTATTTATTTTTCGCTAAATCTTTGAAAAAAAATCATAGTAAATCACAGAAAAATGATAAAATAGAAAATCTAATTTTGTTGGACTCCACATGAGTAGATTTTACATAGTGAACATATAGTATAGTATATGCTTTAGTACAAACTTTTTAAAACCGGTCACCTGAGCTTTCCAAAACTGTTCAAAAAGATATGTATCGTGAAATAAATATTTGATATCTTGTTTATTTCCATTGTAACATACGGACATGCTTAATTTGCTAGTAAATAGAACAGGTTGAACAAATACGGCATCTATATGCTGAGAATGAGCAAAGAAAGCTTTTTATAACTATTTTCAAGAGCTCTATAGCAGTGGAAATATGGACGAACGAAATCAAACGACAATATATATATAAAGAAGGATGATATACCAAGCTCTCTTCCAAGTTGAAGCAGGTAGCTCGCTCGCAGCCGCGCGCCCAACCCGACGGACGAATGAACCGCTGATGAGAAAGCTGGTGCGGTCTTGCGATGTGAATGAAGTTTATATTGTGCTCTGTGGCGCAGGGAAAGGGCGAAGCCACAGAGTTTGAATTGATGGAGCTGGGCGACGACTACGACTTTGTTGCAACTTGCATGCCGCAGTTTACTAGCCGTCCCGGCAGTTGTTTCTTGGCCATTCATTGGCACTCCATAATTGAACATATATACCAAAGTCTCTCCCTCTCGCAAATCGATAGTGTTCCACATGCATGCCTAATAAAGTCAACGTCGTCGGCACCTTTTTTGTTGTCATTTTTTGTTTTTCATTTTAAATTCCAGCTACACATGAATGATTATTCTTCCGATCGGAGCGGTTGAGGCTTTCCAACCAAAAAAAATTAATATTTCTTATTTTGTAAAGGTACAAATTTAAATTCCCTCCAAACCATACCAAATGATGTTTCAAAACTTTGAAATTTGGAAGGGTAGGTTTCCAACGAAATATATATGCCTAATAGTTGCTGCAAAAACAAAGGAACACTTATACCGCTCCGACAAGTTTAAGAATTAATATTTGTAAAACCAGATTGACGCATGTTGTAAACAAATGATCATCCTCATATGAAAAAAAATCTTATCATGGTCATGTCCATGGTGGTCCGGTAGTTACTTCCATATTCTGTATGTAGTAGATGTGATTTTATCTCTCTTTGCGAAGCCAGTGTAGTGATATGATTTTTGTTTCATAGAGTTTTTCTTAGATTGGCCTAATTCAAGTGTTAAGACATGATATTCTACATTTGTGATTGAAGTAACCAAAATGGAAAGCTATTGATGGCTCACATTGATCCACCTTAGCCTGGGCACATTTAAACGGTAAGCCGATAACCGAACCAAAACCAAACCAAAATGTTGGTTTTTCGGTTCGCTTCGGTTTCTGTATTCCGAGCCGGTGATCGGTTTCGGTTTTGGTTCCAACATCATTCCAAATCGAAACACCGTAAAAAACCGAAGTTCCCACCCTTGTGTCCACTGAATTGCGTGTGTCCACCAAATCGCATTGCACCACCAGCCCCCTCCAACGTGTATCAAAAGCCCAAAGGCCAGAACAACAGCCCATGGCATGGCCCAGCATCCCCACCTCACCCCACGCAATTCTCCTTCTCCATCCCAGTTCCCAAATTCCAAACCCTTGGATCTGCATCCTATAACCTAGATTAGAAGTTTGCATGGTTTGCACGGAGATGTTGGTTTGCACTACATATGTGAGTGGGTTGAATACGCTTGGATCTTTTATCTCTAAATTGAGAATGTGTCTGTAGAGGCAATTTCATCCATTTTTAAAAAGATTGAGTTGTATAAATAATAAGTAATGGGTGCCTCATCTTAGTCATGATACCAAATAAGTCCTCAGATTCACCATGTAATTATACTAGGTGGATTCCCCAGCGTGTTGTCGCAGTATGAAGTAGAAATCTATAAGTTAGAATATTACAATCACCCTCTTATTCTTTTTCTTTCTTTGATTTTCCTTTTTTCATTTTTAACTTTTACTCTATACCAACTAACATCACTGGGGTCCACCTGTGATTTTATAGAAATATACCCATATGAGATCTTGTTTTGAAGGATTTATTAAAAGGAATTCAATGTGTAATCAGAATTTAATTTATTTGTTTTGGTTTGTGAGTTATTACATTTTTTTAGTTTGATACGCTTTGCATGTCGAAAGAACTCTCTAGTGGAGGTTCTCTATATAGATGTAGTAGATATATGAAGATCTCTAGTTTGGTTTTGGCTAATTAGTGACACCTAAGGACTAATCTCTCGATGCTAAGTGTTTGATTAGATTGGAGATTGGTCGTGCGGAGTTGATGCATGGTGGTCATGGATGATGGATCGAGGTGATCCAAAAGGTGATCAAGCATGCAACTTCGGTGGAGTTTCGGAGATCAAAGGTCCCAAGGCAAAGGTATAACCATAGGGCTTTTGATTTCACACCCAAGACACTATAGAGAGTGTGGGTGATTATAGGATCGATAAGCCGTACTATAAAGAGGGGAAAACTATCGTACATATCGGTCCTCATGTGCCTCTAGGTTCAAAATCATTTGCATGCATTCTAACCTAAAGAGCTGACCTAACCTTCGAAATGAATTGTGAAAATGCTAACACACAAGCACATGGTGATGTACACATGGTGGTGTTGGCACATTTGCGGCGGCGGTGATGGTTGCGGGGTTGAGTTGGGTTTGGGAACCGCTCATCCTCCCGCCGAAGCTTGCGGGCGGATTCGGCGCTTTTGAGAAAATAAAATGTCTATTTTCTATTGCGCGGATGCATCGTGGAGATGAGAACATGCTAGTCCTCGTGCACAAATTGGTATATTTGTTGGACAGCATGTCGGAGAAAAGACGGCGAAGGAACGGGCGACGAACGATGACTTTTCTGCTGCTTCGTGCGGACCGACGCACCGACGGAAGCTGGTCAAATGTGACCGACGCCCGGTCGGTCGCGTCGCGAGAGCTCGCAATCGGGGGTTTCGCCTGGCCGACCGACGGGACGTGACGGATGCTTCCCGGTGCTGACCGGAAGCACCCACGGACGCCGCGGCCGGACCCGGTTGAGACAGGGGCAAAACCACCGCTCGGGGTTGTCGGTTGTGACCGGACCCACCGACCGGACTCACCGGGTGAGTCCGGGCAGGGTGTCCGGTCAGCGCGTAAAACCGCGGGTTTCCTCCCAACGGCCACATTTCGTGGTGTGGGGTATTTATACCCCCTTGGCTGCCTCTTGCTCTCTGGACATTTGAATCATTCCTAACACCTTTGAGCAAGCAAGCAAGCCTCCCTCCTCTCTCACTCTTGATTTGAGCTTCATTCTTGAGAGAAGAGTTGATCCGATTTGAGCTTCATTCTTGAGAGAAGAGTTGATCCTAGTGCATTGCATCGAGTTCTTGCATCTAGAGGCACTTGGGGATCGTGTTGTGACGGTGGATTTCCCGTTACTCTTGGAGGCACCGCTCCTAGCCGGCTTGGTGAAGTGGTGGAGGCGTTGGCAAGAAGAGGTGATTGTTTCTTGGCCACCTCCGGTTGGTTTGTGAGAGGATTACGCACTCCCTCGCCGGGAAGACAAAGTGCAAGGAATACATTGCTCGTGTCTTGGGTACCACACTTGTTGAGTGGTGTGTTGAGGCTAGCAAGGGCACCGCCTAGCTCAAACACCATCCTTGTGTTAGTCGGCACAACCGAGACTAGCTTGTCGGTGTACAAGTGAACTCCGGGGTGAACAAATCGACTTGTTCATTGTCATCGCTTGTGGATCATCACCTTCGAAAGTGATTGATAGTTCATCTCCATCCCGTGATTGGTTCATTCCTCTACACGTCAGTATATCTTGCTTGTTCCCTTGCATTTACTTTGCTAGATTACTTTGAGTAGAGAGCTAGCATTTGCTTGTGTAGTTTGTTCTTGCTAGCCTAAGGATCATATTAGGCTTGTTCACTAGTTAGAGTAGTGACATAGCTCTTGTGTGACATAGAGATCATAGTTGATATTTAGAATTGTCACTAGAGGCTTGCAAGACCACTAGAGCTAGTGCAAACAGCTTTACGCCGTGTTTTATACTAATCGGTTTGTTTAGTTGAGTTTGTAGAATTTTTTATAGCCTATTCACCCCCCCTCTAGCCATCTAGGATCTAACAATATAGTGTAGCAATTTGGTGCCAGTGTCGTGGATAATATTAGTACTCTTTTCTTAAATTTGCCTTGCATATTTTTTTCGGGTATGTGGTGGTAGTTCACTTCCGAATCATAATGTTTTGAGCACTACCTAGATGTGACGAAATTGTGATATAGTGTGTGCGTTAGTCGATTAGATTAAGCGCCGGTATATTATATACAGCCGCTAAAACTAAGCATGAGCAGAGATTCTTAACCAAGCACTAGAGAAGCACCTTTTTCACACACACACACACACACACACACACACACACACACACACACAGTTGCGGAAGAAAAAAACAGAATCGGAGCTCTATTCATCAGACGAAACATGAGGAACACAATCAAACGTTAAGGACAGAACCATACCGAGTGGAGGCCGGCTAGCTCAGCAAACAGCAGCTAGCTCTCAGTCGGCAGGCGCTCCACCGATGGACGACGAGCACCGGATGAGAATATTGAGGAGTGAAGCAGCGTCTGGTCTAGTCAGTGCCAATGGGCAGAATTTAGAGGACGCGGAGCGTGGCGACGAGACTTGACAAGGTCGATCGTCTCTCTCAGATTGCAAGTGCTCCACACCTCTACATGCCTCTTGTTTGTGGGAACATGCCAAAGACCACTGCCGAAAAATGTACTACCGCCTCTTGTTTGTGGGAACATGCCAAAGACCTCCGCCGAAAATAAATGTACTATAAATTTGTCAGCCACTTATTCTAGTTCAAATTGTATAGGTCGTTTGTCGTAAGCTTAATTGGTCATCATGCCGACATCTACTACTTGGTTCATTTTGCATAGCAGTGCAGAGGCGGGCCGGATTGCTTCCAGCTAGCGATAAAAATGCTACGGATATTTTCCGACCGTATTCGAGACCGAATTTGTTTAGAGAGGTTTTTAGTCTAAATATTCAATATCCGGTATCCGTATCCGGATAATCAAATCATATATTTATGATGTCGATATCCAATTGTATCTTATCCGGCATATGGTTGACACTATCTGTATTTGAATCCGAATCCGAGCAGAAATATGAAAACAAATATGAAGGGAGGAGCCTGGCACCCCACAATACTCCAAGTCTCTAATACCCCCTTCTAATTTAGCCCAAAAGTATCATTAGCTGTGTTTGATCAGGCCCAGTTGAGAGTGGCCCAGAATACCAAGCGTTAGCGAGCAGAACATTATTAGCATCGCACGCGTGGCCCAGTGGCTGCGTCTCTTCGATTTCCCGCGTGGCCACGTCTACCGGTCGAGGGCGCCGCCCTCCCGCTGCTCAAACGCACGCTGCACGCACACCGGCACCGCCGTCCGCAGAGCACCCTAGCCGGACGAGGAGGAGCTGTCTGACGTCCTGCCGATCTACAATGACAAGTGGTAAGGTGCTACGTACTCAGACTCTGATCAGATGTCCCTTGCCATCTAATATATTCAATAATCTTTATCTAACTTTCTCATTTCTCGCCAAACTGTTCATCTTCATGTTGTCGATCTCCTCCGTCAAATTGCCAATCGCCAGTTCGCCAGAGTGCCTGACGCCAACGCCGTACACATACAATTACACTATCATGGTCAGCCGCCGGCTGATTGCTGCCACTCGTCCACCAGGCTGATTGCTGCCACTCGTCCACCAGCATGCAGTAGCTAATCCGTGATCCAGTGATATTCTCTTGTCCAATTAACAGTTAGTCAGTCACGAGACATTAGTGACGTGATTCTAAATTTCTATTTCTAATATTTCTTCAGACAGTATGAAGAAGAGAAAGACCGTAACCATTAATAGTTTTTATAAGCCGATTGGTTCAAGTGATAATTGTATTGAAGCAAATTGCAAGCCTAGGTATTCAGATTCAGAGTCACCCTCTTCACAGTAATGGTGTGGCTATCAGTTCTACTTTGCTTTGTGTTATGAGTAGAATGCGAGTAATAATGAAAGAGACAAAGAGTAGCGATAGAACTATGTCTTTATTCCATTGATCATTGATATATTTATACACGGTGAGGAGCGTAGTGGAACGGAGTTTCGGGAGGAAACTCCCCCACGCAAGAAGAAAGAGATTTACGGTGTAAATCTCTCGGGAAGTATCCGATGCCGTGTATGTAGGAAAATGTCGAGATGAAGTCTCTTCCCGTTGGCCCCGTAACTTTAGCGGGATCCAAAGGGGATCCAAGGGGAGGATAAGATCTTCCATCGGTTACGGAATAATCGTAACACTCCCCTAGATCGAATCCGTCCCTTGAGATCAATGAAAGGTATTGTTCCTCCAAAAATTCCTGCAGGATAAAAAACGAGGAAGAATACGTGTAGAGTATATGCTATTGAAAACTCCTTAAAACCCAATGGGAAAAGAAGGAGAAAGTGTAGCATATAATGATTATTGCCTCATTGTAAACTTATATGAGAAAAAAACCTTTTCGGGAGAAAACTCATGTCAAGTTTAGAGAGCAATATATGTCTTTGGTATTCCCTTAAAAACCCGTTGGGGAAAACAAGGAATACGACATATGCTTATGTTAATATTGCCTCATTAAAAACTCTCTATGAGAAACCTTGAGAGGAAAAACTCATAAAGAGAAAAGAATGCAATATGATGGTTTGGACAAGCTAACACCTAGGGGATTTCTCCCCCTGAACCTTGCAAGTCTCTAAGCCGTCGCATACCAATTCCTTTGACACATTTCTCAAATGAGGAAGCTGGTAGAGACTTAGTGAACAAATCAGCGAGATTATCACATGATTTGGCTTTCAAGATTTCTATTTCTCCATTTTGTTGTAATTCATGAGGATAGAACAACTTAGGAGAAATATGCTTGTTGATGTTGCTTTTGATATAGCCTGTCTCCATCTGTGTAACACAAGCCGCATTATCCTCATAGATAATGGTCGGCGCTTGGATAACGCCTATACCACAAGATCGCTGTATGTGGTTAATCATTCTCGCGAAGCCAAACACATTCACGCGAAAGCCTCATATAGTGCAACTATTTCGAGAATGATTCGTGGATGTTGTCACCAAAGTTTGTTTGGAGGATGTCCACGAGATGGCTGTTCCACTATGTAGAAACACAAAGCCCGTTTGTGATTTGCCATTATAGGGATCGATTGATACCCAACGTCGATATATCGAATCAAATCGAATTTGGACTTCTTCTCAAGAATAGCCCAAGATCCTTTGTGTCATTAACATATCCGGGATCCGCTTTTACTCCCGCCCGCTGTCTTACGGTAGGAGCGGCGCTATGTCTAGCAAGGAGGTTCACTACGAATGCAATGTCGCCCCTGGTACTATTTGCTAGATACATTAGCGCTCCAATAGCACTAAGGTATGGAACATGAGGTCCCAATATTTCCTCCCCCCCTCATCCCGAGGTCCGAATGGGTCGGTCTTCATTTCTAAAGACCAAACAACCATGAGGGTTTTGTTAGGATATGCTTTGTCCATATTGAATTTCTCCAATACTTTCTGGGCATAGGCAGATTGATGCACAAAGATTCCAGTTGGAAGGTGCTCAAGCTGTAGGCCTAAGCAAAATTTGGTTTTACCCAAATCCTTCAACTCGAACTCCGTCTTTAGATGTTTGCATGCCTCATCAATATCTTGTTGGTTGCCAATGATATTTAAATCATCAACATACACCGATATGATGCAAAATCCTATTTGGGACTTTTTGATGAAGACACATGGGCAATCATCACTGTTAGCGTATCCCTTCTGCAGAAGGTATTCGCTAAGTCGGTTGTACCACATCCTTCCCGACTGCTTTAAGCCATAGAGTGACTTTTGAAGCTTTACACAATACATGTTGCGACTTGCGTTTCGATTCGGTATAGAGATTCCATCAGGGACCTTCATATATATGTCCGAATCTAGTGACCCATAGAGATATATCAAATCACTACGTCCATCAACTCGCATAGATAGACGATTTTGTACCGCCAGAGGTATCGATATCGGAATGTAATTCCATTCATGACCGGAGAGTATGTCTCATTGAAATCAATGCCGGGTCTCTGCGTGAACCCTTGTGCTACAAGCCTCGCTTTGTATCTCACCACCTCATTGTTCTCATTCCGCTTCCGGACGAAAACCCATTTGAATCCCACAGGAAATGCTCTGGGAGGTGTAGGTATTGCTTGAGAGAATACCTTCCTTTTTGTGAGCGAGGATATTTCGGGCTTGATTGCATCCTTCCATTGATTCCAGTCCGGCGCGTTTTGTACTCTGCCATGGTCTTAGGATATGGATCATTTTCAAGGATTTCAGCAACCATTGCGGGCGAAATATGTGTCGACAACTATAGTCTTTTCGGTCATATGATTCTCCGTGATTCAACATAGTTGATGGAAATTTCGCCACCCTTTCCGATGCAACATCATCTCCCACAATGGTTACATTAGGGCATTCCGATGTCCCAACATCAGTAATGGAGTGCATTGTTGATGTGGGTTGTGAAGGTTGAACCTCCACTGGGTGTTTCTCAACATGGGGTTGAGTTGCATTTACTGGGTTGGAAGATTTGGTCTTCCTTTTCCTTTGCTTGCTAGGAGCTGCATCCGTGTAAATAGCCGTACTTCTCCCCTCTTATTTGGGAGTTGAGTAGTTTTGTTTGGTACCTCTACTCTTTCCGGTACATTTCTCGCGGGATTATAGGATTTTATAACACCCTTATAATCGAGTAAATGCATTCATTGCATTATTTGCAATGTGTTGCAAATTGATGATTTTCTCGAACTTGGAGTTCAGTCTACAAGTACGTGGATCGAGTTGGAGATGTCTCGAGGCATCCCAATTGATTTCGGGCATTCTTTGTGGTACTTAAAGTCTCCCCTAATGCCGGGAAATGATCTTCGTCCGAAGATACAATCAGCCGCATCGGGCTGTGAATAGGTCCCCCGTGGTGGGTTCCAAATATTTGATGATCGACGGAGATTGATATCCCACATAGATCCTCAATTTTCTCGTGAGGGCCCATAGTTGTACGATGCGGTGGTGAGATCGGTGCGTTATGTGGCGCAACTGAACTTTCGCATGGGAAATGCTTGGGGGATTTCCGCGTACTAATCGCAACGGTGAGGTTGCATGGTATGCGATTGGGCGCAATAGAATCAAGTCGCCAGCGTGTAAGATCAAGCGTGACCCCAACATGAGGTTGGAAGATTGCAATTCTGCAATAATGGTCTTGCAATGAGTTTGATTCTCTTGATAAGAGATTCACCAAACCATTTTGGGTGTGGACATATGGGATCGAAAGTGCTGCACTTGAATTCCTAAGGCCATACAATAGTCATTGAAGGCACGAGAGGAAAATTCAGCGGCATTATCCATCCTTATTGATTGGATTTGATGTTCAGGATGCTGCGCTTTAAGTTTGATAACTTGAGCGATGATCTTAGCAAATGCATGATTCCATGTCGATATAGACACACATGAGACCATCGTGTGGATGCGTCTATTAGAACCATGAAGTACCTGAACGGTCCAGACAAAGGTTGGATTGGACCACAAATGTCTCCTTGAATGCGTTCAAGGAACTTGAGTGGCTCAGCTCCAATTTTGAGGTAAGAGGGCCTCAAAATTAATTTCCCCGTGGCACATGCGGTGCACGTAAAATCCGAAGATTGGGGAAATTTTGCCTCATTGAGTGAGTGACCAACAGAATTGCTTGTAATTTTCCGCATCATCCCTATGCCAGGGTGACCAAGGCGATCATGCCAAGTATGGAATGTGTTAACGTTCTGGAAAATTACTTTGTAAGCAACATGTTGTACGGGTTTGATATATGTATAGTACAATCCTGACGAGAGTGAGGGGACCTTTTCAAGTGTCACTTTGCCATATCCGTTGTCCTTTGTAATGAGAAGAGATTCCTCATTGTTGTCATCATGAGTTTCAATATGAAACCCATTTTTCCGGATATCTCTATAACTTAAGAGGGTACGAGTTGAATCGGGATACAAGAGTGCATCCTCAATTGTTAATGATGTACCCATAGGGAGCGTAACAGTGGCTCGTCCAGAGCCTACTATCACAGCATCGCGTCCCGCGATTGTTAAAACATTTCCTTCACTCTTGTTGAGAGTTTGGAAATATTTTACTTCCCTAAGTATAGAGTTAGTGGCTCCACTATCCACTAGGCACATTTCCTCATCCATCGGATTGACTCGCATTTATCGATCTATATATTAAATGGAGAATAAATATGAAATTCTCAACAAATAAATATATAATTGCATATCATTGATAATAATTGTGCATAATACAATGATAATCAAATGTGCTTGATGAAATAAAACAAAGGACAATGATTAACTATTACAACGTGCGGACATAATAATAATCTAGATCCCAAAAGATGAAAGTCTAGGCACACCGCCAAACGGATCTTCGAAGTGTATTCTAAGATCATGTTGTCGATGTCGCCTATGTTGTTATCAAGTGGTGGAGCCTTGGTGTTGCTTGGATCCCACTACTACATATTAGATTTTCGGTGGCGGTCTCTCGGATCCACCACCGTGCTAGGTGTTGATATTTCTTACACGATCTCAATTAGGAAGGCGAAAGAAATATATATGGGAAATCTATCTAATCATGTTAGCTTGGATATGGGATTAACCTCATGATCCAACAAAGCGGAGTTAGGCGGTGTTAGTAGTGGTTGTATCATAGTAACACTATCCATAGTGGAGTTAATCTCACCGGGATATGTACTCAAGGTATACCACTCATTTCTAGGCATTACCTATTCACTAGTCTGTCACCCTAGCAATAACGCTAAGAAATGCGGGCATGGTATTCTTGATTGGCCTTGATAAAAGAATGAACATGATATCCGCAAGCGCACGGATAGAAACACCAATTGTAGCACTTCACCGAGTAATCCGGTATCGTATTTATATTTTCCACGAGGGAAGGGAGTCTATGGAAAGGTAGAGAGAAAAGGATGTCTAAAGGTTTATATATAGTGGTTTAGCTATGAGATCATCCTCTTTACAAGTATTATAATGCAGAGTAACCATATGCATCTAACATTACTCAACAGGATAAGTCACGTATCAAAGATATAATTGATAAATGCCCAAGTCTAAGATCATTAAGCTTACTAGAATCATACAAGCAATTAGCATGTTATAAATTAGACTAGAATGAATATTCCTAAGATATCCCTAATCATACATGTCAATGAATACTACAATTAGTGCAATACATCTAGCTATCATGGCAAGGTTGGATTACTTCTACACATGGCAAGCATTACCAATGAAAAATAAGGACAAAACTTATCCATCACCGTAATTATAACTCGACGTGCCACTACATTCGAGGGTGGACTACAAAGGACTCAACAGGGCTGTCACCCCCGCGATCTACCACACGGCCCGAATGTAGGGTGCAATTGCGGATAAACGCTGTATAAACACCACGTTTACACATTGCTTATCACCCACATAGTGATCATCTATATGGATGCTATACAATTCCATGCATAAAATATAAAGCAATCTTACTAAACTAAATATATAATCATAGCAAGCATAAACACATATCAATAAGAATATAACATTTATAAAGATCAAAGCCATAACATTGTATTCTAATTATAAGAGTACTTACAGATTGAATACAAGAGAGAAGTCTCAAGAACGATCCTTGCTACTTCTTGACTAATCGAGAACTCAAGATGAACTTGATCTTCAACTAGAACTAGTTAGATAGCTAATTACTTCTAGTATGAACTAGGGCTTATGTCTAGACTTGGCCGGACTTGATGGGTATGAGTTGATAATGAAATTGTTATGAGCCTCGGGGTCACCGGTCTTCTTATATAGTACTTGGCGATGAACGTCAACCCTTGGATCAAACCGACCTTGGCAACGGTGTAGATACAACCTCAATGTCGGTAGTGAACCGCATAAAAAGGGAGGTCGACAAGGAGGCCCCACCGGCGGCCGCCGGGGGGTGGATCTTTGGCGGGCGCCGGGGTGGAGTGCCACCTCGGCTTCCCGTTTCTTCTCTGTCCTCCGGTGTCTTCTAGAATGTTTTAGTCCACTTTTCGGGTTGATTTGATTCACGGATAAAGTCCGGTCTTCATAGGCCTTGTATATTCGGAACTTTCTCCATTATTCTCTATTTACCTATTAGGTCCCTCGTAAAAGTCACGTAATACCAAAACTCGTGGAATTATGTTAGTTAGACCCCTAGACTTATGTTTGGTCTTTGACTTTAGCCCTTAATTCATGTTTTTAAACTTGTATTTTTATGCTTTAAGAGGTGTCAACACTAGGGTCATAGAAAATCACGTGATTTTTCGGTGGCGGTTTCAATGCCCGCCACCGCTAATCAAAAAAAAAAAAAAAAACCCAAACGCAACCCTACCGGGCCTAGATCCCGCCCGCCGCCGCCGGATCTGGCCACGGCCGCCGGATCCTCGCCACCGCCGGGATCGAAGGGTGGATGCGGATCGAGGATGTGGACGCCGGATCGGGGGGTGGACGCCGGATCCGCCACGTCCCTCGCGGATCCGCCGCGCGCGCCGCCGCGTCGCCGCCGTGCCGCCGCGTATGGAAGGAGAGGAGGCGCCATGGAGCTCGGGGAAGTGGATCCGCCGCGCGCCGCTCCATCGTCGTCCCTCGCCGTGTGGGAAGTAGAGGAGGCGCCGATGGAGGTGGGGGAAGTGGATCCGCCTTGCGCCGCCGGATCTCCGCCATGCCCGCCGCCGGATCTCCGCCATGCCCGCGGTGGAGGTCGAGAAAGCCGGGCGCCGCCGCGGTGGAGGTCGGGAAGCCGCGGGAGGGGCCGCCGCGGGCGAGTGGGCGCCACGCGCGCGAGTGGACGCCGCGGGGAGGAGGGTGTCGGGATTGGGGAGATCGAGCTCGCGCCGCGGGAGGGGAGAGAGGGCGTCGGGATAACAGGGGAAGAGAGAAGGTTGCGGGCGTGGGAGGGGAGAGAAGGGCGCTAGTGACTTAGGGTTCGGGCTCCTCGCGGTATATATACAAGGGAAAAATTATTGGGCTGGAATGGGCTGTTTGGGCCTCGATTATCCATGGCGGGCAAATTAGAAAAAAACCGCCACGGTAAATATATTTACCATGGCGGGTTTTAAAACCGCCACGGTTAATTAAAAAAAAGCCCGCCACGGTAAATCAACCTATTTTCTGTGGCGGTTTCTCAAATGCCCGCCACGGAAAATGAAATCCAAACACCACGCAAAATCAATTCTGTAGTAGTGTCCGCCGGGCGGAGTTGGAGCTCCACAGGGCTGACAATGCGTTGAAGTGTGCTTCAGACTGCTTTCCACCTTGGTTGGAGCGTCCTTGATTGGAACGTCCACGTCCCACGGAATTCAAGTACAAACCCACTAAGTGCTTAGGGGTGCGACATTTCGGAGTCGGGTGATTGAAGCAACCACACCTTGTACAAGTGCTAGACTTGTCTTTGTTTGACTTAGAATTGTCACCCTTACCCTTAGCACCATGAGGCTTACGGTTTCTCTTGCGCTTGTTCTTGCCTTGGGAATTTCCAGGATTGCCATTTTTAGTGGCACCCTTCTGTGCTTTCTTCCGAAAGTGGTTGCATGTACTTCCGGCAAAGGCTTGGCAATCGATAGGGCCTTGATTGGAGCTCAAAATGAGGAGCTCATTGTGCCTTTCTCGCCCAAGTAGTGTCTTAATCATTTCGAGTAAAACAAAGTGAATCCCCTTTGACAGTATTCTTTGTTGAAGGATCATATGAGTGGGAAGCATGGTAGACGAGTCTTTTCAATTTTCTCCGCATCGGTAGGTTCCTTTTCACGTAACTTCAGTTTGGAACGAGTTTATGCACAACATGGTTGAACTCTCCTACGCTTTTGAAATCCTCGTATGCGGAGGTGGTTCCACTCATGGGTAGCCTCGGTAAGATGACTGCCTTTTTCTTTGTTCATACCGTTGTTGCAATGCAATCCGTAGAGCCTGTGGGTCCTCTTCCATTAGATACTCGCACTGAGATCCCGATGGATGTGGTTCCTTATGATGTAAAAGGCATGGTACTTTTGTGGTTCGCACAATGGAGCATCATCCTTTTTGGGAGCTTCAATTGCCTTGAACATTCCGCGCAACGATAGACCGACTTTGAGATCCATCGCCCATGTAGGGAAGTTGTGTCCATCGAGAGCGAGGGCATCAAATTCTTTCTTTGATGACACATCAAGCTCACGAGTGGCCATTGATCCTACATGTGAATTGCCACTTAGTTAAAAATCGATGGCATGATTGTAATAGTTATTTAATACAAATGCGAATAATCAAGGTAAACTTGAAATGTGAGTAAAGGGATTTTTCTCAATTTTATGGAACTTAGGTAGTCACCTGATGGTGTAGACCTTTGTTTATTTGTTTCACATCAAGATGTAATCCTTATAAATTTATAATCAAATTGGAAGAGCACTTTGAGAAATAAATCCCAAAGTAGTACATGGTACTACCTTTGTGTTTGCCAATTCAATAATAAATAGAGGTGACATCGAGTAAAACAAGTTCCAAAAAGGATAAATCGACCATAGCATTTGTATAATGAGTACATGTAATAGAAATTGAAATGAACAAAAACATATTGAACATGTACTTTATTGAATTTAGAAAGCATGTTAATGCAATATTTACTGAGAACATCGAGTCTAAATTATAGAAAATTAGACTAACTAAAAACTGATGTAATTAGGGGATTAAAATACTTGAAAAGTAAATTAACTGCTGCTAAATAAATGCTGAGAAAAAAATAGGTAAACCGCCCAGCCGTAAGCTCATGCAGCCCTCAACCACAGGCCTGGACCGCATGGGGCCCATGAGGGGGGGGAAGTGGGGGTTGGGCCGCTGCACATAAGGCTTGGGCGGTTAGGCTAGGGCGAAACCCTAAACCTTTCATTTGCCGCCGGTCCTGATGGATCGGCCGCCGCCCGCCCGCGCGAATCGCGCTGGCGTCGCGTGCGCTTCGTCAGCGAGGGATACCGCGTGGTGGGCCCAGCTCTGCGGGCTCCGTGTCGGGACCACGAGGACTCCGATGTCGGAGCGGTCGGGCGCCGTGTCGAGCGCGCCGCGGGGACGGTCGCCGCCATCGAGGTCGTGGCGCGGGCTTGCCCATGACGCCGGGCGCCGCTCCCGTCGAGCCGCTGGGCGGCCGCCCAGCGCTGGAGGCCGTGGCGCGCTGGCGCCGCCCGAGCCGCGACATCTCTCCGAAGCGGGCGCCGTTCGAGGACCGCCGCTGGCCGTCGGCGGCAGCGCAGCGGCGTCGCAGGCTGTCGAGATCGCGCCCGTGTCGAGGACCGGCGAGGGACCGCGCCCGCCGAAAGCCGAGACCGCCAGGAGCCAGCGTCCGCGAACCACTGAGCCGACCGGACCGCAAGGCGGCGTGGTCCGCCCAACCCCTCCCCTTCTCCGATGTGCTCAAGATGGAGGCGCGCCCTTGTTCGAGCAAGGCCCGTGAGGACGTGTCGATCCACGTGCGGATGATGCGGCGTGGTGGAGCAGGCGGGGATAGGCGGCGGTGGCGGTGGAAGCGGCCAGTCTTAGGCTGATGTTGACGGGCGCTCCTTGCGGCTGGCGTGGGAGACGGGTCTGCGTGCCCGGAGACGGCGTCGGGCGTCGAGTACCGGATCGGCGAAAGGTCGCTCGATTCGAGACAGCCATGGTCGGCTGGATGGACCAGCGGCGTCAAGCCGGACATGAAGCTTGGCCCCGGGATACCTACGTTGATTTGCCTTTGTCGAGGCCGTGGATTCGGGCACCGCGGTGGAGATGCGCCTAACGCGGGGCGAACGAGCCGCTGATGCGGGCGGGAGGTGCCGCGATGCAGCTAGAGCGGAGGTGGTCGTGGCGGTCGCGGTGGATGACACCACCGAAGGCCGGGATGGTGGTCGCGGGGACCACATCGTCGGCACGCGTGCATTGCCAAACGCGTTCCCACCGCACGCCGCCATGGAGGCGGCCGCCTCTTCATGTTGATGTCGCGGTGGCGGTCCGCGAGACGGGCGGCGCCGTGGCGCAGGCCGGCGTTCCCCCCAGAACCTCGCGGAGATCCTCGAGGAGGCCACTCGGATGCGGTTGTTGGCGAAATTAATGCCCATGGTGTTGGCACGATGGTAAGCCATCATGACCAATTGAAGGAGAAGGGAAGCACGGGAACCTGGGTCGAGCCATTGCCGTACCTTTTTCCTTCCCTCGGACGCTCTACCGGCTGAGCTATTGATCTTCAAACGCTCTACCCAACTGAGCTAGTGATCTTGATCTCTCGAAAGTGTTGTGGAGAGCGGAGTGTTGTGGAGAGCGGAGGTGCTTTGATAACGTGTTATGAGTAGAATGCGAGTAATAATAATGAAAGAGACAAAAGAGTAGCGATAGAACTGTGTCTTTTTATTCCATTGATCATTGATATATTTATACACGGTGAGGAGCGTAGTGGAACGGAGTTTCCTGGAGAAAACTCCCCCCGCAAGAAAGAGATTTACGATGTAAATCTCTCGGGGAAGTATCCGATGCCGCGTATGTAGGAAAACGTCGAGATGAAGTCTCTTCCCGTTGGCCCCGTAACTTTAGCAGGATCCAAAGGGGATCCAAGGGGAGGATGAGATCTTCTATCGGTTCTGAATAATCGTAACACTTTGTTCATTGCCCCTCTATCCTCGAATCCTGGCTCTGCCCCTGCGTATACCCCATGGCCCAAATTAAAAATGCTACCCAAAAAAAAAAAAAAACTGTCCGCCGGCGTCCCTTCGTAGTTCGTACGCGAGTTTCCAGGGCACCCTATGTGCGCGCGCGTGCGGCTGGGCCGGCCCAGCTTGAAAGTTAAACTGTCGAAGAGTTGGATCGCCAATTCGCCAGACACGTGAACTCGCGGACGCCGCCATCGCCCATCTCTGCATCGCACGCCATCGCGGCAGCCGCCATCGCCCCTTTGGGCACGCTCGTCACACTCCCCAATGCAATCCATGATTTTCATCATATTCTAGCCGACAGGATGTCCAATATTACAAATGGATTTGGAGTCTGGACCTCGTTTATACTGATTCAGGTAGAGCATGTACACCTTTTATTGTCATGGCAACCCCTAGTTTTTTTCAGATTAGATGAGTGTTTTCTTCATCTTGGATTGAATATTGATCTGATTTTTTTTCGTACATCACTACTATTTGGCTCGTGGTCAGTACCGCTGATCCACTGCGCACACCGTGCGGCTGATCTGACCGGGAAAGATCCCTCATCCCTGACTGTTGCTACCTGCTGCGGTGGGGCATCTACTTGTCATCGCCACTTCGTCGGATCGTCCGGCGCTGGCCAGGAGGCAACGAGGTGCGACGAATTAGAATATGGTTCTTACCAAATTATAAATGGTTTACCGAGTTGCGTAATAATTTTTTACACCGCATACCCTACGGTAAAATCCTAGGTCTCAGGAGTTTTTTGCGCCGCACTCCCGCGAAGACACCGAGAAGATGTATAATACTGTCAGTGACAACATGGCAGACAACCCTTGGCAACAAATCTCTCCTGGTGGCCATAGCTTCGCAGTTGGCAAAGCTAAATTCATGGAGGCAGGGGAAGCCCTGTACATAACTTGCAATTTCATTGATGATGAATGGAACCTTCACAGGCTGGTCTATCATGCTTACTTGGTTTTGCCTCCTGGTGATCAATGCAATGCATCCACTTTGTTGGGGGTGCCTGTGGTTTCTCGTGATGTGGCAGGTGAACATGTTATGTCTTGTATGCTTGATGTTGATCAGCTAAAGTATTACCCGCTCATGGTAGCAGGGGAGATGACGGGCAGCATTGGTCACCTTGAGCTGAAGCGTCTTATGGATAAAAAATTGACACAAGAGGACACAGAGGTAATCTTCTGTACCACCAATATGGATCACGTGCTTCACTCTATTGGCCGGTGCCTTCTTCCAGATTCAAATCACATAAATGATATTTTCTCCAATGTACTCGATTCACAATGGGCAAGACAAGATCGCCAAAGGCTTCTCTCAGAACTTGGCCTAGTTGACCCATTGGAGTCCAATGAACACTGGTATTGGTGCTATTGTTCTTTGGTTATGGCTGATCATGTATTGGATTCCCAAACAGCATTGTTCAATCTTTGGGGGGCAATATACAGTGCAATTAAGAGAGTTTCTGCTTCCGATACTCCAACTTCAAATCTCTGTCTTGAGGAATTGCTTAAGGTGAGGCGTGCTTTACAGTCTCATCTTTCATCTCCTAATGCAGCACATGTTCCACTTATAAAGGCACTGATGATTGTGGACAAAGCAATAGAAGATTCCTACATGCTTTGGTGTGTACCACTGGTGCTGGACCCCCGGTACAAACTGAGGCACATAGAAAAACAATTTCCAAAATCGTTTGGTGATTTGAAGGCTGCAAATTATATCTCAAGGGTAAGAAGCATGCTCGAAGAGCTATACATCAGTTACGACGATGATTCAGATGAGGAGATGATGAATACTGACAACTCAAGTCCATTAGATCAAGCACGGGATGAGGAGTGTGACTCACAGGATGACAGTCAAGCATCAGCCAATACTGAACTCGATGATTATCTGGAAGACAGTTGTGCTCGTACAACAAAGAGTTCTGACTTTGATATTCTTAACTGGTGGAAAGTCTATGGCTCCATTCAGTACCCGACGGTGGGTCGGATGGCGAGGGCTGCTCTTGCGATGCCCACCTGCAGCAAGTTGACTTCTGATCAAACTGCACAAGTCAAGAGCATACTCTGTGGTTAAACAATAATCGGATCGGTAAGCAGACATATTACACTATGAGAAGGTAATCCCTTGGAATTAGTAGTAGTTTTGGGCTGCCGGTCGGATTAGGATAGGGATTTAAGTCTCGCTTTTTTGTTTTATGTGATAAATTTGTTTGGTGGATTGTCGTTCTTTTGTTTTAAATTTATTTGGTGGAGTGTCATCTAATCATCATGGTTATGCACTTAACCGCTATGAAGGCCGGAACCTTATATTCCTTCATCTAAAAAGAAGATAAATTGCGATTATATTGAACTGTTATGTTTCTGGGAGCTGCATGTGTGTTGTATGCCCAATGTTCTTCTTCGGCATCTAATCATCATCTAGCATCTTCACTGTGCCACCATCTCTTAAAATTCCACGGGGATTGTTCGTGATCATCTTCCCCTCAGCGATTCGCTCTTACCGTGACAGCAGTTTAAACTGTATTAGTTTATGTATTTGCTTACAATCTGACCTTTTTCTTCTTTATGAAGGAGGTTTACCGTGACAGCAGTTTATACTGTATTAGTTTATACCGTGACAGCTTTGCTGCTGAACCGCAATACATCGTGTAATAGTGTTCAACGACCCAAATTATGCTTAGCAGGTTGAGCAGTACGTGAAACAACGTAGGATGGATGCAACCGCATTCCACAGGTAGAACATCTTGGGCTTCATTCTGTATGGTTGTTGACGACGATTATGGAATTAGAAATTGAGTTTGGATCATGGTGTTAAATATTATGGTACCAATTACTTATGAGTCTTAGTCTATGTACTTAACATAATGAATATATTGTTTATTAATCTGGAAGAAAACACTCAAATTTAAATATATATATTAGAAAAGTACTTTGAGTGTTTTTATCCGGGCATGTCCTTTAACTTTTCCATCCGGGCAAAATACGTTTTTGTAACCATTTAAAAGTGTTTTTTACTTAGTTACGGTGTCAGGTACGGTGGTCTTTCTTCTATATACATAAAAATTATAACTTTTTTTTTTTTTTTACAAAAGAGACATCCCCGACTTATATTGAAAGCCATCGAACCATGTTCTACTAGAGGACCAACAATTTTTGCAATCACAGAGTGCCACGCGCACTCGCTCTGGAATTGTAAAGTTCAAAGGCATAACAACTGATAAACCAAAAGAGCACTCCAGCAATGACCTGATAGAGGTTCTACATCTAAAACATAAAACGCGCAAAAACTAAGTAGAAACGACTCAGGAACAGGTTTCAACAAGATTTTCCATCAACGGCGCCTGCTCAGTTTCCTCCTTTTCGCTACATCACCAGGCACTGAGTCCTTCTTGCAGCTTTGTCAATGCATCCTCCAGCTCTAGCGCCATCTTCGCCTTCGCAATCTTCTTCCACTATGACAGTAATCCCAAAATGTTATAGCCTATTGCCTTTGGCGATTTGATTAATCTGTTGTTGAAAACCCAATCATTTCTGGTTTTCCCAAGGCTCCATGCCACAACAGCCAGAATGTAAATAATAGTATGATCTCTAATATAATCCCCACCTCCTCCTAACATATCTACTAGTATGGTCACTAAAGTGGGTCTATGAGTACACCTCCAACTAACTCTAATCCACACCCATATCCGCCGCCGCCACGCTGCCAGGTCCACCTCTGCTACGCTGCCAGATCCGGTGGCGTGAGGAGGTAGGAGAAGGCGGCGGCACACCGAGGTAGGAGGAGGCGCCCTTGCTAGATCCGCCGCTAGAGGTGGTCCGACGCGAAGCTCCTGGGCTGGATCCGGCGCGCGCCGCTGCGAGATTGACCACCGTGGGCTCGCCATCGGATGCTTCACGCCGTGCGCTGCCGCGAAGCTCGGCCACCGAAAGTGCTCGCTCTGCTTCGCCGCCGCACGAAGCTTGACCACCACAAGCTTGACCACAGCTGGGCACAGCCACCGCGCTGCTGCCGCCGCCTGACCGCATCGCCGCCGCTGGGTCGAGAGGGAGTAACGGGCGGAGGGCGAGAGGACCGCAGGGAGGATTTATGAGGAGGGGGGGCGCGACTAAGGAGTGGGAGAGAGGCAGTGTTAGGGTTTCTGAGGAGGAGAGCTTGATTTTATATTCTCCAGGAGTTAGGGGGCTGGGGTCGGCTCAATGGGCTGGGTGGTTGGGCCACATTTGGTTAATCGATTTACCATGACGGTTATTATAACCGCCATGGTTAATAAAAAATAACCGTCACAGTTAATCATGACATTAACCGTGGCGGTTTTCTAAATAACCGCCACGGAAAAATGATTTTGAAACGTTGTGCAAAACCAGTTATGTAGTGAATTCCCACAATACTTGCAATTCTCTAAACCATTCCCTTCATGGATCTTCCTCTATTCTCTTGTCAACACTCTGTCATGCCACAACATCCAAAGAAATATTTTCACTTTAAGAGGTATCTTAGTCTTCCACAATTCAACCATCTCTAGGTCTGTACACCCGTGATTCTTCATGACTTTGTATAGTGACTTAGTAGAGAATCTCCCTGATGGCTCTAAAGCCCATATGACCTTGTCTTCCTCTTCATTGAAATTGAATGTTTCTAACTCTTATTGCAACTCATTCCATTCAACCACCTTCATTTCCCAGCTTTCTTCTACAATCGAAGATCCACTCAATATCTCTAACGTGTTGTTTGGTTGAGCAAAATGTAACGCAACCTGAATACGTCCGTGACATGATAACGATACAATCGTTTGTTTGGGCCTGGCCGTTATTAGGAAACGTGCAATCGAGATAACGCTGCGTACATGCTTGATAGCGCCAGCTCGGCCCTCTATCTGATTACGTGATGCCTCGGTCTCCACGTCTACGCCCCCCCACGCTGCGCCTTTGCACTGCCTCGAAGCTAGATACCTTTACCATGTGCAACCAAACAAAATGAGTAAACAGTATTGAATTCCATTACCTGCCGCAACTTGTTAACAATAACGTTTCCCTTACCTGTGAGTCAACCAAACAACTAGTAAATTTCATTACTGACCCCTCCTGATTCCTACATATTTTGTAAATTCTATGGAATCTGGACTTTGGGTAACTTCCCAACCAAACATCATGCCAAAATCTTATTTTCTTTCCATTACCTATAATCCATCTTGCACCTCTTTCATACCACTCTTTTGCTTTACCCAGTCCTTGCCAAGATTGAGAAGCACCTCTACTTTTATGTTGGCAGAAACTATCTTCATTCAGATACTTCTTTCTCAACACCTCTAAATCCATGCTCTGTTCAACTCTATCAAGTTTGTAAATCCATTTAGCCAACAAAGTTGTATTCATGCATCTTGTGTCTAAGAAACCCAAACCTCCAAACTCTTTGGGGAGGCGAGAGCTTCCCATCTTACCATATGATATTTCTTTTTGTTGCCAACTCCTTCCCAAAAGAAATTACTTCTAGTAGTGTCAATTCTTTTTTGAGTCCCCTCATGCAACCAGTAAAAGCCCATAGCATAGATAGGTATAGGAGATAGACTTGAACTAATTAGGATAGACCTACCACCATGGGAAGCATACATAGGTATACTAGATAGACTTGAATTAATTAGGATAGACCTACCACCATGGGATAATTGTGAGCATTGCCATGTTTAACCTCTTTTCCACTTTAGTTGCAGGGATACTCAACACCTCTTTAGACAAGCCTCCTATGGCTAGAAAAATTGCTCAGTTTACAGTTAAAAGCATCAACTATGGCTTCAGATCTTTCCTTGTTGATCCCTATAGTATAAACCTCAGATTTGTTGTAGTTTATCATCATTCCAGACACCTCTTTAAAACAGAACAAGATAAATTTGAGATGGGCAATGTTATCATCATCATCTTGCAAGAACAAAACGTGTCATTAGCATATTTGTAGATGTGTCAGCCCTCCCTCGGTCGATTTGGCACAACTCCACTTCGATGATGCCTTTCGGGCTATTTTGTTTAGTATAGTTGAAAGGCCATCAACTGCTAAGTTAAACAATAAGGGGGATATGGGGTCCCCTTGCCTTAACCCTTTATAACTTCTGAAGTACTTTCCAACCTCTCCATTTATATTCACAACCACTTTGCCTCCACATACAACCTTCATGATCCATTCACTCCACCTCTTAGAGAAACCTTTCACTCTTTAACAGCTAAGCCTTTTTGAAATCTAACTTTAGTATGACCCCCTTTTGTTTCTTCCTAAAAATCTCATATAGCACCTCATGAATGACCACAACACCATCCAAAATATAACTACTAGCAATGAAAGCAGTCTAGTTTCTACTAATAATTTTCTCTGCCACTTGGATTAAGTCTATTGGTTAGAACTTTGGTAATAATCTTGTAAGCAACATTGAGAAGACATATAAGTCTAAATTGTCTAATATTGTTGGCCCTGGAGGATGTCACCATTACTTGATGGTGCTAGAATATCAAATGCTCGTCCGGATGCGTTGGAGGATGGCACCATCCTTGATGATACTAGAATATCAAATGTCGGGTGGTTTCCCTTTGCTGCCGCCATTCCCCGCCAAGACTTGGTAATGGGTGTTGGCGAGGCATCAACTGGGGCCTGGATGTCCTTCAAAGGCATTACAATCATGACTGGTTGTCTATCGGTTGACTTGAAGCTTCACAGTCACCGTGGGAGTGGAGGTCACTAGAGCTCCGCCCGGTGGTGGTGTTGGTTGGTGTACAACTAAATGGTTATCACGGGAATTCTTTGTTTCCTTTTTGTGTTTTCAGTTCTTTCACTTCCATCGAGGCGGTGTTATGTGCACAAAGCTAACCTGAAACCTAGCTTTGTAAAACTTGTACTTGTAATTTCAGGCTTCTAAGAGCCACAATCGTCAATGGAATCAAGTTGGGAGTTTGGTCCCCCACCCCCACCCCCACCCACACACACACTAGACTTCTCGGAAAAAAAACATAGAGCCTTGTGGACTAAACATTGCTGTATTTTAGGATGGACGGAGTACCATTTTATTCGATCAACCATCACATTATGTTATCCATTCACATACAACTTATGGAATAATAATCTTTCAAACACAAGGTGGTGGCACATTTAATTTTTATTTAGGTGAAGTAATATAATGAAAACCAGAAGCAGATGGCTATCATCTCCCAAGAATACACTTGCATTGTGGCCCGATCCCCCGACATCATCGGGACAAGGCCAACTTTCAACTTCACTTGGTCGAGAGATCAATGACCAGCTTTTACCTTCAGGTTGAGCCAAGTAAGCAAGAAAGTATATTAAGATATAGGTCCATGAAAGGTTGATTACGTTCCAGGCGACCGTGGCCGTAAAGCTTCTGAGCCACCAGGTGTCCCAATCAAGATGAGAGCTGGTGGACGGTTGTAGGTTCCATGAAAGTGAGAGGCCAAACCTCATCGACATCACCCGAGAAGCCTGAGGTCGTGGGCAAGGGCTTCATTTCCGTAGAGCACCAGAGCCAAAGTGGCTGTGCCGGCGATGATGACGGCGCCGGCAGAGATATCCCACATCACCACGCTGACTCCTAGCGCGAAAGCAACGATTACGCTCTTGAGAGCGACATGGAAACACCACACTTTGCTGGCGTCGTGCGTAGATGCAACGGACAAGCGGATCCACGTTCCACTTGGGTCCCATACGCGGCGAGGCTGAAAGTGGCCACCACAGAGCAGAAGAACGCAATCAAGTCGGCGACGAGGAAAACTTTGAAACCGTAATTCCTGCCCAATAACGGCGTGCCTGCCCTGGGACCGCCCGTGCATTTTTATCTGACCCGGCATGGTGAATGCGGCAGCAAAAGTCACTGTCGCAATCAGCGCCCGATGCAACCAGAACACTTTCTGTCGATGCAGCCAAGCCTCCTGCATGCATCTTTTCCGTTGTTCCGGAGGAGACATTTTGAGTCGCCGGAGGCCGCTCTTGTTCAGCACTTTGCGGTGCTCCGGAGACGCCTTGAGTCGCTTGAGACGGGTGTTCTTGAGCATTCTCCGGTGTCTCGAACCTCCAGTCACGCCTGCGGGCACTGAATTGAGCTCCGGAGTGAGCCAATACCCTGATCATCCATTCCGTCGGGTTCTGCACAAATAGAGAACCATTAAAAATAATGTCAGGACCTCTCTAATCTTCTATTAGCTATAGGCCTTGTTTGGATGCACATATGCGTTCATAACAATCCATGCATGTTGAAATGAATTATGGTGGAACTTATTTGATTTCCACTATAATACATTTCAACACAGTGGATTAAAGTGAAACGGTGAAAACATGGCATCCAAACAAACTCGGCATTATCATTGTTAAGTAAGATGAAAGTTGAGTAATGTTTTATTATCTGCATAATATATATACCTGAAGGGAGGCGAAAGAATTTTGTATCTTTATCTTGCTTGCAAGGTCGAGTGGTGTGTAGCCTTTGTTGTTGACATGGTTGAGCTCAACATTCCTGTTACCCAGGAGA
The DNA here is from genome assembly GCA_015847255.1 of Hyparrhenia diplandra. Taxonomy (NCBI): domain Eukaryota; kingdom Viridiplantae; phylum Streptophyta; class Magnoliopsida; order Poales; family Poaceae; genus Hyparrhenia; species Hyparrhenia diplandra. The sequence continues at coordinate 666,522 of JADLZK010008112.1, read as the reverse complement.
TGGCTAAAATTGGACTCATCTCTATTTTGTACTGCCAAATGTAATGCAGTATTTCCGTCATTGTCCTTGGTGTTAAGAATGTTCCTGAATCTATATATTATCCCCGCATACGAACTTGACTACGTTTGTCTGCCTGTTCTCAACGGCGACATGAAGAAATGTCCGTCCGTTACCATCAAGTAGAGCGCCAGGTGGGTCGTCGTTCTGGTTTCCACTAACCAATGCAAGTATTGCATCCATTTTACCAACGGAAGCAGCTATGTGTATGGGGCACATATTATTCCTGTCTCTCTTGGTCCTCATGTTTGCATCTCTTGAAACCAGAAGGCTTGTTACACCCTTAACTCCAACTGATGCTGCATAGTGAAGAGGTGTATTTCCCTGATCATCAAGTTCATCAATCTTTTGTCCGTTGTTCAGCCTTGCTAGAACCTTTCCGGTAAGATCTACAATTATCAAATGTCCTTAGTTTCAGCACTACTTCTCATATATACAAAACTGCTGTGCATACCGAAATGACAAACTATCATAATTAAGTAATTATATCCAAAGGATCCTCCGGCATCTAGTTGACACTAAGGCCGGAGAGAGATAATTGGTGGTGCCACTGGGATGAAAGTATAAAAGACCTAGAAATTTGATCTTCGCCAATTGTGTTAATCTAGAAAATATATGATTTTAACACTAAAAGACCTAGAAATTTTAGTTTTGCTAGAGGCCGAATTGGTCAAATCTGTGATACCAAAGCTATATATGTTTCCATTATTCTTTTGCTCATGAATTTCATAGTTTACGGATCCCAAGACAATTAATATTTCACAGCCTATAAAGACAACCCTAGTATCAGCATAGGTGTGGCATAGCTAATGATGGAGGTCTCGTGGCTATAGGTGTACAAGTTTACATCTATATGTGTAGTCATGTTCCCAATTATTGACATTCTTTTTGCTTCTACTTCATTTTGACTAGTGAGAGTCGTATGCTCTTTTCTCCCTAGTTGATCAAGGTTTGGTTGAGGACATATTGGCGGGGATGGGAAGGAGCCATCCTTTTCGTAGGGGGTGGTAGGGAGAACTCAAGGGTGTAAAGAAGTTGAGTTATGGTTTGGGAATTGGGATGGATATGGGTAAGTGGGGAGGCTATTAAGGAAAAATATTGATTGCTAAGGTTAGCACACAACCAAATAGTAGTTTACCCTTGCACACAGCTTATTACCTAAAGGCTATAAAATCAAAGGATGGAAATGTTGATCAGTACAAACCATACTAAAAATCCATTGGATACAGGTGGTGATCCCGACTATGACTTCGAGAATGATATGGTTGGGATGTGTGATGGATTTATGTTCTATGCTCAAGAAACCTAAGGATGCTTTGCTGCCAGGTGCTTATCTACACTTCATTGCTTTGATGTTCTGTGTATGTGATTTAGTCCATATGTACTTTTGTGGTAATGTGAAGACCATGTTATGTTCCCTAAAACATGTATTCGTGGTGACTTTGTAACAAGTTGGATGATGAAGTATGTGATGCATGAGAGTCCTAGGACTAGTACTTATATGCTTTTATATGGATTTTACTTTGAGGAAATCAAAGTTCATTTCACTTTTGAAGATAATGCATTGTACACCTAAGAGTTTGCATAAACTACCCATGCCTCCGTCACTACATAAAAAATAAACCCCTAAATCTACACGCATTAATAGTAAACATCTCAATTTGCATATAATTTGTCTACCTCTATCAATATTGTAACACAAACAAACTCATATACATCTGAATCCATTATAATGCCATTTTTCTTAGCTAAAAGTATCCCAACAAATTATGTTCCTAAACTACCCAATTCTACAATGATTAATTTAATTTGAAAAAACAAGCTAAAGTTGTGTGTCACAATGCATGCAGTATATACATGTGTACTAAGAGGCAATGAGCTTGTTAATTACCATATCAAACACATATAGCTCAAACTAGTAATGTTTCAATTAATATAGATCAAACACATGTGAAAAAAAAATAAATATGAATATGAGACAAAAAAAAAGATATTTCGTATTTCTTATTGAGATCTGATATGTCATCAAATTCTAACATTTGTCTATTAAAATTACTAAAATCCTGTGCGGAAGCATACATGTTGATCGTAGTTTCATCAAATGTCTTTATATCTGAATGAATACTTGGCAACAATGTTTTCCTCATAAAGTCATGATTACCATCACATAAAAGGTTAACATGTGGTGTTGAAGTGCATGCCAATCACTATGCTATTTTTCAAATTATTTTGGAACACCCAATGAACCAAATACAAGTTATGTCTAAAAACTATGAGCACTGCTACATGTACAACCCATTTATGATTTGCCAAATAGTACAACCCATTTACAACTATAGATGGCAAATAGTTCAAAGATCACACTTGGGTGCTCATTTGCATATATTTTGACTTACATATATAGTTATATGGAAATAATTTAAAGGGATAAAACATTTATTTATTATGTGAACAAACCTGAAGTGTTGATATTGCATAGTTTTACCTTTGCTTCGAAGAGCAGCAATATGTAGCACATTTTGTCCATATGGTCCACATTTTGACAGATCAACATGTCCATATGTAATCATCTGAGCGGCATTATTGTTGTTTCCCAAGAAGATATCTTTATATAATGAAGTCATCCTGCTAAGAGGACATACTTATATAGTTATTAAATCTAGACATGAATCCAACTTACTGAAAACTGAGTTATCTTGAGGTGGCTCACGGTTCATAGTATTATTTAACATTTAATTTAGTTATGTTGATCAACTTATCATACTATACACTAGGTGACGGACCACACACTCATGGTATGTCATAGTTTCATATGGCATGGCATTTAGACTATACAAATGGTTAAAATCCATACTATACAGTGCACCATAAACTTCTACCAACCCACTTATGTTTTCATCCACTCACTTCACAGGGCATGGTTGGTACCACGAATTCTATAAACTTTACATGTTGTTTGTCCAACTCACGCTTATGCATGGTGGGCATAAACGACCCCTACAACCCTGATCACATCAACACATGCATGTGCCACCGTGGGCATAATATAACGCATATAACAACCGGCAATATTAGCGGCCGACCCGGTCGGCGCCGGAGGCCGCGCGCCGACAACCCCTTGGTGGGCGGCCCACGGCCCGACCCGGCCCATCGGCCTGCCTGGCCCGCAAAAGGGGCTCGCCGGAGGCGGACGACGCCAAGGCCGGGCGCCGCCGGGCGACGAAGAAGACGACGACGCCGCCTCGCCTTCACCCCCACCGCGACACCACCTCAACCCCAAAGGCTTCCCGGGCCTATAGAATGGCGGGCGGGAGGTAGGTAGGCCCGGCGGTCGGCATGGTCGTCGGGGGCGGCTTAGGTGTGGTTGGCCGCGGTAGGGGCGGTTGGGCCAGGTCGGGGTGGGGTTTGGTGCACCTAAGATTTGGTGCTCGAGCTCGAAGCTAGGGTTTAGTGTCGCCGGAGTGGAAGAAGAAGAGAGGGGAGGGAAGAAGACGTGCAGGAGGAGAGGAGGAAGCGGGGTGGGCCGGCCTGCTAGGCCTGGCCTGGTCGGCGTGGCCAACCAGGTCGGCGCCTAGCACCCCCCTATAAAAACCCCTCTCACATCTTTGTCAAACCTGTAAAGATCACATTCAAAGAAGAAAAATGCGGCGGAGAACAATCCTAAAGAGCAGGTTGGGCATCAATGACTATAAGGCCCATCTACGGATGATCTCGGGCATAGATGCCGGGGCACAATTAACTTTGGCACAAGTTGAGCATGAGCTCTAGCTCTGTTGGCAAGCGTCGCAGCAGAGCACGCTGCCCACCGGCGTTTGAACCCCAGGTTCGACGTTGGTGTTTCTCATCGGGATTTATTCCCATAATAATTTCAGATGAGCCTCTCAACGCGTGGAGCCACAAAGGGACTGCGATGCCCCTGTCGCCGGAGCCTTGATGACTCTAGTGATCTCTCCAAGGACGCGTCATACTGTCTGTGTATAGTTGTAGGTCTGGTTGTATTCAGGTGGTGTGTGTGAGGTGTTGTTGTGGTCTAATACCACTGTCACAGTAATGTCTGGCTAGTGTGTGCAGCGATGGCCTAGCTCTAGGGACAATGACACAGGATTTATACTGGTTCGGGGCAAATCGGGCTCCCTACTCCAGTGTGATCACTATCCGAGCTCAAATGCTCATACCGGGGCTCAGTACAAGCAAGGCGAGAGAGGGAGGAGAGCTCCCAGGTCTCTTGATTGAGGCGAGTGCCAATATCGTGGGGATGGAGAGTGAAGAGCGGGATGCGAGTGTTGCTTCGTTGCCCCAACCCAGAGGCCCGCCTCCCCTTTTATAGTCGCAAGGGGGGCAAGGACATCAATTCCCTCTGGACGGGGGAGTGGAGAACGCGTGAACAGGGTATGAAGTGCGGTGAGAGCTCTCGGTCGAGCTCCTGACGTAGGGCGAGAGCTGTCTTCGAGCTCCCGGGCGTATTGGATGCTAAAATTGGTCGTCGTCGTACGCGGGAATCGCGGTTTGGGCGGTGGTCAGGCGTCGTCTTGTCCCTAATCGGAGTTGGAAACCGTCTCTTCGGTATGGGATGCGCCCATGCCATGTATGGGGGTGTGGTACCTGGCATGTACCCGCCGATCACTGTAGAGGAGCTGTTGGAGTCGACGGAGTACGGCGGTATGGTCAAATGACCTCTCCCTGTCCCTGTAACCCCGCATGGCTACAGTTGTCGTCAGGGAGTGGTTGGGCTTGTCAGAGAGTTGTTGGCCAACTTCTGTACCCGCAGAAGTCCGAGCTCTCCCAGGCTGCCCGCGTAGGGCTCGTTGCGCGGGGGCTCGGGTTGGCTCTCGGAGAGAGGTCCCGGAGGAGAGCTCTCGTTGTTGGTATGATAAGAACTCTTTTGATGAGAGCTCGTTTTGAGTGGTTCGAGGAGCTTTCGTAGGCAGAGCTTGCGTTGGGGAGCTCGCAGGATCCCTCCCGCTGCCAGGGGAGCTCGTCTACGGTGGAGACCTCGAGTGTCCGGGGTTGATAGTCGTGCAATGGGTCCCGGGAGCGCTTTCTTCCGTAGACGGTGGCTCGAGAGCTCGGGTGAAGGCACCCCAAATATCGAACCCCCACAGGTGTGCGTGCGTGTGTGTGGGTGTAGGTGTGTGTCTGCGTACGCATCAGGATGCTACAGCGGTATCCGGATGAGAGGTGCCAAAAAAAAACTCGGCACAAGTTTCGCTTGGCCCACAAAAGTGAAAGGGCTTGACCAATTCCCTAAGGGCCCGTTTGGATCTTTTGAATTTGGAGGAATTGGAATTTACTTAATAAATTAAGCTATTTAGTTTGGAATTTGAGATTCCCTAACTTTCCAAAGTTCACAAATAAGCCTATCTCAAATTCATAGGGTGGGAGATAGGAATTGAATTCCATGTTTGTACTTGCACTTTGCATGCATTTTGCACTTGCACTTTTACACTATCACCATGTTATGTTTACACTTGCACTTTGCACTCTCCAACTCCATTCCATTAAATTAAGCATATATCACAATAAATTAAATTCCAAGGATCCAAATAGGACCTAAGGGAATTAAAAATAAAGGGGCCCGAGTTCATAGGAGGAGGAATACCAGCCCAGCGGATTAACTGGCGTCGCCTTTTGCCTTTGTCTGCTACATGTCGAGCCTTCACATCTACTAGTTGAGGATTAACGGCCCAAATGACGTGGGGATTAACTGGCATGATCCACCCCTGCATGCTTTGCCTCAGGACGTGGGGATCGACCTTCCCCGGCGTTGAGGAGGTGGATCCCGCGGCGAGGCACGCGGATGAGGAAGATAAGGCAGGGTGGATCCAACAGTGGCGAGGGTGGCGGCGAAGGCCGAGGTCTAGGGCCGTTATGGTTTGGGATGGACTTTTCATTTTGTTTTTGTTTTCCTATTTTGTTAACCGTGGTGGACAAAAAACCTGCGCTAATTTACCTTAATTTACTATGGCCTTAGCTCGGTGGCGGTTTTTCCAATCGTCACGATTAATCGAAAAAACTAACATGATTAATTTTTTCAGTAGTAGTGTCAATACGTATAGTAATATCATAGACACAACTTGTATAATTTGTATACTAAGTCATGCTTGTGCTTCTGTTCCTGTAACCATTTGTAAATTTGTGCTACCTTTTTACTCTATTTAATTCCACTAGGGGCTTAAAACCCCTCATGTTGTTTTTTTAAAAAGAAATATAAGTTCTATCATAATATACGCTATTGCGCTACCCGAACCCCAACAAGCCATGACGACTTGTTCCCATCCCGGCGGCGCCTCCGTCCGGCGTCCGCAGTGCTAACCAGTTCATTTATATGTGCTAGCTCCGCCGCCGGCAACACCAGCTGCGGTCGGCGACACCTCGGCCCTCATCTCGCAGCTTTAATTAAAAGCCCCGGCGGCGGGCCTCATCGGCTAACTCTAAACGCAAACAGGACGGGGTGAGGAGCGAGCTCCGTGTTAACTAAGTTTTCTCAATCAATTTTAGGAAGAATACACACATGTATCAAAGGCCCCCTAGCCCGGGGCGTAGACTAAATAATCTCCATGCAAATCTTCCCTAACCATATAAATCCTTTAATTTTCAGCCCAAAATAGCATGTTCTGAACTAGTTAGCCCTCCCTGAATCCCAAAATAGTCTGACCTTAACTAAATAGCCCCTCTTGAGATGGTGTTTCTAATCCGCCCAAGCAGAAACTAAAAAACATGCCTGTCACCGGCGTCCTGCCGTCCTGCTTCCACGGTCTGGTTTTTTTTTTTTGACAACTTTCCACGTCTGGTCGTTGATGCTCGTCGACCTGCTGCCCTTGTTCCGCCGCGCCATTGCGAAGACGTTCAGCTGATGATGGTGCGGCTGAACTCATCGGCGGCCTGGAGTCTTCCATTTTGTTGAATCGTCGTGAACTACCTAATAGCTACTACAAATGTCTTACAGTATATTAATCCAAACACGCAAGTTTTGTGAAATTAACAGAATCAAACCATAATGATTGATTGCGTTGTTTTCTTTCCACAAAGGAGTGGCATTCAGCGAGGGATCGGGGTGTGGGAGGGGGGGATCTCGTGGATTAGTGGCATTATTTTGGAAGAAAACACAATGGTCGCACTGTGGGAAGGCTGGGGATCATGGAGGCACGGTGTCGCACGCGGACAACAGAGCAACGACCTGAAAATCTAGTCACATGAAGATGCGGTCTTAATTTGATTCGTTATATTTGTGAGAGGAGAGATCACACACCTATGAGATTACACACCTATGCCACAACCGTACCATCTATGCATACGAGGAAAAACATTAGGAAGCTCAAAAACACAGAATTTGAATCATGAACAAATTGCATATAATATTGCTAAGAATAATTAAATAGAGTATATATTCCTACAGGCCTAGCAACCTAATGTTCTAGTTGGAACAAAATTATGTATAGCATCCCTTTACGATTCTATGGATTGATCTTGTTTCTTTTTTTTTTTTTGAGCACCGGACAAATGTTTCTTTGCTCAAAAGATATATTAAATTAAAAAATTAGAACCCTATCACAGTAATGAATTTCGAACAAATTAGAAAATTACCTGCAACTTCTTAATTTGTTGTCCCTACGTGGCCTGATGAATGAATTATTTAAATTAACAATCAACTATGCGCTTCGGTGCATGTTTCCTGTATGGATTGGATTGCATGTCGAAAAGAAAAAAATTACAAACATTTGTCTTTAGGCGGCATTTGTCTTTCCTAAAAATAGAGACATGCACGCATCGCTAGGAAGGAGAGTGATTGAAGAAGCGGCGTCTATGATGTCGCAAAAAGGAAAGGTGAAGGAGAGGGATCGCAGGATGCCGTTTGTTTCCTTTTCTTGCTCCGGGTCACAGGTCACATGGTTGATTTGTTTCCTTTTCTCACTCCGGGTCGCATGGGTGGCGGATGGGCAGAGTCAAGGCAAAAGTCGCACCAAAAAGTGGTCTTCCTTTTGTTCTTTTTATATTGTAGAGATAGAGATGTAACCAAACGTCTGGCGTCGGTGCCTTACTGTATAGCCGCTCGGCCCTTGGCGTCTTTCCCAGAAGCAGAAGCAAACACGGCTTTTGATTTTGGACGCGTATTCATCAGGGCGGCTTAACTAGCTTGACTAGACTTTGTCATCCAAATTAACGGCCCTTGATGTACCCAACCCAACGGGCAACGGGTGCTATGTCACTGCTGCGCTACCTAGTGGCACAAGAATATACCGCTTGTTCGTTAGGTATAGTACTATACCATGCCAGAAACGCGGTCAGATTTATTTTTCCAACACAAGTACACATAATATATCTCATCAAATCCAACTGCCTCGCCGCGTAAGCTACGAAGACACCCAACTGTGGTTCGATTACGTACGGTTGATCCGTATCACGCAACCTATAATTCCACGGATGTTTTGACCTGTTCGGTTCTTGTGGGGAACCATGGTGGCATGTGTTTGGTTGCTTGCCGAACCCTGCCCATGGCTGAGGCACTCTAGGGCCAAATTCAGCTAGTTTGGTTGCCTGTAAGGCCTCCAAACAGTCTGGCCAGGACGGGCCATCCGTACGCTTCCTGGCTTGACCCAACTCGAATGACCACATCAGTCGTTCGATGTTGGCTAGATCCAGCCATCACGCGGTTCCACTCACCGTCTGCTACTTCTTCCCACCTCTTTCGTCCTCCCATACATTGCCCACTCCCTCGTCAGTGCTTTTCTCCTCACCCACCGGTGCTCGTCCCGCCAGTGCTTCTTCTCCTCCCCCACGGGCGCTCCTCTCCCATCACTGCTTGCGGATTTGGCCTCCATGACGGCGAGCTGTGGCATCCCTGACTTCGGGCGGCGAGCAGCGGCACGGCTTTGGGGAGCCGATCAGCGTGGTAGCGGTCCCGCTGGCACGTGGCTTTGCTGGCTGGGCAAGGAAGCGGCTGCTCCAGCGACCGAACGAGGTGGCTCAAGGCGAGGGGCAATCCGATGCCACACCCCTTGCCTTTCGGGGGCGCGACGGTTATGTCAGCGTTCGGCTTCAAGCTGAGGGGCCTCCTCAACGTGCTCCACCTTAGCCTTTTGGCGCAACGGTTGCGAAGCTTGGCATCACCGCCTAGCTGCAATGCGAGGGAATTTGGCGGCGAACGCAGAGCGCGATGGCGGATGTGGCGAGTGTTCGCGTGAGTGTGCTAGCGTCGAAGAAGAAATTCCATTGCGGCGTGTATGCGGTGGAGGCGGGGCTCGAGGGGCACGGTCAGGTCATGGCGGCCGTGCACCGCACACTTCGGGTGTTTGACGTGCTCCACCCTAGACTGCACTGTCGATGGCTTTTGATTGTTCAAGGTGTGTGACGTCGTTGTCAATGGCTTGCCTAAGCTGACAGGGGAGGATCGGCGATGGGAAAGCAGATGTGCTCGCCATGGCATGGCGGAGCAAAGGAGCATGCTCACCACGCATTCGATAAATTGTTTCAAAGAGGTGAACTCATCAGCTCAAAAAAAAGATGCATGATTGTATGTAAACTAAGTCAACGAACCAAACACAAACTCAGGCTAGACATGCTCAGCACCGTAGGCAACCCAACAAGCAGCTCTTGAATTGTTAGGGCTAGGCTAAAGGCTAGCCTGGCTTAGTTTTGCTAGCCAGGCTAAGATAGGAAATGAACCAAACACACACTCTAAAGCGTTTCATTCAGTTTTTGTATATGAAACTAGGTAAGTGCCCGTGCGTTACAACGGGAACACATAATACTACAATAACATATGTATAAATATGAAAAATGTAATTCAATAATGTTTTTAAGTAAAAACTAAATATTAATACGAGATAAACATTTTAGAAGTATTACAATCAACAGATTATAATAATATATATTATGTACATTCAATCAATTACCTAATCTGACCTGTTATGATCAATCAGATGATCACAAATATCACTCATCAATGATCAATTAAATCTTTTGCTACAGGGAACACACCTTGCTTAGTGACCAGGAGGGGGTTCTCGTTGTCTCGGCCTGTGTGTACCGCTTGAATGTGCTGTTGCTGCAAAATTCTAACATGAAAAAAAAAAACTCATTAGAGCAGCAGTCAGTTCACAAATTGAGGAAGGCATTTCTCAACTATCGAGACATTCAATCACATGACCTAACTGGATAAGATATGATTAAATCAATGATACTATTAGTTTTCTAGAAGATGTCAATTAGGAAAACGATACATTATTGCTCAAGATATATAGATAGTGGGAGAAAAAACAGAATTTTGTACTTTTGTCCATTTTAGGCCCATCAAATTAATCGGAGAAAGTTATTACATACCAGTCAAAATTACAACCTACCAAGAAGCATTCGCCTACTATTGTTTTATTTCTTTCCTGACCTCTCAGAATCCGCCAAGAGCCAGGTAGCTAATGATCCTGTGTATGGGGTTCAAGGTCACACTGCAGAACATGATTAAAGAAGATGGTGAAAAATAGGTGGAGTGTTACAGCATACAACGTTCTATCTAAAATTGTAAATTGGCAATCATAACTGAAGCAATTTACAATAGATTTTGTTTCACTGACTTAATTATTGTTGTGTACAACCAAAACAAATTTAAATGCCATATTAATCCCAACCAAATTTAAATGCAAAAAATTATACAATCAAAATCCCAATTAATAGCATTGTATCATAAAAGGTAACTGTTTGCAAACTCTAAATAGCAATGCCCCAATAGCCAATTAACTTCTGCAAGAGAGCGATACTTGAGCTTTTTTTAGTGGATACCTGAGCTTTATAGGCCTCAGCATGAACAAAGAAAAGAATTGCTGAAGTAGTATGCCAGTATTGCACAGGGAGGAAAAAAAAACTCCTGGATTGTCCTCAGGAATGTTAGATATGACTGTTTTCTGTTTCTAAAACAGATGTATGCCTCAAGATTGGACTGATGTGGATTATACTTTTAGTTCCTAAAATAATTTTGTACGTCTAAAGACTATGGTAACCGCCACTCAAAAAATATTATCTATTGTTACAAAAAGATCTGCCAGTCTATATTCTAAAAAACATGCATTCTAGTTCTAAATATATATTTGTTTGCAAAACACAAAGGAGCAGGAAGTAAGAAAGGCAAAGACAACTTTTGAATGTACCAATCTTCTGTAGAGTGGCTCTGGTTTAGAGTGCTGTTAGTTTTCATAAACACCCAAAATTAGTAGGTGATTTATAGTGGTGCAATGCTTACTTGAACATCAGCCATTGAGCTCGGACTATATATAGAGTGTGCATTTTCCTCATACAGTTCAAGTTGGGCTGACAGAGTATGGTTGTGCACTGCTAAAAAAATTATGTAGTTGTGATTTTTCAATATAACAAATCACCAAATCAAAGAGTAATGGAACCATATGCCAAAGGTTGCTTTACTCTCACTTAATGATAGCATATCACAATTATCAACATAACTTTAATAATGTGTCTAATTTTGCTCACTTTTTTTACAACTATAGTATGTTGGGATCCAGCAACTATTAACTTGATGTGGATTCAAATGGATCTGGTAATAGGTGAGCTGATTATAAGTTGAACACCGACTAACAACTCTTTCATTAGCCATCCCAATTCACCTAGTAGCAACTGGCTCGCCATCAAACCATCGTGAGGAGCACCGTAACGATATCAAGGATCAAGAATCAACGCGAGTTCTCACCTTCAGAGATGGGGTTCTGGATCTCGGTGCACTTGGCGGCGACATTGTGCTTGTTGAGCCCTTCGTCCCTCCTCGTTGAGGTACTCTCTTGCGCCGCCATATCCTCAGGGAAGAGCTTCACCTTGGAGACGAACACCCACTGCAGCACAAGTGAGAGGCCGCCGACACCATCCTTGTCCCCGCGGCCAGGCTCGCTGGAGAGCTTCACCTTGGAGACGAGCACCCCCGCAGCGCCGGTGAGAGGCCGCCGCTAGTGGTTGTGGTCGACGAGGAGAGGGCGGGCGAGGCAGGGGCGTCGTTGGATTTGAGGGAGCGGAGCAGGGGCATCGTGGGCGGACGAGAGGTTATTTTTTAGAAGTAAGAGAGCATGATTATTTTTAGGAGTAGGAGAAGCCGAGCGGACGGGATTAGGGGGGGCGGACGGATTAGGCCTGATGACGATAACATTTGAGGCTTTTTAGTAGTAAGAAAAAGTGATGAAGGTTCTTTTCCTCAGTTTTTTTACCAGTAATCGTGTTTGGTTTTCTAGGCCTTGGCCTTTTTCTTTCTGAGCTGCCACACGAACGTTTAGCTACTTTGGGCTCGCCCAGCCTCCCAAACCCGCCCTCCCGGGCGGTGACCAGTTCCCAAGTTGGGCCGGACCTTTGGGCCCGATCGGCTCAGCCCAGCCCATTTTCCCTTGTGCCGTGCATCTCTCCGCCTTCACGGTCATGGGCACCTAACTTTGGAAACCACTGCCATGCCATTTGCCACCACTAGGCACACTGAAGCAAAATTATGCCTTTGCTACGTGCTTGATGAGAGCAAGCTACCATTATTATTATTCCATGATCAAATATACCATCCCATCACATACGCCGTCACAAAATTGTGTACCCATGTAATATGCTTAGCCAGTGTTAGTAAACAGTATGCATTGTTTCACTGTAACGATCTGTTAAATTATCGGAAATACGGAGAAATGTATACATCTTATTGCAACCCCAATTATATTGATGTGTACTAATGTGGAGTAGCAACACTCCTTTACTTTACAATAGGAGAATTCATCAAAGTCGATCGCTAGAAACAATCATGACATGGTTCTCCTATTGAATTCATTGTGTACATTTACATACAAACAACACCAAGGTATCAACAACACGACCAGAAATAGCATAGGTTGAGAGAAGAGTCATATATAGATGATCATGTATGGATATGGAATTGGTTCTGTTCGCTCTTGCATGAGCGGCTCTGAACTGTGTGGAACCTTCTTACTTTTGATAATGCGCATCTACAAATGGCTCATTGGAATAACCACGAACGATGCTCATGACATGAGAGATTTGTTCAGAAGACAGCTTACTGCATGTGGGCATGGCCAAAGCATCTCGCCATCCGAGCCACCGTCGGGTAACTCTGGCTATTGGTCTTCCACCAGTTGAGGATGTCAAAACCTTGATTTGGAGAGATTGGCTCATCGTTCAAGTAACGATCGAGGTCCGTTCCAGCTTGTGTGGCGCGACGATGCTCATCCCACGCGCGTTGCAGCGGATCATCACCACTGGCTACTAGCGTGACAGTAGTGGCATCGTCATCTTGAGCATAGTCTTTGTACAGCTCCTCAATCTTTTCTGTTACCTCGAGATGAAATTACCGGCAGCCTCATCACCAAACGCCCTCTGAAAATTGAAATCTAAGTACCTGAGTTTATACCGGGGTTCCAATGCAAGTGGTATAGACCAGATCAGGTATGAACCTCGTAAGGCCTTATCTAAAGTGTCTTTTGCCACTCGGAGAGCATCTTGTTTTACTTCATTATATCTCCTCATTATTTTGTTTCCTTCACTTGCAGAACCGTTACTGGTGCCTTTTGTGTTTGCCTCATATTCAACGGCCTTTGCTGCTTCCGTCTGCAAAAGTTCCCTAAGCTTAAACAACTCAACAAGGCAAAGATTGGAAGTTGGAGTTGTGGATGCAGAAATATCTTGAATGGCATGATACATCGCATCCAAAAGCTTACGCATCACTTCTCTGAATTCTGATTCCGTGTTTGTAGTTGCAGGAGTGACTTCAACAGATCGATGAACTTGCAAGGAGCAATAGCTTGAGTACCAAAACTCGTTGTAATCACGAAGGCTGTTGTAACACCCCAAATTTTGCTTCTTTTGAAAATAGAATAAAATGATTTATTTATGTATTTTTGTGCTCATAAAATATAGGAAAATAATAATTTTTTATGAAAATTAAAATCAATCATAAGGCTAGACACATGTATGTGCACTCATGCTGCTGCATTGTTATTTTTGTATTGTTTGGATTTGACCAAATTTGCAAAAGAATTTGAAATGGTTTGGAAATCAATTGAAAAGGAATTTTGAAATAAAAAAAGACAAGGATATTCTTTTCCTCTCTAATTTCTCTTCTCCGTTCAGCCCAACCTGGCCGTGTGCCATTTTCTTTTCTTTTGGCCTCTCGTCATTTTTTTTTCTTTTGGGCTGAAATTGCTCTGGTCCAGCCCATCGTGGAAACAACAGCGTAGCTGTTCTCTTCTTTTTCCTTTCTTCAAGCTTGCATCACTTTCCTATGATGAAAGCTATGATTTCCATCGGTGAACCAAGCTCGAACTCGAGTTTTCCATCCTTGCTGCCGTCCTCGGGACTATATAAGCAGGGCGTCGCAACCCCGTCGCTCTCATCTTGCCCTCGCCGCTATTGTTCTTGAGCAACAGCCGCGTCCGTGAAACCCTAAGCCGTCGTCGAGTTCAGGTCTGCGATTCGCCGTCCCAAGCTTCGTCGTAAGCCTATGCTGAGCTTCGCCATGTTCTAGCGAACTCGCTCAACTCGTTTTCCTATTTTTCCCGATCAGTTTTGCTAATATGACTCGCCGGAATTGCAGCACCGTCGCTGTCCGCCTCGCCTGACTGTGCGTCATCCTCGTCACATCCCGGCTCTTGATTTCGTCCTTGGTGAGTCCGCATCAAGCTCCTCTTTCGATTGCGTCTATTCCCCGTGTTAATCCATGGTCTCTAGGGCCAGCTACGTGAACTCCGGCGAGCTCCATGGTCGCCGGCAATGGAACCACCGTGCTGTACGTGAGCAGCCATGGTGTCCTTTCTCTTTTAATCTCTTTTTGATTCTCAGCCGTCCAGATCGTGATCTACGATCCAGATTAGAAGATACCTCTTCGCGGTTCTTTTGTTAAAGAGACCCTACCTTTCCTTATATTTCACCCGAGATCCTCACATCTGATTTAAATCCGAATTTTATTTATTTTATTTCGAAATCAGTTTCGGTTTATTTACAGAACTGCCATCCAGATTCAAATCTTTATAATTTCTTCGCTTTTAAATCCAAATCGATCCGTTCAAGTTGCGTTAGATTCATAATTCCATAATCTACATGTTAATATTATTATTAGTCAGGTTTCCAACCTTTTAAATTTCGACTTTATAATAAGCTTATTATTTTTTATTAATATTAATTTTGTAAAATTCATATCTACACCGTTTTAGCTCCGATTTTTGTGATCTTTATATCGATGTGATCGTAGCGACGAGTAGAATAGTTTTAAGAGCTTTTCAAACTGTTTTCTTATTGATTGGTGTACTGTTCTAATTTAGTTCTATTGTTTGCTTCATGTATGATTGCTTTCGGATATGTGTGGTGCTTTGTGACTATGTATGCTTCAAATCGGTGAGCCTTGCTTGGTGATCTAGAAGAAGGAGATCAAAAAGAAGTTCTAGAAAGATTGGACTTGAAGAAAGGATCGAATTTGAGGCAAGTATAGCTTGGGATCATCCTTGATGTCCTATTCACCTTAATTCTCAATTCATGATGCATGTGTCCTCCTTGTTGCCAATAAGGATTTTACCTAGACTTGAATACTTGATCCTTGTCTCCTATGGGTTATGCATTTGGGTAGTAAATTGCTAGCGCTCAACCAACAAACATTTATTTATTGCTTTATGGATTTAAATCGAGATGAGTAGTTGATGATGCCATGGTACATAGGGCGAAAGAGCTTGTGTTGTTTATTTCTGAAGCTCTTAGCTCTCCATAAGGACTTATTCATTCGTGATCATCCGGGATATACAGTACAGCTATGGGGGTCGCATGGCTCCGACTTTGGTTGTTCAAGGGGTCTACCTAACTTTGTTGGTGGTTTGCCAGAATTGGGAGAAACGGGGTTGTAGCTCTGTTGGCCATTCAATATTTTTAGGAGGGTCTTTGAACGACTTTATATGGTCTTCACTTGGTTAGGGAGTCGAGAACCTACTCTGGTGGAAACCATGACCCGTAGTGAAAGTGTACACCTCTGCGCAGAGTTAACTAAACTGACATGTCAGCCGTGTTCGCGGTCATGAACGGCCTTGGAGACATTAATGAATAGAATTGCATTGCTTATTATGTTGTTGATATTAAATTGATGATGATATCTGTTCACACTTGTGATTAATGGGTTAATGGGATTCCTATATGCTTAAGCCTAAAACTTGACTAACAATAAAAGCAACCGCAGTTAAGACAGTGTCAGCTTCTAAGCCTCATAACCCCTGGCTATGCTTGCGGAGTTCGACATGGACTCACCCTTGCTATTTCACCCCACCTCAGGAGGAAGTTAGGCTTGTGATCAACCAATCAGTCGGTCCCTCGTGGAGTCTACACCGTAAGATCGAGTGTCTTTCCGCTGCTTGCTAGCTAAGGTTTATACTTTTATTCTATGCTCGTTATATTTTTAAGCATTGTGAATTGATTACCATTCATTTGTAAACTATATGTGAGATTTGACTTCCAGGACTCACATATGGCTTCATCTGGTTTTGTTCTTAAAACCGGGTGTTACAGCTGTAGTGGAGACCAAGATTCGATAGTAAATCTTCACGCTTTTGCCTGGTCAGATGTAAATGTGTCTGCAACTCGCAGTTGACTCCAAAGATGGGGATTTCGATTTCATTTGACAGGGACCGAGCAATGGAGTGTAGCAAAATGTCCACAAAGGTGTAGCAGTCTATACCTCTTGTCACTGCACAAGTACTAGAAAGTCCAGGCATGTCCACTGCTTCACTTGCTATCATGAACAGCATACTCGGAATAATACCAATCTCTGAAATATCCAGTATGACATCTTCAATGAACCCTTTGTAGGAAAGAAGATTCAGATAAGCTTCACGAACTCCAAGTAATGGGCCGTGGTTGTATGGAAAAGTTCCAACCATGTAGGCATCGAGGAGCTCCTTGCGAAGATTCCATTCGTCGTCGATGAAATGGCAAGCTGTGTAAACGACTTCCGTTCCCATAGCTTTGACTGCACCCACTGCTATACTGAGCCGGCCAGGTGCACGGCGTATCCTGGACAAGACATCCCTCCTTTCTCTATCAAATAGGCCATCGCAAATCCGCTGAATGGCGGCTCGCGATGGCATCTTGAATTCAGGGTTTAGGCGGCTCACGAAGGCCCTGAAGTAGACGTCTTCCATAATCGATGAGTCGTATCCATTCGACACAATCATCGAAGCGAGGTTTGTTATGGCACTACTGTCATGTTCATCCATCAGGACATCTGGCCCGCCGACTGACGATCCACCAGGCCGCGATGGCATCGTCTGCTGCGCTGGTCTTGGATCACCAGCCAACGTCCCGCTCCCGCTCCTGCCCCCGGCGGCCGGCCCCCGCATATCCTGAGATGCTTCCACAGAGTGCTCGTGCCATACCTAGTGTCTGCGCCGAGCCTCAGGCGGCAGCGCTTGCACTCTGCTTTGTTCTTGCCATCATCAGCCGTGAAACAGTTGAAGTGGAGCCACACTTTGGATCGCGGGGCCAACCTGCGACTGCGAGTGCCTGGTGCTAGCCTTGGCGGCCCTGATCCAGTGCTCCCTTCCGCTGCCATGTCCATGTGTGCCAGCCCGATGACTGCCAGACATATGAGAAAACATCAATCACGATTCACGCATTCAGGATGTATACAGTATACACATGCAAAGAATCGAAGGCGTGCGATTGCATCTATATAGAGAGAGAGAGGATATGCAACAGATACTCCTAGTCCTAGATGATCAGGGCTAGTTTCAGGGCTGATGATTTACATGGAAAACTGTTGTTTTTAGCTTTGGCTAATTCAATACTCATCTGACAAATCATCAGAAACGATTACAAAGACATTATCAGGGATGAGAAATTAGTTCCTGTCACCATGGATGCATCCATAACCTAATTAAACTGGCCAACACATGGGCAGCCCTGTTACCAGTCCTAGTCCTACCCAAGAAAAAATACAATCAAATTCACTGAAATTTAATCTAAACAGAGACTTGAGCTCCTCAATCATATCGTTAGTTCCTCTAAATGGAGCAAGGGCTGTTTCTATTTTGAGAAAAAAGCAGGGCAAAATCATAAGTTAAGGAAATTAAGGTAAGATCACGTACGCTTATGTTCTTCAAAGTTGAGTCAATTAAAGAACTAAGAACCAGGGCCTGCTAAGAACACACAAGCCCAAAATTAATATGCAGTCGAGCATAAGGAACTAGTAGAACTCACGGTGTCATTGGTCTATGTACGAGCGGAGATCAATAACACGAACAAATGAACAATGATGGACCTGGAATATGAGAAGGTGATTGTGGACAAGAGATTGAAGACTGGGGCGAGAATATGCACTGTTTGTACTAACCGTTGGCCGGTCTATTCCGGTAACACTTTTTTTTCCATATAAAATATACTCTTTGACTTCTCTAAAGTTGGAAAAGAAAGCATTTAGGACAACGATACGGTCTCCAAAACGCAACTTTGACTTCTCTTCTCTATAAAAATATTTATTAAAAAATATATATGTATACTTTTATGAAAGTATTTTCAAGACAAATCTATTGATATGATTTTCACATTTCTAAACTCAACGACTGAAAAGTTATTAATGATTTATGTTTCTAATGTTTAACCCAAATCTTTTCCAAAACGTCTTTTCTTTTCAACCATAGAGCAATACGTATACAAAAAGTAAACGAAACGACGACCTAACGCACCAATCTGGATGCAACAGCCAACAAGTTGCCACCGGATGGACGCGCCCGTGAGCAAGTGGTTATTCTTGTCCGCCATCAGCGCTGGGACGCCAGCAGGATTCTAGGGGCCGGGTTGGCATGTCTAGCCACGCCAAAAAGCTGTCGCACAAATCTATTGACCCGTTCATAAAAAAAAAAAAAAAAAAAAAAAAAAAATCTATTGACCCGTCTCAAAATACAAGGCGCACAGTTGGATATGGTAGTTTGAAGCACACGCTTTGACCACTAATTCCTTTTACACAACTTGGGACTTATTATTATTACTCCCTCCATATAGGAAAAAGAAGTCGTTTTTAGAAAAAGTTTAAAACATGAATATAAATTTTGAATAATTTTTAGTTGTTCATTTTGGTACGTAATGTGAAAAGCTTTGAAAATTACTCTCATCGAAAAAATACACATATAATTTTTTAATAAATATTTTTACAAAAAAAGAAAAGTCAAAGTTGTGTGACCTTATGTAACTTTTTTTCCCTTATACAGAGGGAGTATTCAGTAGCGCTTATTCGTAGCCGGATGTTGTTGTATAAGCAATGCTGTGTGAATGAAATTTCATCCACAACTAGTGTCCGATCAGTTGCACGCGAGCTTCAGAGGTCGGCTTGACCTCCAATGGTTGGCTGGACTAGACGTGTCCGGTGTGAGCGACACCAGCGTCCGGTCGGTAGCAGAGGCGCAAGATTTCTTCCCCAACAGCTACTTTCTCATTGAGGATATAAATACCCCAT
The DNA here is from genome assembly GCA_015847255.1 of Hyparrhenia diplandra. Taxonomy (NCBI): domain Eukaryota; kingdom Viridiplantae; phylum Streptophyta; class Magnoliopsida; order Poales; family Poaceae; genus Hyparrhenia; species Hyparrhenia diplandra. The sequence goes on along the minus strand of JADLZK010008112.1, from coordinate 647,003 downwards.
CCAACCAGACATTTGAGGGGTGTGAGAGTGAGGAAACATTTCTAAAGTGTTGATGATTTTAGAGCTCTCCACTTGCATAGTGCTTAGTGATTCATTTAGTGCTTAGCCACTACTACGGGATTGATTTTGGGAGGTGTTCAGTTTTGATTTTCCATGGCGAGTATTTCAAAAACCGCCACGAAAAATAGGTGGCATGTAGCCCCCCGGCCGGGGAAAAACCACCACGGTTAATCGATTAACCGTGGCGGTCTTGTAAAATAACCACCACGGTTAATCCCTATTAACCGTGGCGGTTTAATAACAATGCCCGCCACGGAAAAGGCTGGGCTATAAAAACAGCCCCAACCTTCTTCTTCCCCACGGGATTTCTTCATTTTTAGGGTTTTGAGCTTCAAAACCCTAAAAACACCATTTTCGGGGGGGGGGGAGGAGGTTTTACTCTTGGATTTATTGAAGTTTGGCACCGCAAAGGGGGTAATTCTCCTCTTTCTTTCTCTCCCTCTCTCTCTCTCTCCCTCTCTTTGCATATGCATGGTCCTCCCTCTCTTTGAGATCTAATTGAATGTGGTGTGTCCTCTCTCTCTCTCTCAGCCCTCTCCCCCCCCTCCCCTCCCTTATCTCTCTCCCCCTCTCTCTCCCTCTCTTTTTGAGATCTAGTTTGGTCTCTCTCTCCCTCTCTCCCCCTCTCTCCCCCCTCTCCCTCCCCTTATCTCTCTCCCCCTCTCTCCTCTCCCTCTCCCTCCCCTTATCTCTCCTCTCTCCCTCTTTCTCCTCCCTCTCTCTCCCTCTCATTTGAGTGTCGCGTGCTCTCTTTCCCTCTCTCTTTGTATTCCTCTTTTTTGCACTTAGTTAACTCTCTCTAATCATCGATACCTTGATCTCTAATCATCGATCTCTCTCTTTGTCTGGGTTTAATTAATTTGAGCAGGGCCGCCGACGCTATGGCGCCGCTGGGATTGGATGTACAAGCCGAGGATAAGTTTGGATTTCGTTGATGATGTGCGAAAAAGAAGTTTATGCCCGCCGCGCGTAAGCATCGAATCGGTCGAGGGTTCGGAAGAAATGGTGTGCCCGTGCTATAGCTGCAAGCATATGTTCTTACACAAGGATGATGTCGTGGCGGGAGCACTTGATACGGTTTGGTTTCATCAGGGAGCTGAGGTACACCGTGTGGAAGTATCATGGCGAAAAAGAACCGAGTGTCGCGGCCGGTTCATCTGGAGGTCGACTGCAACGACGGAAACAACGGTGGTGGACGAAGGACGAGAACAAGTTCCACCATCAGATGGAGAAGCAATTGATAATCGTGATTACATCACCGTAAAATGAACCTGCTTGAAGACATGCCGAAGACAATGTGGGTGGAGATGATGGTGAACATCGGTAGTTGATGACATGTTTCCCGAGGATGCTGATCTTTTCAAGGATATTGCTAACCTCAAAGATGAAGATGACGTGTTGTTTGGTAATCCAAGATGGCTCGAGAAGTGCTTTTCGAGGATATTGCTAGCGTAGGTGCTTTGCGAAGTGCTTAGGTTAGTTAGACCACCGCTTATCCCCTTGCTCTAGGGTTAGGCTTAATGTTAGTGAGGTTTGCATACCTCTTGCTATCTTGGTGCTTGCATGCATAGTAGCTAACCCTAATCATGAAACTTGAAGATCTAGAACTGCGGGTAGGCACACCCCAGCTCTACTTGAATCTGACTTGCTAATCAACTTAGACGAACTAGAACTAGATGAACTAGAACTAGAACAAGTAGCTAACCCTAATCTCTGGTGGAGATACTCTCTTCTACTTCTGCCTGACTTGGCTGATGATGACTAATAATGAATTACAATGAATTAGGGTTTAACCCTGGGGGCAGAGGCCTTTCTTATATAGGCCTTGGCGATGAATGACGACCATTGGATCAAACCGACTTTCAATAACGGTGTAGATAGAACCTCAAAGTCGGTTACAAACCGACCTAGAAGTCTGAGGCTGACATGATGGTCCCACCTGGCGGCCGGCCTAGTTGGCACTGGCGGCCGCCAGGGTGGCATGCCACCTCGGCCTCTGGTTCCTTCTGGTGTCTCCTAGTATCTTCTAGAATGTTTTAGTCCACTTTTCGGGTTGAGTTACTTCACGGTCAAGTCTTGTCATCATATGTCTTGTATATTCCGGAACTTTCTCCATTCTTCTCTGCATTTATCTGTTAAGTCCCTGAAAATACATAAATCACCAAAACTCGTGGAACTTATTAGTATAAACCTCTAAGCTAAGTATTTATTCAATTTATGTCCTTATTTTATCTCTTGTTGACATATAAAAGTATAGGACAACAGGTGTGAACATCATTATATAGAGGAAGAGAGGATGAGAGCATAGAAAATAGGGTTATTTGGATATAGGCCATTACAATTTTTCCACTTCTGAGAAACGCCATTACAATTTTTGTTATCTGAAAAACACCATTACAACTTTAGGACTCACTCAAACTCGCCATTGTCTACGTTTGGATCGTATTTGAGCCCACCTGCAGGTGTATTCAAGGTACACAACACAAAACGCACGTCAAGGTTCCGTTTCACCTCCATTACTCGGCACTCTTTAGACTCGGCGTACACGGGCCGTTCCCCATCCCCACCCATTCGTTCCCCATCCCGACCTCCTCACCCTCGGCGAACCCTAGCTATGGTGGTGCCGGCGGGCGATAGGGTGGCGCTGAGACGGTCGCGATTGAGGTGATCCATGGAGGTGATCAAGGTGAGTCTTTGGGGGGCGGCACAAGCGGCGAGTTAGTGGCACCCAATAGTGCATAACAATTTATCCCATGTAAAGCATAACAAAGATAGATAATAGTGCATTACAACAAGGTCATTGCATTACAAGGTCATAGCTACCATACATTAGTGACATACACGAGAAACAACACAGCCGAGGGGCTTTTCACTTCCATATTACAGCAACAGTGCAACCAAGAACAACACCTACAAGTAAAGTTCCTAAAGCGAGAATAATCGATCACAATCTGAAGCTTCTTGGGCTCAGCCAACGCCACCTTTGGCTCTCAAGCTGCTGGACCTTCAGTGCCTTGACATATTGGTGCTCGCCCCTGCACTCACCTGTGCTCGGCACCTGCTTTCGCCCCTGCACACGCCTGGTCGCCCCCGCAGCCGCCGCCGCAGCTCGCCGCTGCCGCGCACCGCACACCGCGCACCCGCTCGCCGCCGCCGCAGCCGCCGCCCGGCCGCCACGCAGCCGCACACACCACCGGCGCATCTCGCCCTCAAGCACGCCAGCATTGCCAGGGCCACCTTCAGTCACCGCCGCGCCGCAGCATCACCGTTCCCCATCGCATCACTCGCTCCCCATCGCATCACTCGCATCACTAGTAACGATTTGATTTTTGCCGCCAAACGTTACTAGTGTCTCACGGGCGCAGGCCGGCATCGGCGCACGGTGGGCGGCAAAATGGCCACGGACCGGGCCATGGGCCGAGGGCGTGGCCCGAGCACGGTGGAGGCACGACCCTGGCCCGGCCCGACGCACGGCCCGGCCGGCCGGCACGGCCCATTGTACATCTATAAGGATATATAAGCCGAACTCTCCGCCACATGATGGTTGAGCCGAAGTCCCCGAAGTCCAAAGAAGATCAGGACGGTTGGGGCGAAGGTTCGACCATGTGCGGAGGTCCAAGGCGTGCACGAAGCTTGGGCTCGTAGAGAGCAGCACGGGCAGGAATGGACAAGTGCGGAGTTTAGCGACATGGGCCTCTGATGGGATCGCCCAATAGCTGAGGCGGTCGAGGTGTGTAAAAGGTCCATACTAGCCCCATTGTCAGGTTAGAGCGAGAATATGCTAGGAATTTTCTGAGGGCAAAAATGTAATCACCCATGTACAGTGTAATATATATAACATATATTCACATTCATTCCGTGTCTTCATGTCACAAAAAAATACTACATACTACATACTACATATTATTACAATTTTACAATTTCAACTGTAATATGTAACGTATGATATATGAAACTAGTAGTCAAACGACGACCGGAAGCCTTAAGCAAGGTGGAATACGTACACGCGTACGGTTACCTCAGTCTTGTTACAGCGGGCTGGTGTAGGTGACGCAGTAGCTCACGGCTCAGCTCCTCGCCATGCTCTTGACGCGGGACAAGTGCTTAGGAGACAGCAGATCCGATGTCGGCATGGCCAGAGCATCCCTCGCCATTCTAGCCACGGTCGGGTACCTCACCTCATTCTCCTTCCACCACTTGAGGACATCGAACCCGCCACCTGCTTCTCCTCCTCCATGAACGACCACGCCGTCTTCAAGGTAACGCTCCAGTTCGTCCATGGTGGTGCTCTGTTGCGGGGTACTGTCAACATCCATTGCTGCAGGGCTTGCTCCTCCTGTCATGCCACCCTCGCTGTAGTCGCTGAACATCTCCTCGATCTTTTTGCCAACTACGGAGAAATTGGCCGGAGCAACCGACTCATCAAAAACCTTGGAGAAGACGCTCCGTAGGCCCTCCAGCTTAAACCGAGGGTCCAGCACGACGGGTATGGACAGGTACACGTACGAGTCCTCCAGGAACTTGTCCAGTTTGCCTTGAGCCTCGAGGAGGACGACGTTGGCGTCCTCCCGGGGCCGAACCCTCCTTGCGCGTAGGCTATCGCTTTCGGGACGTTCCGGCACGCATCCATGGCTTCGGACTGCACGACGTCTCGCACCTTCTTCACCTCCCCAAGGCAGAGGCTGGCGGTTGCGTAGCCGGGAGAAGAGACGGCCTCAATGGCCCGGTATATCTTCCCAAAGATCTTACGAAGTAGGTCTGTGAACAGGCTCTCCTTGTGCCTGCTGCTGGGCTTTTTGGTGACGACCCTACCATCCCTGACCCTGCAGAGCATGGGGGGTTGTTGTCTTTCTCTGGATACCCTGATTTCTGAAAGCATCTCGGTGATCTGACTTTCACTGATGAAATCTGGCCTCTCCTCCTCCTCCTCCAGCACTGCTAGGGCTGGATTGTTCTCTGAATGTTCCTTGTGAAGCACTTCCAGGGGCACAGTAGTAGGAGTACCATCTCTTGTCATATCTCCCGACATGATTCAGGCCCAGCTCTGGAAACCTCCGAGCGCGCTCCTCGTGGCTCAGCCGCAGGCCCTTTAGAGTGTTCAGACATGCCACTTCGTTGTTGCCGTCCAGTGCCTTATGAATCAAGGTGGCAGCCGAGTCCAGCACGTCGCTGGTGTAGGTGACAACATGCACCGCCGCCGCTGGTTTAGCAAAATTTCGAGTATTTTCTCTAACAAAGTGCCCCTCGCCGGCATGAATTTCAGGGCACAAATGATCCTGCCGTCGTAGACGCTCCCGAAGCTCCTGGCACCATGCGACGCTGAAAAGCCGGCCTGGAAGAAGACCCCAGTGTCGGACTGCTTCCTCCAACACGGCGGACGTCGTCGGCAGCGAGAACTGCTCCAGAACCCGTTCGGGAACGTCCAGACAGACCTCCTCCGCCGCGCCCAGCAGCGCGCTGTGTTTGTACGGAGGGAAGCGTGCCACCTTGAACACTTGCATAATCCTCCTCTGAAAAGCCCAGCCGTCGTCGACGAACTGGCACGCCATGTACAGGGCTCTCCCTTCGCCGGTGTCTGCTATGCCCGTCGCCAGGCTGATCTGCCCCGGCAGCGCGCCAGCATCTGCTTCAGCTGCGTCATCGCCTCTTCGGTCCGGCTATGGCTGAGGCGCTCGACGGCAGCACGCGACGGCATCTGCAAGACAGGGTTGAGGCCGTGCAGCAAGCTCCTGAAGCACTCGTCCTCCACGATCGAGGAAGGGTAGCCGTGGAAGGCGATCATGTGAGCAAGCTCGGCGGCGCATTCTTCCTGGCTGAACCAGCTTCTCTGGCCAGGCTGATCATGATCATCAGCTTGTGATGGTTCAGGAAGAATGCTGCTTGAAGATGGTGCCCATGGTCCCTCCGGAGCGGCCGGCTCTAGCCGCTGTTGTTTCGCCGGAGGGCCGTCTTCTGTCGAGCAACCATCAATATGTCGCTTCACAGTATTCGTCGTCCCATGTCTACAACTAGCTTCTAATATGCTCTTGCACTTTTTGCAGATGGCTGTTTCACCATCTTCTGAATGAACAAATGAAGTGCTCCCACGCAGCTGATGGACGCTTAGCTTCCCGGTGGCCTCACTGGAACCTTCAATTCCTTCCATGTTTTCCTGTGCCATATTATAGCTAATAAGCTCAAACATGTAGGGAACTTAGATTAAACAAAAATGACATTAATATTCGGAGGACTGCAGGATGAATGGTCTCACCATAGTACTTAGGCTGTGTCTGGTTCAATTTCTACAATGCCAAAAAGTAGAACGCTAATTGATCAAACGGGTGGATTTGAAACTGTTTTTCAAAAATAGTTTTTGCGTAGTACAACTTTTTAGCACAACCAATTATTTTGATTCATAAAGTATTGGTTAAATTGGCAGGTGGTTTTAGCTAATAAGGTGGCAGGTGGACATGCACCTCCAGTACTTAGGCCCTTTATGAATCTACCAATACTTTATGAATCAAAGTTTGGTAAATATTTTGCCATGGATTTAGCAGGCCAAACGTGAACGGCCGGTGGGCAAATTTTGATAACAAGCCACACAATAGCTAAAATCACGACTTGCCAAATCCTTGGCTTGGCAAATTTTGGAAGCAACCAAGTCAGGTCCGCCGTACTGCCCAGCCTAGTTGACTATGCTATGAGCTAGGAGAAACCATATATATATATAGCTGCAGTTTTTATATTCATGGCAAAACCTGAAATTATGGTTGTGGAAACCGGTAGGAATTTCTTTTCTTTCTATATGAAACCTCTAAATTCGGTACCCTCCATATTCGTTTATATGGTGCACATACATATATTAGGATTTTAACTTTAATGGAGTATAATAATGATTTAGCTAACATTTTATTATTTTTTAAAGTGTAAATTTTTAATTATTATAGTACAAGTTTGTACATTTAGATAGATAAATAACTAAATGTACAATTCAAATATCATAAGTTTATAAGCATATAAATAATAAAATATACATAAATAAATATCAAAATATAATTTGGAAGATGGTCATGTAATGTCAAATTATTTGGTGCTATAAAAAAACGGAGACAGTATCTAATTATTAATAGGAGCACTAGAATTGAGGTGGCCTTCCAAACTTTGTTTGGAAAAAATTGTGTCGATTTGCAGCCTATTGCTGGAACATCAATTCACGGAAACAAGAGAAACACGAGCTTAAATTTAAAGCGATGTTGAGAAGTCACCTGGTACGGGTGGTGATCTATCGGCAAGCCATACAGTACACGGCAACTATCTTGTGGTCGTCGATGAATCTAAGTGGCGGTAGGATAGGTCGCCGGCGAGCGGCGAAGACATGAGAGAGGCGAACTTGGGAGCTGCTAGTAGCTAGGCTCGAGAGAATGAATTGAAGGGCGTGGCGATTGTTGACTGAGGACATGCGCTATCAATAATCCGGTTGGTAAATAAAATAACAAAACAACCTCAAAACAAAAACAACAACATGGAGAAGCAGCCCGCCCCGGGCACCGGTTTCACTCGTCCAAATTCAGAGGCGATTAGTTGTTGCAACTTGCAAAAAGTCGCCGGTCAATCGCGTAAGCAAGGAACTCTAATTAAGATCGAAGAACAGCGACGCGACGACCGAGCCTGCTGTATAATCGTTCACCTAATCTCAAACCACCAGCGATATGGCACACTGTTTTGATCTACTCTCTGCCGTTGCCTGTGGGCGCGCACCGGTGCTAATCTGATTTCGCCGTCCCGCGCGAGTTGCGCTTCCAACACATGGATCTAAGGACACTCACAGTGTAGAAACTATGAGTAGTTTTTATGTTATAAGATATTGTGCCAAGATATTATCCCTCCACAATGCAGCTATTGTGCTGTTGGATATATGCAACCATTCATCGTATCTCTTCCCGGATCCTCTGCTCCTGCTTTCTTCCCCACCCTCTACCACACGCATACGTCGAGCACTGCACTTAACGCGACCAAACTGCTGTCCGGTACAAGCTGCCGGATAATCCATGCTAATTCTTACCTGGTTTTTTTAGATAAAGGCTAATTCTAACCTGGTGGATGCGTGCTGATTGATCAAGGAAAAGCAATTTGGTTTCTGAAGCAAAACTCGTGAGAGAAAAGCGTTGGTCCACGAGTTCATCAATGGAACCGAATTGGGTGGGGATGGTCCTCCCAATTTATTCCCCCTCATCGACAACGACCTCAACCAGTCACACGTGTGCACATACAGGCATCTGGATCTGCTAACAATTGGCCTGGACGCGACCTCCCCGGTTGGCAGCAAGGCCGCCACGCGTGAACTCCGCGGACGGCTGTGGACTCGGAGCCCTCCCCGCTGCCACACACGAGCCCGATGTCGCCCGCCTTCTCCGTGACGCTGGTGTATCGCGAGACGCCAGGGCCGGCACGTGCCGCGGTGAGACGCGGAAGGGCAGCGCGACCTCAGGCAGCGTGGCGTCGTGGCACGCCGATCTCGGTGGTGCCGTTGCGGCGCCAACGCTGCTGCCAAGCATGACCTCCGGGCGCACGGGCGGGACCCACGGTAGCGGGCATCGCGGCTGTCAACGCGACTTCCCGCGTCGCTCCTTCTTGTCCTCCATCTCGGACGTGAGCAGCCACACGGGGATCCGCGGCCGGAGACCGACGGCCTCGCACTCTGGCATAGATGTCGAGTCTAAGTTAGATGTCGTTTCTAATGTTTTTGTCTCTCTCTCCTCATTAAATTACTTTTCATATCATCAAAATACCTATATGACAAAGTGTAATTAATAGGGATAGACTCTATAGTGATTTCTCGCATCGTGAGTGCTCTAAGCGCACACTGCACTACCTCCCTGCACATTATTGAGGAACTAGTTCCATTCCGGGCGAGCGATTGAGCGTTGCCGGGTTAGGGCTGGGGTGGAGGCAGTGGGTGGTCACGCCGCTGAGCTCTAGCCTTTTCTACTACATAGCGGGGATGCGGGGAGGGGGGGCCTGTTGCTATTCTGGTCTAGTCACGCAGAGCTTGGTGGCGTGTTGGGGATCTGGTCGCGGTGGCTGCGGAGGGGCGGCGAAGGACACAAAAATAGGACTCAAAACCAGCTATGGGGTTAAGTGCACGGATTCCATATAAATATGGGGGCAACTATTTTGGGTGAATTAATCAAGAAAAAATTTAGGTTAATTCCCTATAGCTCCTACCCCCAGCGCCGCCGCCTCAAAGACGCCAAGGCCATGCCGCAGCCGCCGCCGCTGTCGCCGCCGCCAATCGCCTATGCCTCATCACGTCCATCGTCTTCCCCCTCGCGTTGACCGGGAAACGATCTGTGACACGGACAGTCCGCAGTTCAAAAAATTCAAACACCAGAGAGTTCGCACTTTGAGGCTGGATAGTCCGATGTATAAATTTTGAAAACTGAACTTTCTACAGTAGTTCTGGACACGCTACAGACTGAGCTCGGACTGTCCGCCTCTTGGGGCCGGACTGTCCACACTTGATGACTCAGCACACCAAAAAACACCCTCGGTTTATGGTATAGCCTAAGATTTCCGCACAATAAAGGGCCCAAAGTTATAGAATCTATTTCAGAATAGAGACATGTATTGTAGCTGTTAAATCTATTGGCAATTAATCGTGACGATGAAGCACGCTCTATGCACTATCTATGATGAAATAGGAAAATAAGTAAAAGGACTCAGGTTAAAATATAAGATGAGATCAAGGGGAAAATGTTAGAATTGATCTCGCCTGGCCGCAGCCCAACGGTCGAGATAGACCCCTTGACCGTGTCCTGGCAGCCAAACACTTGCCCCTATCACACAACCCTATAAAGAGTAGGTGGGGGCCACGGCTAAGATTATGAGGTTCGCGGCTACCGTCCACCGTCCCCCCCCCCGAAACCCTAGACCGATCTACAGGACTCGCTATGTGTGACGGATGCTCCACCAGCCAGCCGACACCGTCCCCCGTGTGTTGCCCTTGCCCAACCTTTACACCGACCGCCGCTGCCCGCTTGCTCGCTCTTCATCGACTCCATGGAAGACTCTAACCGATGGTATGTATATCTTCTTCTTGTCTCTCCTTAAACCCTCTCTCTGAACCGATGAGCACTACACTGTTTTTTCCGATTAGAGGAGAGTTCATCCGTCTTGATCTACACCTAGGTGATCCTAAAGATTTAACAGTAAATAGTTATTTGGATTCTTCGTGGGTGAAGCAAACACCACACGCAGTGATTCTTGACAAATAATCTGCATTTGCAGCGATGAACATTAGAAGCTATGTGCTGAGTCCCTCCATATTCACGTGAAAAAAAAAAAAACAAATTGGAAAAACACACAAGCACTAGTGAAGCAACCCCAAATCGATTTAGACACACGAACATTATCCATTTTCGTCCGCGTGGAAAACTGATTCATAGTCCAACTGGTTGACACGTGAGACCGGCCGGCGCCTCCATGGATCTAGACACACTACGGCCATATGCTCTGTCAGATGGACCCGGCCTTGAAGAACAAGCCCACCACCATGGACCGGGCCTGGACCAAGAAAAGGAATGCGGCACGTACGGATGATCGCACTTCGTATAAACCGTCCGTCCGTCGTGCACGACGCCCACTTTAGGAGGTTCTTGCGCCGCCTCAACCCTAGATTAGATTCGCAAGCTGCCCTCACGCGAAATGGCAGACGACCCTTGGCAACAAGTCCCTCCTGGTGCCCACAGTTTCGCGGTCGGCAAAGCTGAATCCATGGAGGCAGGGGAAGTCCTGTACATAACCTGCAATTTCATTGACAATGAATGGAACCTTCACAGGCGCCTGGTCCATCATGCTTACTTGGTTTTGCCTCCCGGTGATCACTTCAATGCATCCACTTTGTTGGGAGTGCCTGTGGTTTCTCGTGCTGTGATAGGTGAACATGTTATGTCTCGTATCCTTGATGATGATGACCAACTGAAGTATTACCCGCTCATGGTAGCCGGGGAGATGACGGGCAGCATTGGTCACCTTGAGCTGAAGCGTCTTATGGATAAAAAATTGACACAAGAGGACACAGAGGTAGTCATCTGTACCACCAATATGGATCACGTGCTTCACTCTATTGGCCGGTGCCTTCTTCCAGATTCAAATCAGGTAAATGATATTTTCTCCAATGTACTGATTCACAATGGGCAAGACAAGATCACCAAAGGCTTCTCTCCGAACTTGGCCTAGTTGACCCATTGGAGTCCAATGAACACTGGTATTGGTGCTATTGTTCTTTGGTTATGGCTGATCATCTATTGGATTCCCAAACAGCATTGTTCAATCTTTTGGGGGCAATATACAGTGCAATTAAGAGAGTTTCTGCTTCCGATACTCCAACTTCAAATCTCTGTATTGAGGAATTGCTTAAGGTGAGGGGTGCTTTACAGTCTCATCTTTCAGCTCCTAATGCAGCACATGTTCCACTTATAAAGGCACTGATGATTGTGGACAAAGCAATAGAAGATTCCTACATGTTTGGTGTGTACCACTGGTGCTGGACCCCCGGTACAAACTGAGGCACATAGAAAAACAATTTCCAAAATCGTTTGGTGATTCGAAGGCTGCAAATTATATCTCAAGGGTAAGAAGCATGCTCGAAGAGCTATACATCAGTTACGACGATGATTCAGATGAGGAGATGATGAATACTGACAACTCAAGTCCATTAGATCAAGCACGGGATGAGGAGTGTGACTCACAGGATGACAGTCATGCATCAGCCAAGACTGAACTCGATGATTATCTGGAAGACAGTTGTGCTCGTACAACAGAGTTTTGACTTTGATATTCTTAACTGGTGGAAAGTCTATGGCTCCGTTCAGTACCCGACGGTGGCTCGGATGGCGAGGGCTGCTCTTGCGATGCCCACCTGCAGCAAGTTGACTTCTGATCAAACTGCACAAGTCAAGAGCATAATCTGTGGTTAAACAAAAATCGGATCGGTAAGCAGATATATTATTACACTAGGAGAAGGCAATCCCTTGGAATTAGTAGTAGTTTTGGGGCAGCCAGTCGGATTAGGATAGGGATTTAAGTCTCGTTCTTTTGTTTTATGTGATAAATTTGTTTGGTGGATTGTCGTTCTTTTGTTTTATGTGTTAAATTTGTTTGGTGGAGTGTCATCTAATCATCATGGTTATGCACTTAACGGCTATGAAGGCCGGAACCTTATATTCCTTCACCTAAAAAAAGATAAATTACGATTCTATGTAACTGTTATGATTCTGGAGCTTCTTGTGTGTTGTATGCCCAATGTTCATCTTCGGCAGCTAATCACCATCTAGCATCTTCACTGTGCCACCATCTCTTAAAATCCCACGGGAATTGTTCATGATCATCTTCCCCTGGCTGACTCGCTCTCACTATGACAACAGTTTATACTGTATTAGTTTATGTATTTGCTTACAATCTGACCTTTTTCTTGTTTATGGAGGAGGAGCAGCAGGCAGCTTTGCTGCTGAACCGCAATACATTGTGTAATAGTGTGCAAACGACCCAAATTATGCTTAGCAGGTTGAGCACTACGTGAAACAACGTAGGATGGATGCAACCGCATTCCATATTATGGAATTAGAAATTGAGTTTGGATCATGGTGTTAAATATTATGGTACCAATTACTTATGAGTATTAGTATGCGTACTTAACATAATGAATCTATTTCTTATTAATCTGGAAGAGAACACTCAAATTAAAATATATTAGAAAAGTCATGTCCTTTAACTTATCCATCCGGGCAAAATACCTTTTTGTAACCATTTAAAGTGTTCTTTTACTTAGTTTTCATAATGATATAATGTGTCAGGTACGGTGGTCTTTCTTTTATATACATAAAAAAATTAATACTTTTTTTAGACCAAAGAGACATCCCCGACTTATATTGAAAGCCATCGAACTATGTTCTACTAGAGAACCAGCAATTTTTGCAATCATAGAGTGCCACACGCACTCGGCCCAGGAATTCTAAAGTTCAAAGGCATAAGAACTGATAGACGAAGAGCGCTCCAGCCATGACCTGATAGAGGTTCCACATCTAAAACATAAAACGCACAAAAACTAAGTAGAAACGACTCAGGAACAGGTTTCGACACAATTTTCCATCAATGGCGCCAGCTCAGTTTCCTCCTTTTCACTACATCACCAAGCCCTGAGTCCTTCCTGCAGCTTCGTGAATGCGTCCTCCAGCTCTAGCGCCATCTTCGTCTTCGCAATCTTCTTCCACTATGACAGTAATCCCAAAATGTTATAAGCTATTGCCTTTGGCGATTTGATTAATTTGTTGTTGAAAACCCAATCATTTCTGGTTCTCCAAAGGCTCCACGCCACAACAACCAGAATGTAAATAATAGTATGATCTCTAATATAACCCCTACCTCCTCCTAACATATCTACTAGTGTGGTCGCTGAAGTGGGTTTATGAGTCCACCTCAAACTAACTCTAATCCACACCCATATCAGCTAAGAAAAGATGGTCTCTTGTTTCAAGCTTCACCCAAACCTCCAAACTCTTTGGGGGAGGCAAGAGCTTCCCATCGATCTTACCATATGATATTTCTTTTTGTTGCCAACTCCTTCCCAAAAGAAATTATTTCTGGTAGTGTCAATTCTTTTGAGTCCCCTCATGCAACCATTAAAAGCCCATAGCATACATAGGTATACTAGATAGACTTGAATTAATTAGGATAGACCTACCACCATGGGAAGCATACATAGGTATACTAGATAGCATTGCCATGTTTCCAACCTCTTTTCCACTTTAGTTGCAGGGATACTCAACACCTCTTTAGACAGCCTCCTAAGGCTAGAAAAATTAATCAGTTTACAGTTAAAAGCATCAGCTATGGCTTCAGATCTTTCCTTGTTGACCCCTATAGTATAAACCTCAGATTTGTTGTAGTTTATTATCATTCCAGACACCTCTTCAAAACAGAACAAGATAAACTTGAGATGGGCAATGTTATCATCATCATCATCATCTTGCAATAACAAAACTGTGTCATCAGCATACTGTAGATGTGTCAGCCCTCCCTCAATCAGATTCGGCACAACTCCACTGATGAAGCCTTTCTGGGCTACTTTGTTTAGTATAGTTGAAAGGCCATCAACTACTAAGTTAAACAATTGGGGGATAGGGGTCCCCTTGCCTTAACCCTTTATAACTTCTGAAGTACTTTCCAACCTCCCCATTTATATTCACAGCCACTTTGCCTCCACATACAACTTTCATGATCCATTCACTCCACCTCTCACAGAAACCTTTCAATCTTTAACACCTCTTCATGGAAATCTCAGCTTACCTTGTCATAAGCCTTTTTCGAAATCTAACTTTAGTATGATCCCCTTTTGTTTCTTCCTAAAAATCTCATGTAGCACCTCATGAATGACCACAACACCATCCAAAATATACCTACCAGCAATGAAATGAGTCTAATTTCTACTAATAATCTTGTAAGCAACATTGAGAAGACATATAGGTCTAAACTGTCTAATATTGTTGGCCCTAGAGGATGTCACCATTACTTAATGGTGCTAGAATATCAAATGCCCGTCTGGATGCGTTGGAGGATGGCACCATCCTTGATAATGCTAGAATATCAAATGTCGTGGTGGTTTCCTTCGCTGCCGCCATTCCCCGCCAAGGCTTGGTAATGGGCGTTGGCGATGGGGTTGAAAACGAACGAAAAATTCCGAGTTCGACCGCCCGTTTTCTACTTTTGACCTGATCGAATTTGTATTTTCTTGTCCGACTTTTTCCGTTTTTTTAACTTTAGTTTTTAGTATTTCAAATGTAAAAAAAGAAAACAATTGAGGAGTTTTTGACCGAGTTTGACCGTATTCTACTTTTCTACTTTTAGTTCTGAATATTTCAAATTTAAAATTCAATTTAAACCAAATTTGGTTGTCGATCATGCCAACTAGGCAAATGTAAGTGTAGAGTATTGATGCTCATAGCCATATTATATAGGCATCTCACCCTGTTGCGCCTCCCTAAGTCGCCGAGGTGGAACTAATCACCTCACACGATGTTGTATGGCTACATCCGGCTTCATGTGATGCTTTGTTGTTGCATTGCATGTGATTGCACAAACCAAAAGACAGAGAGCTAGATGAACCAAAATGATAAGTTTGCTCTCTTGCACTCGTAATTTGGCACAATGACACTTATTAGTTGTTATGCATTGTGGGTTGGTATTCCATATTGAATTTTCGTATACCGACCGTGTTCGACTTAAATCCGCTCGAATTGGTTCTCTTTTGAGATTCCATAAGTTCGTGTTCATTTTCATGTCCGACTTCACCGTTTTCGCTTTTGTTTTCGTATTTCAAATGTAAAATAGAAAACGGTTGAGTAGTTTTTCGACCGAGTTCGACCGTTTTCATCCTTAGTTGGCAGGCATCAAGTGGGGCCTGGATGTGCTTCAAAGACATTACAATCACGACTGGTTGTCTATCGGTTGACTCGAAGCTTCCACGATCGCCGTGGGAGTGCAGGTCACTGGAGCTCTGCCGTTGGTGGTGGTGTTGGTTGGTGTACAACTAAATGCTTATCACGGGAGTTCTTTGTTTCCTTTTTTGTGTTTTCGGTTCTTTCACTTCCATCGAGCAGCGTGATGTGCACAAAGCCAACCTAAAACCTAGCTTTGTTAAACTTGTACTTGCAATTTCAGGGCTTCCAAGAGCCACAATCGTCAATGGAATCAAGTTGGGAGCTCTCCACCCACACCCCCCAACCCACAACCCAACACACACACTAGACTTCTCAGAAAAAACTTAGAGCCAACATTGCTATATTTTAGGACGGATGTTGTACCATTTTATTCGATCAACCATCACATTATTTTATCCATTCACATACAACTTATGGCATAATAATCTTTCAAACACAAGGCGGTACATTTAATTTTTATTTAGGTGAAGTAATATAATGAAAACCGAAAAACAGATGGCTATCATCTCACAAAAATACACTTGCATTGTGGCCCGATCCCCGACACCATCCAGGACAAGGCCAACTTTCAGCTTCACTTGGTCGAGATCAATGACTAGCTTTCTCGCTTCAGTTGGGCAAAGGAAGCAAGAACGTATATTAAGATATAGGTCCAGAAAGGTTGATTACGTTCCCAGAGACCGTGGGTCGTAAAGCTTCGAGCCACCAGGTGTCCCAATCAAGATGAGAGCTGGTGGACGGTTGTAGGTTCCATGAAAGTGAGAGGCCAAACCTCATCGACATCACCCCGATAAGCCTGAGGTCGTGGGCAAGGGCTTCATTTCCGTAGAGCACCAGAGCCAAAGTGGCGGTGCCGATGATGATGACGGTGCCGACAGAGATATCCCACATCACCACGCTGACTCCTAGCGCGAAAGCGACGATTACGCTCTTGAGAGCGACGTGGAAAAAACACACTGCGCGTCGTGCGTAGATGCAACGGACAAGCGGATCCACATTCCACTGGGTCCCGTACGCGGCGAGGCTGAAAGTGGCCACCACTGAGCAGAAGAACGCAATCAAGTCGGCGACAAGGAAAACTTTGAAACCGTAATTCCTGCCCAATAACGGCGTGCCTGCCCTAGGACCGCCGTGCGCTTTGTACGACCCGGCATGGTGAATGCGGCAGCAAAAGTCACCGTCGCAATCAGCGCCGATGCAACCAGAACACTTTCTCGTCGACTTAGCCAAGCCTCCTGCATGCATCTTTTCCGTTGTTCCGGAGGAGACACTTTGAGTCGACGAAGGCCGCTCTTGTGCAGCACTTTGCGGTGCTCTGGAGATGCCCTCAGTCGCCTGAGATGGGTGTTCTTGAGCATTCTCCGGTGTCTCGAACCTCCAGTCACGCCTGCGGGCACTGAACTGAGCTCCGAGTGAGCCAATACCCTCATCATCCATTCTGTCGGGTTCTGCAGAAATAGAGAACCATTAAAAATAATGTCGGGGCCTCTCTAATCTTCTGTTAGCTAGGCCTTGTTTGGATGCACATATGCGTTCATCACAATCCACACATGTTGAAATGAATTATGGTGAAACTTATTTGATTTCCACTATAATACATTTCAACACATGTGGATTAAGGTGAAACGGTGAAAACATGGCATCCAAACAAACCCGACAATATCATTGTTAAGTAAGATGAAAGTTGGGTAGTATTTTTTTTTTTATCAGCATAATATATATACCTGAAGGGAGGCGAAAGAATTTTGTATCTTTATCTTGCTTGCAAGGTCGAGTGGTGTGTAGCCTTTGTTGTTGACATGGTTGAGCTCAACATTACTGTTCCCCAAGAGATGGCTGAAGTTGGACTCATCTCTATTTTGTACTGCCAAATGTAATGCAGTATTTCCATCATTGTCCTTGGTGTTAAGAATGTTCCTGAATCTATTATCTCTGCATACGAACTTGACTACGTTTGTCTGCCTGTTCTTAACAGCGACATGAAGAAATGTCCCCCCCATTACCATCACGTAGAGCGTCAGATGGGTCGTCGTTTCCACTGACCAATGTGCGTATTGCATCCATTGCACCAACGGAAGCAGCTATGTGTATGGGGCACATATCATTCCTGTCTCTCGTGGTCTTCATGTTTGCATCTCTTGCAACTAGAAGGCTTGTTACACCCTGAACTCCAACTGATGCTGCTAAGTGAAGAGGTGTATTTCCGTGATCATCAACTTTATTAATATCCTCTCCGTCGTTCAGTCTTGCTAGAACCTCTTGGGTAAGATCTGCAATTATCAAATGTCCTTAGGATCAGTACTACTCATATATATAGAAAACTGTTGTGTATACCAAAATGACAAACTATGTCATAATTAAGTAATTATATTAATGTATCCTCTAGCATCTAGTGTTGACACTAAGGGCATGTTTGGTTTTTAGGATTAGAGACTAGAGACTAAAAAGGGCCTAGATACTAGGGACTAAAAACATGTTTGGTTCTAGGGACTAAAATGAACTAAGTATAGACCAAAGACCAAAACACCCTTAACATGAGATAAAGGAGGAATGGGTACTAGCAAATTGAAGGGCTAGAGTTGGCCTATTAGTCCCAATTAGCACCTCTTAAGGGGCTAGTGGACTAGAGACTACTAGTCCATCTTTTTAGTTCCTATGTTCGCAATTTAGGCACTAAATGGGACTAAAATATAATTCATAGTCCCTAGTCCCATGAAACCAAATAGGACGTAAGGCCGGAGAGAGATAATTGGTGGTGCCATTGGGATAAAAGTGTAAAAAGACCTAGAAATTTGATCTTCACCTTTTGTGTTAATCTAGAAAATATATGATTCTAACACTAAAAAGACTGAGTTTTGCTAGCGGTTAAATTGGTCAAATACTTGAATACCAAAGCTATATACATTTATATTATTAGTTTGGTCATGAATTTCTTAGTTTCAATATCCCAAGACTATATATATTTCACAGCCTTATACAAACCCTGATGCCCGCATAGGTGTCGCGAGAACTAAAGATGGAGGCCTCACGGTATAGGTGTACACACTCTGCAGAGTTTACATCTATATGTATAGTCACATTCTCAATTATTGACATTATATTCGTTTGTTTCTACTTCATTTTGACTAGTGAGAGTCATAAGCTTTTTTCTCCCCTAGTTGATTATGGTTTTGTTTGAGGCCGTTGATCGAGGTGAGGATGGTTGGGAGCCATCCTCTTTGTAGAGGGTGGTAAGGAGAACTCAAGGGTGTAAAGAAGTTGAGCGATGGTTTGAGAATTGGGATGGATGTGGATAAGTGGGAGGCTATTAAGGAAAAATGTTGATTTCTAACGTTAGCCAACATCCAAATTGTAGTTTACCCTTGCATTCCACTTACCAAAAGGCTATACAATTAGAGGATGGAAATGTTGGTCAGTACAAACCATACTAAAATCCATTGGATACAGGTGGTGATCTCGACTATGACTTTGAGAACGATGGTTCGGTCTTGTGATGGGTTTATGTTCTATGCTCAAGAAGCCTAGGGATGTTAACACCTACTGCCAGGTGCTTCTCTACACTTCACTTTTTTGATGTTTTGTGTATGCGATTTAGTCCATATGGACTCTTGTGGTAATGCGAAGACCGTGTTAGGTTCCCTAAAACATGTATTCGTGATGATTTTGTAACATATTGGATGATGAAGTATATGATGCATGAGAGACCTAGGACTACTACTTATATGTTTTTTATGGATTTTACTTTGAGAAAATGGATGTTCATTTCACTTTGGAAGATAATGCATTGTACATCTAAGAGTTTGCATAAATTGCCCATGCCTCCACCACTACTTAAAAATATAAACCCCTAAATCTACACACATCAATAGTAAACATCTCAATCTGCATATAATTTATCTATCTCAATATTGTAACCATAAACAAACTCATATATCTGAATCCAATATACATGCCAATTTTCCTAGCTAAAAGTATACCAACATATTATGTTCCTAAATTACCCAATTCTACCATCATTAATTTAATTAGAAAAAAAACTAGCGGTGTCACAATGCATGCAGTATATATGTACTTAAAAGCAATGAGCTTGTTAATTACAATATCAAACACATATAGCTCAAACTAATAATGTCTCAATTAATATATATCAAACATATGTGAAAATGCGATGGAAAGGAATAAATATGAATATGAAATAAAATCTAGTATTGATGTAGCTATATAGGATATGTATGTTTCAATGTTTCAATTAATAGTAAACACATATATGTAAGTTTCTTATTGAGATCTCATATGTCATCAAATTCTAACACTTACCTATTAAACTTACGAAAACCACGGAAGCATACATTTTTATCATAGATCATCAAATGTCATTATATCTAAATGAATCCTTGGAAACAATGTTTTCCCCATAAAGCCATGATTACCATCAGATAAAACGTTGACATGTGGTGTTTAAGTGCATGCCAATATCACAACGCTATTTTCAAATTATTTTGGAATACCCACTATAGTGAACCAAATATATGTTATGTCTAAAATTATTATGAGCACTGCTACACGTACAACCCATTTAATTACAAACTCTAGATGGAAAATAGTTCAAAAATCACTTGGGTGTTCATCTCCATATATGGTTTGATTTATATATATAGTTATATAGAAATAATTTAAAGGGTTAACATTTGTTTACTATGTGAACAATCCTGAAGTGTTGATATATGTGCCTCATGCATAGTTTTACCTTTGCTTCGAAGAGCAGCGATATGTAGCACATTTTGTCCATATTGTCCACAGTTTGATAGATCAACAACATGGGCTTCTATAATCATCTGAGCGGCATTGCTATTTCCCCAAAACATAGCTTCATATAATTTAGTCATCCTGCTAAGAGACATTTATATATAGTTACTAAATGTAGCACTGAATCCAATTTATTGAAACCAGAGTTATCTAGAGGTGGCTCACGGTTCATAGCATTTAACATTTAGTTATCTTGAACAACTTATCATACTATACACTAGGTGACAGACCACACACTTATGGCATGGCATAGTTCCATATGGCATGGCATCTACCGCACTAGCTTGTGTCTTCCATTGCTCCACACGGCATGGCATCTAGAGCACAAATGGCTAAACTCCATACTATACATTAAGTGGAACATACACTTCCACCAACCCACTTATGCTTTCATTCTCACTTCACATAAAAGGGCATGGTTGATAACATGGATTCTTTAAACTTTACATGTTTGTCCAACTCACGCTTATGCATTGTGGGCGTAATAAACCCCTACAAACTCGACACAGGCATAATATTAGTCAAACAAGGTTAGATCATACCCCTCCCCCTCCCCCTCCCGCTCCCCCCCCTCAAAGGGCCGGACACCTTTGTTAGGCTGACTTGGGTACACACAAGAAAGAAAACAATGATAAGGAACATTTCCTCTTGGCACATATTTTCATGCATTAACTCAGTGGTGGATCCAGAAACACCATCTCAGGGAGGGCTAATTAGTTAAGAACAAGCTATTTTAGGATTCAGGGAGGGCTAATCAGTATAGAACATTGCTATTTTAGGCTTAAAAGTAAAGGATTTACATGGTTAGAGAAGATTTGCATATAGCTAATTTAGGCTGTGCCCCGGGCTACAGCCCCCCCCAGCCCGGGGCGTGGATCCGCCCCTGCATTAACTGTCTGATGTCCATTCATTAATGACATTAAAATGCGCTCTGAATAGTGCTTTAGCCAACTACACATAGAAGTTTTGATTCAAGGGTTGTGGTTTTTGGTAAAAAAAAATTAAACCAAGCGCTATGTTTGGAAATGAGTAACAGGGGAAATTACATTAGTGTTATCTTATATAGGCAATCTCATACAAGATAAGTAACTTTGAGTCAATATACTCCCTCTATCCCTTTTGAAGTGTTGATATTATATTGATTCCAATCAAACTTTTTTATGGTTGACTTGATTTATAGAAAATATAAGAAACACTTATATCTTTAAATAAGTTTATTATAGAAATAGATTCAACGACTAATAGACAGGAAGTGACCCCATTTCGCCGTCTTATCAACCATGCTCCATGACTGAGGCAGCAACAAAGCGATCAACGTGGCTAGGGGAGGACGCTTGGTGGCGGCGACGACGGCAGGTGTCGCCTACTCCATGACTGAGGCAGCAACAAAGCGATCAACGTGGTTAGGGAGGACGCTCGGCGGCGGCGGCAGGTGTCGCCTGAGTGACCGAGTCATGCATCCTATGGAGCAATGCTGGGGCCTTGTTACATCTTTTCGAGTCCTGACTTTGTCTCAAAGATATGGAGTCCAATTTCAATACGTATCAAGTTCGAACATGTTTACTAGTAATATCATAGACACAACTTCTATAACTTAATTGTATACAGTAAGCCATATGCTTGTGCTTGTTTTCCTTTGACCATTTGTAAATTTGTGTGCTACCTTTATTCTATAATTCCACTAGGGGCTCAGAACCCCTCATGTTCTTTTATTTATATAAAAAAAGTTCTATCGTAACGTACGCTACTGCGCTCCCCTACAAGCCATGACTTGTTCCCATGCCCGACGTGGCGTCGCCTCCGTCCGGCGTCCGCAGACCGCAGTGCTAACCCGTTCGTTTATGAGCTAGCTAGCTCCGCCGCCGCCAACCGGCAATCCTACGCCAAGTTGCGGTCCGCGACGCCCCGGCCCCGACCTCGCTGCTTTAATTAAAAGCCCCGGCGGAGGTACGTTACGTTCTGGCAGACGGCCTCATCGGCTAACTCTAAACGCAAACAGGACGCGTTAAAGGCCTGTTCGGTTATTCCGGAATAATGGGACCAGGAACCATTCCTCTCCATCAGCGCTATACAAATTAGTGAAGCAATTCCACCCGGAATTATTCCGGAGCTTCAATCCGGAGTAACCGAATAAGCCCACACCAAGTTTTCTCAATCGATTTTAGGACGTGTCCAAGAAGAATACACACATATATAGAAGCAGAAAGTAAAAAACTTGCCTGTCACCGGTGTCCTGCCGTCCTGCTTCCATGTCTGGCCGCACGTCATCGCCGACCTGCTGCCCTTGTTCCGCCGCGCCATTGCGAGGGCGTTCAGCTGATGATGGTGCAGCTGAACTCATCGGCGCCGTGGAGTCTTCCATTTTGTTGAATCGCCGTGAGCTAACTACCTAATATATAGCTACTACAAATGTCTTATATATTAGCTTGTTTTGCGACAGGTTACTTAGGCCGCGTGAGATTTGCTTGTTGTGATACGAAGCTGGGCAGCATTATATACATTTCCGCGAAAATATGGTCGGTGACGTCAACTAGCTGCCCGGCCCATTTGCTTTATTTGCGTTCTCCCTGCTTGGAGAGCTGCGCCTGCATCCCAGATAGGGGCATTCGACCGTGTACAAGACGTGTTTAAATGAAATAATACATAGTATATATATGTAATCAAACGTCTGGCGTCGGTGCCTTACTGTCTAGCCGGGCGGCCCTGGCGTCTTATCCAGAAGCAGAAGCAAACACGTCTTTTGATTTTGGACGCGTATTAGATCATCAGGGGCGGCTTAACTTGCTGACTAGACTTTGTCATCCAAATTAACGGCCCTTGATGTACCCAACCCAACGGGCAACGGGTGCTAGGTCACTGCTGCGCTAGCTAGTGGCACAAGAATATACCGCTTGTTCGTTAGGTATACCATGCATGCCAGAAACGCGGTCAGATTTATTTTTCCAACTGCCTCGCCGCGTAAGCTACCAAGACACCCAACTGTGGTTCGATTACGTACGGTTGATCCGTATCACGCAACCTAATTCCAAGGATATATAAAGTTATCTCCTTCATGCAGAAATGGAGCATCAATCTTAAGGAGAAGGACTTGAAGAGATTCAATCAAGTAAAGGAGGGCATCATGGCGTGGCTCAAAACGTTCACTCCATCTTCTATTTTCTCATCAGACGTTGTTGAGCTGTAACGCTTTGTAATAAACATTAGTGTTTGCTTTTATTTTGCTGTTATTTCAAACTGGTAACCCCAGTAATGTACCCCTAACATGTTGCTCCTGCACCCTAACATGTTCCAGCCCTGGATGTTTTGACTTGTTCGGTTCTTGTGGGAACCATGCATGTGTTTGGTTGCTTGCGCAACCCTGCCCATGGCTGATGCTCTATGGGGCCAAATTCAACCAGTTTGGTTACCTGCAAGGCCCCGTGCGCTCCTGGCCTGACCCAACTCGAGCGACCACATTGGCCGTTCAATGCTGGTCATGCCAGAGCTAACTATCGCCGCGGTTCCACTCACCGTCCACTACTTCACCCATCGGCCGTTCTCCTCCTCTCCCGTGCGTTCGCCCCCCGTCGGTGCTTTTCTGCTCCCCCAACCGGTGCTCGCCTCCCCTCGCCCGGTGCTTCTCCTCCCCCACCGGCGCTCCTCTCCCATCACAGCTCGCGGATATGGCCTCCATGGCGGCGAGCTGTGGCATCCCCCTGACTTCGGGTGAAGCCGAGGAGCGACCGGCTTTGGGGAGCTGATCAACATGGCAACAGTCCCGGTGGCACGTGGATTCATTGACGGGCTAGAAGCGGCGGCTCCGATGACCAAATGTCAAAGCTCAAGGCGAGGGCAATCCCATGCCGCACCCCTTGCTTTTCGGGCGCGGCGGTTATGTGGCCGTTTCGGCTTCAAGCTAAGGGGGCTCCTCGACATGCATGCTCCACCCTAGCCTTTTGGCGCAACGGTGCGAAGCTTGGCGTCACCGCCAAGCCACAATGTGAGGGGAAGTTGCGGCGAACACAGAGTGTGGCGCGGTCGCTGCGAAGTGTTCGCGAGTGGGCGGTGTCGAAGAAGAGATTCCGCTGCGGCGTGTATGCGCCGGAGGCGGGGATCGAGGGGCACGGTCAGGCGGTCTTGTGCCACGGTGTCGGAGAGCCGGAGCTTCATCACAAATCTCCATGGTGGCCGTGCACCGCACACTCATGTGTTTAACGTGATCCACCCTAGCCTGCGTTGTCGATGGCTTTTGGTGTTCAATGTGTCCGGCGTCGTTGTCAACGGCTTGCCAAAGCTGCCGGGGGGTGGGGCGACGGTGGAATAGCAGATGTGCTCGCCATGGCATGGCGAAGAAAAGGAACATGCCCGCCATGCATTCGATAAATTGTTTTAGAGGGGTGAACTCACCATCTCAAACTAAGTCAACCAACCAACACGAACTCAGACTAGACAGTCTTAGCATTGTAGGCAACCAAAACAAGCAGTTCTTCGCTTGCTAGGGCCAGACCAAGGCTAGCCTAACTTAGTTTTGCTAGCCAGGCTAAGATGAGAAAGGAACCAAACATACTTTGATAGTTTTCATTCATTTTTTCTATATGAAAAAGAGAAGAAGGTTCTTTTCCTTAGTTCTTTTTTTACCGCTAATCGTTTTTGGCCCATTCTCTCTTTTTCTAGGCCGTGGCCTTTTCTTTTTGAGCTGCCACACGCACGTTTAGCTACTGGGCTTGGCCTAGCCTCCCAGTTGGCCCTCTCAGAGCACGCCCGTGACCAATTCCCAAGTTGGGCCGGACCTTTGGGTCCGGTCACAGCAGCCCACCTCGTTTTTAAACTTGTGTCGTGCATCTCTCCGCCTTCACGGTCACGGGTCAAGATGCAGGGCGGGGGCAGGATGTGGATCGTCCACGAGCCACAAGGCGATCCATCAAGCTATTTAGCGGGCTATGCGGACGTCCGCCCGGCTGCAATGCCATAGCCGCGAATCGACCCGGTGGGATTAGCGGACAAACATGTCAAGTGACAGCTCGGCGATCGAAGGCATGAGCCTGTCGTCATGAGCCGTTGGGCACGTGCCATGAGCGCGCCGCCGCCGCCCGTGGCCCACTCCCGAAAGGCTGGTGCAGAGATCTACAACTTCGTCGTTAAAGCCAACGGGCCTGTCGGCTGCCGTGTGCGGTTCACCAGGTACCCGATGGCGAGATTGGCATGCATCGCGGTGCCGTGCGGGCGTCGCGTCGTCGTCAATGAGGAAGTGCGGTGGGTGCATGGCGATGGCGGCCCGATGGCCTCGTTCTGGATCCCGGCGAGTAGAAGTGCGGCGGGGGACCGCCTCGAAGGACGCGAAGTCCTCGCTCCCCCCATGCGGCTGCCTTGAAGTGCGCGTGCAGCGAGGCGTCGTTCACCATCGCCGAATGTCTCTATGTGACGGTGCTCAGATGCCCCCCTTCAGATTCCATTAGATTAGCTTCAAGATTCGTGCAACGAGTTTAGGGTTTGAGCTTAATATAGGGTTTAAGGTGTACGGGTTAATATAGAGATTAGAGTTGATGGCTTAATATAGAGATTAAGGTTCAAGGCTTAATATAGAGATTAGGATTTAGACTTTAATATAGATCTTAGGGTTCAATTTAGTGTTTGGGGTATAGATTTTGGGGGTGATATTGCACGAATCTTAAAGCTGATGTAATGGAATGTGAGAGGGGGCATCTAAGCACCGTCGCACCCAAACTGAGCTGGTTCGCCGTCGGCGAAACAGCGGGCTCCTGCCGGCGCCGAAGTCCAGAGGGACGATAGAATTTACGGGTTCTTGCAGGTTCCAGAAGGAACCCTCTTTTGGCCAACGGCCTACGGTTTTGACCACTAGGCCACGAAATCATTTGCGACTGGGCCACAAAGCCCAAGTTTGCGGGGCGGAGTTGTGGCTGGCGGAAAGAGCCCGCCCCGCCTGCAAGGCTAGGCACCCTAACTATGGAAACCACTGCCATGCACCACCACTAGTTTGAATCGATCCAGTAAGCTGCTGAGAAACGATTTTTGTCGGTGCCCTGTGGTGTGTTCCCACAGACAAGATGTAGGCAAAGACGAAGACTTTGGCACGCATGTAAGGTGGAGCACTAAAACTTTTAGAGAGATCTTGGCATATGGCCAATTATATTTCGAGTTATCGAGTACCGACCGAAGATTCCACTCATACATATAGTACACAAAGATAAGGAAAAAGTATGCCGGGGCATTAGGAAACTGCAGCTTGCAACAAGTCGTCGCCCGGCTGCATGCTCTCTGCTACCGTTTACTTATACTATCGAACTGTACCATTTATTGGCCATTGGCCTTGACTACAACAAATACAACAAACTCGCTTCATTCTTCATCTGCTGCTCGTCGTCATTCGGGTGCGCGACTGCGAGGTACCTAGCTACTCCTGCTTCAACTCAGAGACCCAGCCTCTCCTCGGTAATTATTTTTCGTCTTTATCCTTTGATTTTTGTTGGTTCATATTTCCGATCTTCTGCTAGAAGAGCTCATGTCCTGAAAATATTTTTTATTTTATGATCTTCTCTGCTTATAGTTATACTTCGCTTAAGCGATTGTAATTTGTATAGCCAACTAGTTGTTGGACATGTATTTGCATACCACCGTTATGGAGATCCTAAATGTGTTCAAGTTGGGATCTAGGAATTTAGAAATCACCGTGTGATGGATGGAGATTTTTAATAATTTGAATGGAATTTAGCTAGCTACCTATATATTAGCTAGTGGTTTGTTTGATACACAGCTAATTGATGGTTTGAATAGATGAATGAATGTCTGAATTGACTGTTGCGCACTGCTGAATCGATAAGATCTTTTTTTTTTCTTAACATACATAACATTTCAAGTTATAAATTATATTAAACTAAAGAAAAACAACAGACTTTACCAAGCAAGCTTGTGAAGATGGTCTCAGAGAACTCGACCACAGACTCCATCAAGTTCAAAGTTGTTGTAGGATTACGTGTTTGGGAACTCTAAGGTCTCAGTGTTTAGATCAAGCTCGTCGAGTATGCTAGAGCGGAGAGGAACGCCACGGCCTGCCACAGAGCTCTATGATGGGCAAAAATCCATTTCCACTAGCAAGAGTGGAGTGAAGCTGTTCCTAGCTAGGTTCTTGGCGATGGTGCCGGTGGAGCGGCTCGGAGCTTCTTAGGACACTCAGCACTGCCGAAGGGATGACCGCGGCTCAGAACTTTATTAAGAGCAGTTAGAAAGTTCATACGATTTGTGCCAACTCCCGTGGCGAACTGCCGAGGAGGTGGCACAAGTAAAAATACTAACCCAAGGCATCAGGCTGGAACGGTGGAGCGAGAATAGGTGTAAACTATGAAAAACACAATTGTGCGACAGAGAAAAGAGATATCTGCACGAGGAACACACTAGAGGCGCTCGACTGTCCTTGCCCAGCGACAACCGCGCATGGGGGAAGATCTCCCGGATGACCCCACGCTTAGGATATCCCACGGCGTCCGCGAAGTGGCTATTGAACCTAACGGCGATGGAGGGATCCGAGATGGTCGACGGCGCCCGGGCCGGGCGGCCCTCCCATTTGTCTAGGAGGACGCGGCGCCCCTGCCGCCGGCAAATGGTCGCGAAGGGGGACATGGCCGCAAAGCCGGTCATCGCGCCTAGGAACCCAATCCTCACCGATGGTGCGAGCGAGCGCCTCGGCCGCAGTGGGTTCTTGATCAACGGCTCCTCAAGAAGTAGGCGGAGGCACACGATGAAAGTCGTGACGCCGCTCCGGTCGGCGGCCCGTCCTTCCTACAACAGCGGCGGTGGCGCCCGGTGCCGTGTTTGGGCCGAGGTGGGGCCGATTTGGCAGCGAGCCCAGGCGGTGGTGCGGTGCGCCGTCGTCGACCGCAACATCCGCAGTGGGTGGCGGTTGGGCGCACACCGGCGCAGTAGCGAGGAGGCCACGCAACCGCCCACCCTCCCCTGGCCGATCGGTTGCCGTGTGCGGCGTAGGAAGCGGCGACGGAGAGCGCAGTGCGGCGGTGTTGGGACGGCGTCCTCCATGGCGGCATCCCGAACCGTCAAGCGTGGTGCCACTGCGGCCCCGTCCCCCCCCCAATGCCTCAACAACAATGGGGATAGCCGACCGTGGGGAGCAAGGTGCCATGAGATCTCCAACCTCCTCGAACGCCACACCATCCACGAAGAGTCGGGTCGTCCGTGGCGGTGAAAGCGATTCCGACAACGCCGGACGAGCCCGTCGTGAGAGGAGCGGCCCGAGTAGACACAGTGCGCACCGAAGGAGGCGATAAGCTCGTCAAGCATTCGGTCGACCCCAAACGAGGCACCCCTTGTGCGCCAAAAAGTAGCGAATCGGAGGCTATGGCGAAGTCGGAATGCGACGGTGTTGAGTTGAGGTCGCATGCCCCGACATCGCCGACGGCGTGGGCCCGACGTCGATTGTGGGCTCCTCGCACAATCCCCGTGGCCGCTGGGCCGAGGCAACGGTTGGCGCATGCGAGGAGGTGCGCACGACGCCAACCGGTAATGGTCGAAGGAGGTGGACAAAGGATCTACTCGGTGACCATAGGGTCGCGCAAGGTTCCGGAGTGTAGGCTACTGCCAGGCCACCGTCGGCGATGATGGCATGATGAGCGAGAGGTAGGGCACCGCAGGTCTCCCCTGCAGATCGCCAAAGACAGGGCTCGCGAGCACGGCCCGCGAAGACCCTGGGGGCCGACGACGAAGGCGATGCCCGTAGCTCCTCACCCGGTGCGTCGTTCGCGACAGAGGAGACAACGCGACAGAGGATGTGCATTGGGTGGTGAGGTGACCCCGCGCGGTTGAAACATAGTCCGAGTAAGTGAAGGCAACACTAGCCGCCGTGAGACGAGGGTGAAGCAGGCCACGGCGGCACCCTCGCCATCGGCTCTCTACAAGAGTGAAGTTGTCGGTGTCGACAAGGCCATCCATGCGGAGGGGGTCGGCTTGGTGTGCGGGGCGTCGGAGATGCCCCAACTCGCGGGCCGAGGCATTGCTTTGCTAGGACTCGACTCGGGGCGTGAGCGGCGGTGCCGCCGCAGAACACACGTGACCCCGCAGTAATCGGGTAGGGACACCACGGTGCCCGGGCGCATGCTCAACCGCACGTGGACCAAGTCGCCGATGCGATGCGGACACCCCGGCGGTCGCGTACACCACCGGAGGACTGTCGGCATCCCATGTATGCTGGCTCGACGACGACGACGACGATGACGATGTAGCCTCTCCACGGTGAATGATGACCGGGCTTGAGGCCCGGTTGGATGCCTCACAATTGCCGCCATAGGCCTCGGCGAGGCGACATCTCAGCGGCTTTCGGCGGGTGTGCGGCGGTTGGGTAGTAGAGAGCGGATCATCGCCGACGCGTCACCATCGCCGTCTTCCCACCGAGATACTTCGAGCGCCCACCGAGTGGCACCCAGAATGGAAGGGCGCGGCCCGGGGGACGGGGTGGACGACCAGCTCATGGCGGGGCGCAGACGAGCCCACGCCGGATGGGGAGACGCCAAGGCCAAAGATGCCACTGAGGTCCTCATCATCCCCGCCCAAAGACGCCCTCGAGAGGCTGAGAAGCGAGCTGTCCGTGACACCGAGGCCCAACATCCCTTTATATGCATGGATGCGCTCGGGGATGCCGCCAGCCCGGCCGAGGTGTCTCCGCCACCTCCAAGCCGAGGGAAGGCGTGGCGCGTGGTGGCTGGTCAGGCGGGCCGACTGCCCCATCGTCGACAAGGGCGATGCAATAGCGAGGGCAATCGCATCCTCGCTGCCCAATAGCGGCGCAGGCAGGGGAGAGGGCAGGGGGAAGGGGTCCCTAGAGGCATCGGTGACAGCGGCAGCAGAATCCCAGCCGCGAGAATCCCGGCCACCCGCCGCGACCGCAGTACCACGAGGTCGAGGGCATCGCGGCCCCATGCCGGCCGGCGCGCACCGGCGGCGGCCTCCCGCCCGGTGGAGCAACATTGCACGCGGCTCCAAGCGTGTTGGGCCGGGATGCTGCAGATCCGGCAAGGGAGGCGGCGGCATATAGGTTGTCTCGCGCGCCCCTCGGATGAGGCCGGGAAGGGAGAAGACGAGGATGGCACTACGGCAAAGCCTACTGCGGGAGAGATGGCCGGGAAGAACGGGCGCGTTGGGGAGAGGTAGGGTTCCCCATGGAGCTGAGATGGCGCGACGACGCTAGAGTGGTGCCCGACGGAGACAAGGCGGCAGGATCCAGCGACGGTCGCGCAGAGGAATCCACGGCGTTGGCCTCGACCTCGCCGCCGCCACCGACACTTCTTGCGCCGGCGAATCTGGGCGCTGCCTGGGCGGATCCACCCCTCCCCCCTCCCCCCCCCCCAAGGTCCGGTCGGCAGAATGTGGCTGCGGGCCCCATGCGGTGAGGAGACGTGGGCGCTTCTCCGCCCAAGGCGCGAGGCAGGGTGGGCTGCTGGGGAGGAGGCAGGGGAGAGGGAGGGGAGGATGAGGTGGCGGTGGAGGTGGTGGCGGGCGCCCGGGGCCGGGGTGGCGCCGGCGCCGGCGGCAGCGATGCCGTGGCGGCAAACAGGGCCAACCGCCAGGACCGCTAAAAACTCTAGGGACGGTCACATCCAAGTCAATTCATCCTGTTTTATTCGCCTCCTTCAGCCTTAAAGGATCCATGTCACCGAATTAAGCCACCAGCTCTCCAGCAGTACCTTTCCCTTCTTTGTTGCAACATTTTTTCTGACCATTGTATAAGTTACAAAAAGAAAATTGTATTGCAGCTATGGCAGAGAACATGCAGCCTCGTGAAGGTCCAGGTGCGGCCAACGGTAGGCGTTCAGGTGTATGGCGCTACTTTACCCTTTCAAAAGATGGTAATGGCAAGGATATAGGCATCTGCAATCGCTGCCAGAAATCAATAGCCGCCGATTCTAGGACGAACGGGACAAAATCTCTGAAGAGACACGCTGAAAAGTGTAATAATCCGGATCCGGCGCAACCCGGAGGAGCTAGTGATCATAATCCTGAATCATTACTAGCTCCTCCTGCTAAGAGAAGCTGCAGGTTCAACCAGGAAGAAGAATTCGGCCCTGATGAGCTGCTTTCTCTGATGATCGCCTTCCACGGCTACCCTTCCTCGATCGTGGAGGACAAGTGCTTCAGAATCTTCGTCAGCGTCCTCAACCCTCAGTTCCAAATGCCCTCGCGTGCCACCATCGAGGGCATCTGCCGCCTTCGCGCCAAGGACGCGATGGTCCAGCTGAAAGAGACCCTGGAAAGCAACCAAGGGAAGATCAGCCTGGCGACAGGGACATCACCGACCGTCCAGGGAAAAGCCCTGTACATGGCGTGGCAGTTCATCGACGATGAATGGACCCTTAAGAAGAGGATTGCTCAAGTGTTCCCGGTGGTGCCTTTCCCTCCGTACCACCACGACACATTGCTGGGCTCTAAGGAGGTTTCCATAGAGCTAAACGAAGGGGTACTGGAGCAGCTTTCCTTGGCAACTACCACCCCCACACTGAAGGAAGCAGTTCTGCACTGGATTCTTCCAGATAAGCTATTCAGCGTGGCATGGGGTGAGGAATTAGAGGAGCATCTAGAACAGAAGGATTTCCTCAATGATTTGTGCTCGGGAAACCAACACAGTCAGCCGTTGGACGTCCCCCAGGTGTTCTGCGTCAGATACTCAAGCGACGTACTAAACTCAGTTGCGGACTCCATTTTCAGCAAACTGGAGGTCAGCTTTAAGGACAGCTGTTTCAAGGCCGTGAAGGCTTTGACTCTGAGTCAAGAGCAGCGTGAGAAGATGCTTTCAGACTTGGGCCTGCAAAATCTGGGAAGATATGACAAGAGATGGTTCTCCTACTACTGTGCGTTAGAAGTGCTTCACAGTGCAGGCTCAGGGGTGGAGGAGCAAGAATTCAACGCAAGCCGAATTGGAGAGCAACTCAGGCAATCGAGGCACAATTATGCTCAACTCATGGAGCTGCTCGGGCTGTCGAGGTTCAAACAAAACATCCTCACAGAACTACTCCGCAAGATCTTGGGGATGATATATCACGCTCTCGTGACAATGTCCCTTCCCAGGTACCCAACCTGCAACATCTGCCTCCAAGAGCTGATGAAGCTGAAGGACGCCTTGCAATCTGAAGCCGAGGAGGCCTCCCAAATTCCTGCTATAGCAACTGCTTACGCAAAGTGCAGAGGCTTTAGCCCTGACCACGATGTTGTCGGCGCTCTCGTGGAGGCACAAGGTGTAGTGGACAAGTTTTTGAAGGAATCGTACCAGTATCTGTCCATCCCAGTTGTGTTGGACCCTCGCTTCAAAATGGAATACATAAGGAGCATCTTCGAGGATATTTTTGAGGAATCCGAAGCCGAAAAATGCATAGAAAAGGTCATGCAAACAATACAGTATCTCTTTGATGAGCATGGGCGGCGGATGCGCATGCGCCACAACATCAGCGGCGAGGGCACGAGCAGTAGTGCGGAAGCAAGAACAGGCGTGGATGTTGACGGCATCATCTTGGATGAGAGCATCGTCGAGCTTGAGCATTACTTGCAAGACAGCCGTATGGACTTTGGGGGAAGGAGATGACGCCGGCGGCTTCGACGTCCTCCAGTGGTGGAACAGTAACCAATACAGGTACCCGACGCTGGCTAGGATGGCGAGGGACGCTCTGGCCATGCCTGCGTCCGATTTTCTCACCCCGGAGGACGCCTCCGCTGTCAGGAGCATGGTCAGCTGGCCGTATGGTAACCAGTAAGCAGCGAGTGCCGCTGCTACTATTCCAAGTCTCCAAGCCAAGCGCTGGCCTCTGTTTGATTTATTTGCAACTTAATTTTATTATAAGTACTACACTATTTGGTTAACAGTTGGGATTGTAATAATTCATAAGATCCAATCCTGGATTTCTAGACAGTGCACCCTTTTAAGTTGTTATTACACCTGTTATGCTTATTACTGTACCGTTTAATGTACATAAGAACACGATGGTGCAATTAGATTTTAATTATCATACTTGGTTCAGAAGATATGATCTTTTTTACCTTAAAAATATGGGATGATATGCTGATGTTAGCTGTTTTGAATTTACTGGTTGGCTGATGTTATGTGGGAGGGGTGTCGGCCGATGGCTGGCTGCCCGACCAGCGGACGCTATCATGCCCCGGGGAACCATAGCTAGGAACTTACACCCTGTTTGGTTAGAGGAATTTTTGAAAGTTGAGATTAAAAAGTCTTTTTAGTCTCTACGAAGCCAAATAGGAGGAACTGTTTTCAAACTTTTTAATAAAAGTCTCTTAAAAGTTGAGAATTTGCCCTTCAAAAAAAAGTTGAGAACTCCTCCCTGAGAATCTTTTTCTATAAGTCCCTAGTACTTAAAAAAAGGTCTTATGACTACTAAACCAAACAAGGTCTTACGAGCTTTCAGGTTTTCTATATATAAAAAAGAAGGTTCTTTCCCTTTGTTTTTTTTTTTTTTATAAAGTGTACCTGTATTAAGTAGGGATAATAGTAGCATACAAATAGAGATACCCCATATGAAAATGCGGATGACAGCTGACTAACCTACTTGCAAAATGACTTTAGAGGATAAAAAATTAAGCACTGGTCCTTGGACCCAATCGTTTTGCCCACTTCCTCTTTTTTTTAGGCCTTGGCCGTTTCGTTCGGAATAAGCTGCCACACGCCCGTTTTCCTATTGAGCTTGGCCCAGCCTCCCAGCCGGCCTCCAGGAGCGTTAGTCAAAAAAAAAACAAGACGGCCTCCCGGAGCATGCCCATGCCCATGACCTATTTTCAAGTTGGGCGGACCAAGCGTTCGTGGTTGGCGAACGGCCGGACGCGGGTTCGATCGCTGGATCACCCGCGTTTTCTCACCGGGAATAGTAGGTTCCCATCCCAACCTTCGCTCGGTCAGGCCGAGCGTTTGCCTCTTCGCGTGGTTCGTTCAACGGGATTACGGCGCACCTCGTCGTCTACGGAGTCAGCTGATTCCGGTGATATCAAGAAGGACGCGATCTTTCAAGCTGAGTGTAGTTGTAGGTCAGATTGTACACAGGTGGCGTGCGTGTGTTGTGCGTGTGTAGTGGTGTGTACAAACAGATACTACAGCTGTACCCAGATAAGAGGCAACTCAAAAAAAAAAAAAAAAATCGGAAAGCACTACCATGCTCCCCCACTAAGACACCGATCGAAAAAAAAAGGGACACCGAAGCAAAATTATGCCATTGCTACGTGCTTAAAAAGCAAGCTCCATCCCATTATTAGGGTCTGTTTGGTTTCCATAAGTCAGGTGACTTATAAGTCAAAAATTCAAAATAAGTGACTTATTTTGCCAAACAGTAGGGACTTATAAGTCATGGAACTTATAAGTCACTTGTAACTATTTTCTCTTCTTTTTTACCCTGACTTGTCAGTCACCCATTTTCTCTTCTTTTTCACCCTGACTTATAAGTCACGTACAACCAAACAGACATGACTTATAAGTCACTAATTTTTAGTTACCTGACTTAATAAGTCACTAATTTTTAGTTACCTGACTTAATAAGTCACCTGACTTATGGGAACCAAACAGGGCCTTAGTCCATGCGCCAGCACCAGTAATTCGTTGTTTATTGAGCCTACGAATTGGGCCAGATTGGCTGATGAGGCTGAATATGCTCCCAACGCATTGAATTCCAAATGATATTGTGTTGCTCTCTTGCACATCGATCATTCAATGATATTCGTTCCAGCATGCACCCATACATACGCCATAAGACAGATGAGCGAATACTGATCCCACAGCCGTCCAAATACGCCAACAGTTTCCATGCTGCCATGGTTCCAGCACCCATCTTTGGTATACGACAAGCACAAGCGTAGGTCTCCATTCTCCTCCATCCTGTACGTGTCTGAGATGGGTGTCTCCCCGTATGATGCAGATGCAGGTGTGTGTAGATTCATGGCACCGGACACTCGGTGCACGTATCTCCATCACGTGATCGATCTGCCGCTGCCGGACGGGAAGGGGGCCTACACCGAATGAACCGACCGTGCCGTTCCTCGATCCGCCGTTGCAGCAATGCCATGCTGACACGTAACGTGTCGAGGGTGATTCACTGGTGTGTTACTGAAGCTGTAGCTTAATAATCTGATGGGATTGCACGTGGATGTAGAGTAAGACGCCTGCAACTAATTACCCGCCACCACCGTCATCAGGATTCTATAATCGCCAGCAGACGCCGACCATTCCTGATTCTGCTCCTGCAGACCGGCCTGCACGGAGGAGATCAGATCGTAAAAGCATTAGTTAATTCACACCGAGGTGTACTTTTTTGTCCCATCAAGATTGAGATTTGGAGACAAATATAAACGTAACAGGAGATTTAATACCTGCTAGTACCAGCACTGATCCTGTCCCTACTCATCCTGCTCCTTTGTCATTAACAAATGAACATGATTGTACGCTACAACCAAACTCAATTAATCTTAGAATTTCTTCAGTAGGGGCTAAAAACCCCTTCTATTCCTTCAAAAAAAAAATTATCTTAGAATTGGATACCGGATTATATTATTACTTGACGCAAGTTGTTCTCACTTATATAAAGCACCTAATACATGGTTTATGAATCTGGGGATATGAAGAGGGCGCCAGGGCAATTTTGGGGACAGATGAATTCTTCGGTCTTTCAATTTGCATTTTAATATTCGCTAGATTATATATGATATATATGCAATTACGTTATTAAAAATATATTTTGGTTTTTCGTTTTAAAAAAAAAAAAAAAGTCTACATCACCCGTGGTAGACTACATAATCCCCAAACTTTAAAACGGTTTATATCACCCCTAAACTTTCAAAAACCGGTCAAATTACCTCCTAAAACAATTTTGAAAAATCATAGTAAATCATAGAAAAATCGTAAAATGAAAAATCAAATTGTATTAGACTCTAAATGAGTAGATCTACACAATGAACATATAATATGGTATGCTTTAGTACATTTTTTTTACAGCTATGAGGAAAAACAGAAATTTAAAGCTGCAGCAAAAAAAATGAAGTAAAGCATACCATATTATATGTTCATTGTGTAGATCTACTCATTAGAGTCTAACACAATTTAATTTTTCATTTTAAGATTTTTCTGTGATTTACTATGATTTTTCAAAAGTGCTTTAGGGGTAATTTGATCAGTTTTTAAAAGTTCGGGGTGATATAGGACCGTTTTTAAAGTTTGGAGGATTATGTAGTCTACCACCCATAGTTGAGGGGGTGATGTAGACTTTTTCCTTTAAAAAAAAAAGACCGTTGGAGCTGCGTTCTCTCGTGCTATAAAACGACGTCTTCCACGCCAGTCTCGGACACATCCAGCCCGGTAACAAACTGCACATCACTCATCCTCATTCCTCACACTCCCAACAACCCCAGCGAGAGGAGAGGGATCCATCGTCACATCTCTCCTCCATGGTGCAGCGGGTCCTCGACGCCGTCTTCTTCCAGCATGACTCGGCCACTCCGGGCGAGCGGCATGCCATGGAGACGACGACGACGACGCGGAAGGTGAAGAGGAGGAGGCCCGACGCGATGACGGCGATCAAGGCGCGGCTGCTGCGGTGCAGCAGGGCCAAGGCCGACCACCACGGCCAGTTCAAGCGCGGCTACCTCGGCGGCGGCCGGGGCGCTGACTCTGCTGCCGTCGACTCCACTGTCTTCTTCTACCTCGCCTGCCTCGTCTGCACCGCGCCGCCGTCGGCATCGATCTCCATCGGCGTCTAGCTAGGAACTGAAATAATTAATGATCAGTTAGTTGCTTGGCAAGGCAGCTACGAGTAGTGTGTGCCTTTGTGTGATGCGTACTGTAAGGTGATGTCTGTCCGTAGTCAGTGTAACCGTTTGTGTTTTTGAAAAGGTTTAATTAGTGATTAACATGCTGCAGTGTGCAATTAGCAGCAATTTTGTCCCGGTGGCACGTGGCTTCGCTGGCCGAGCAGGGAAGCGGCGGTTCCGGCGACCGAACGAGGTGGCTCAAGGCGAGGGGAAAGTTTCGGGGCCGCAACGGTTATGTCGGCGTTCCGGCTTCAAGCTGAGGGGCTCCTCGACGCGCTCCACCTTAGCCTTTTTGGCGCAACAGGTGCGAGCTTGGCGTCACTGCCTAGCTGCAACGCGAGGGGAATTTGCGGTGAACATTGAGCGCGGTGGCGGATGCGGCGAGTGTTCACGCGAGTGGGCCAGCATCAAAGAAGAGATTCCACCCGCGCGTGTATGTGGTGGGGGCGGGGCTCGAGGGGCGCGGTCAGGCCATGGCGGCCGTGCACCGCACACTCGGGGTGTTTGACGTGCTCCACCGTAGCTGATGGCTTTTGGTGTTCAAGGTGTGTGACGTTGTTGTCAATGGCTTGCCTAAGCTGACACGTAGGATCGACGGTGGGAAAGCAGATGTGCTCGCCATGGCATGGCGGAGCATGCTCACCACACATTCGATAAATTGTTTCAAAGAGGTGAACTCATCAGCTCAAAAAAGATGATTGTATGCAAACTAAGTCAACCAACCAAACACCAACTCAGGCTCGATAGGCTCAGCATCGTAGGCAACCAAACAAGCGACTATTGACTTGTTATGGCGGGCTAAGGCTAGCCTGGTTTAGTTTTGCTAACCAGGGCTAAGATAGGAAATGAACCAAACACACACTCTAAGAGTTTCATTCAGTTTTTGTATATAAAAAAGTGATGAAGGTTCTTTTCCTTAATTTTTTACCAAACACACACTTGTTTGGTTTTCTAGGCCTTGGCCTTTCCTTTCTGAGCTGCCACACAAACGTTTAGCTACTGGGCTCCGCCCAGCCTCCCGGCCGGCCCTCCTGGAGCATGCCCGTGACCAGTTCCCTAGTTGGGCCGGACCTTTAGGCCCAATCGAAGCAGCCCAGCCCATTTTCCCTTGTACCGTGCATCTCTCCACCTTCATTGAGCTCAAAAAAAAAAAAAAAAAAAAAAAAAAACTCCGCCTTCACGGTCATGGGCACCTAACTTTGGAAACCACTGCCATGCCATTTGCCACCACTAAGACACACCGAAGCAAAATTATGCCTCTGCTACGTGCTTGAAGAGAGCAAGCTACCATTATTAGTCCATGATCAAATATACCATCCCATCACATACGTCGTCACAAAATTGTGTACCCATGTAATATGCTTAGCCAGTGTTAGTAAACAGTATGCATTGTTTCACTGTCACGATCTGTTAAATTATTGGAAATATGGAGAAATGTATACATCTTATTGCAACCCCCAGTTATATTGATGTGTACTAATGTGGAGTAGCAACACTCCTTTACTTTACAATAGGAGAATTCATCAAAGTCGATCGCTAGAACAATCATGACATGATTCTCCTATTGAATTCATTGTGTACATTTACATACAAACAACACCGAGGTATCAACAACACGACCAGAAATAGCAAAGGTTGAGAGAAGAGTCATATATAGATATGATCATGTATGGATATGGAATTGGTTCTGTTCGCTCTTGCATGAGCGGCTCTGAACTGCGTGGAACCTTCTTACTTGTGATAATGCGCATCTACAAATGGCTCATTGGAATAACCACGAACGATGCTCATGACATGAGAGATTTGTTCAGAAGACAGCTTACTGCATGTGGGCATGGCCAAAGCATCTCTCGCCATCCGAGCCACCGTCGGGTAACTCTGGCTATTGATCTTCCACCAGTTGAGGATGTCAAAACCTTGATTTGGAGAGATTGGCTCATCGTTCAAGTAACGATCGAGGTCCGTTCCAGCTTGTGTGGCGCGACGATGCTCATCCCACGCGCGTTGCAGCGGATCATCGCCACCGGCTACTAGCGTGACAGTGGCATCGTCATCTTGAGCATAGTCTTTGTACAGCTCCTCAATCTTTTCTGTTACCTCGGAGATGTAATTACCGGCAGCCTCATCACCAAACGCCCTCTGAAAATTGAAATCTAAGTACCTGAGTTTATACCGGGGGTCCAATGCAAGTGGTATAGACCAGATCAGGTATGAACCTCGTAAGGCCTTATCTAAAGTGTCTTTTGCCACTCGGAGAGCATCTTGTTTTATTTCATTATATCTCCTCATTATTTTGTTTCCTTCACTTGCAGAACCGTTACTGGTGCCGTTTGTGTTTGCCTCAGATTCAACGGCCCTTGCTGCTTCCGTCTGCAAAACTTCCCTAAGCTTAAACAACTCAACAAGGCAAAGATTGGAAGTTGGAGTTGTGGATGCAGAAATATCTTGAATGGCATGATACATCGCATCCAAAAGCTTACGCATCACTTCTCTGAATTCTGATTCCGTGTTTGTAGTTGCAGGAGTGACTTCAGCAGATCGATGAACTTGCAAAGAGCAATAGCATGAGTACCAAAACTCGTTGTAATCACGAAGGCTGTAGTGGAGACCAAGATCCGATAGTAAATCTTCACGCTTTTGCCTGGTCAGATGTAAATGAGTCTGCAACTCGCAGTTGACTTCAAAGATGGGGATTTCGATTTCATTTGACAGGGACCGAGCAATGGAGTGTAGCAAAATGTCCATAAAGGTGTAGCAATCTATACCTCTTGTCACTGCACAAGTACTAGAAAGTCCAGGCATGTCCACTGCTTCACTTGCTATCATGAACAGCATATTAGGAATAATACCAATCTCTGAAATATCCAGTATGACATCTTCAATGAACCCTTTGTAGGAAAGAAGATTCAGAGAAGCTTCACGAACTCCAAGTAATGGGCCGTGGTTGTATGGAAAACTTCCAACCATGTAGGCATCGAGGATCTCCTTGCGAAGATTCCATTCGTCGTCGATGAAATGGCAAGCTGTGTAAACGACTTCCGTTCCCATAGCTTTGACTGCACCCACTGCTATACTGAGCCGGCCAGGTGCACGGCGTATCCTGGACAAGACATCCCTCCTTTCTCCATCAAATATGCCATCGCAAATCCGCTGAATGGCGGCTCGCGATGGCATCTTGAATTCAGGGTTTAGGCGGCTCACGAAGGTCCTGAAGTAGACGTCTTCCATAATCGATGAGTCGTATCCATTTGACACAATCATCGAAGCGAGGTCTGTTATGGCACTACTGTCATGTTCATCCATCAGGACATCTGGCCCGCCAACTGACGATCCACCAGGCCGCGATGGCATCGTCTGCTGCGCTGGTCTTGGATCACCACCCAACGTCCCGCTCCCACTCCTGCCCCCGGCGGCCGGCCCCCTGCATATCCTGACATGCTTCCACAGAGTGCTCGTGCCATACCTAGTGTCTGCGCCGAGCCCCTGGCGGCAGCGCTTGCACTCTGCTTTGTTCTTGCCGTCATCAGCCGTGAAACAGTTGAAGTGGAGCCACACTTTGGATCGCGGGGCCAACCTGCGACTGCGAGTGCCTGGTGCTAGCCTTGGCGGCCCTGATCCAGTGCTCCCTTCCGCTGCCATGTCCATGCGTGCCAGCCCGATGACTGCCAGACATATGAGAAAACATCAATCACGATTCACGCATTCAGGATGTATACAGTATACACATGCAAAGAATCGAAGGCGTGCGATTGCATCTATATATAGAGAGAGAGGATATGCAACAGATACTCCTAGTCCTAGATGATCAGGGCTAGTTTCAGGGCTGATGATTTACATGGAAAACTGTTTTTTTAGCTTTGGCTAATTCAATACTCATCTGACAAATCATCAGAAACGATTACAAAGACATTATCAGGGATGAGAAATTAGTTCCTGTCACCTTGGATGCATCCATAACCTAAACTGGCCAACACATGGGCAGCCCTGTTACCAGTCCTACCCAAGAAAAATTACAATCAAATTCACTGAAATTTAATCTAAACAGAGACTTAAGCTCCTCAATCATATCGTTAGTTCCTCTAAATGGAGCAAGGGCTGCTTCTATTTTGAGAAAAAAAGCAGGGCAAAATCATAAGTTAAGGAAATTAAGGTAAGATCACGTTGGGGTCAATTAAAGAACTAAGAACCAGGGCCTGCTAAGAACACACAAGCCCAAAATTAATATGCAGCGAGCATAAGGAACTAGTAGAACTCACTGTGTGATTGGTCTATGAAGACCAGCGGAGATCAAAAACACGAACAAATGAACAATGATGGACCTGGAATATGAGAAGGTGATTGTGGAACGAATTAAGCAGCTGCCCACCTTTTTGGGGACAAGAGATTGAAGACTGGGGCGAGAATATGCACTGTTTGTACTAACAGTTGGCCGGTCTATTCCGGTAACACTTTTTTTTTTTTCCATATATAAAATATACGAATACAAAGAAGCAAACGAAACGACGACCTAACGCACCAATCTGGATGCAACAGCCAACAAGTTGCCACCGGATGGGACGCGCCCGTGGGCAAGTGGTTATTCTTGTCTCACCAATCTATTGACCCGTTCATAAACAAAATAGAAATAATCTATTGACCCGTCTCAAATACAAAGGCACAGTTTGATATGGTATTTTGAAGCACACACTTTAACCACTAATTCCTTTTACACAACTTGGGACTTATTATTATTACTCCCTCTCTATATGAAAACAAAGTCGTTTTTGGAAAATGTCACACTCAGTCAGCGAGTTGGCGGGATAAGCGGAGTGGCTGAATATTTAATTATTATATAGCTTTATTAGTAAATTTATTTAGTTAAATTAAAGTAAGCTAGAAAAAGACTAATGGGCTTGACCCGTTAGCAATTGTAAACCTCTCATATAAATATGGGGCCAACTATCGTGAGACAATCAATCAAGAAATAATTTAGGGTTTAACCCTACCTATCTAGCCTTCTGCCGCCGCCGCCACCCCGCCAAGGCTGCCAGCGCCCGCCGCCTGCGCCCGCCCCTCACGCCCAGCGTCATCATCGATTCTCACCACGTCCCTCCCCCTCCCCCCCCCTCTCATTGACCGGGAACGGGTTGTGACAGATTGGTATCCGGAGACCAGACGATCCAATGGCCTCCGACCGAGCAAGAACTTCATGGAGGATGTCAACAAAGATCATCAACAACTACATCTCAGCCATGGAGGCGAAATCGTCCCCATCATCAGCTAAGTATGTTCCGCCCTCCAAGCGCTTTCTTCGGCCTGTGGACAACGATGAGTTCACCATCCGCCGCGCCTCCGACCCACAAACCCCAAAACCTTCGGGGACGCCTAGAAATTCATGCAGAAATTGCTGAAATTCCCACGGAAATTCTTGTAGACAGCACCGCAGAACACCCTTCAAAAATTCCTGCGACAGACAAA
The DNA here is from genome assembly GCA_015847255.1 of Hyparrhenia diplandra. Lineage (NCBI taxonomy): Eukaryota > Viridiplantae > Streptophyta > Magnoliopsida > Poales > Poaceae > Hyparrhenia > Hyparrhenia diplandra. The sequence goes on along the minus strand of JADLZK010008112.1, from coordinate 604,416 downwards.
TAACACGTAGACTTCCCCCAAAATTCCTCCAGAAATCCCTAGACGGACCACTAATAATTTAAAACTGTTTTTTCCGGAGTATGATGGTAAAGGAGATCCTTCTCATTGGCTGTACAGATGCAATAAATTTTTTCTCGCTCAAGGAATCAAAGATAATGATCAGATGTAGCTTGCTTCGTTCCATCTTCAAGGGAACGCATTATCTTGGTTTATTCGTTGGGAAAATGAAGTGGGTCGACCAGCTTGGCCAGAATTTTCGTAGCTAAGCTATAACAGCGTTTTGGATCACCACTACATGATCATCTTGGCGATCCGACGACCTCACACCCAACTGAGATTTGGACAATTACACAAATAAATTCACATCAACACTGAACAAGGTACAACACCTCTTCCCCAAACAACAGGTCATGTTGTATATTGCTAGGTTAGCACCTCTGATTCAGATAGATGCCCAACTGCACCAACCACCTGATATGGAGACTGCTATAGCACTGGATAGACGTCTCTATACAGCATCACGTCGACAGAACTCAAAGCTAAATCATCGTCGATATTCCGATGTTCAAATATCAGTCCATGGATTAACTGGCATATCTACCTGTCCTACTATGCAATTACTTATCAATATAAATGGCAACAATTTATTGGCTTTGTTGGATTCTGGTTCAACACACAATTTTTGGACTCGAATTGGCTACTACACTCGAATTTGCCAAGTTCTACCTCACATCTACCTCTCCGAAGTCGCTGTTGCTAATGGCCAACATATAACAAACGTTGGGAGGTATGATGTTGAATTTTCGGTTGCTACTTGAAAGTTTCAAAGCGATTTCTTTAGCATTAAATTGGGTGGTCGTGGGTGTAGCCCCGAAGCGGGCTACCCCCGGTAGGACGAAATACACGACAAGGCTAAACTGAACGCTTGAGGATGTGTCTAAACCAAATCACCTTTCTATTATTTCTCTCCCTCTTACAATCCCCCCTTGGGGGCCTATTTATAGTCCGTAGACTACTTACAATTCCGGATTTGCCCTCCTACAACCTTATATCCCAGCGTCTCCCGCCGATGACTGGGGGCAATATGGTCTTTTCCGGCCTCGCGATCCCACCTGCCCTCCATGGGCTGCCCGACAACGGGCCACGAGTGCCCGCAAGACAAGACTAAGAGATATTCGTCATCGGGTCGTTCCGACCATGTGGCCGAAAAGCAACCGGTTTCGGCCGTTTGAGCCGGAGTCCGGGAACCCGTGCGCTTCCCGCCTCCCGGGTGTGGAGCGATCGTCACGGGACGGATGCCCGACTTTTAGCATACCGGCCGAATCGCGCGCACGTCCGCCCGACGCCGACCCCTCCTCGTGGCTCGCCTGCATCGAAGTCCTAACATTCGCCAAACAGTCGAAAGCCCGCGCCTTTGCTCGCCCTGTTATTGCTTTACGAGACGACGCCAGGTGGGCGAACGTCCGCAGCCCGCACCGGCCGAATGTTTCCGCCTTCCCCGTAACCACGAAACTCCCGCCTTCCGGGCTTCAGCCCTTTATCTTCGGTCCCGCGGTATCTTTGGGACCCGAAGCTAAATACATTCCGCCCCGGACCCGAATCCCGGTCTATTCGCGCCGCCTTAGGCTCGGTTTTCCCGGCCGGCGTAGGGGGTGGGCAGGTTTTGGCCTCCCCCAACAAGAGCCCCCTCGAGACCAAGGGTGAGGTCCTTTCGCCCCTCCTCTTGGAATCGACCTCTTGGCCCTCAAGAAACCCCCTTGAGCCGAATGCTCGGTGCGTGTTCTCGCTTGGTGGAAGAAGTTTTTTTTTCTTCTCCCGACGGAAGGCGAAACGATGCCTCCTCGGGTTGCGAGCCCCGAGCCAAAGTCGGATGGGACGCGTGGCCTCGAACCGCACACCCATTCTTCCCTATATAAGGGGCTCGTGGCGGGGGTGGTGTTCACCCCCGCTCATTTGCATCCCGGCTGGCTGCGGCTTCTCCAAATGACTCGAGTTTCATCGCTTTCGGCTCCTTCGACCTTCGGATTGCGAGGGCATTCGGCTACCGTGATTCGTCGATTAAGTAAGTTCCCTTCCTTTTCTTCTTTCCCTTTTGGTTGAGTTGGGCGCTCGTTTTTTATTTTGGGGTTTCGTCGTTTATTTCTATTTTTGTATTTTAGGTTTCGTTGGTAGAAATGTCAAATCCGAGTGTGTCGGGATCCGGCTCTTTCGTCGAAGAGCTCGAGCCTTCTAGCGCTTCAGCGAGCTCCGGATTCGTCCCGCCGTTAAGCGTGACCAGGCCCAGCGTCCCGCCAGAGCATTGATCCTCATCTCTACTCTAGCGTCGGCGAGGACGGTTCGAATCTGCCCCACCCAACCAGCCCTCAAGTCATGGATGAGACAGTTGATATAGAAGATTCTCCTTTTCGGTGGGGACCTTTCACCTCGGGGCCGAATCAATCTTTCGGCACAAGGTGAGCCCGAAGCTACTTTCGGTGCCATAGAGGGTTCAGAAGATGGCAGCTATACAATCGCCGAGGGGTCTGGTGAGAATCCAGGACCTTCGGCACGTCGTGAAGTGTATTGGGCTGGCGTGTCTCGTGTCTCTGAGAGCACCTTGGACGATTATATGCGAAAGGGTTTTATGGATCGCATGACCAGGTCTTTGTGCCGTGGCGCCGGGTGGTGAACGATACCCGAATCCGAGGCCCGGAGAAGCGCCAGATTCAAGACTACTTCGGGGCTGGGTTTCGTTGCCCTGCGGAAGACGCTTTCATCAGTGGAGTTCTGGATAGATTCGGACTGCAGTTACACCATCCGACGCCAATCGTTTACTCGTATTGGGGCGTTTGTGTGGGCTATGAAAATGATGGGAGCCCCACTCTCGCGTGGATACGTTTTTTGCGCTTTTATACTTGTCATAAAAAACCCAAGAAGATTCGTGATGACAGGACTGGTGAACATTGCGTTGTCCAGCTTTGGCACTTTCACCTTTATACCCAAGGGCAACATTCGTCTAGCTCCGACATTTTGTAACAAATGGTTGAAATGGATAGAGTATTGGTTCTATGCTCGAGTCGTCACGAGTAACCGAAAAGCCGAGCCGCGAGCACGGGCTGCCTCGCAACACTCTGGTTAGCCGAATGGTCCCGATGCGCGAGGAAAATGCCACGTGGACTACTTTGAGAATGTCGAAGGGGACACCGGCTACCCTCGCCTTTCTCGGCCACTTTGGCCAAGCAGAGCACTCGGGACCTTGTGGAGGAATGGGTTGCTATGGAGGTTCGACCTCCGAAAGTGCTACCGTGCGCTTTAATATTGACCCCTTGATGTCGGGCTATGAAGCCAACTATGTTGAAGCTAGGCGCCATTGCGCTTTCATTCGATAAAGACTTCGTAAATTGGGTGATGGAAGAGGCGAAATGCCATTCTAGGCATTGTGTCCGACCATGAATTCAAGTTGGTGGAAGAGATTGTGGGGGATGGTGCTCACATCAATCGAGCTTTCGATGCTATGGAGGTGGATTATCCGCCTCGGCTCACCCCTCGCTGAAGCTAAGGCCGAAAGAGAGGCCCTAAGCTCCACCATCGAGGAAAGGTCGTTGCTCAGATTCAGCCGACTTGAGCGAGTCAAGAGGCGTAAGAATGCTTTACCCCGGCACCGAGAGAGGCTATGGACGTTCGGTAGGTCGTTGTTTGGCTAAGGTGCCGGGAAAACGCAGCCGAAAGGTCACCTTCGGCCGTACCCGCACATTTGGGATTGTTACTTCCGCACCGGTACTTGGCTCGCTACCTTGCGGTTTTAGCTGGAGTTTCGGCAATTTCCTTGATTTGTTCTTACTGGTTGTTACCGAGATCGTTTTACTTTGTTTGACGTCTCTGTTTGTGTTTCGTGCAGGTAATCTCGAGCGATTCGGAAGAGATGGCCCCCAAGCAAGTTAAAGACCCTCGCGACACCCTCAAGGAGGCCGATGACACAGCTTCTCTTGGGCCCCACTTTGTGTCGATCAAGAGACCACGGAGGCCACCCGCTAACACTTCGGGCGCCCGAATGCCTCGGCCGCTCACGTGCCCCGTGCGGCGTAAGATTAGCAAGGAAGCCTCGGATTCGGCTCCGGCTAAAGCCGACCTCTAAGGGAGCCCCCGGTAAGTCTCGGTTCTACCGGAGTTCGTGAAGTCTTCCTCGTTATTTTTAGCGAATGCCTATTCGGCCATGGAGTTAGGTCATTGGAGAGCAATTCTAGCGATTTCGGGGATACTATCGTGTATTCGGGCTTCAGCTCTCCCGAAGAGTTGAGCCCTCGTCGCGAAAAAGACTTATAAACTTGCTCGTTGTTTAGGGGCATTTTCTCGACGCCCGGTGGTGGCGAATGTAGACCAGCGGGTTTGCCCCTTTTCCTTCTTCGGAGAAAGGGGCCAGATTCGAACTGAGTGCTC